>JABAKD010000021.1:1775684-2440684 GCA_012845835.1 Undaria pinnatifida
TCCGCACATCCCTTCGTTAGGAATATTCCCCCCGAACGCTCGCGAAACTATTGAAACCCAGTCAACCAATGTTTATTTCCGCAACCTGCACTACGCACACCTCACTACAACACCGCAACACCACAACACCACACCACAACAGCCTTTGGTCTGCTGTGTCGGCTGCTTGATACCTCCATCTGCGTCTTTCTGCCAAGTGCAACGATGGTCAAGTCTTGGGCTACACGAGCTTTGTTGGCGTTGAGCGCCTTTCCTACCGCTAGGTCAGTGTCGCCACGATCCATTGTGCTTTGTACGACAGGTAATATACTTCGAAGTAATAGTTTCTAAAAAACATAATAAATAACATGGTGTAAGAAGAGTATGAGCCTTTCTCAGCAGTATATCAGTCTATATATCTAGACTGCGTGTTTCAAGAAATTGATAAATTCAGGAGTGAGCTTTTATACTGCAGTTAGTGCAGAAGGCACACTTGCTCAAACCAAATCCCAGAGTGGGATACTCTTGTAAATTTGATGGCTTTTCGGGTTGTTGTATCGATTGATGCCCTGTCGCCTGTATGCACATGACAAGGTCTAGACTATGAACATAGAAATAGACTCCAGCTGTGAGATCGAGGATTTTGTCGAGACTCATCTTTGCAAGCTGTGTGTCATACTCCGATCGCGCGTATTACGGGTTGTGTGTCCTTATTAAGGATATAGGGCGGCGACTCCCCTTGGAACTACAGTGTAGCTATCAAGGTCGACCCTTATGTCACGTCGTTCATAAGAATGAAGGTGTTCACACCCCCGTAGCTCAACACGATCGAAATTTCACACGCAGCTCTCGAATATGAGGTTGATCAAAAATCCGTTTTCATGGTCGATATCACACAGCACAGGTGAGGTGCATTTTTCAATTACTTTTACGTTTTTTTTTTTTTTTTCTCTTTTCAGCACACTTTCACTTTCCAGTTTCTGGACAAGCCGTGGTCACAGGTGTCATCCCTTCTCCTCCCCGGTTCTTGCCTTCAATTTTTATCGCGCATAGGGTTCAGCAATCCCACTGCTCGTCGATTGTACATCGAATGTTGCTTACTCACGCTCTCGCGCTTTCCGCAAGTCAATTTGTCCACAAGAAAAAGTCCCAACGAATTTATACGAGTATGCACTCGGCGGGGCTCGAACTCACGAAACTGACCTATACCAGGCTCGAGGGTAACCTGATACGCCACCGGGGCGACCGGATCTTTTACGTAATACCTCCCAGGTAGGTACAGATGGGGACCCCAACCGCAGCGCCGTCGTCTTGGTACTTGCTATTAGTATCATTATTAATAGGGTAGCCGTATCGAGTACGCAGTGCCTTGTACCTGGTAGTGCAGTACGTCCTTGAAAAATTTAGGAAAATAGTACGAGGACGCCGGGCTAGGCACTGAATGAAATACTTTTTTAGGCGTAAAAAAGTCCCAAAAAATGTCTGCCGTCGTTGGCTGGGGAAACGAATTCTTGAAAAAAATAACCAATCAGCGCTGGGGAAAGAATGGACACGTCACAAAAAGTTCGTATTCGTGTGTGACATGTCAGATTTTGTCCCCCTCAGAAACGCGTTTTATAGTTTCCGCGCACAGACTGACTAAAATCACCCTGTTGACCCTGATAGCTACACTGTAGTTGTACGGGGAGTCGCCGACCTATATCCTCAAAATGAGGACACACAACTCGTAATAAGCGCGATCGGAGTATCACACACAGCTTGCAGAGATGAGTTTCGACAAAATATTCGACCTCACAGCTGAAGTGTATTTAAATTTTTATAATACAAAGTACATATTAATCGATCTCACAGCTGGAGTGTATTTTAATTTTCATAATAATAGGGGCATTAGACTAATTGTAGAGGGGCTGCAGCGTCTAGCTAATAAGAAAGGGCGCAGCAGCGCACGAAAAAATTGTGAATCTGGTATCGATCTCGCCCGGAACACCACGATGAGTGCTTGAGCAGCAGCGAACAAACGACCGCGTGAGCGTGAGGGGGATTCACTGGTTGACCCTCGTCCTCGATGGCTGACAGCCCGCAAGTGCAGCCCCTACTGGGGCTCTGGTTGAAGGCGGATTTGCTGCTGATCATGGTGCGGCTGCTGCTGCTGACCCGGCTGCTGCTGTTCATCCTTCTGCTGCGGTACAAGATGTTCTCATTCACAGCCATCGTCCCGGCCGCGTGTTGCACATCCTGCGCGTATCCGCGACTGCGGAGTTGACAACTCCTTGTCTCATGGGTCCTCTCGGTGTAGGTAGTTGACATGAGTGGAAGGAGGACCAGTTGGTGGGGCGCTTCTGGGGTCTGTGTGGACACGTGTATCATACTCGTATTGTACTCGTATCATACCGGCCCTGCTACAAATCCTACTTACACTGCCTGCTGCTGCTGCGGCAACTGCGGCCGCTGAAGCGCGAAGCATGTTTGTTATCCGTGTGTTTCCGCCGCTGCAGCAGCAGCAGCAGCAACGCGCGGGTCAACACACCCTTATCGTGCAAAATAGCGTTGAAGAAAAACACGAAATCACCTACCAGGTACCTGGTACAGCAGTATCGAGAAACCCGACAAAACATGCACAATTAGTCTAGACTAGACCAATACTCGTATCATACCAGGTATCAATGAACCAGCACTTCTACAAACTCTACTGCCCCTGCCTCCAGTTGCTGCTGCTGCAAATGCCACCGACGAGTCACAAATCTTGTCGTGTTCTGTTTCAGTCGTAGGGCTCCGCCGCAGCAGCAGCAGCGGCAAAGCGCGGGTCGACACACGATTGATTGTCGTGCGAAGTTTCAGAGCGGCAGAAGATAAAATCACCCACTGGTATCGAAGAATCAGATTTGGCCGGAAATGTAAGCATCGTTGAGATGTAAATATGAGAACCATACCACACGATCATGACAATCCTGTCCAGTTTCGTGCCAGATATCAATGAACCAGCCCTGCTCCAGAGCCTGCTGCTGCTGGTGTCGTGGAACTTGTGTTCGTTATCATCATGTTTCTGCTCCTGCCCAGCCTGAGCACGGAAGGAGCAGCAGCAGCGAACCGCGTGTCAACACCGTACGCTGCGGATATGCCTCCCGTTTCGCCCCAGGACATTTTTTTGTCCGTTTGCCCTTTCTTTCCCGAGGTGCCTTCTGGCTTTTTGGAATCGAGCCCAACACAGAATCGATTGTCGTGGTCCCCCAAAAAGTGACTGAAGGGGGGATTTTCCGCGCGCTTTTTCTCTACGGATACTACGCTGTATACTGCACACCCCCAATGCAGGGAATGACCATGTGTTTTTGCACTACATGAAGCACGTCATAAGAGCAAAGGGCAGAACCCACAGGAAGCACGGAGAATTTCAACATATGTACATATGCCGCTCCTGCAATTCCCACCCCCCCCCGCCCCCAACACCCCCTCCTCCCCCACCACTCGCACCATCGCCTAGATCTAGAACCACGCGTATAGCAAACCCCTACATCTATGCGACGTAAAGCCCCCCCCCCTTTGCCCCCCGCCCCCCCCGCCACATTACCCCCCTTCCCCCACAAGAAATATTTGTAGTTTCCACGCACAAATTGAGCTGCCCCACCCGCGCCCGCCCCCCCCTCCCCCCCTCCCGCCCCCCTTTTGATCAAAATCAGGCCCCCACGTCCTTTAAAACTGCGCCCTCCCCTCACCGGTTATTCGACTTATAGGATTCACTTGATAAACTGATGCATTTCCTTGCACAGCTGTCAGATTTTGTCCCCCTCCGAAACGGGGTTTATAGTTTCCGCGCACAGACTGACCAACATCACCCTGTTGACCCTGATAGCTACACCGTAGTTGAAAAAGAAGTCGCCGACCTATATCCTTAATGAGGACACACAACTCCTAATACGCGCGATCGGAGTATCGCACACAGCTTGCAAAGATGAGTTTCGACAAAATATTCGATAGTTTTTGTAACATACAATGTTCAACATTTTATTAATTATATTGTATATTATAAAACATGATAGTACACTCCAGCTGTGAGATCGAATATTTTGTCCAAACTCATCTTTGCAAGCTGTGTGTGATACTCCGATCGCGCGTATTACGGGTTGTGTGTCCTCATTAAGGATATGGGTCGGCGACTCCCCTTGCAACTACAGTGTAGCTATCAGGGTCAACAGGGTGACGTTGGTCAGTCTGTGCGCGGAAACAATAATGCCCGTGTCTGAGGGAGACAACATCTGACAGCTAGCTGTGAAAGGAAATGCATCCGTTTATCAAAAGTGACTCATGTAAGTCGAATACCCGGTGAAGGGAGGGCCCAGTTTTAAAGGACATGGGGACCTGGTTTTGATCAAAAGGGAGCGGGGTTGTAGGGGGGGGGGAAGAGAAGGCGCGGGGGGGGGGGGGGGGGCTTTAGGTGGCATAGACGTTGGGGCATGCTATACGTGTGGTGCTAGGTCTAGGCGATAGTGCGGGTGGTGGGTAAGGAGGGGGCGTTCGCGGCGGGGGGGGGGGGGGGGCAGGGCGGGGGGGGGGGAAAGCAGCGGCATGGATGGCTCAAAAAAAGATAATGAGGTGATATCCAGTGCGTGAAGTGTTTATTACACTGGCGGATTTCGATGTAAGGTTATTAGGTGGGGCGTTTGAGTAAGGGACAGCAAGAAGAAGAAAAAAAAAGGAGGGAGGGGGGGGGGGGGGGGGGGGGGGGAAGGGTTTTTTGAAGGTTTAGGTCACACATAATATTGTAATCCATTCCGGCTGTGAGATCAAAGATATGTAGGGGCTTGCTATACGCGTGGTTCTAGGTCTAGGCGATCGTGCGGGTGGTGGGAAAGGAGGGGCGTTGGAGGGGGGGGGGGGTTGAGGGGGGGGGGTGGGGGGGAAACTACGTGATGGATTTTTAGAAAGATAATGACGTGACATCAACTGCGTAGAGGTGTATATTACTCTGGCCGATTTCGATTGTAAGTGGGGCGTTTGAACAAACTGGGCGGAAAAAAAAAGCGGCGGGGAGGCGGGGGGGGGAGGGTGGGATCGGGAGAGCAGTACATAGTCTATATTCGAATCTCTGATGTACATCCGCACCGCGGACAGGCAGCAGGGAAACACACACAGCCCCATGGCGGACCCTACGGGCGGCGGCGGCTCTTCTGCTACGCCTGTGTCAGCACAGCCAGCTCAGCCTGTGTCGGCACAGCCAAATACGTTGCAGATAGGCGGTCTTACGGTACAACTGGTAGGTGCTGGTAGAAAGAGACACAGCAAGACATCAGGGATTTGGAAACATGTAGTTGTGGAGTTCACGCCACCGACGGTGGCCGGCGAGAACGTCAAGTGCATGGTGAAAAGAACGCTTCTCGCGTTGGACACGCTTACAGAATGCGAGGTAACCTGCGAGGTAACCTGCGGCCACTTGATGAAGCACGTCAGACCTGACCGCGGCAAGAGCATCTCCAGCGGAGGGACAAAAACCTTGTTGAGCCACTTCAAAACGAGCCATCCTCACAATTGCGCCGAAGAGATAATTCAGAGCTCACACAGCACCATCGGAAGAAGGAACGTTCGAATTTACACCATGGGTTTGCGTTTCAAAACTTAGTTTCTACAGTTAGTTCTCATTTCTCGTCTACTTGCTTGTGCAATGTTCGATGTTGGGTGGCCAGGTTTTGGGGCAAGGTGCATTTTGTTTGGGGCAGCTATTCATCCTTGAAGCATACAGAATACGACAACAACCTGCAAATTTTTACCGTATACGATATTGGATTGCTTCTCGTTCGGAGTTGGTTGTTGGGGACGCGTGGTCCCGACCTGGATCTCACGTACAATCCCACATTGCCAATGATGCAGTCAGTCCCAGCGGCGTCCCCCCACCGTGTGACGCATTAGTCTCATCCCATCCCATCCCATTTCAGTTTTTGTGGATTCCCATGTGGTCCCCATTGATGAAAGGCGTCCCAGCTTCCCGTTCCATCCCTATCCCACATAAAACCCAAGTGGGCCCATCCCATCCCATTAAAGTGGCACAGTGATTTTCTGACCGCGGGGTCCCATAACGCACACATTAATGGAACCCAAAAAATTTCCTGCGCTTGCGGCGAGCAAACCCGTCCCATCCCGTGGTCATGAGGCCTGCGGCCCCGTGACTATCCTTATTGAAATCATCCCCAGCTCCGAGATAAATTATATAGTCTACAAATTCAGAATTATTTGCGCACCTTTACTAAAAACAAGTAAAGTGAGGGGTATGTATAGCGGCACTTTTACTTTTTCATAATTTTTCATCTTTTTTGGCTGGTCGATTCGAATTATAGCCTGCCGCATTTTTGGGGGCCAAATAGGCCCCTCCAATCCCTATTAATATCCCTATTAATATCCCAAATAATAGCCTAGCCCCACAGTAATAGTAGTGCTCAGTTTTTCAGGATGAGGGACAAAATACCTGTTTTTTCCCCGCGAAGCAGTTTTACGAACTTGGACCTGAAATTTTGACACGTGATTCCAAGCGCATTTGTCTAGGGGCTCTCCAGCCATTTTCAGAAAAAATCAAGGGCGTACAAAAATGAAAATCTGGACCGTCCCTTCAAACTTTTCATTTTGGGGGCGGGTTCCCAACACTAGATCCTATATATATATAGAACCATGCTACACTAATTCCTATATTAAACAAAGTGACTTAGTTATAGACTGGCGGAGAATGTGCTGAGTCGAACAACAGACGAACCTCGACAGCGTACGTGTGAGGCCAGTGACACTTGGTGACGTCACCTGCTACAGGCTTGGTACATTTTCGAGACCACAATACCACGAGCTCGGAGGCAGTACAACTTGGTACCTACAAGCTCACACGCGGCGCGGCAAGGCGCGGCGAGATTGTGTGAAACCGTCAAAACGCGGCGAAATTGATTTTTTGAAATTGATATTTTCGCCGACGAACTTCCTCGTTCCGACCAGTTCTGGCGCATGCGACGCGTTTTTTAACGTGTGTACTCGCTAGTGTCAACGCTTAAAAAATCTTGATCCAAGCTTTGGGTGGAGCGGATGGGGGCGCCCGCGTAAGAGTTATTACATCATGGTCAGATGTGGCATAATTACCGCCTGCGACCTCGAGTTCCTTGTCGGCGGGAGCCATGGCTGCGAACATTGCCATGCTATGCTGCACAACGTTTGCATGCAAAAAGCTATGAATATCAAAGATAAGCCAGCGAAGTGGAAGTGTGTTATCTCCATGTGCCGCTTAGAGCTACCTAGTGGAAGTGGAGCATCTGCTACCGCTGGGTTAGGGGCTGGGGCTGGGCCTGCTAGCCCAACTACTGCAGCTGCTGCTGGGAGTGGTGGAGGTTCGGCCGGTCCAAGTACTTCGACTACTGTTCCGAAGGCCACAGCTCGCGCGAGCATACCCTTCCTTACAGTTTACAACATACATACCCGAGGCCTTCCCGAAAATCCAAGTTGAACAGCACTTACTTATAAGACTTGAACACGACATGGCAACGAAAAACTCCGTCAATCGTGCTCCATGGTGCTTCCTTGCTGACCAACAAGCGACAACATGACGTTCAACGCCCCCAACAGTGTCCAAATCCAACGATAAACTTTTAGAAAAACAAAACATTTTTTTTTGTGTCGGAGGGGCGGGGAGGGGGGGAAGGGGGGGGGGGAGTGACGGTCCAGAATTTGTTTACGTGCGCCCTTGAAAAAAACAACAACATGTTTTAAGGTATATTCAAGTCTATTTTTATTTTGGTGTTTCTCTCAAATGGTACTTTTTTGCTTTTCAACTTTTTGCTTCGGGAGCCGGCATGACCCACTGCGTTGTACGCACATGCCGGGCCCCATGCACAATTTCGGGTCTCAAAATTTCGTATAACTATGCTGCGAAAAATTGTTAAACTGTCACCACAGCCTCTTAGCCAGACCAGCTCCCCAACAATAGGCGATTTATATTTTTCGAACGACGTTGCACCCTCAACCGAAAGGTTTCGCCAGAGTATGTCTAGTCTATAGCTGGGCCACGCGATGCTTTACACAATGTGGTAGAACTTTCACATTCATTCTTCCAAATGAGTTTTGGGTGAGCTGTTTTTAGAGTTCCCAAGTGAATAGTCTCCGACAACCAATGGTGCGCATCTAGAGCGTTAAATGCGTCGATATACAGAAGCACTAATAATCCAGACTGGCTTTATTTCTTTGGGAGAGGATGCGTTCCAAACGAATGAGTCAAGTGTATGTATCGGTTAGCGCATTTTTCAATATCATTGCTGTAAATACCAGGCCACCATTATTTTAACGTTTTTTGTGGTCAGGTCGGATGAACTGCATCGCGCCTGCCCCCCCCTGCGGCAGGGGGGGGTCACATCTGGGGCTTTGATTGATTGTACAGCGGCGCGGGGTCACTCTCTGGGGTGACCGCTGGTTCCTCCGCGGCCTTAAGCTTTCGTGAGCTGTATTATTGAATATTTTGCAATATTAGTCCGCAATGGAATAATGAGCTACGCTGAACCAATATCACCGGGGAGGCGTTTCTGTCCGTTGGGAATAGAGTCACTCGGGCGGGTGATCAAAACGCACTGCAAATAAAGGGGCAAAGGGGGTACCCTCGTCCCTGCCGTCGCCTTGGTTTCCCTTGTGTTATTGTAGCTGCCGCATAGTCTTCATGGACCAATATAACTTCTAGGAGTGCTTTCTGCGAGTGTTGAATGAGTAATACCACACGTTGAGTATCATTCTGCACATTAGAAGACGGCAAGCCAACGTAAAAACGATGGGATATTCCCCGGTCTTCTCCATGACAGGGCGGACTGCGATGCCTTCGCCGACGGTTTGGGCGTTCCTTCGCCTTTGAACCGCAGACAAACATATACCCCTCAGCTCGCGAAGGCGATGACAAATTGTAGTCATTCCGTCCAACTACCTACCTAGATATTTCACTGTACCTAGAATGTACATAATAACCGGACTGCTAATTTGCTGGTGCTGTTGCAGCTGCGAAATGCATTACTACTGTTGCTAACTAGGTTCACAACCAACATAGTGCTTACTCGAGTCCGTATGGCACTCCACGATACATCTGCGAAATGCATTACTACTGTTGCTAACTAGGTTCACAACCAACATAGTGCTTACTCGAGTACGTATGGCACTCCACGACACGCGTGTTTCTCCTGTTCTCCGCCCTTCGCCATAACGGTAACAGGGCCGCGTGTGATGCCCTCGACAACTACCTGGACGTCCCTTCGCCCTTGACGGAGGACACAACCATTACCTTGACCGTGGATGTGATCGAGTGCGAGGGGCTGGACGCTAACACGAACTCGATGGAGGTCGAGCAGATCGTTGTGGAAGGCGGCACTCTTACAATTGCAAGCGACGACACGGTGCAGTAAGTGTTTTATGTGCGCTTGTGATGTGTGGCATGCTGCTGTGTAAATAATTAGAAAATAAACTGCTGAGTACCATATTGATGTCTTCTTTTTTCGTTGGATTTATGCATGGGTAGATGGGGATTTACTCAGTTCATCCGTAGCAAGCAGTTCAATTTGGGTCGTAGAGATGGCATCCCCGCAACGCCGGGACAGAGCATGTCGGACTTTGAAGGACCAAACAAACATCCCGTGCACCAAGCCCGAAGCGCTGTGAGGTATGTGACGAGTCGCGGAATGTCAAAAACATGCTGGAGGGAAGGGTAATGTAAGCCCACTAATGGAAGCTTATGGGTTAGTTGCTTTTGGGACATGGTAAATATAGTAGTAGTAATAATGTTGTGTGAGTAGTGGGTAACGAACTAAATGTACAACAATTGTTTAGCATTGGATTAAAAGCTTTATAGTACTTTGTCCTCAGGTGAAGTGGAAAAAAATTAAACTGGATATAGGTCCTGCTGCGGTTTACCCAACCAGTAAGGCGGTGTTACGTTGTCGAAGGCTAATTTATTAACGGCTTGATCTGGTAATGCTCGAGGTTCGGAAAAAATTGTAACTTTGCGAACGAGAGGCGATTTTATGTCCATTCCAATCTTTCAAGTTTTCTATTTATTCAATCGTCGAAGCAGACGATATCATCCCCATTCAGCAAGGACAGCGGCTCGTCCGGCACGTACGCACATCGTTCAGGTTGTCCACCCGAGGACGGAGGTTCCTCTGGTGTACCGCACTTTTCCCCTGTGCTTGACGTGTTTGCCTATCAATCGGCATCTGCGCGTCCGATGTTCGGGCTAGCTAGATCGCGACGAACCGGGCAGATCTGATTTTGTCTTGTCCTAACGTCAGGTTTATCAACGTGGCCTTCTTGATCATGCCTGGGGCTGCTCTGGTGTTCGACATGCCCGAAACCATCATGGGGCCTAATTCGGTGAGCTGTTGAACACTTGAGTAAGTTTTTATACATAGGTTTTACGGAGTACCATGATAGGGAGCTGTGAGTTAACCGGCTGCTACTAAACAGGAACCGGTTACGCTGCGTGTGCGACGATCGCTGCATCGTCGCCGTTTAGCCGGTTCCTCACGGACGGCTGCTCCTTTCATCTACTGCAGGAAAAATGCTCCATGAGCGATAAAATCTCCGTGTTATTCGTGGTGTTCCAATGTGTGAAGATGAAGTGTTAGTACGTCACGAGGCCGTACTACCGACTTGGCTCATCTTAGGCATATTGGTCTCATTCCACATGGTGATTTTCTTCACGACATACAAGTCGCGGAGCTATGCCTATACCCTCGTTATTTCTTACATCATGTAGCGCAAAGGGAGCCGAACAATCTACGTCGCCTGCCCCTTGCCTTCAGGGTTGGGTAAGCACTGCGAACACCCTGCACACACCGTGTCTTTTTTTCGCCAAATGAACGACATAAAAGGATCGATAGATCATGATCTGTTCGACGTCCCCTGAAGCGTTTTCGTGTTCAACACGCACCCGGCTGTCGTGGCAAGCCCTCACTCTTGGTGGAATATACCCTTGGTGACAAACAAATGGTTCCGACCTACCCTCTCCACTGACTTACGGCCGTGCGTGTGTGGTCTGACGTCGTTGAAGCGCTCGACCGAGGACTATCCTTCTGGCACACTTCTCAAGATCAACGAAGGGGCAAGCCTGACTTTCAACGGAGACGTCACCATAGAGAAAATCGACAACGTCGACATCTTGGTAGGGAACTACGGGACAATGGAGTGAGTATTTTTTCTACGCCACCGTCTACTCAGTGGCCCGTTTCCTGCCGGATCGGTGCAGCAGCGCCGACTATAACCGTGGACCTTGGACGTTGACGCCTCCCACGGTAGATGAAAATAGCGGTTATTTTGCTTTCCGTGGAACGGGGCTGCTTAATTGGATATGATCGGGGACTACACTGTTGTTCATTTCGCAAAATAAGTTCTTGTTCACATAGCACATCGGGCTGTTAATCAGTTCACCCTTTCATGCATTTCTATACTCTTGCTTTTATATTGTGTGAGAGGTACGGAGTTCCTTGAAGGAGAGGCCTTGAGAAAGATTGATGCGCCCATTCCGTTGCATAGATCTTTTGGTAGACGCGTGCTTCGACAGACGTGCACCACCTTTTTCCCTGACGTTTCTAACACTTTTAGCTGAAGACATGACACACGCAAGTCTTTCTTTCACCCAAAAATGATTTGTAGAAAAATAAAACTACCACCAGATAAAAACACACCCGTGTGACCTAAGTACACAACGAAATTCGGACAAAAATCTTCTATGTTTCCGACGATTGAATGGTTATGGCAGCCCCGTCATTCCGAAAAAAACTTTTTGACACGGAAAGTGCCACCTCTATCGTAGCACCCGTCGGTAGACCTTGTACAAGGGTACAGGTTGCTGGCAAACTCTTTCCATAAGTCTGCGTGAGGATGCACCTAGCCATATGCTTGCTCGATACTTCAGACAAGAAGCCTCGCCACGCTGTTGGTCGTCTTGGAAAGGGACGTAATCACCTTCGGGAGCTGTAAAACGCCAATTCTGCGACACAGTGGTAATACGCGTGAGAAATGTGCGAGATCCTCATGTTAGGAGTTCCGTTGCTGTTATAGGAGATGCTCTCGTCAAGCACAACAGGGGGCATGTCGGAAACGACCTCCTTAGCCCTATCCGATAGGTATTCGCACGACCTGCGTCTAATGTAAAAGCGGTTTCGGAACCGAATTTGGAATTCGAATACACTGGATTGATGCTCGGCTGAGCACTCCGACGCTCAGCGAATGCTTGGGCCGAAACAGTGCTGCCCATACAGTAGCACGAGTCAAACCTAAAACAGACATTACGGTAAGAAACACACCGAACTTGTCCTGATGCGAGCATATCCGAACATGTAGCCAGTTCACCCATGCGTTTCCGTGGAAGAAATGAAAGGGCGTGCTACGTGTGAGGTATGGTTCGTCACGAGGTTTTCGAGTTGATTATCCATACATGGCTCGGCGCCTTTGGTTTTCAGCCTGTTGACAGGAAAGCCCGTTCGTTGTCTGGGCCGCCGTTTTCGACGGGCGAGTTACAAATAAATGCGATAATGGAACACTAAGCATATGCCGCAATGTGTTTACGCATAAAAGAGAAGTCTGGGGTCATACTCGAACGCTCTTGCAGGACGGGGTTCATCCATTATGACCCCACTAACGTGGATCCACGTATGCCCTGCGTCTCTGGTAAACTATGCCCGAACGCATGATCCAAGCTGCTGACGTGTGGCCACTCGGTTCTGATTCACATGCATATTGGTGTTGCAGGTGCAAGGAGACGGCGCTCATCCAGTACAACGTCAACGGGATTGCGACAAACGCCGGCACTATAAAGTGAGGAAAGTTTCGGATAGTGCAACACTGATGCGATGTTCGGTGCCATCCAACGATCGCAGGCGTCCACGGTGGAGAAGTAGGAGAAACTCACCTCTCCTGCAATGTCAATGTTATGCGTTCAGGTTCTTCCATGTGTATGTGCGTGCTCGTAAAGACCTTGTTTGTTCCCCGTAGTTCATTAACGTGCCGATAGCAACGGCGCGCGTGGGTGTCCCGCTGTTAGACGGACGTCGATGAGTTAAAAATAGGTGACGAAACAGCGGGAAAGCTGAACCCTATAGGTGTGATAAGAAAGAAAGCACGTACCGGTTAGGAGTATAAATAAAATCTTCCGTGACGACGGCTCTTGTCGAGAACATCCCCGACGATGAAAACATTCTAATGTTCCTGGCGAAGTACTTTGTTTTGGTATGGAAATTATGTACCGGGTAATGTATTGGTCGTGAAGTTGACAGCTCTCAAAACATCCCAATATGAACGTCTATGCCAGCTGGAAATATTCATGCTACTCTATGCCGAATTTAGGGGTCACTTTCTGCGAGATTCGAATTCCCAAAACAGTTGGCATGTAGGTGTTGTCCTCTTCTTGTTGAAACACCGCTCGTCAATTTTCTGGAGGTAATCCGTTCCGGCCACTGCGTCGGCATCCCCGATTTCAAACGAGGACACATGCTACGATATATGTATCACATTTTTGCTTGAAATGGTTTCTGAATGAAGGGGATCCTTCACCTTAAATCGTCGGGAATGGGCCATTTGTTTTTTGTTCGTGATTTTCGCGTTGTGTGCCTAGGCCATGAGAGCTTTTATCTGCTAGTAAGGTTTCTTATTCTCCAGATCAGTTGTATGGGGAGGTCTTGAGCTCTCAAATTGAGGAACCTCAGGAAAAAAGTGGTGCACCCCTCTATGGTAGAAGGCGTCCGAGGTTCTCTGGGTTCGCAAAAGAGCGGGTCACGCCATTAATTCCTTAATCAACGCCCCAGGCAGAAGACACGGTCGCGAACGTGAATCATATGCCCGTCCCCAAACGTTTTGCAATTGTTCAGCGCCTGATGTGGTTTGCGCTGCCAACTCAGCTATTTTTCGCGTCGTATGTCCGGGCAGGTTCCGGGGCGACACCACGATCAAAGGGAACGATGGCATCGGTATCGACAACGTCAACGGTGGATTCGTGAGGTCAGTGCAGTCGGGTTTTTCATATCTTGTTTTCAATGTTGAGAACTCAATTATCTCAACGGCAGAATTACACTATCACCGCTCTGTATTCAGCATCCCAACTCTTTCCCGCTGCCGTAACGCCGGAATATACCCAAACGTGCTTCACTGGCGTGATTTCGTCAGGTTCTCGAAGACCGCAGCTTTCGACGACAACGGAAGTCAATTGGATGGATTTTCTGGCTGCGACATCGAGAACCACGGCCAATCCACAATGAGGTGCGGATACCGTGACCAGTTTGCTAACCGTGAACACTCTGAGCCTTGCACGTATACCTCACCCTTCGACATCCATCGGGGGCGCGCTTATTATGGCACGCACGAGGTTGCAGAGGTACGTATTCGAGTCGTTATACGGTGGCCTCCCGAGCATTTCTATAGCGAAACCGCCGGTGTGTGATTCCAGCTTTCAGCCGTATATCCTGACATACGGTACCCCCCTTGCTATCCCGACGCCATCGTTCGATAGTCCTTTCCTTGCAAACAAGAAAATACGTGAAGATATATTTCTTCATAACATGCTTCCTCGTGTCCAACAGCCACTAAGTGTACGTTACAGAAAATGCCTGTTTGTTGGGGGAGCTATCGTAGTAAACACTCGTTGCTATTGTAAACACCATTTTACGACGCATTGACGGCTTGATACTGTCTCGCTTTGTCAGGGCTATTGTCAATGCGTCCGCCAACGCAGAACTGAACCCGCGAAGGTACCATGGAATACCAAAAAAAGAGCTTAAAGCGCCAAACGTACGTGTGCGGTGCCAACAAGCGGGCACCGTGTTTTTCATTGTCGCGCATATAAATTGGTCGGTACACAGGTAGGGTGTGCGTGAGTCCTTACGGGAGAAAACAAGACACTTTAGACCGATTCCACGATACCCCCCCCCCCTCAAAACCACCGATTTTCTTCCCCAAGCGCTTCATGGCCGCTTGACACGCGGAAGAGTGCTATTAAAATGGTATGTTCAGATGTGTTCGTGTTTGGCAAGGACAGTAAAATTGTCACTTCGGGGTAGCAAGTGGCACCGCATCTATCTCAGGAGGTACGGCCGAGAGCCGGTTTAATAATGGCGATTTCGTCGGAGAAATGTGGGGGGGGTCTATACCTTAAAAGAAGGACGCTTTAGTGCGGGTTTTGCTAGACAACGTTTTGGGAGAAGAGACAAACGAAAGTTACCCGTGACGCGTGCCACAGCCGAGGGAGCACGTTTTGCCATCCGTGTTTTCTGAATGACGAGACCACGATATGTCATCCGTGTTTTCTGAATGACGAGACCCCTAGAATGTGTCGCCTTCTGTAGTATACGTATCTGACGTATCTGGTAGCTCATACGTTTGCTCGTCGATTGCACTCTTATCTGTGAAGTCAAAATGGTTCAGGTTTCAGTGAGGCATCGAGCTTTTTCAGTACGGACCTCTCGCTTTGAGGAGCTCCAGAACCACGTCGGTACTCTTCTTCCGTGTCCTGTCTAGACTATCTTTGTTGACCAGAAACTGGTAACGTACGTTTAGTCACTATTTTCGACGTATTCAAGTGAGCGAGTTACCATCCAATGGAGAACCTTAAGTCGCTCAGCACAGAACTAGTCTGGACCATACATATTACACCGATGCAAGCTTCACAAGCTAGTTCCGTTCGTGCAACAACGTGTTAAAAAAAATAAATACCAGTGGCAGAGGCTACGGTAGAAACAGCAATACGTGGCTGAAGAACTTTCCGGATGACGTAGCCGGGTCAAAACTAAAATTGTTTTTTCTGAAGTATTCGTAGCATAAGAAGTCGCTCTTCGAGGGTTTCCCATGGTTATGCCTTGGGTTCACCGAGGTAATGATATCCTAGAGTGACTGGTCTCAAACAAAAATGGTTAGGCTACTACCTTTGCATGGCGTCAGTTCTGAATACGACGAATGCTGTCGCACATGTACAAACCCCTTCCCTACCTGAAAAACTCAAGTTAGAGAACCTGCTCCTCGCCCGGACGCGTGTGGTATATTTCTGACATGAACCCGTGAAATATGTAACGCAATGCTGGACGCGTGCATACCGTGTGCAGCTTCCGTGGCGACGCGACGTTCAGCAACACCAACTGCAGGAGCGCCGAAGGCGTGTCGCTGTACAACACCGGGACCATGACGTGAGCCGTGGCCCGTTGTGGCTAGGGTTGTGTAGTTCCCTGAGCCAACCCACGGTGTATAAGATGCAGTTGTTAGATAAACTAAATATGTACCTATCCGATCCGAACTCCTCAAGTGGGGAACTCGCGGCTAGTCGTTGATCAAGTAATTTTACTAGTACACATTGTTTTAGGAAATTTAATAGGGCATAGAAGATTGGTCGGGTTGTGCGAAAGACTGCCTTCAAAGTCACTTTTCAGGTGAAGTATTCAGCTACCACGCCAGCAGCTCGGGAACTATCTGCGGCACGCACCTACCGTGTGGTGGTTCACCTTGTCCTTCGACAAAGAAAACTAAACGCGCGCAATGCATCTCACTTGAAAAAAATTGAAACTGCAACGCCACAGCTTAAGCATGGAATGAAGTATGATGTATATCAGGACATAGATGATATCTGTTTTGACTAATCCTTCGTTCGTGAAGCCCAGGCGAGTAATATCTGGTAATCTGTTTGGTATAAGTGTGTCTCCGTTACTGCAACACGAGTCCCGTGGTCGTCGTACACGTCACCCACCCCACGACCCACTGATTTGTTGAGAACCAACGCGCTGCTGGTGAAGTCCGCGGCGGTCGGACTAGTCAATCCAACAACGATGCAGTGCGAAACGGACCAGTATTGTGTCTTATTCCGTAGAAGGTGCAATCTACTTCACTGTTTAGTAGCGGGTTGCGGCAACCCCTCTCCGAAAAAGCGCGATTGGAACATGTCTTAGAGTAATTGAATTTAGGTGGTGGTCCACATCGGGCCCGAAGTGATGATCGGCTTCGGCTTCTTGTTACTCCAGCAAGGTCAAAGATGAGTATTCTCAGCTAGATGGAATCATACAATCTTTTTTGTATAAATGAGACGAATAGAAGTCGTTCTCTCGTCTAGCATCTTTACACGAGATGGTGCATCCACGGCCTGACGTTGAACAGTTTTCGGATCCCGTTCGTTCCTACGATGCAGTTTCTACGGAAAGGCTGGTTTCAGTGACAACACTTCCTGGGGTAACGGTGGCGCGGTTCTCAACTCGGGAGGATCAATGACGTGAGAACAACATGTCGTCTTTGCTTTGGACACCACAACACGCGTGTAGGGCACCTACGGCTTTGCGTTCCTTCGGCTTTCGGTGTTGATACGTGCGCCACGGTAGCGTTAGCATCGAGGCCTTGCAATTAAGCTTTCTTGATGACGAATGGGGACACACACTATTACGGAGATCCATTGCTAACGACATGAAACGACACAAAGAATACGAAAGCATCGCCACCTTTCAGGCAAACTCTTCTACGATACGACTTTGTTCGATTGAGGCTCAGAATCCCTGGCAAGGCCAGTAAACATAATAATGTTAATCCAGACTCTATTAAACAAAGGCGGGTGCTTTTCTTTGACCCTTTGCTGTTATGTAAACACGACTCTCCTAGTGGTGGATCCACGAAATAACATCGCTGGGTAATTGTTTTTTGTGTTTTCGTGAGTACCTAGGTAATGGGATTGTGCGTCTCGTCTTGTCCGTATTGGGTGAATCATATAAAGCGCTTTAGGTGCTTACCCAAGGACGCCCAGGAGAGAGCGGTGCATCCTCATCCAGTCATGCGTGTGTCTGGTCACGTTTGTCTAGATTACCGAGTAGCCGTTGCTCACGAGTGAGGAATGCACTGGCGGCAACGAAAATTGGACGCGAACGCGAAGGGCGCGGCGTGGAGTACTGCTGCAAACCACAGCCGATATTTAGTACAATTTCCATTCCAAACAACCTTTTAGCCGTGTTTTTTCGTCCCACCCCCAGGTTATGTACACCGCGCCCTGATGTGTATTGTATTTTGCTACTGTGTTGACTCTTTGCTGTTGCGTTTCTTTTTCGCTTCGTGCGGGGCCCTCTAAATCGTCTGTTTCGATTTTGGGGTGCTAGGTTCCGACGCGCTGTGCAGTTCAACGACAACGATGCGGGTGACTTCGGTGGAGGTATTGCTCTTGAGGGTGGAGACGTCACGTGAGTGCTGGTAAAAGTAGATTCGGGGTTCAGCGTTAGAATTACGTTTGGTTCATGAGGATGTCCTTCTGTTCGTGATTGCTGCACATGAAACGTGCATTTGGGTGCCGGTGTCGTATATGGTTACGTTTAACGAGGAAGAATTTTGTCGTGTTATGATAAACAGAATGGAGATTACCGATTTCAAACTATTCACCGCTTCTTGGGTAGGGGTGTTGACCACGACGTTGAAATATGTCGGGGACCGCAGGGATAGGTTCACTGCCTGCCTAGCGTGGGTGACTTCATTGGAGTAGCTCTGAATGAAATATTGACGCCGCAATACAGGGAGCGATGTACGTAGCTAAACCATGCGCACTAAACACTCCTTGGTGAGCTCCGCGCCAGTTTAGTTTACTTGCTCACGCCATCGCCTCGCTAGACGAGACGCAGGCGGCTTAGCTTTGTACTCCAATCAGTCATTGGCAATATATTGACCACGTGTCGCACTCTATATGATGTCCATCCATTCGTTTGGTCGTACTCAGGTAAACGCAATGCCCCTTCCGTCTCCCCGCAAGATTCGCACGTGGATCACAAGCGAGTCTGAGGTCAACGAATTGACATGGTTCCGTATTTTGCCTTTTTCGTGTTTACCTCGCATTATAGGTTCAAGAAGGGGGTGAAGTTCAGCGGAAACGTCGCGGATTCGGGGGCCGCTTTCGCCGTACTGTCGAAGTAAGTTTTTCAGTTCCAAAGTATCAAGATTAAAGCAAAATTCATGAGGTGCATGGCAACCCTTGGTGGTACGGCGAACGGTCCTGCTTCCGCGCTCTTTGCTCTCCTTAATCTTGAAGGGGCAGCAAGTGAATTTCAACTTGAACAAACGAGACGAGCAGAGATTTTGGCCGCTCGTGGTAGCCTCTATTACATAGGTAGGGGGGGTGTCTAAAAAGAAGCGTGAGGAGGTTTACGTCTGATCACGCCACAGGTACGATGATACGCGTGCATCTGCGCGGTCGTCCTTGATTGGAAATATCGCAGTTTCCTTGTCGAAATTGTGCGCTGGGGGGGTTTGTACGGAGCCAACACAACTATTTTTCAAAAAATCTTGAGCGAAATGCGGAGCGACTCTTGACACTGGCTTATTCCCGGGAGTGAAAGTTTTGATACCTCTGATACAGTGAAGCCACGACCGAAACAAAAATTGACCGCTACCAAGTTGCCGTGTCTTGGATGCATCTGGGGGGAAACGTGAGGTGCTGTATTTCAATTCGCGCGCAGAATGCTGACACTGCTACTGCTGCCATGCGCTCTTTCTAGACCGTTAATACTATCCCAATTGTCGATTTTGCGGGCGATATTATTTGGCGCATGCTACAAAAATCCAAAATTGGCAATGTTAGGGTCTATAGTTTTCCCGCGGTGGAATTCCCACAATCGTGGGTGGTCCCGGTAGTTCCGCGGTTTACCGCCACGCATTGTGTAGGTACCCTTTACCGCCCAGGCGGTCACCGAAAAATACGATGGGTGAAATGCTGCTTGCTCGGGGACGGCTCTACCTCACGCCAAAATGCGGCTTTTCGAAGTCAGCTCATCACTTCAGCAGCTCTCCATCCCGCCCCAGCAACCCCCTTTGCAAACGTAATGGACGCCCAACTCGAGAAACAATGTCAAACGCTAGGCACAGCTTGACCATTATTGCAAATGCAGGCAAGATTCCATCGATTGTGGATGGCGCGCCCTATTTGAGGAGATAATTCGGTGAGTGTGTTAGACGAACAGTTCTCCATCTATCACAGAACGCGTAAATGGTTCCCGAACAAGTTTTAACCGGCCCATGGTTTTCGCCTGCAGCAATCTCCACCAAACATGCTGCCAGCAGTAACACGTTATGTACATGGGACGATACTCGTACCCCGACTAATGGGCGTCCTATGAAAGAATAGTCGTTACTTCAACATGGAATAATCTTATCGTCGCGCCTTGGGAGACGCCTGTCATCCACACTATCCAGATAAAACCCCAATCTAAGGAAAGAACGGAACGGAATCAAAAGCAACTGTAAGCCGGTGGAACGAGGCGATCGTAAACCAGAACACCCCGTATATGTGTGTGGTGAAACACATATTTTTTATTAGCGTGGCAATCGCGTTCGTCGTGTCTTCCGCGTCGTGCGCAGTGGAAATCTTGACGTCGGCACGCTCACCTTCGAGAAGCCTTCCGCGGTCAGCTTCGAGGACAACACTGTGGACGATGTGGTAAGCAAATATCCCGGGTTATTGCATCATGCCAATGAAGACAGATAAAGTTAGCGGTACGGATATTGTCTGGACCGCAAAATGAATTAAAAACAACCCCCCTTTTGCGAAGCGGCATACTGATGTATCTGGTAGGGATTCTCACCATCGTCTCCCGCGGGCTGCCCCGCTGCCGGTCACATTGCCTTGTCTGGACCTAGGAAATATCCGTAACCAGCTCCTGCTACGTACAATTTTTTTACGGGAATTCGGATGGACCGAAGCAAATATATCCGTGTTCCGAAGCCTCCTGTGGAAAGTTGTGTGACCGTCTATTGCGATATTATTTGCTTGGTGATCGCGTATGTATCATTGCGTTGTGCACAGAGGCATTTGGTGTCTGTCAGACGCCCTCAGTCGCTTCCACCCGATTATCTAACTTCCTAGAGATACTTTTCTACGGCCGTCTAGGTTTCACGCAGGGGTTATAGACTAGTGGAATTTGCCCCGGTACGTAAGATGTCATACACCCGGCTTGTAGTACGCTTCATGCGTGTTGCGATGAAGGCGCGGTCCAACACTAGGCCCTGTTATTGTGCCCGTACGATGTGACGCGTGGTGTAATCTGTTATCAAGGATACCGTAGGAGAGATGCTGTCAAGTTTTCAAGTATCAAAATCTTCCTGTCCACAAGGATAAACCCCAATCAAACCCTGACTATGTGAAAACTTGTTTTGGGGCAAAAACAAGCAACCGGTTTCACAGCTGGGCTAATAGTTAGAAAGCTTCCGCAGAATGGGTTTGGGAACGACGGGAGCTCAACAAACAAAATCGCGTGAATTACGTTTCACGGATTGGCACAGTTGTTATCCGTCGCATGCCTCAGCCACGAAATTGTGTGCATCGAGGTGCGTTTCCGTGTTCCCAGTATCAGGCTTGCGGGTGAAATAGAGAGGGCTCTTCAGACAAGGAAGCTCAGAAACAAGTATACCCAGGCCACAGTAGGGGTTGACGTTTGGGGCTGTTTTTTTTTCTGCAGGGGCTCAGGGTCACCCGCGCGAGTGACACCCCAACTCGGTTTTCAGCTTCGATAATGAGATTCCGTGCTGTGTTATAGTTGTTCGTTTACAACATGAGGCTGCAGCGGAATGGTGACCTACTCTGCGGCAAGCATGTCGCCCCTGGTGCTTTGGATACGTGAGGTCCTGAGTCACTCGTGATGAGAGAGGCTCAAACATTTAGTGGAAGAAGAGGCACCCTCCGTACCTTATGGCTGCTATATCCCACCGCTATCATCGAATGCAATAACACCTTCATGTCGCGTATCTTAGCTGTACCAAAACCAACTCCCTCGTCGGTTGCGCTGGGCAAGTGCAGGCCGACCCCTTGAAAGCCAACCCGGCTTTAATAACGCATGAAGTATAGCCATAGCTCTGTGAACGCTCCTCCAACAAGCTTTCTTCCACGGCAACGCCTCGTCGGTCGGCCACAGCTAACTCTTGCTACGTTTTCCCGTACAGGACGACAACGACGACAACTGCACCGTGGGCGAAGTTGAGGAGGGAAGCATTCTGATTGGTTACCCGGACGACGATGTGTGCGTCGCAGCTACGTGATTCGTCGCACAGCAACACTTCGGGCGGAGTATGGTCGGGGTGTACATTGCGGCTCAACGAAAACCTGCGGCCTGTGTGGTCACAGTCGTTTCCATCTGTGAATCAGGCGTGAAGAAGCGCTGTGTGTGTTAAATTGTATGCGATGTGGTATATTCGATACATATTGAGGCATCTTTGAGTGGAGCGTTGGCCACATGTTTCCAATTTGGTCCACCCAGTGCCACATTGCACAGCCCTCGTTGAGGCTCTTTCATTTTGTGCATCTGCATCATCAGTGGATTTGTTGGGGCGCACTTCATGCCTCTGTGAGGCTATTGGTGCGTAGTCTGGTTGTGTATTCGTTAATTCTTGTCAACGTTGGAGTAGCGTGCGTAGAGTCTCTCTTTCTGTACAAGCGGATACAGAGAGGCGATAGTGCAGTTGTACACGACGTGTGCATGTTTCATGTTCGTGGTCCGCGCCGGCAACGTGTGGCCTGTTAGATCGAGCCATCTGCATGTTGGGATATTGTTCGTAGAGGCTCTGATTGTGTGAAAAAAAATGCCCATGTGGCGTTTTGGGGATGCGCTTGGTAGCCCCCAAGGTTTTGTGTGCCGGCAGCTGGTGACCAATTTGGTGAACCGGTCTTCACGATTTTGTAACCCATGCCGAGGTTTTTTCTCTACGAAAGGAGAAGCACCTGAGATATTTCCGGGTACATTGATTTAAATGAGTTGGATTTGACGGCCGTACAGCCAACGTGTGGCTAGTTCCGTCAAGTCGTGGCATGTTCATGTTGGAAATATGGCATGCAGAAGAAACCATCACTTCTTCGAGAAGCGACGCATAAACATTTTTGGGGTGCTTCACATGTGCACCTCACGGTGGTTGCGTCTGCCGGCAACCGGTCGCCGGTATAGTGGAACCCTTTTCATGTTTGAACTTGCGTGCCGAGGCTCATATCAATCTAGATGTCCATGTTAGGACAACGCGTTTGCCTATTTGAGTGAAACCCGAGGCCGCTATGATGTTTTTCGGATGCACTTCGTGCATCATAATGATTCCTGTGCCGGACAAATGTGGCAAATTTGGCCTACTGTGGTTATCCGGTATTGTGGACATGGTGCCTCTCAAGGGGTTTGCGCCCCGGCAACTGGTGACCAAATTGGTGAACCGATCTCCACGATAGAGCATTTGCGTGTCGAGGCTTCCTCTAGGTAAAAGAAGAACAACAGGTGGCATTTCCGGGTACACGACTCTTGAATGTGCTACGCTTGAGGGCCGTCCGTGGAGGCAACTTGTAGCATATTCTGGCTAACCCCACAGGTTCATGTTGGAGTAGTGGCGTGTGGATGTTATTGTCACTTCTGTGTGATTCAATGCATAGACGAGGCATTTCAGGTTGAACTCGTGCATTTCAGGAATGCGTGTACCGACATACGGTGGCCTGGTTGGTGGAGCCTTTTCCATGTTGGAATTTTCGTGTCGAGGCTATATAACTTACTTGCATTTAGGATTTTGAATAGTAATTTGGTCTGTGGGGGGGTAAAAACAAGGACATAGTAACTTGGTTAATGTAGGGTGATGGCCCAGTTTGCGAAGAAAAACAACATATGGAGGAGTAAAATCCCACCTAAAGAAGTTGAACAAACGACCAAGCAGTCAGGACACCAACAAACCAAAGCACGCAGCATCTACCACAGGGCATCCCAGACACTCCAGACGGCATCCACATCAATCAAGCACTCTCTCAAAGAAGCTGCCAGGTTCCTAGAGGACGCTCTGCGGGATTGCCCACGGCAGAGAGGCTGACGCGTCATCGAGAGTGCCCGAAGCGGCTCAAATAAAGCTCTTTGTGCTACGAACGCGCAATACCCAGCAAACAATTTTCGAAATCAGAAGGCTCTTCTCACGTTTGCTGGAGACCGACGATCTGCGGCCCACACACTAACGCAACGCGGCTCAATCGCGCCACCCACGCCAACGCTACAGGTGCGGAAGACTCTCCCGGCCCTACCTCTGGCCTTCAGCAAAGCTTGTTTGCAGCCCACCAACAGCAGCAGTATAGTGCCCTTTCGGAGTTTTTGAACACTTTAAGAGCAGCCTTGCTCAACAATCAAAAAGCCACACGCGTACATGAAAACCCGCGAACAGTTTGAATTTTTAAAGCTCGGGGATCGGAAGACAGGACGACACCAAGCAAGGAAGACAAGAGACACGGTGCGTCCTCTTTTAAAGGAAGAGGCTCACCCCGAGTGTGATCAAATCGGGGTGGGGGTCGTCGATACGTGGCACTTCTTGCCTATTTGAGTGAACATATCTTCCATCAGATTGATCAGTGTGTCCGCTATAACGGGGGAGATGGGGCAGTCTACGCCTCGATGGCATGGCTGAAATGCTTTTAAATTATCGCCGTGACCGAAGAGCTAAGGCATACTGCCTTTGTTGCCCAGTGTGGTACATGTGCCCTCGGTCCACGTCCCAGACGCGCCTCCGTGCAAGACCTCTTTGCTCTCGTGATCGATGTGCTCCGTTCTTTCCTGGGAGATCCTCCGCTGACACGGTGGCGCCGCTCCGTCGAGCGCCGTCAAAAGCGTCGTTAGCCTGGCCGCGCGAATATTCAAACATATTTTCCTCGTCGTTTTCCAAAACAAGAGCTTCTGCAGCGTCATTAGTGTGCTCGATATGTGTGCATGAACGTGGCCGTCGACAGGAACGACACCATGACGCCATCATCACAGCAGTCTCTTGAGATCCACCACCTTTCGCGCGCGACCTCCTTGAGTAGACGCGAAAGCCCACGCATGCTCATATCTTCTTCACATTCAAGTATTTCAAATTCTCACGAAGGAAATCAAAAGCCAGATTAATCTAGCCAGTCGTTGAATAGACAATAACTGGACCCATCACTGTCGTTGGTCGTTGTCCACCCACAGCAGGAAGCGATCGGTCGATGATGTCACGCATTTATATCACTAGACCGTGTCGAGTCCAAAGTGGAGGTCATGTCCGAGGACTGTAGATATGGTGTGCTCGAGGCAGGCGTGGGCGCCCACTGTCTGCGATTTGTCTATGTGGAGTGTAGCTGTCTTACCCCGGCTTGTTGCGATTGTGGAGTCCGCACTTGCGCTCCACATTGCTGTGACAAAACATAGTTGATGCGGTCGTTGGCCGCTTCTCCCGTAAAAGGAACAATTATAATTCGTATACAACACAAATAACACAGCGCCTCCTTGATCGCGGGCTGGGTGGTGTAGGACAGCGCTTTACTGTGGAGGGGCCTCGCACGGGTTGCGCCCTACAGCTTGCACCCTTGACTGTACCCATGGCAATTGCCCCTCTCATTTACGCCGAGCCTGCTGATTGATCAAGGTATTTATGACCAGAAAAAAATGCGTCATCTTGAGTGCGTTGTTTGTTGGTGGATAGCAGGCGGTTTGCAGTTTGTCGGTTTGTTGTCACATCGCCAAAATGCGTGGTGCTGTTCTTGTTCATCTACATAAATGTCAGAAGGAAATCTAGACGTTGGTTACGGCTGCTGCTGTATTCTGTGTAGTCTATGATGCTACAGTTCTCATTCTGCAGTCGGGCGACAGTATGTGGTACGAATAGCTGATACTCGACCGAGTGGAATAATTTATTTTTTCGAAACAAAATCGCCATTCAACAGCAGTGGCATCAGCACCGTCCATGGCTTGATGAATGATGCTGCCATTTCGTGGCTCTGAGCCAGCGTCGCCTTGAGCGATTACAACCCTGGGGGGAGTGCCAGCCCTTCCTTTATACCAAGGATTAATATATGTGAGGCATTTGTCGAGCGCCGATGGCAATAACTCAGACGATCTAGGAGACTCCCTCTGTTGATGTTCTTCGTCAATCTACAGATGGCATAGACCTCCGTCCACCGAGAGCGGCTGTTGGTGGTGCTTGCACGTTTTTGCGTACCAGAGACGATGTTGACCATCATTGGCCAGTTCCACGATGACATGCTAGCTCGCGTACGTACGGATGACGGTGAACACTATGAATGGCACGCCGTCACTCAGGGACTGCGGCAAGGATGTGTACTGTCGCCGCTTCTTCGCAATGTATTTTTCGCCGCACCGCCATACATTCCGTCCGGCTAAGTTTCCCGTGAGGACCCAAACATTTTGAGGGGCTTGATGCACCTCGACGAGAACTTCGGGGGGGCGGGCTGGAGGTTGAGCCACTGGCATGTGTACGGAGGTCAGTCTGTGGTACGCTGTATGCCGACGACGAAGGCATTGTGTCTACATCAATTGAAGACCTTGCGAGGATGACCGTCATTGTGACCGTTTTGAAATCAGCAGATCTCACCGTCCCGGAAACGAAAACGCAGACAACGCTGCTCCGCACACTCAACAAGGTCCGCGCGGCCCCATCGCTTGTTGTCGAATCATCGGGCTAGAGGTTATGTATGCAAACGATGCATTGTTTGTACGTGGGTGCGGTCTTATCAACGCAAGCGCCGACAATATGCGATAAATTAATAGACGGATCCGACCCGCGGGGGCATGCTACGATCGTTTCAAGCGGGAGCTGTACGATATGGAAGATTCTTCGTTCACACTAGCGGTGCGCCTGATAAGGACCAAGGTGATGAACATCCTGCTGTACGGGCGTGTGGCTCGGAATCTCGGCCAGGGGCATTTTGCTGATCTCCGAACGATAAACTAAAACCACTTCCGAACGGATATTGGCTTCCAGTTCCGACAACGCACCGACCACCACATATTGACCGCCAAGGCCCTCAACACAGTTTGAGAGCGTTGAGACGACCACCCGCAAACGCCACCTTCTCCTTGCGAGAGCCGTACCAACGGACGACAAATGAACGGCTGACCCATCGCGTGATGTTCGGGACGTTGGATATGGTGGAGACAACCCGGAAACAGGCCAACCACGAAAAACAAAATGGGCCCAATATCTAGAAGACGACATCAATGCATACAAAGCCACCGAGGGATCAACGGACAACCCCTCTTCGCTGTCAGGAGTAGAAAGTGTGCCATTGTCGAGGGCGGCTAAGAAAAGTGGAAACTGGTCGTCGACGCGCCGGGCCGCTTCATGAGGAAATGGAACAGGGGCGGGGCGGACAAGACCTGGCCAATCCACGCAACAATCGACGCCAACAACAGCAGCAAGGGGAAAGTAGGTGGGGGGGAGGGGGGGGGGGGAGGGACGTACCGATACAGCTGTGGACGAACGCCGACAAGAAATGGTACATGGTGTGGCATAGTACCAGTTCGACTATTCTGTAGAGAGCGTGTTTAAGTACAGCAATGCCCTAAACCATACAACAGTGAGCGATAGTCTTTTTCTTTGTAATTAACATCGAGTTCAACGGGCAAGCGCGAACGCGGCAGTAGTGGCCCTTGTTGTCTTGCTTGCTTGATCTTATTTATTGCTTTACTTCCCTCTGTATTCCCTTGTCTTCCCTCCCCACCGGCCTTATGCCGGTATCCTTCTCTTCTTCCGGTTGTTTATCCGTGCAACAGTTAGTTGTTTACCTTCATCAACACATAGGCTGTTTCTCTTGCAGCAGGTCTGACTTTCTTGTATCACTTTCTTCCGAGCCCGTGGTGTTTTCTTTTTTACTTTCCCTCTTATCTCATGTTATGGTCTGGCTCGTTTTGTTGTTGCAATATACGGGCTCGAAAGGCCTGTAATTATAAGAGTTTTAGATTATATTAGATGGGTTTCGTATGATAAGGTTGGCGTTTATATTCGGGAGTTTAGGAAAGAGGTTGGAGGCACATGCCTCCGATCTCAGCAGCTATCCGGGGCTCTGGTGGAATCGAATAAAGCAACGTCTCTACGAAGGGAACGAAAGTGTGTACTCTCCGAGGACCTGCTCAACTGGCAGAGCTGCAGGGGGCACTCTGTGTCCCCACCTATAACTTTACATGTGGCGTCGACTAGCTTGACGTGCTATTGTGGCAGCGTTCCTCCAATCTGTCCTTTTTTTTTTCTTCGTAGCGATTTTGCTTTTGCTTCCCATCGAGCCCACAACCCCTGTTCCTTCTCAGGTGGCTTCTCAATGGAAGGAGCGCCCTTACTTCTACAACGGCGACCACAACAGCAGTAAGATGGCAGGGGCCCCTCCTTTGATCGACATGTACCACACGGACGACATATTCAAGGTACGTGCCGACGACACTGCTCTTCGTAGCACACTCCTCGTCTCGACTTTTGGTCTCTCCTGTTGGTCGCCGGGCACGCACCACACAGTCGATACCTTCCGAGTACGTGCAGATGACACTGCTCTTCGGAGCACACTCCTCGTCTCGGCTTTTGGTCGCATCAGTCCCCGCCAGATAATCATAGACCACTCCGCAGCGGAACTGCCCAAGCCCCACCAACCGGACTTGTTTGCTCCGCGCTCTGCCAGCATGTTGCACAGCACCTCTCCGCTAGTTGTCAGCACAAGCCCCAAGATCGGCCATCGACCTGAACTTTTTTTGCGTTTCGGGGCTGAGGTATGCACGACGCGCCACGGACAAGCATACTGCAATCATCTATTCAAATGACTATCGACGGGGACTTCGCTTGCTGAGAGAGACCATCGACCAGCATACACCTTTGCTGTCGGAGCCAGACCGTCCTTCGCGGGACCCCCTTAGACTACGGGCACCGTTTTCTAGGAGCTCATGTCGGCGCTCCTTCCTCGTGGTCCTACCTGGGAAGGAACAGGCGGTGCTCGTGGAATGTTTGAGCTTTTTCGTTGGCGAAGTGGTCCAGTACACGCGTTATCGTATAGGCTTCAGTACATACGTTTGATCCGTCTCGCGCGTCGCACAAACTGCTGCTTCCTTTCTGCTGAAAATAGTACAGCCACTAACTTTACGCCACTCGGACCCCTCTCCGATCTTCCGTAATCCACAGCGTTCCACTACTGCTGTGCGTCACGTATCTTCAACCACCATCATGTTCGCAGCGCGAACAACTACAGAGCAGCATAATGGGCTCGCTGTCAATGCATGCCATATACCGCCGGATTCTCTGTTGTAGAAGTCACTGCACAGCAGCCAAGCCGCCTACTTTGCTCCTGCCCATCCACCACATAGCTCGACCCTTCACTGCCCCAGCGTCCACAGTTACAGCACCGCAGCTCTGACACCCTCCGCTACTGTGCGAGTGCTCCTTGCAACTTCGATTTGAGAGTTTGTTTTCGTCCTGGCCGCCCCGTGACTAGAACTTGGTTCTAGTGAACGCTGAAACTCTGTGCTGGCTCTTTCGGGCGAGGCTGTCAGCGTGTGCGATGCCCTATATTCCACAATTCATGGGTACGCGGGACTATAATACCAATTTCTGTGTGGGCACAGCTACGACAGTGCGGCACTCTGCACTGCTGTCAACGTAACTGTCATTTATATTGCGGTCGGAGTGGGTACGGTTTTTTTTTGCAGCTGTCCAGGCTTTAGGACGTCTTCTTCCTGCCGGTACATGTGGTGCCCTTCCTTAAAGCTGCTAGGAGAAATGATGCAAATTAGTATTTAACGGGGCTCCACAATGCTGCTAGGATAAATGCTGCCTGTTTTGGTGCGATGAGTGTCGGCGTGTTGGGCGACCCTTTACTGAGCTACCCCCTACGTTACACCTAGGTTGGATGCTGCCTGGTTTAGTGCGATTAGTGTCGGTGAGTTGCGCGACCCTTCACTGTGCTACCGCCCCGCACTGCACTGGGTTAGATGCTTCCTGTTCCGGTGCGATGAGCGTCGACGTGTTAGGCGACCCTTTATGGTGCTGTCTCCCAACACTGCATGGGATACACCGTGCCTGTTTAAGTGCGATGGGCGTCGGCTTCTTGTGCAATCCTTTACAGTCCCCTACACTGCACCTAGGTTAGATGCTGCCTGTTTAAGTGCGATGGGCGCGGGCATTTTGGGCGACCTTTCCGCCGCCACCGCCCCCGCTTAGGTTAATTGATACCTGCTCAAGTGCGATGGCTGCAGACGTACCTTTACTGTGTTGCACCCCCTGCACTGCGGCTAGGGTCAGTGCTGCCCATTTTGAGCTGCTTTTACTGCGGTTCGTGCGGGCGTGACGCGTATACCCTACGGTCAGACTGGGCGCTGCTCTTCTGTTGCGGTTTTGGTGGATGGTACCCTTCTCACTGCTGTACTTCTTTTATACGGCTAGTTGGCGTGACTGCTACCAGCACTGATGCTGAACGCAATCGAGGCGCATGTTTTTCTGTTTGCTGAAACACAGATTTACCGCTACTTGGAGGAGGGACACCACAACAATATATCTGCCTCCATAGCTTCTTTACCCATCGTTCCCATCCCGCCACTCTCCCTCACACCCCCTCCTTGCGGTTCGCGCCCGACAGACAACAAGCAACATGTCTACCAGTGAGAAAGCGGGCTACTCGGGGCAGGCTGAGGTCTTCCACGCACCCCAACCTAGATGCCCACGAGACAGAGAGAGATCGCTCGAGATCCTGCGATTCGAGACGGGGGGAGCCACCTGAGGTGGGTTCCGGTGACAAGACAGGAGACGGAGCAATATGCCTCCACCAGGACCCACCAACACTAGAGGGTCGACTCGCCGGTTCGCGCAGAGAAGAAGACGGATCAACCCCCACCGCACTCGGGGGCGCCTCGACGCCAGCTATCGCCAGCCCCGGGGGAGCGCCACCAGCTTTCCCCCCCGCACTCGACAGGGCACCACCGCCGCCACCTGGGCTCTCCGTGCTCGACAGAGCGCCACCCCCAGAGCTCCCGGGACCGGGAAGCCCATGCTGCCTTCTTGGCCTTGGCATACGCGGCGGCGCGGGCCCGGCGGGCGCTCGACGACGCCAACCGGACGATAGCACGCCGACATCGGTTTGATGGAGATGTCGAGCAGGTGAAGACCGCTGCGCGGGAATCGTCCCTGGTACCGAAGAGAGCGCAACAAGCCCTCGCCCAATCAGTTGCGTCGGCTACAGCGGGAGCTATCGCGGCCCCCTCGCCTTCGTCGCGCCGGCAGGGTGTCGCATCCCAGCGACCACGACCCGGGAACGACGCCTTTTTCAAGGGCATCATCGCGTGCATGGCGTCTGTACCGAGGGTAGACTTCTCCTCAGCGTTGGCGACCGCGGTGGTGGAAACGGCCTGAGCCCTCCTCTCGTCAGAGAGGCCGGCGTCGCGGCAAGCGGACGTCCTTTCAGTGGAAGCGGCCTGCACTCGCGTGGATTGTACGCCATATGCTGGAGAGACGAGAGCCGACCCAACCCCTGCCCTCGTCAAGGCCCTGCTGATAGCCCAAGAAGAGGACCCCGACCCTGTCGTTTGGCCGAATCACGGAGGAAGAATTGGCAGAACGAAAGCGGGGGAAACAGCGACGCAGCGACAGTCGCGACCGCGGGGACCGCAACGGTGGGGGCAGCGGCAAACATGGTGGGGGTGACGACTACCGCCAATACCGCCGGGGTGACAGCGACGGTGGAGGCGGGGGAGGCGCATCGGGCGCTGGTGTGGCTGAGGGCGCCACCGAGGGGGACACGTTGGTCCAACAACGGCGGCAATTGGCGGCAGCTCTGGCGAAGGCAACGGAGGGCGTAGGAACGGCACGAGAGGACGTTCATTGTGGGACGGCTCGTCAACCTCCTTCCGCTCGTCTTTGTTCTCGAGCACGGACGACCACAGCGAAGTGGCCGTGGTATCAGGCAAGATGTGTCAAGATACATGGCAGGAGGAGCATCTAGGCCTGAGGCTTTTACCCTTTTGTTGCGTCTGTTGATGACGTACTTCGACGGGGTTGACACGGAGGAGGGCTACACTAAGTTGCAAACTTTGGAATGTGTAACGATATGCCATTTTGTATTTCAGCGAGGAATTTCGCGTAGTTGTGCCAACCGCTACGGGGAGTGAGCGTGTTTTGTCCCCGGGGACAGATATGGTGTTGGAGGTGGTTTGGGTGGCGGCGAATGAGCAATTTCCGGCTCTCCTGCCTGCGTTGTAACCCTATTCAAAGGCAACGGACCGACGGCCATACGCCTTGTTGGATGCTATGTGGCGGGCGTTTAGTGACTAATAAGACAACTGCCGTCAACAGCGATCTTTTGCTTTCTCCCCGACAGGAGCGCGGTCATCCGCCCCGTCGGGGCCCGGGCCCGCCGATCATGGGCGCGGCCAGGGCCAAGTGCTGTCCCAGTCGCTTTTCGTGGCAGACGGGATCGAGCCATCATTCAACTTTTGTGCCCATCGATGATCTATTTGACCCTTGGCTTGACCACACCTCGAACTGCTGGCCACTAAAAGAGCATCATTATGCAGACGTTTTCGCCGTGAAGGCCTCGTTTAAGACAGACGACCATCCGCTTTTTTGAGCGGCCTCCGTTCACCTCGCGCTGATGCCCCTTGAGAAAACCAGGGGTTTTGCCTCAACTGCCACGAGAACAACCATTCCTTGAAGCATTATAGGCATCCTTTTATTACTGCGAGTGGCTGCTTGAACCCAGAACTTGGACAACCTGGCGACGATGACGCACACCGACGTTGACAAACACGCATGGTTTGCTACCGCCGAGACGGCAAAAATTTCTCGCCCGAACAACCAAAAGGAAATCGTCGCCATCTTTCAGATAAATCGCGAAGGTACACCAAGATCGGGGCCAGGTAAACTGTCACAACGATACCATATACACGTCGGATCACCATGGTGGTATCCTGCGCTCACCCGCCTCTTCTTTCCCCGCTCCTGCTCCTCAAATGCGATTTGGAGCCGCTCACAACCCGGGCGAAAACACACTCGCGCGCCAACCTGGCACAACCCGTAACGGCAATGGACAGCTCGACGGCGGTACGGCACCGTCGACAACACTGTCGAGGGTTACCTAGTTTGGTTGAAGAAGATGCTCGTGTTCTGTTGCTAGCCTGTCCAGTAACGCAGCACAGGTTGCCTCTGTCAAGAGCCCACGGGCTCCTACGACGTCTGCGGACGATTCTCACGGCGTAGTACCGGAGGTGGGAACTAGCGCTTCAAGCGTGCTTTCTTTCAGTCAGGTAATTTGTTTGTATTTGTTTTTTTTTTCGACGGCGAGAACGCGCCCTTCCAGCGGCGTTCCCCTCGGACATGGTCTGAGTTCGATGACGGGAACCGCGCTTCCATCGCCTTTTCCCTCAGCCGCGGCATAAACTCAGCGATGGAGGTACGCGATCCAAATGCCGCCCCCATCAACCATGGCACAGGAGCCTGCGCTTTGCGCGCTCCCCCTTCAGGCACGCGTCGCGGAACAATATAGCTGCGGCGACGGTGCGTCGCCTCATTACGCGTACGTGTTCATCCCCCCCTCTCCCTGACCGGGCGGTGGCGGTCGGTTTAAGGTGTGGGACGGTCGACCCTCGAAACACTTTTTCTGACCACGAGGTGGCGGTCGATTTGAGGTGTGGGAAGGCCAACAAAAATCACCGAGATCTTTTTCGAGGCTCGGTGCGGTGTTTGCTCGCGAAACAGCGGGTGCTCTGTCCTTTTTTTCCGTTAAAGAGGGGTCGACAAGACAAGCTACCTCATTTCCTTTCTCCAAAAGGCATAACGGAAAAATTCCTCCTTGGGTAAAAACATTGTTGAAACTTCCCCAAGCCCCGCTCCAGAAGACGCCCACAGGGTCTACGGACCCTGCTTCATCTTTTAACGCGCTAACCCACGTGTTTCAGGCTATGTCCGCCCCATTGGCACAGGAAGAAGATCCAACAACGCGCGACGGGCCAGTGGTGACTCCACGGCCTCCAGCCTGATCAGCTGGACGTTATTCCCGTAAATTTACGGAAGAATCACGCCCCTCGTCAAGCAGAAACAGCTCAGAGCCCCTGCCCCTTCGAGCGCAGTAAGAGCACGTTTCTTGCGATTATACGCGAGAGGACACGACACGAGAAACCGTGGGTTCGGACTTGCGTCGTGCTCCCGAGGCCTGGTGTTCCTGACGGGGAAACTACAGGCCCAACAAGCCAAGGACTAGTGTTCCCAGAGGGGAACATTGCCGACCCGAACGCCTAACGAGGTTATCGACGGGTTGACACCGTCGGTGTTGGACTCTGTTTCGGGTGCAGCGAGGGCGGCTTGTCAAGAGTTTACGCCAGCGAGTGAAGAGGACTCGAGGCGACAAACCGCGGGTTCGGACTCGTATCTTGCTCGCGAGGCCTTGCGCTCCCGCAAGGGGACACCACAGGCCCAAAGACACGAGGACTGGTGCTCCCAAAAGGGGAGGTTGAAGACACACAAATGTCCAACGAGGCTACCGACGGGTTGGCACCGTCGGTGGTTGCCATTTTCCGGGCGCAGTTGGAGCGGATTCACGCGTTTTTCCGCCAACGAGCGAAGGAAGACCCTAGGCGAAATACCACTGGTTCGGATTCTCTTCGTTCTCCCGAAGCCTGGTGTTCCTGGACGGGGACATTGCAGGATCGAATTCCAACACAGCTTTTGACCCTTTTCTCGAATACTCCACAGACCAAGTGGTGTTATTCTGGTGGACCCCATTCTATTTTACACCGTGGTCCCCTTCGTCGTTTGCCGTGGACGACGTGCCATATTCTTGCGCGGATCAGTACATGATGGCCGAAAATACCATTTTTTTCCAAGACCATCGAGCAGTGGGGCTCATCATGTCGTCGCCTAGTCCAAGCACACGCAAACGCATTGGTCGAGGCGCGCGCAACTTTTACTCCGGTGTTGGGGACAGGGAGAAGCGAAACCCCGTGTTATCTGACACCTACGCCAAATTCACACACAATCAAGCCATTGAAAAATCCCCTTTTAAGCTCTGGCAAGAAGCTTCTTGCTGAATCCAGTCCTCTGGACCCAGTGTGGGGCGTTGGTCTCCGGGTGAATGGCCCCAGGGCCAACAACCCATGCCAGGGGAGAGGAAAAACGTGCTCGGTGAGGCACTTTCTGCCGTTCGCGAAACTATTCGCGACAATGACCCGGGTCGGCGCACCTGGCCTCCCATAGTCGGTTCCGCACCTGCACTGCGAAAATGCAAAAACCAAGGAACCTCGTCGACCGCGGCGGAGCCGTTAACAGCGGCCAGCGCTCGCAAAGCTTCTCCTTCATCGTTTCCGACCTATTTCTCGGACGCGTTGGTCAATTAAAAGCCGTGAAGGTTTATAGATAGCTTCTGGCGTCGGTCCTGACTTGGCGCTGTTAGAACACGGCCCCTGTTTCGTCGAGGGTACCGTGATGCTGAACAGCGTTTCGCTCACTATTAAAAACGCGAATATCATTCGAGCAACGCTCGACTTGGAGAGGCACCGAACTCCTCTAGATCTGGGGACCGGCAGCATTGTTTGGGTTCCCAAATGCCTCCGAGGGTACTGTGGGGAACAAAGCTCCGCATATCCTCCGGCCACAAGACACAGGCGAGCATTGGCAAAGTGGGGACCCTCAATGCACGAGTCCAACGGTAGCTTGAGTTCGTCACCGCGTTCGATTGCACTCGAGTTCCGCAAAGGCAGCACCAACGACATCGCCGATTTTTTTGGCCTTTTCTCCAGAGTCTTTTACAGAGTACAACCGCAAGGGTTTGAAAAACTTCAACCCCGTGAGGTTGACAAGCCCCAACGTCGTTAAAGGCAGCGGTCTCTACCTCCTACGGACCCGCGAGCTGCGCGCTCCCTCCTCGCCGATCCCAGGGGTCGGTTTGGGTGGACTCGCGGCCTCACCAAAAGCACTGTCTTGGGTGGGCTCGTGCCCCGCACTAAACATGCTGCCTTGGGTGGGCTCCCTCAGACCTCTACCGCGTTTGACGATTTTCCCACACACGAGCCACGTACAGGGATTGACGGCCTTTCTGCTTCCCCGGGGAGATTCGTCGCTCGTGTTTCTGCCTCCGTCAGTTATTCCAAACGCTGTACCGGGCGCGGGTCGATTTTACCTGCCGCTGACACGGTTTTCGCTTCGGTGTTTGCCATACCCATCGAGGGCGGCACGGGCTCAGCAGAAGCCCTGGCTGCAGCGGCGCCCATCGCACAGCCGACTTATCTATCCCGGAGTTCTTTACAGGAGACGGCCCCCGCCGCGACCACCGGTTCAACTGTGTCCGTCTGCGCCATGCTCGGCACTCCAGCCCCTCCGTCGTCGACGACGCGCCGACGAACAGCGATGACAACGGGTAATGCACCCCCGCTGTAGATTATGGATTCGGGCCCGGCGGGGTCCCGCGGCCATCTTCCAGACGAGGTACAACCCCGTCGCGAGTCCCACGGCCGCGGACGACCGTGTCGACCGCCGCGACCCCTGCTTATGCCGACTCGCCGGTCCGCACCGTGCCACTATCGTCCGATCGCGACCACGCAGAGCCTACATGGGAACTCCTCTCGTACGGCTCACGCCTTCTCCTGGTGACACCTCGACTGCACATACAAGGTCCGACGCCCTTAGCGACGCTGCTGAACTGCGGTTCGCTCATTCCGTCGGGCAATAGTCACATGCCGATTGGAAGCGAGAACAGCACGCTCAGCGGACATGCCACGCCATGATGCGTTACATCTCTATCGGGCGGCCATCGGTCTTGATGTGCGAATTTTTTGGCGTGCTACCTCTCGCACAAGCGTCCATCCCTCTCAGACATCCAGGAGCTGGCGGGTAAGGGTCGACTACATACAACCGACGACGACATCGTCCTACTCGTCCATAGCCCGACACTTCCACCAACAAGGTCTGACAAACCCAACTCTGTGGGGCGAGCTGCTTGTTTGCTAAACAACGAGTCAGCTCGCATCTACACTCCCCTGCTCATGCGCCCTTGGATCATGCAAGCTTGTCACTCGACGGCGTCTTGTCACCTTGGCACCATGCGCACGTTGCGAATGCCCGAGCGGTTTTATTGGTGGATTGGCATGAATGTGTGCACCCGGTGATGGCTTCGACACAGCTTGAAGTGTCAAGCGCGGAAAACCCCATGGCTGACTGTTTGATGGCCCATCATCTCAATGCCTCTACCAGAAAGACCTGGTGTCGCCGTCAGTGTTGACTATTTTGGTCTCTTCCGGTCACACCACGAGGCAACACCTACATCCTGCTGTTCACCGATCGCTTCAGTCGTCGGGCCGACATGTTCCCCCTAACTGCCGCTAAGTTCACCACGGAGGGTACAACCAATATCCTGGTGAACCAATTATCCCCTTGTGGGGGTGCCCGCGCACCATACTCTCGGACAACGGACTGTAGATATGCTCCAAGCTTTCCCAAGCTGCACACCAGCTGTTGGGTGTGCACAAGCTTCTACAAGCTCTTATCATCCCAACTGTAACGGAGGCGCTGAGCGGGTAAATCACACTATTGCCCAAACGCTGGCTATGGTCGTCAATGAGCGACGAGACGATTGGGACTTGCATCTGCTCCATGTCGAATTCGCTTACAACAATTCAGTCAGTACGGTGACGGATCTGGCGCCCAACGAGGTCCACATGGGCAGACTCCCACAGCTCCCCCTGACGGTTTCAACCGCACTGGTGTCGTGGGACACCAGAGTCTGCCCCGTGACCACCTGGTCTAATACGACTTGGCCATCGACCAGCAAAAGCGTGCGGACGGCATTGTCCGCGCACACCACGCCCTCACCGTTTCCCGTTCTAACCGCAGAAACTCCGCCCTTGCTGACGCGCTGCATTCAGCACCTAACTTTACTGTGGGTGGTTGGGCATGGATATACAATTCTGCCTCTACCATCCGCCAGGGTGTGAAGGCGAACACCGACGCCAAGGTACTCAAGGCCAAACTCGCGCTTAGCTGGACGGACCCGTACAAGGCCCTGGCCGTCAATCACTTCTCCACCGCCGAGACCCCAGACGGCTCGCCGCTCGGGAGCACCTCCTCTAATTGTATCTCCTACCCGACCTGCCCGGATCGAACGCTCGTCGGGGTCTGGCCATTGAGTGCTGCAAACTCTGTGCCACCCCCCACGACAGCGGGGACATGCCCAAATACCTACCGGCGGGGGTGACACAGTACGTGGTCAACAATATTTCCAGGAAGTCCCCGCCGTATACGTCACTCAAGACGACGTTTTGACTTCCCCTCAACGGCTGGAGGTTGAGCAGATCACTGGTCATCAGTCGGTACGGGGGCGAGGTGGCATCATCGCGGTACTATACAAGACACATTGGGCGGGACTCTCCGAACCTTCCTGGGAGCAGGACATTGACCTTCGCCTCTCCCGCTCCCACATCTTGCGTTATTGAGCCAGAACCCTGGACCAGCACCGCCAAACCAACCGCCTCTGCCGCCGAATGCGGATCGGGGCGGCACAGCGTGAGCCATGCCGCAACAACGGGGAACGTTTTCTAGCGCCGGGCTACGCCTGTGTTCCCCGCGTCGATTGGCTCCGTTGCCGCGAAGACACAGTACTACCTAAGGGAGCTCACCTTTGTTGAAAGGGAGACGATGTGTTGTGGTGGCTTGGAAAAATCAGTGCGAGCACTACCGAGGACAAGGTATACCCGGTCCGCTTTCTGGACGACCCGCGACTGATTGAACTTTCCTTTCCCCCGGGGCGCTACACGACTTCGACGCGAGCCGTACGAGGTTCTTCGTGCTTGCAAGTTTACATCGCGAGTGCGTTTCCACGCGGAACCCCACGTAACGTGGACGAATCTAGAGACACGGCCGTGGCCAGTTGACTTCCAAGCCGCTACCGCTCTTCGATAGCTCTTCCATTTTTGGGGTTATAAGTTTTAAGTCTTGGTCTTTGGGTTGTTCGTAGCATCCTGAGGGTCTACGTCGGGGTTTAGGGCGTTTCTCCCATTTGTTTCTTTTTGTCCTACCGACCCTCCTGCTCAGTGCCGGGTCAGGGTTCGGGTACGACGCCGCTATCTGAGGCGCAGGGCTGTCGCATTTTCGTCTTGTTCAATTTCGCCCTGCCAACGCCCGCCTCATCTCAGAGCCGGGGGGCGACCAGGGTACCCTGCTCGCGCGTAACGTGGTACAGGGCCATGTACGGGTCTGTGTGCCATCTTTAATCTTTTGTGTGTTGTATGTGTTCTACTTTGGGTTTTTGATTAAGCACTTCCCCCTCTAGCGGGGCTGTAGATGTTGCCACCTTCCATCGCAGGTGTTCGACGTTTCATCGTCGAACCCCCCGCCTTGCCGATGGCCCTCGGGGGGGGGTTGGCACAATTTTTCCGTTGTATTAGCGCCTGTATTCCCCTCCATACCGGCGACCGCTCGCCTCGCCATAGTACCGTATCTGCGGTTGGTTTGCCGTAGTGCCGTTCCTGCCCCCTCCCGCCAAACCGGCGACATGCGGCAGCTTCTAGAGCCTTTTCTGCCCCCCCCCGCCACACCGTCGACACGCGGCAGGTTTCTTATGGGCGACGTTTGCCTTGTTGTAGGGCTTGCGTTTCTTTCGACTGCTTTTGTTCACGTGTTTCTGGCTCCATAGCCAGACGGTTAAGGGTGTGGGAGCGGTTTTTGAGGAGCCGCTTCTACGACTCATGGTCTAGTTCGTAGAAGCGGAGTTTCCCCGAATCTTCCATATTTCTCCATATACGACTAATCAGGGTGGGCAAGTGTTTAAGATAGGCACGTGCCTCCGATCTCACAAGCTATCCGGGGCTCTGGTCGAATAGAATAAAGCGACGTCTCTAAAAAGGAAAAGAAAATGATTACTCTCCGAGAACCTGCTCAATTGGCAGACCTGCAGGGGGCCCTCTGTGTCCCCACCTATAACCTTACATTGTGCTGTCGGGCCCGATACGCCGGCATTTCACTCGTTTTGTTGATTACTCATTGCTAATATTTAGTTTATCCTTGTCTCACAGTCTGTTACCACATAATTTGTGCGTCTCTAGAACTTATAATAAGCACGGACGCCGGGTACACTCAACACACATAACAATAAATCTTCTGATCATGCTACCGGCTGCGTTACAGTTTTTTTTCATGGTTTTGGGATGTATGAACAAGAGGTGATGTTGCAGAACGGGGAATCGCACCTCAGCAAACATCACGGCGGCGTATCATTACACGTGGCAGGGAGCCCACCGACCAGTTCCCACCCTAGATGCTGACTACCGACTTCGTGGAGGCTGCTTTGCTGCTGCTGTTGTGTGGGTGACTGCGGCGCGATTTTCTGTCACTCTCTCTCGTGTGTTGATGATGTGCTCAACTGCTGTTGTTGATGATGTGCCCAACTGCTGTTGATGATGCCCTCAACTGTTGGGAATGAACAATAATAACGATTTGAAGGCCCTGATGATAGCCTAACGATTTCTGATGTATGGGGATAATTTGGTTGGGTTGGGTTTTATGCCACGGCAGCGAGAGACGGGGGAGAGGAAAACACGATCTATGAAACGATTTAGAAGCACAACCCTAAGAGGAGTAATCGATTACCACGTCATGAAATATAAAGAAGGTGGGCCCTCCAGCCTGTCGAATAAGAGGTCTCCGAAGAAGAGCAGGACGGATACAACTGGCTCTACGCCCGGGTCTCCCTCAGCACTGCCACGGCTCCCCTGTTCGACCGGGTCGGACAGCGCCCTCAAGGATATGAGAAGGCGAACAAAACGAACAGAAAGTAAGTCGGAGCGGCGTGTTGTTTACGCCGTGTTTACATCTTGCGCAGATAAATTCTCCAGGAAACGCACAGGGAGACTACTGTATTTTAGTCGCAGGATTTTCTTCTTCATTTTTGTTGACGTCGTGGTTGCTATACGGCGCAGCGTTCGAAACTTTCCCTTACTTAAAAGAAATAGTTTTCCGTGGTTCTTCATGATAACAATACTACGGGTTGTTTCCATGCAGCAAGAATTCAGATATTCGCCTGAGCACCGCCGCGCTTTGGCTGATAACAAAAACGGGTTGATTGCTTAGGGATAGTGTTTATGTAAATTTATTGAGACGCTCGCCCCATCCCTCTGTTGGTTTCGGCAGGGAGGAGGACACGTGCCTGCACCCGGTCATGCTTCTGAGTGCAAACTTTCCAGACCAACTCGATCAGATCAAGCTCAAGCAGCCTGCGATGTTAGTGTTCTTCTCCCTCAACCACCCGAACCACGCGCATCTTCTGCACGACGCCACTATCCCCGGGGAATTCCTCAGGAGGCCCTTGTACCACATATTCCAGGAGTTGCTGCACCCCAACGGCGCCGTGATCGTGGCCTTGCCCGTCCCATATCATAAGCACGCCAGCCGCATAGCCGGTGGGCTTTCGACTGTTAACTGTACGTAAAAAATGTTGCATGTGTGTGCTGTCGATATCAGTACGGATCGTTGTTGTGTTCGCTAAGCAGAGTGGCAGCGGGAGTACCGCATGTAGTAGTTTGAAGACGATAGCATGTGTTATTGCGGCACAAAAATAACAGGTGTCCTGTCTCGGCGCGCGTTGTTCATGCCCCGGGGGAATTTCATTGCAGAAAATCTACAGCGACCGAGTTGTCGAGGACCACGATTTGCTTGTCAAGTACGGTTCGAGGGGAGGGGGGCTCACCACTGAGAGCAAGAAGAAGCACATCAGTGGGACGGTCGGCCACTACCTCATCGCACACCACAACGTGAACGAGGAGGGCCATTCGAACTTCACATGCCACGAGAACGTCACGCCCCAGAACTTCCCCGGCAGGACTTATGCGACAACAACGAAGGTCGGTCGTCCTTCCGTTTCGGACCCCCGTACTGCGCAGGCGTTGATGTACGACGTGCCTTACAAGGGGCAGCAGCGAGCCTTTCACGACAATGTCGCCATATTCTGTATCCAGCGGTAAGTCGGGGTGGTTCAAAAACGATAATAATACTTCATAGGACGGAATGCAAGGAGAGGGGAGGGTGGTTTGGGTTTGAGCAGAACGTATGGTAGATGTGTGTTAATGATGTGTATAAAAGGAGCGTATCCTTTCAACTATGGTCGGATGTACCCATTGACGTGCGCATGTATGCGTATGCCACGTGTACCATTAGTCACTAGACGCTTGCAGTTGAAACTACGTCAGATGTACTGTTGTCGTTCGCGGACGGGTTCCATCTCGAATTCCCTTGGTAAGAACCAACGTTCGTGCAAAAAGCCCTTTCGTTCCATCCGAGTCGTTTGTTCGCGTCGCAATGCTTAGATTCACCAACCAGGGGGACTCCGTCGTGACTCCTAGCGCGGAATTGAATAGTGTGGTGTACTGTGCGCTGGCTCTTGGAAGGAGGGTGGAGATGTTCGTTGCAAGCAATGGCGACGCGTATGATGATGTCGCGTGCCGGGTAGAGAGTGCGTGGGAAGGGGCCTGGCGTGAGGGAAAATTTGCGGTGAATGAAGCTGCGTCTTATTTGCTTAAATTTCCAGTAGCCGATATGATTGTCATTACTTTTTCAACTCGTTCGTTACAGTGATTTTGCGAGGTGTTCTTTATTCAGTCACGGCCATCCCTCAGCCGTGTTGCAGAGCCTCTATTTAGTACCTGGACTCTGGTCTCGCATAATTACGCCTGGGCATGTAACGGGGAGATGGTATTTTTTTTTATGCTATTAATAAATGAGTCAGCACCACAAACCACTGGTTTTCCGTTTGGTGCACATCTGTCAGGCTATTGACGAACTATGTTCTTCGCACGTACATACAGCGGTAGAAGTAGTAGCAGCTAGACTTGCTCTTTCATCCTTCTCGCAGTTTTTTTAAATAGTGTCACACCATGGGTCAAACGATCCATGCATAGCCAGCAGTAAACGTTGAATGACTCGAGAACCGAGCGCTCACATACTCATACATGCCCATGCACGATGTCGTTCGTATTCTTCACGTTTGCAGCGTGACTCGTCGAGCAGCAACTTCAAGTCTATCGGCCCCGACTCTCTCCCGGCGGGCATTCCGATGGACACGATGCCAACACGCGTGATCCGCGAAGTCGGCACAAACCCATTCCCCCAACAACTCCTCGAAAAGGCCGCAGGGATTGCTGCTAACTTCGGGTGGAACATCAAGGTGTGCTCTTGCCTTGTGGGTGAATATGAACCCGGAGCGTTGTTGTACTTGAAATGAAACATGTTGTTGTTGTCGGCGGTTTACCTTATCGTAGCAAACATACGCTTACATATGCTTTGAAGTAAAATACTTAACTCTACTTCACTACCACATCACGAAACCAAAGAGAAACCCCATTCGCGGCGGGCAATAAACATCACGGAAACAACAGAGCATGGTACGACACATGAATCGGTCGCAGAACCGGCAACCCGGTGTACCGACAACGGATTGCAAGGCTGTGGCAGCTGCCTCGCGGACCACGTGTCGCGAGCGGTAACTGCCCCAACTGCGACATGGACACCATACCCCAGGTTAAGAGAACGACTGAGACCGCGTACAAGGCGGCCGATCCTGCTGTCTTGCTGTATGGCTACAAGTAGAAACATCGTTTGATATGCAACAGCAGCACCAGTCGTAGTAGTAGTAGTAGTAGCAGCAGTAGCAGTAGTAGTAGTGGAGGTAGTAGTAGTAGTGGTAGTAGTGGTAGCAGTATCAGTACTAGTAGTAGTATTAGTAGTAGTAGAAGTAGTAGTAGTAGCAGCAGCAGTAGTAGCAGTAGTAGTAGCAGCAGTAGTAGTAGTGGTAGTAGTGGTAGTGTTGTAGTAGTGGCAGTAGTAGTAGTAGTCGTAGTAGTCGTAGTAGTAGTAGTGGTAATAGTAGTAGTAGCAGTAGTAGTAGCAGCAGTAGTAGTGGTAGTAGTGGTAGTGTAGTAGTAGTAGCAGTTGTAGTAGTAGTCGTAGTAATCGTAGTAGTAGTAGTAGTGGTAAAATAGTAGAAGCAGCAGTAGTAGTAGTGGTAGTAGTGGTAGTAGTAGCAGTAGTAGTAGCAGTAGTAGTAGTGGTAGTAGTGGTACTGTCGTAGTAGTAGCAGTAGTAGTAGTAGTCGTAGTAGTCGTAGTAGTAGTAGTAGTAGTGTAGTAGCAGTAGTAGTAGCAGCAGTAGTAGTGGTAGTAGTGGTAGTATAGTAGTAGTAGCAGTTGTAGTAGTAGTCGTAGTAATCGTAGTAGTAGTAGTAGTGGTAAAATAGTAGAAGTAGTAGTAGTAGTAGTGGTAGTAGTAGTAGTAGTAGTAGTAGTAGTAGCAGTTGTAGTAGTAGTCGTAGTAGTCGTAGTAGTAGTAGCAGTAGTAGTGGTAATAGTAGTAGCAGTAGTAGTTGGAGTAGTAGTATCAGTAGTAGTAGCAGCAGCAGGAGGAGGAACAGTACTGGTAGGAGTGGCAGTTAAACTTGGCCCAAATTCGGGGAAGCAGCAGCAACAACTACCGTAGCATATAAAACGACTGCTGTTACTGCCCAGCCGGCCCCTTAGCTTAAGGAAACGACACTCAGCTTGCAAAGATGGAACCACACGTCTTGGACCGAGAGTACACGAGAGTGCACGCAGGGCTACTGTTTCGGAAGCCGTGTGCTACCGGCCGTCCATAAGAAGCAGGTGCTCCGACGAATGGCGCTCGACTGCTGAGTCGAAAGGATAGGGCACACAACCGCAGTAGCAGCAGGAGAAGAAATGGTGGAGGAAACGGGCACTCATCATCACCATATCTATCTACCTGGGTCGAAGTATCTGAAAAACGAAGGCGATAAAGGCTGCGAGAGCTCACAGCAACCAGCTGTTGGCAGGCAGGTGTCACGCTGTGCTGCGGCCGCCCTAGTATGGTGGTCTTTATCCCTGTGGTCCTAGCCCTCCGCGTGCCAAGCTTGCTGTTTGCTCTGCGGTACTAAGTATTATCTTAGTAGTAGAAGAGTACCACAGGCCCGTGGAAGACGCCAAAAACACACTTAAAAGTTGTTCATATTCCTCGCCGAAGGCGCACTCTTTGGAGCCTCGCCGGGCGCCATAGCCACAATATTACGACTATCTTGTGTCAGGACACGGCGCCAACGTCTCTAGGAGCGCACCTGTGGCTGTTTGAAGGTGTAGCAGGAAGCGTTGTTGCGAGGGAATTTAGTGTAGTTTGCCTTGAAAAGCACGTGTTGTGATTCCTCTTACAGAATTGAGAGGCGTTCGCTCGACGGTTTCAGAAAAAAAAATGAGCCTGAACTGGAAATCGAACAGGAAGTTTAATTTTGAATTTTGCTTTCGAAGTTGTATCATATTATTGCGCACCCCCCGCTCGGAGTCGGCGGGCGGAGAGAGGGGCAAGCCCCCGGGGCTGCTCCAACAGCAGCCCCACGCTATTGTCCGTAAGCCTGAGTCAAGTTCCATCCCAACTGGCAATGTCGAGCTTTCGACGCGAGCCTCCACCTGCAAGACTCAAAAAAATGAACACATTTTTCTGCACTGTGGTACTCAGCACAAGTACACACACCACACCGAATATAGTGTACTAGAGGGAGTACCCATAAAACGATATGCGTGCCGCCAGTATACACATGTATTCCGCGGCCAACCGCACTATTACGGACAACTCTCTGTCATGCAGTTTCAGATTGAGCCTATACCGAGCTAAGTGTGGGACCAAACCACGGCGGCTGCTAATTAGCATCCGTCATTACACAACATCTGCACAGCATAGTGCAAAATTCATACGAGGAAGAATGTACGCATCTCCAACGTGGAGACATGCCTGCATGTTCGCAAAGCACGGTAAGCAAACTGACATCGCACGAACGCCTGCATTCCACAATGCAGCTTCCCAACGGAAAAAAAGAAAGAATGAAAAGGGCGCAACACCAGCTTGGAAACGTGCGCGCACCACTCTGATGGCATAGACCAAACAGGAACCCTGAGCACCACACATAAATTAAAAACCAAAAGCGCTACCTACGGCACCTGGGCGGCTGCATACCGCCCGATAATTACGTGTAGCCAACAGCAACGAACGCCCGCGTTGCTGCGACCGCCTTATTCCCCTTCCACTGACTCCCTCAAAAGCACAGGCGGGTGGGTGGGAAATCAGCCAGTCTATCACAACTTGAATCTGTCTCGCTGGCGATGCTTTTCTCTTCTCTGCGTGCTTCGCTTGCTAGTTAGCAACCAGAGAGACTGATCCAAGGTTCCCTTTGCTATACCAGGACAAGTACAAGTAAACACCCGCGTTGATCTTATTGGAAACGTGCAGTGACCAAAAACTTCTTCCGTACATACAAAACCCATATTTTCTCGTGCCTCGATAATAATACGCTTTGTGTTTTGCTTTCGTAGTTGTATCATATTATTGCGCAGCCCCCGCTCGGAGCACGGGGGGCGGAGAAAGGGGCAAGCCCCCGGGGCTGCTCCAACAGCAGCACCACCCTATCGTCCGTAACGCTCAGTCAAGTTCCATCCCAACTGGCAATGTCGAGCTTTTGACGCCAGCCTCCAATAATGATCTTTGGCTCAGCTTACGGACGCATTGCGTCCCTCCCCTATCCCCTTTGCTGTACCTCAAGGAGGCGCACGTCAAGATCCAACTTCTCATTTTTATCCACTAGACACAAATGATAAGGTTTCGTACTAGCTGAAGTAGTTACGTCGATTTTTATCCCTCCAGCTTTGGAATGGAAATAACTTGCTCCCAATATGTACCCTGCCCCGGCTGGATCCCGGCACCCATCCCCTCCTAGGCCATATAATTTGCTACCCGGCTGGCATCCTTCCCGTGGCTACGAGCGTACGCCTTATGGGCATCAGACACCCACCGACCCTCCCGTTGCAACGTCTCCTGGGAGGCACCCCTTGCTGATAAGTGCGTTGCGCCCCCAATCCTAAGGGAGTGCAGAGCGTACTTATCCGCCCGCACGCCCGTAAACGCAACCACTTCTCGCAGGGCTACCGTCGCTTGTTGCTTCGCCCGCATGGACCATCTGCCCCCACCACTGCTATACCCTACGAAGAGAGCCGACGAGGGCAAAAACGAGAACAAGGCAATAACACGAGCATAACATCAACAGCACCGGCACCGGCCCCCACGGGCTTTGGTGAACATGCCCGAACGCGCTAAATTACCGCCCCTTTGCGCAACTGGTTTATCTCAGACCCACTTAATCGAACCTCGACGCGGCTGGCTGTTGACCATTGCGCCACGCCCAACTGTACCCGACCGCGAAAGAAAGCCACGTCTGCCCGCCGTGAACAATACGTTTCGTGGATGCGCGACCGGGTTCCTGCGAACATTTCGGACGCGCGGGTCAAAAAACAAAACGACGCACAAAACGCGAGCCACAATACGCGCCCCCCGTTACGCCACGCAGGGATCAAAGTTTCGCTAGCGAGCAACATAGCCCATAACACGGGCCAACGAACGGTCGCCTGATTACCCACTTCGGCATGCGAGCGCGCCGCACCTTTGAGGGCGCTCGCGGTGACGAGGTGAGTTGTGTCGAGCTTTTTACTGCGTGAAATCCGATAAACAAACTGGATGGCCGACAAATGGCTTTCGATGGTCGCTGACCGCAGTTTCTTGGTAGAAAACGCGTACGCTACGTGTTCGAACAAATGCCACACGTTGGTCATATCGTCAATGCCGCGATCAAGAAGGACGGGAACACCAAAACGTACCCGGAAGTCAACCCATGCTCCAAAATGCCCGAATTAAACTCGTTCAGTCGAGGCCGCAACGGCGTGTCGCATGAGTCCCATGTCAGCACCGAAGTTCATAGAGAAATACTGATATTGGCCAGTTCCCGAATGTGCCACGCAATGTTGGGACGAACGGCGCGCAATATTTTCAAGAACGGAGCCGCGATCGCAGCAAGAGATACCGTCGGCGGCAGCGATGTGGACACCACGCACATGCGTTGCCTCGAAATGCCATCCTGATGACACTTAGAGAACGCCGAGGAGACGCATGAAAGCACGGGAACGCGATTCCAGCCCCCCCCCGACACCGACGCACCCAATTTACGGCGGCATCGTTGCCTCCTCGCAACAAAGCACAATCTCCCGCCGCTGACGGTCGATCGGCACACGAAGACACCAAGAAAAATGCCGACACAACCATGCCCAAACGTTCAAGCACGTTGACCGATAAGTCGTCCACGCCGCGGACGTACGTACTCGAGCCGCAAAACCGTGACTGTTCCTGGGCTGTGAGATCATAGCGCCAGTAAACACCGGTTTCGAGACAATATCCCCGGACGGCAATTTTTGACGCGTCCGAGAACAACGTACGTCTTGCCGGGCGCTCCAGCAAATGCTACATCGGCGCCGACAGCACCCCGTCGCGCGCGTCAACAACTTCGTCAACAAACCACCTCCGGAACTCGAGATCCGCATGGAACTCGGGCCCAAGGGCAACACGCCGCACCGGATTGGCCATTCGGCCAGCAAAGTGATCACCGGCATCGATTCCAGGCATCCCAACCAAAGACAACAAACGATGTACGAAGAAAGAGCTGGGACGAACGGCAAAAGAGATGTGCATGAGAAAACCCGCCAGCTGCGCCACCTGCTTCGCTGAAGCATAGGTGCGAGTCGGGGGCCACTACGCTAAAAGCAACCGCAGCTTGAGGCGCTTATGTGCCGGCGCCGTCACCGTAAGTGCTTCTGTGTCCACCAACAAGCCCAGCACTCCGACACGCGTGTCCCAGTTAGTGATTTGCTGGCGGACAACAGAGTAGGGTCGGACGCGCCACGTACGCCCAACAAGCGAAAGTGGTCCGACGCCAATGACTGCACAGCCCGCATACAGCGCTGACCGTCCGGCCACCACTGAACCTCGACAAGAATGCCGTCGTCTACGTAGTACCGCTCGACTCCCGGTGTAGCCGCCGCTACCGGAAACGATCCGACAATCACGGGGGAGGGACGCAACCGAACCCCCTGCGGCGGGGCAAGACGCACATGTTCGACGGCAGCCGCCTCTTGTGGGGAACCTGCCGTATCTTTAAACGTAGTGTTGTTGTGGAAGTGGTCCAGCGCAGAAGCCATTAGCTCCCAGAACCCGGGACTATTACGCCACCCGAATTGAAAGCGAAGATCCACGACTACGTACTCGCCAACTGCGTACCCGAACACCGGCACCCCTACCGGATCAACTAAGACTTGACGAAAGACGTATTTCACGTCGACGCGGTAGAGGACGATTCTAGCTGTGGGACCGCGCAACTTCCGCAAAAACAACAACCGTAACAACACATCCCGAAGCACATGACCGAGCTCGCAGGAGGGGGCGGAGAACAAAACGGTATCGTCGTTAACGCTGGAATGGTCGCCCGCGCGCGCAAACGTGAGATCGTGAATGATGCGTAACTTAGGCTCAAGCATGACGGCCAACGGCGAAACACGTAAACCCGGAATACCGCACGCGGAACCTAATTTAAACACCAAAGCGCGACCGTGCACAACGTCAGCACATATCGTTTGCCGGACACCAACGGCATGAGGGGCGACGACCGGGTGGTTACCGTATGCAAGATCAGCAGTCAGATTACCCCCCCGCGCAACACACACCGGGGAGCCCGGTGCCAAAACACGGAGCAACTGATCAACACGAGGGAAGTTCTTGACGATACCAAACCAATGACGAACGATGTGAGGATGAATATGTGGGGCAATGCAAGCGGATCCGACAGTGGACGTACACATTTTATCACTGCCGGCACAGGCAGGCAAAAGAGAGGACCCCGCGCTGGCAACCACATCGAGATTCGCGGACCCTGTTGACGATACCGACCGCATTACGCTATCCTGCGCATCGCGCCTCGCCTTAACCACCGAATCCAACTGTACGTGCGCGCGCTCGCCGTCGGTCGAGCCGTGTCCGCACCCCCAGTCAAAATCCGAACGTCGCACACGATCGCTATGGCTAACTGTATCTCCGCGCGCGACCGATAAGCCCGTTCTACAATGCGCGACAAAACTATCGTACACGAACGCGCGCGCTCCCCATGGTCACCTATATTCCCGAAAATGACGGATCCCGGAGCAACGGGTACCCATTCGCGCCCAACGCCGCCTTCGCCCGCCTGCGCCTCTGATGCACGCCCCCGCAACCCGCCCGTGACTCAGCGGGCTGCTGGTACGGTCGGCGTTCCGTCAACGTCGACCGTCGACGCAACCCCCCCACCAACCACCAACGCCGCCGCCGCGCCCGCCGAGGTTGAACCCAACACGCGGCCGCCACTCTCAATTTTTGACGCAACCGCTACATCCACCGCCTGCGCCGCAGCTGCGCCCGCAAAGGTTTGCCCCACCTGGCGGGAGGGCCCGTGCGTTCGTCCGGACCCAGAACTAGCGCCTCTACCGCCCTCGCCTCCCCTGTTGTCCCCCGCGGGGAAGACCGGCCGCAACGACGACGTCCGCGACCCTCTGCCCGCCGCCGCTACGCTTCCACCGCCTTCCTCCCTGCGAGCGAGTGGAGATGGCGAGGATGCCGAGGTCGCGGGGGGCTCATGCGGGAACTTACACGGAGACCAGTTGCATTTACCGGTGCGCGCGAACATCTGGCAGGCCCGGGAGAGACTTGAATTGGCCTTTCCCGTGGACCCGGCGACCCCGTGGGGAGACGGGTGGCCTTCCGCTTGGTGGGCCGTTTGTACCGGAACCGATGCTGCGGAGTACGAGTCGGAGAACCTCCCCTCCGCCGCGGCAGAATTCGAGAGTGCGTACGAAGGCGGGCATGTGTGGGGGGTCGAAAACAGTACCAGCTGAGGGAGGGACAACAGCAGAGGAAGACAACAGAGCAGCACGCATGAGCTCACTCACCCACAAATCGATGTCACGGTTAACCATGTCACATAGCACTGCACTCGCTTCTAGGACGGAAAGCATGCTGTAGTTGCTGAAGGTGTTCGCACGCAAGCCCGTTACCGCCACCGTAAACGCGTCGCCGAGGGCGTTGACCCGCGCCAGACAGAGGAGATCGTTGGCGACCCCGGGCGAGAGATCCACAGAAAGAATCGCAACAACGGCCAATCTCAAGTGGTCGAGACGGTCAGCGACCATGAGGGAGTGCCCGATGGGCCCGTCCACGCGGGGTCCATAAGCCCCGACGTCAAAGGAACTGAAAGACCGAAGATGGGACGCGACGTTGGCGCTCACGTGGATGGCCTCCCACACAAACGACTGCAGGTCAGCGGCAGAGTCCCCGAGATTCGGGGGAATACGCCTTCCAATAATCCACAGCTTCCAAGCTGTGTTTACCTTGTTCCAAGTGGTCATTTCGGTTGCGAGTTGTGCTTTTTGGCGCTGCCGTTCCTGATCGTCGCCGTCGCTTCAGGAGGCTACCCGACCAGCGTTGTTCTCATGAACTGTCGAACCATCGTGTCAAAATTAGCTGCGTGATCAGTACAGGCAGCCGCTTTCTGGCGGGAGGAAGAGGCGATTGCCGATAACTCGGCAAAATTGTCGTCAAGGCGGTTATGGACCTGTGCGAATTCGGCTTCAACCTGTCGGGCCCACGTGGCCCAGTCATCCGAAAGCAAAGTCGCATCGACCGCCGGCGCCCCGGTGGAGGACCCCGAGCTGGCGAGAGCTGCGGCGGTCGGGGCACCCAGAGTATCCTCGGCCTCAATGCTGGCGGCGGCAGGTGCCGAGGCACCCGTTGAATCACCCACCGTCAAAGAGACAGCACGCAACGCTCGCCACAGCAGTAGTCCCAGCGAATTATCACCACGGCGGTCACCACGGCAATGCCAGCGAAGTCTCACAGCAGTAGTCGCAGCGAAGCTCACTTACAGCAGAAATCAGCCATTTTATCACACCTTGAACCTGTCTCGATGACGATGCTTCTCTCTTCTCTGTGTGCTTAGCTTGCTAGTCAACAACCAGACAGACTGATCCAAGGTTCCCTTTGCAATACCTGAAAAATACAAGTAACAACCTGCGTTGATCTCATTGGTCAACGTGCAGCAACCCCAAACTTCCTCCGTACATACAAAACCCTTGTTTTCTCGTGCGTCGAAAATAATACGCAATGTTCTGTTAGCAGTGGATATTTGAAGGCAAGATCTGTATTCCCGATCTTGTCGATCTCGTGTGAAACACACTAATCAATTATAAAACTCTCGAGTCTTCCCGTGAGCACTCCAGGTCATCCGGGCGATATCTCGCGAACCACAAACGTTTGGCTGGATCGTCTTGCGGGACACCATAGGTTGCATCTGTGCCGTCCTCCTTGCAGGCCCAGAAGTGGCCGATACACCGATGGTGTAACATGGGTAACAGCCGCGCAAGCAAGACACACCAAGGGTTTGAGAGGGTACCTGGAGGCTTCAAAAAGATATCGCCTTTTTCAAAAGTGGAGGCAGGCTGCCTCAGGGGTGACGGGCTGTTCCCGGGTGAAGAAAGGCGCGCCGTGTCTCTGGTCCACCTGGCTTGGTGTCATCCTGTCTGGTGATCTCCGAGCTTTTGAAACTCAAACTGTTTGCGGGTTTTCATGTACGGGTGCGGCTTTTTGATTCTTGAGCAGACTGCTCAAAATTAAAAATGCTGAACGACCACTCGACTGCTGCGGTTGGTGGGCTGGACACAGGCTTCGCTGCAGATCAGGGGTGCGGCCAAGAAAGTTTTCAGCACCTGTGGCCTTGTGGTGGGTCACGCGTTTGAGGTGCGTTGCGTTTGCGTGTGGGCCACAAATTGTAAGGTTTCCAACAAACGTGAGTCGAGCCTCCTGATTTCGAAAAACTGTTTTCTGGCTGTTACGTGTTCATAGCAAAGCAAGATAAATTTTAGCCGCTTCGGCCAATCTCGATTACGCGTCAATCTGTCTGCCGCGGGCAATCCCGCAGATTGTCCTTTAGGAACCCGGCAGCCTCTTTGGGAGAGTCCTCGTGTGTTGTGGATGCTGTCTCGCGCGTCTGGGATGCCCTGTGGTAGATGCTTTGTGCCACGTGTTGGTGTCCTGGCTCCCTGGTCGTTTGTTTAAATTGTTTATGTGGGATTGTACATGTTATTTTCCTCGCAAGCTGGGGCCATCACCCTGCATTAACCAAGCTATTTTTTTCTCGATTTTCTCCCCCCCACAGGACAAGTTACGATTCAAACCCCCTGATGAAAGTAGCTTATAGGGCCTCGACAAGAAAATTCCAACATGGAAAAGGCTTCACCAAGCAGGTCATCAAATGCCGGTAGACGCATCCCTAAGATACACGCGTACAACCTGAAATGCCTCGTTTATACATTGAATAATACAGAAGTGAAAAGAACCTCCAAACGCCACTATTTTAACATTGACGTGGCTTCAGCCGGAATATGCTACAAGTTGCCTGCACGGACGGCCCTCAAGCGTAACACATCCAATAGTCGTGTACGCGGAAATGCCGCCTGTGTTTCTCCTTTCACCTCGAGTAAGCCTCGACACCTAAATATTCAATCGGGGAGATCGATTCACAGATTTGGTCACCAGTTGCCCAGGCGCAAACCCCTCGCGAGGCACCATGTCCGCAAGAATGGATATATAATTTCCGGCACAAGAAAATTCAAGATGCACGAGGTGCACCCGAAAATCATCATACCGGCCTCGGTTCTCACTCAAATAGGCCAACGCGTTGTCTCAACATGGACATATGGCTTGATGTATAGCCTCGGCACACAAGTCCAGACATGGAAAGCGTCCCACATTAATACCGGCCACCGGTTGTCGGCAGACGCAATCGCCGTGAGTATGTGAAACCTAATACAAAAATCTTTCTGCGTCGCTTGTCGAAGAAGTGATGGTTTCTTCTACATGCCATATTTCTGACATAAACGTGCCACGGCTTGACGGAATCAGCCACACGTTGCCTGCACGGCCCTCAAACCCAACACAATCAAAGCAATGTACCCGGAAATACCTCAGGTGCTTCTCCTTTCGTAGAGAGGAAGCCTCGACATGTGTCACAAAATCGAGGAAACCGGTTCACCATGTTGGTCACCAGCTGCCGGCACACAAAACCTTGGGGGCCACCAGGCGCATCTCCAAAACGCCACATGGGCATCTGTTTTCACACAATCAGAGCCTCCACGAACAATATCCCAACATGCAGATGGCTCGATCTAATAGGCCACACGTTGCCAGCGCGGACCACGAAACAGAAACATGCAAACGTTGTGTACAACTGCACTATCGCCTCTCTGTATCTGCTTGTATAGAAAGAGAGACTCTGCGCACGCTACTCCAACGTTGATAAGGACTGGCGAATACACAACCAGACTACACACCAAACGCCTCAAAGAAGCATGACGTGCGCCAAAACGAATCCGCTGATGATGCAGATTCACAAAGTGAAAGAACCTCCTCGAGGGCTCTGCAACGTGGCATTGGGTGGACCAAATTTGACACATGTGGCCAACACTCCACGCAAGAATGCCCCAATATGTGTCGAATATACCACCTCACATACAATTTAACACAATCAGCGCTTCTTCACGCCTGATTCACAGATGGAAACGACTGTGATCACACAGGACGCAGGTTTTCGGTGAGCCGCAATGTACACCCCGACAATACTCCGCCTGAAGTGTTGCTGTGTGACGAATCACGTGGCTGCGACGCACACATCGTCGTCCGGGTAGCCAATCAGAATGTTTCCCTCCTCAACTTCGCCCACGGTGCAGTTGTCGTCGTTGTCGTCCTGTACGGGAAAACGTAGCAAGAGTTAGCTGTTACCGACCGACGAGGCGTTGCCGTGAGAGGAAGCTTGTTGGAGGAGCGTTCACAGAGCTATGGCTATACTTCATGCGCTATTGTGGCTGGGTTGGCTTTAAGGCCTCGGCCTGCACTTGCCCAGCGCAACCGACGCAGGAGTGGTGTTTGGTACAGCTAGGATACGCGACATGAGGGCCCTATTGCATGTTATGATAGCCGTAGGGCATGGCAGCCATAAGGTACGGGGGGTGCCTCTTCTTCCACTACATGTTTGAGCCTCTCTCACAAGTGACTCAGGACCTCACGTATCCGAAGCACTCCAGGCGACAAGCTTGCCGCAGTGTAGGTCACCATTCCGCTGCAGTCTCATGATGCAAAAACACAACTATAACACAGCACGGAATCTTAAGACCGAAGCTGGAAACCGATGTGGGGTGCCACCCTTGCGGATGGCTCTGGGTCCCTGCGAAAAAAACAATCCTCAAACGTCAACTCCTACTGTGGCCTGGGTATACCTGTTTTCGAGCTTCCCCGGCTGAAGAGCTTTCTCTATCACACCCGAAAATCTGATACTGGGAACACGAAAACGCACCTCGATGCACACCATTTCGTGCCTTAAACATGCGACCGATAACAACTGTCCAAATCCGTAACACATAGTTCACACAATTTGGGGCTTTGGGGCCATTGAGTCCCCGTCGTTCCGAAAACAATTCTGCGGAAGCTTTCTAACTCTTAGCACAGCTGTGAAATCGGTTGCTTTTATTTGCCATAAAACAAGTTTTCAAAAAATCAAGGTTTGATTGGGGTTTATCCTTGTGGACAGGAAGATTTTGATACTTGTTAACTTTACAGCATCTCACCTACGGTATCCTTGATAACAGATGACACAACGTGTCACATCGCGCTGACACAATAACTGGGCTTAGTGTTGGACCGCGCCTTCATCGCAACACGCATGAAACGTACTACAAGCCGGGTGTATGACATCTTACGTACCGGGGCAAATTCCACTAGTCTATAACCCATGTGTGAAACCTAGACGGCCGTACATAAGTATCTAGGAAGGTGGATGATCTGGTGAAAGCGACTGAGGGCGTCTGACGGACACTAAATGCCTCTGTGCACAACACAACGACACGTACGCGATCACCAAGCAAAGAGTATCACAACAGACGGTCACACAACTTTGCATAAGAGGCGTCGAAACACGGATAAATTTGCTTCTGTCCACCCAAATTCCCGCAAAATTCTGCACATAGCAGCAGCTGGTTACGGATATTCTCCAAGGTCCAGACAAGGCAATGTGACAGGCAGCGGGGCAGCCCGCTGGGGACGATGGTGAGAATCCCTACCAGATACACCAGTATGCCGCTTCGCACAAGGGGGGTCATTTACAATTGATTGTGCGGTCCACACTGTATCCGCGCCGCTAACGTGATCTGTCTGCATTGGCATGATTCAATAACCCGGGATATTTGCTTACCACGTCGTCCACTGTGTTGTCCTCGAAGCTGACCGCGGAGGGCTTCTCGAAGGTGAGCGTTCCGACGTCGGAGTCTCTACTGCACACGACAAGGGAGATACGGCGAACGCGGTTGCCACGCTAAAACAAGAAATACATGTTTCACCACACACATATATACGGGGTGTTCTGGTTTACGAGCGCCTCGTCCCACCGGCTTACAGTTGCTTTTTGTTCCGTTTCGTTCTTTGCTTAGGTTGAGGTTTTATCTGGATAGTGTGGATGACAGACGTCTCCCGAGGCGCGACAATAAGAATATTCCAGGTTGAAGTAAGGATTATTCTTTCATGGCACGCCCATTAGTCGGGGTACGAGTATCGTCGCATATACATACCGTGTTACTGCTGGCAGCATGTTGCTTGGTGGAGATTGCTGCAGGCGAAAACCATGGGCCGGTTAAAACTTGTTCGGAAACCATTTACGCGTTCTGTGATAGATGGAGAACTGTTAGTCTTACACACTGCCCGACTTGGCTCATAAACTAGGGTGCACTATCCACAATCCATGGAATCTTGCGCGTATTAGCAATAGTGGGTATGCTGTGCCTAGCGTATGATATTGTTTCTCGAGTTGGGCGTCCATTACGTTTGCAAAGGGGGTTGATACAAGGCGCAATGGAGAGCAACTGAAGTGATGAGCTGACTACGAACAGCCGCATTCTGGCGTGAGGTAGAGCCCTCCCCGAGCGAGCAGCATTTCACCCATCGTTGGTTTCGGTGACTACGTGGGCGGTAGACGGTACCTACATAATGTGGCGGTAAACCGCGGAACTACCGGGACCGCCCACGACCGTGGGAATTCCACCGCGGGAAAAATATTGACCCTAACATTGCCAAATTTCATTTTTTGTAGCATGCGCCAAAAAATATCGTCAGAATATTCGACAATTGGGATAGTATTAACGGTCTAGAAAGAAAGCATGGCAGCAGTAGCAGTGTCAGCATTCTGTGCGCGAAGTGAAATACAGCACTTGAAGTTTTTCCTCGGACGCATCCCTTTCGTATGCAGCCAAGGCAACTTGGTAGGGGTCAGTTTTTTGTTTCACTCCCAGGAATAAGTCAGTGTCAAGAGTCGCTCCGCATCTCGCGCAAAATTGACTTAAACACACTTGTGTTGGCTCCGTGCAAACGCCCCTATCGCACAATTTCGACAAGGAAACATCGATATTTCCAATAAAAGACGACCGCGCATATGTACGAGTATCATCGTGCCTGTTGCGTGAAGAGAAGTACACCTCCTCAAGCTTCTGCTCAGACACCCCATCTACCTGTGTAATCGGAACTACCTCTTGCGGATAAAAGTCTCCGCTTGTCTCGTTCGTCCAAGTTGAAATCCACTTGCTGCCCCTTCAAGATTAAGGCAATCAATGAGCTCGGAAGCCGGACCGTTCGCCGTTCCGCCAAGGATTGCCATGCACCTCATGAAAATTGTTTCACTCTTGATGCTTTGCATCTGTAAAACTTACTTTGACAGGACAGCGAAAGCGGCACCGGAATCGGCAACGTTCCCGCTGAACTTCACCCCCTTCTTGAACCTACGACGACAGAGAAACACGGAAAAGGCAAAATATTGGACCATGTCAATTCGTTGACCTCAGACTCGCTTGTGGTCCACGTGCGAAACTTGCGGGGAAACCGAAGGGGCAATGCGTTCAACTAAGTTCGTCTAAACGAATTGATGGACACCGTATCGTGTGCGACACGTATCCTATATATTGCCAACGACTGGTTGGAGTACAAAGCTAAGCCGCCTGCGCCTCCTTTAACGAGGCGATGGCGTGAACAAGTAACCTAAACTGGCGCGGAGCTCAACAAGGAGGGGTTAGCACGCATTGTTTAGCTACGTGCATCACTCTCTGTATTGCGGCGTCCAAATTATATGCAGAACTACTCCAATGAAGTCGCGTACGCTAAACAGGCAGTGGATCCATCCGTGCGGTCCCCGACATATGGCAACATCGTGGTCAACACCCCTACCCAAGAAGTGGTGAACAGCTCGGAATCGATCATCTCCGTTCTGCTTATAATAACACGACAATGTTGTTCCTTGTCAAACGTAGCCGTATTACGACACCGGCACCGAAATGCACGTTTCATGTGCGGGAATGACGAACAGAACGACATCCTCATGAACCAATCGCAACTCTCACGCTGACATCCAAAATCCACTTCTGCCACCACTCACGTGACGTCTCCACCCTCAAGAGCAATACCTCCACCGAAGTCACCCGCGTCGTTGTCGTTGAACTGCACAGCGCGTCGGAACCTAGCACCCCAAAACGAAACAGACGATATTGAGGGCCCCGCAGGAAGCGAAAAAGCAACACAACAGCAAGAAAGCAACACATTAGCAAAACGTAATCCACGTCAGCGGGCGGTGTACATAACCTGGGGGAGGGACGAAAAAACGGCTAAATTGTTTTTTGGAATGGAAATTGTACTGGGTATTGGCTGCGTTTTGCAGCAGTACGCCATGCCGCGCCCTTCGCGTTCGCGTCCAATTTTCGCTGCCGTCAGTGCATTCCTCATTCGTGGGCAACGTCGTCTCCGCAATCTAGACACACTTGACTAGACACGCGCAAGACTGGACAAGAATGCACCGCTCTCTGCTGGCCGACCTTGGGTGAGCACCCAACGGGCTCTATATGATTGACCCAAAACAGAAAAGGCGAGATGCACAATCCCATGACCTGGGTACTAAACAAATTAAACAAAGAAGTTATCCAACGATGCTATTTCGTAGATCCACCACTAGGAGAGTTGTGTTTCCATATAAACAAAAGGGCAAATGAAAGCACTCCGCCTTTGTTTAATAGAGTCTGAATTAACATAATAAAATTTGCTGGTCTTGCCAGGGATCCTGAGCCTTAATCGAACAAAGCCGTATCGTAGAAGAGCTCGCCTGAGAGGTGGCGATGCTTTCCTATTCTTTGTGTCGTTTTATGCCGTTAACCAGGATCTCCGTAGTAGTGTGTGTCTCCCTTCGTCATCCAGAAAGCTCAATTGCAATGTGTCGATGCTAACGCTACCGTAGGCGCGCGTGTCAACACCGAAAGCCAAAGAAACGCAAAGACACATGTTCTCTACACGCGTGTTGTGGCGTCCAAAGCAAAGACGACATACAAGTCCACGGAAACATGTTGTTCTCACGTCATTGATCCTCCCGCGTTGAGAACAGCGCCACCGTTACCCCGGGAGGTGTTGTCACTGAAACCAGCTTTTCCGTAGAAACTGCATCGTAGGAACGAACGGGATCCGAAAACTGTTCAACGTCAGGCTGGGGATGCACCATATCGTGTAAGGATGCTAGACGAGAGAAGGACTTCTACGCGTGTCTCATTTACACGAAAAATGATATGATTCTATCCCAGACCAAAGCTACGGTAGGGGAGGTACCCCCATTTTCACTGGTGTGTTTGAGCCACTCGCACGAGTAGCTCTGTACCGTACGGATGAAGATGGTGTAGGAACTTGGTTTGCCGCAGCTTAGATCACCTTTGAATTGCGGATTGATTTCGTCAATGTAAAACATCAAGAACACGTAAGATTGCATAGGAACAAAGGGGTTACTCGCGCGAGTGACCCCTAGCCACTGAAATTAAAGGCCCAAAAGGGGACCCCCCTAGCGTAGCCTGGGTCCCCACTGGAATTCTGATCATTGACCCCGCTGGTGTAACAAGAAGCAACAAGCCGATTGTCACTTCGGGCCCGATGTGGACCACCACCTAAATTCAATGACGCCCAAAGACACGTTAAAAAAGAATCGCGCTTTTCGGGAGAGGGGTTGCTGCAACCCGCTAATAAACGGTGAAGCTGATCGCACATGCTGCGGAATCGGGCACAAGCATGTTCAGTTTTGCACTGCATCGATGTGGGATTGACTAGTCCGACCACCGCGGACTTCACCAGCAGCGCGTTGTTTTTCAACACACCATTGAGTCGTCTGGCGGGTGACGTGTACAACGACCACGGGACACGTCTTGCGGTAACGGGGACACACTTACACCAAATAGACTACCAGATATCACTCGCCTGGGCTTCACGAACGAAGGATAAATCAAAACAGATATCATCAATGTCGTATCATACATGATACTTCATTACATGCTTAAGCTGTGGCGTTGCAGTTTCATTATCTCTCAAGTGAGATGCATTCCGCGATTTTTTTTTTTTTTTTTGAAAGACAACGTGAACTACTCCACGATAGGGGCGTGCCGCAGATAGTTCCTTAGCTGCTGGCGTCGCAGGCGGCTATCTCGCCCGAGAAGTGACTATCGAAGGCCTTCGTTCGCACAACCCGACCCTGTTAATAGTCCTAAAACTATGTGTACTAGTAAAATTACTTGATCAACGACTAAACGCGAGTTGCCCACTTACTTGAGGAGCTAAAATCGTTTAGGTACGTTTTTAGTTTACCCAACAACCTGCAGCAGGCATCATCTCCTACACCGTGGGTTGGCTCAGTGAACTCCACCACCCTATCCACAACGAGTCACGGCTCACGTCATGGTCCCGGTGTTGTACAGCGACACGCCTTCGGCGCTCCTGCAGTTGGTGTTGCTGAACGTCGCGTCGCCACGGAAGCTGCACACGGTATGCACGCGTCCAGCATTGCGACACATATTGCACGGGTTCATGTCAGATATTTACCACACGCGTCCGCGCGAGGAGCAGGTTCTCCAGCTTCAATTTTCCAGGTAGGGCGGGGGCTTGTACATGTGCGACAGCAAGCATCGAACTCAGAACTGACGCCATCAAAGTGTAGTAGCTCACCCTTTTTCGTTTGAGACCGGTCGCTCGATGATCTCTTTACCTCGTTGAACCCCAGGCATAACCACGGGAAACCCTCGAAGAGCGACTCGGTATGCTACGGATATTTCGGGCAAAAAAAAAAATGACGGCTAGGTCATCCGGAAAATTATTCAGCCACGTATTATTGCTGTTTCTACAGCAGCCTGTGCCACTGGGATATAGTTGTTTTGATAAATACGTTGTTTCACGAACGGAACTAGCCTTGAAGCTTTCATCGGTGTGATACGGTCTAGACCAGTTCTGTGCTGCAAATTGATTTAAGGTTCTCCGTTGGATGGTAACTCGTTCACTGGAATACGTCGAAAACCGTGACCAAACGCACGTTACCAGTTTTTGGTCAACAAAGCTAGTCTAGGCAGAACACGGAAGAAGTGTACCGCCCTCGTTCTGGAGCTCCTCAAGAGCTACGTAGTGAAGGCGCTCGATGCCTCACCAAAAACTTGACCCATTTTGACTTCACCGAGAGAGCAATCGATGAACAAACGCATGAGCTACCAGATACGCCACATACGTATACCACAAAATACGAAACATTCTAGGGGTCTCGTCATTCAGAAAACACGGATGGCAAAACGTGCCCCCTCGGCTGTGGCACGCGTCACGGGTAATTTTCACTGGTCTCTTCTCCCAAAACATTGTCGAGAAAGACCCGCACTAAAGCGTTCTCCCAAAACATCGTCTGGCAAAACCCCCACTAAAGCGTCCTTCTTTAATGGTGTAGACCCCCAAGGCATTTCTTGTACGAAATAGTCATTATTAAATCGGCTCTCGGATGTATCTCCTGAGATAGATGTGGTGCCGCTTGCCACGCCGAAGTGATAATTTTACAGTCCTTGCCAAACACGAACATATCTGAACATACCATTTCAATAGCACTCTTCCGCGTGTCAAGCGGCCATGAAGCGCTCGGGGAAGAAAATCGGTGGTTTTGAGGGGGGGGGGGGGTATCGTGGAATCGGTCTGAAGTGTCTTGTTTTCTACCCTAAGGACTCACGCTCACCTTACCTGTACCGACCAATTTATATGCACGACAATGAAAAACACGGTGCCCGCTCGTTGGCACCGCACACGTACGTTTGGCGCTTTAAGCCCTCTTTTTGGTATTCCAAGGAACTTTCGCGGGTTCAATTCAGCGTTAGCGGACGCATTGACAACAACCCTTACAAAGCAAGACAGTATCAAGCCGTCAATGCGTCGTACAATGGTGTTCATAACAACATCAAGTGTTTACTACAATAGCGCCCCCAACAAACAGGCTTTTTTCTGTAACGAACGCCTAATGGCTGCTGAACACGAGGAAGAATGCTATGAAAAAAATATATCTTCACATATTTTCTTGTTCGCAAAGAAAGTACTATCGAACGATCACGTCGGGGTAGCAAGGGGGCAATGTACGTCAGGATATACGGCTGAAAGCTGAAATCACAAACGGGCGGTTTCGCTATAGAAATGCTGGGGAGGCTACCGTATAACGACTCAAATATGTACCTCTGCAACCTCGTGCGTGTCATAATGGGTGCACCCCCAATGGATAACGAAGGGTGAGTTATACGTTCGCAAGGATCAACGTGTTTACAGTTGGCAAACTGGTCACTGTATTCGCACCTCATTGTGGAATCGTCGTGGTTCTCGATGTCGCAGCCAGAAAAGCCTTCCAGTTGACTTCCGTTGTCGTCGAAAGCTACGGTTGTTGAGAACCTGACGAAACCACACCCCAGTCAAACACGTTTGGGTATGTTCCGGCGTTAGAGCAGCGGAAAAGAGTGGGGATGCTGGATACCGAGCGGTGATCGTGTATCTGCCGTTGAGCTAATCGAGTGTTCAACAACGAAAACAAGACAAGAAAAACCCGACCGCACTGACCTCACGAATCCACCGTCGACGTTGTCGATACCGATACCATCGTTCCCTTTGATCGTGGTGTCGCCGCGGAACCTGCCCGGTCGTACGAGGCGACCAAAGGCAAAGTTAGCAGCGCAAACCACTTCCGGCAGAACAATTGCGAATGTATGGAGACGGGCATATGATTCGCGTTCGCGAACGCGCCTTCCGCCAGGGGCGTTGATTAAGAAATCAAGCGGCATGACCCGCACGTTTGCGAACCCAGAGAACCTCGGACGCCTTCGACGATTGATGTGCACAACGTTTTTCCTGAGGATCCTCAATTTGAGAGCTTAAGACCTCCCCCTGAAACTGATCTGGAGAATATGAAACTACTACCGGATAAAAGCTCTCATGGCCTAGGCACACAATAACGCGAAATTCGCGAACAAAAACAAATGGCCCATTTCCGCAAATTTGAGGTAAAGGATACCCATCATTCAGAAACCATTTCAAACCTAAATGTTATACATATATCGTAGCATGCGTCCTCGTTTATAATCGGGGATGCCGACGCAGTGGCCGCAACGGATCCCCTCCAGACGTTTGGCGAGCGGCGTTTCAACAAGAAGAGGACAACACCTACACTACGCGAACTGTTTTGGCGATTCGAATCGCGCGCAGAAATTGACACGTGTATTAATAATCGAGTAGGATAGATTTTCCAAGCATAGACGTCCATATTGGGATGTTTTGAGAGCTGCCGCATTCACGGCCAATACATTACCAAGTACGTGATTTCCATGCCAAAGTTACGTACTTTTCCAGGACCAGTAGAATGTTTTCACCTTCAGAAATGTTCTCGACAAGAGCCGCCGTCGCGGAAGATATTATTTATACTCCTAACCGGTACGTGCTTTCTTCTTTATCACACCTACAGGGTTTAGCTTTCTTTCTTATCACCGCTGTTTCATCACCTATTTTAAGCTCATATACACAAGGAAGAACCTGAACGAACAACATTGACACTGCAGGAAGCGAGTTTCTCCTACTTCTCCACCGTGGACGCCTGCGACCGTTGGACGGCACCGAACACAGCGCATCAGTGTTGCACTATCCGAAACCTTTCTCACTTTAAGGTGCCAGCGTTTTCCGCGATCCCATTGACGTTGTTCTGAATGAGCGCCGTCTCCTTGAATCTGCCATAAGAATATGCATGTAAATCAGAACAGAGTTGCTACACGTCAGCAACTTGGATCATGCGTTCGGGTATAGTTTACCAGAGACGCAGGGCATACGTGGATCCACGCTAGTGGGGTCCATATGGATGAGCCCCGTCCTGCAAGAGCGTTCGATCATGATCCCAGACTTCTCTCTTATGCGTGAGCACATTGGGGCATATGCTTAGTGTTCCATTATCGAATTTATAATCCACCCGTCGAAACGGGCAGCCCAGACGACGAAGGGGCTTTTCTACTAACAGACTAAAGACCAAAGGCGCCGAGGCATGTATGGATAAGCAACTCGAAAACCTCGTGACGAACCATACATCACACGCAGCACGCCCTTTCACTTCTTCCAAGGAGACGCATGGGTGAACTGGCTACAGGTTCGGATATGCTCGCACCAGGACAAGTTTGGCGTGTGTTTTATCGTATTACGTGTTTTTGTTTAGACCCGTGCTACTGCATGGGCAGCACGGTTTAGGCCCAAGGGTTCGTTGAGTGTCGGAGTGCTCAGCCGAACAACAATCAAGTGTATTCGAGTTCCAAATTCGGTTTCAAAACCGCTTTCAAAGTAGACCCAGGTCGTGCGAATACCTATCAGATAGGACCAATAAACGTCGTTTCCGACATGCCCCTTGTTGTGCTTAACATGAGGATCTCCTATGACAGGAACGGATCTCCTAACATTAGGATCCCGCACATTTCTTATGCGCATTATCACTCCGTCGCAGGATTGGCGTTTGATATCTCCCGAAGATGATTTGACCCCTTTCCAAGACGTCTAACCGCGAGGCGAGGCTACTTGTCTGAGTCATCGAGCAAGCATATGGCTAACTACATCGACACACACACTTATGGACAGAGTTTGCCAGCAACTTGTACCCTTCTACAAAGTCTACCGACGGGTTCCACGATAGAGGTGGCACTTTCCGTCTCAAAAGTTTTTTGCTGAATGATGAGGCTACTGTTTTTTTTGCACTAATCCGACAATTGTCGGAAACATGCCGTGTTTTTGCTTGAATTTCGTTGGGTACTTAGGTCACGGGTTTTTTTCATCTGGTGGCAGTTTTATTCTTCTCCTAATCATTTTTGGGTGAATGAAGGACATGTGTGTCATGTCTTTCATCTGCTTGAAGAAGTGTTAGAAACGTCAGGGGAAATGGTGGTGCACTTCTGTCGTAGCACGCGTCTACCAGAGGACCCATGCAACGGAATGGGCGCATCAACCTTTCTCAAGGCCCCTCCTTCAAGGAACCCCGTGCTCTCACACTATGAAAATGCAAGCATACAAATGCATGAAAGGATGAACTGATTTACAGCCTGATGGCCTATGTGAACAAAAAGGTATATTGCGAAACAAACAACAGTGTAGTCTCCGACCATATCGGATTATATGCAGCCCCTTCCCGCGGAAAACAAAATAACCGATATTTTCATCTACCGTGGAAGGCGTCAACGTCCAAGGTCCACGATTATAGCCGGCGCTGCTGCATCGACCCGGCAAGAAACGGGCCACTGAGTAGACGGTGGCCTGGAAAAAACACTCACTCCATGGTCCCGTAGTTCTCGACCAAGATGTTGACGTTGTCGATTTCCTCTATCGTGACGTCTCCGTTGAAAGTCAGGCTTGTCCCTTCGCTGATCTCGAGAAGTGTACCAGAAGGAAAGTCCTCGGTCGAGCCCTTCAACAACATCAAACGACACACGGACGGCCGTTGGTAAGTGAATAGGGTAAGTCGGAACCTTTTGGTTGTCCCCCAAGGAATATTCCATCAAGAGTGAGGGCTTGCCACGACAGCCGGGCGCGTGTTAAACACGAAACCGCCTCAGGCGCCGTACAGATCGTGATCCCGATCCTCTATATCGTTCATCTGGATACAATTGACACGGTGTGTGCAGGATGTTTGCAGTGCTTGACCAACCCTGGAGACATGGGGCAGGCAATGCAGATCGTCCGGCTCCTCTTGCTCTACATCATGTAACAAATCACGAGGGTATAGGCATAGGTGAGCGATGTGTATGTCGTGAAGAGAGCCACCATGTGGAATAAGACCAATATGCCTAAGATGAGCCAACGTCGATAGTACGGCCTCGGGACGTACACTTCATCTTCACACATTGGAACGCCACGAGTAACACGGAGCTTTTGTCGCTATTATGTATCGCAACTTACTCAAGGGTTCAGCAGCTCACCGAATTAGGTCCCATGTTTCGGGCATGTCGAACACAAGAGCGGCCCCAGACATGATCAAGAAGGCCACGTTAATAAACCTGGCGTTAGGACAAACCAAAGTCCGAAATTCACAGTTTATCGCTATCTAATTAGCCCGAACATCGAATGCGCGGATGCCGATTGTTAGGCGAACACGTCAAGCAAAGGAGAAAAGTGCGGTACAGCAGAGGAACCTCCGTCATTGGGTGGAAAACCTGGACGATGTGCGTGCCTGCGGGAATAGCCGTTGTCCTTGCTGAATGGGGATGTTATCCTCTGCTTCGACCATTAAAGGAATGGAAGACTCGAACTGAAATGTACATAAAAACGCCCCTCCTTCCCAAAGTGACTAAATTTTCCGAACCTCTAGTATTACCAAATCAACCCCGTTAATAAATTGGCCTTCGACAACATAACGCGGCCTTACTGGTTGGGTAAACCATAACAGGACCTATATCCTGCAGAAGCCTACTTTCTCATGGCCGGGGAGTGATTCTACGATAGCCCCTCCCAAACATGACGATGTTATTTATCGAACCTATCACGGATGCTCGACCCAAGCAAGGATACTGTTGAGAAAAAATGCATCCATATATTTTCCTGTGTGCAAACCTCCATAGATTGACGACGTTGGGCTGTCGAAGGGCACCTCATTTCAGGAGGTATGACCGGTGGAGCTTGTTTTGAAACCGGAGATTTCGTTGAAGAAATGTTGGGACGGCTTCCGTAGAACGACTCCGTTTTTTTATTGTACTTGGGTGAGCTTTCGCAAGTCCCACAGTATCCGAAGAATAATTGCTTCCCGGGTTGCACTATCTGCACCGAACCCGCCCCCCAAGAATCAAGTCGGGTTTCTATACTTACGCATCGGAATAACAGCGCGGAGGCTTGTGATGTGCTGGAGCTTCGACCGTCGGTAGGAACAGCTCGTGCTGTCGGTACTACGGCGTGAGTGAAAAGGATACACCATGTAGCAATGGATTTCGAGCAAAATGGGCACATGACGTGTACCAAACACGTGGAAGTGCGAAGCGTTTAACATTTTTTTCCAGTTCACCTGAGGACAAAGTACTATAAAGCTTTTTATCCTATGCTAAATGATTGTTGTACATGTAGGTCTAGACTAGTTAGTTACCGACTTCTCACATCAAATGATAAGCAAAATTACTTCTAGTATTTATTATAAAAATTAAAATACACTCCAGCTGTGAGATCGAAGATTTCGTCGAAACTCATCTTTGCAAGCTGTGTGTGATACTCCGATCGCGCGCATTACGAGTTGTGTGTCCTCATTAAGGATATAGGTCGGCGACTCCCCTTACAGCTACAGTGTAGCTATCAGGGTCAACAGGATGATTTTAGTCAGTATGTGCGCGGAAACTATAAAACCCGTTTCTGAGGGGGACAAAATCGGACATCTGTGAAGGGAGAGGGGGGGCCTGGTTTCAGTATTTGTAGCATGTCCCAACATTAACTAACCCATAAGCTACCATTAATGGCCGTACATTTCCCTTCCCTCCAGCATTAGACTAGACATTCGTCCGCGACTTGTCAAATACCTCACAGCACTTTGGGCTTGGTGCACGGGATGTTTGTTTGGTCCGTCAAAGTCCGACATGCTCTGTCCCGGCATTGCGGGGATGCCATCTCTACGACCCAAATTGAACTGCTTGCTACGGATGAACTGAGTAAATCCCCATCTACCCATGAATAAATCCAACGAAAAAAGAAGGCATCAATATGGTACTAAGCAGTTCATTTTTTTAATTTGCACAGCAGCATGCCACACATCACAAGCGCACACAAAACACTTACTGCACCGTGTCGTCGCTTGCAATTGTAAGAGTTCCGCCTTCCACAACGATCTGCTCGACCTCCATTGAGTTCGTGTCAGCGTCCAGCCCCTCGCACTCGATCACATCCACGGTCAAGGTAATGGTGGTGTCCTCCGTCAAGGGCGAAGGGACGTCCAGGTAGTTGTCGAGGGCATCACACGCGGCCCTGTTACCGTTATGGCGAGGAGCGGAGAACAGGAGAAACACGCGTATCGTGGAGTGCCACACGGACTCGAGTAAGCACTATGTTGGTTATGAACCTAGTTAACAACAGTAGTAATGCATTTCGCAGCCGCAACAGCACCAGCAAATTAGCAGTCCCGTTATTATGTACATTCTAGGTACAGTGACATATCTAGGTAGGTAGTTGGACGGAATGACTACAATTTGTCATCGCCTTCGCGAGCTGAGGGGTATATGTTTGTCTGCGGTTCAAGGGCGAAGGAACGCCCAAACCGTCGGCGAAGGCATCGCAGTCCGCCCTGTCATGGAGAAGGCCGGAGAATATTCCATCGTTTTAACGTTGGCTCGCCGTCCTCTAATGTTCAGAATGATACTCAACGTGTGGTATTACTCATTGAACACTCGCAGAAAGCACTCCTAGAAGTTATATTGGTCCATGAAGACGTTGCGGCAGCAACAATAACACAAGGGAAACCAAGGCGACGGCAGGGACGAGGGTACCCCCTTTGCCCCTTTATTTGCAGTGCGTTTTGATCACCCGCCCGAGTGACTCTATTCCCAACGGACAGAAACGCCTCCCCGGTGATATTGGTTCAGCGTAGCTCACCATTCCATTGCGGAACAATACTGCAAAATATTCCATAATACAACTCACGAAAGCTTAAGGCCGCGGAGGAACCAGCGGTCACCCCAGAAAGTGACCCCGAGCCACTATACAATCAATCAAAGCCCAAGATGTGACCCCCCCCTGCCGCAGGGGTGGGCAGGCGCGATACAGTTCATCAGACCTGACCACAAAAAACGTGAAAATAATATCGGCCTGGTATTTACAGCAATGATATTGTAGATGCGCTAACCGATACATATAACTCATTCGTGTGGAACGCGTCCTCCTCCCCCTCAAAAATAAAGCCAGTCTGGATTAGTGCTTCTGTATATCGACGCATTTAACGCTCTAGATGCGCACCACTGGTTGTTCAATTGGGAACTCTAAAACAGCTCACCCCCAAAATCATTTGGAAAAATGAATGTGAAAGTTCTACAACAACATTGTAAAAGATCGCGGCCCAGCTATTGTCTAGATCTTGTCTTCTCTGGCGAAACCTTTTGGTTGAGGGAGGTTCAGAAACAAAATCACCTTACGCATAGGGAGCTGGTCTGGCTTAGAGGCTGTGGTGACAGTTTAATCGGTCTTCTCAGCGTAGTTGTACGAATTTTGAGACCTGAAATTTCGCATCGGGCCCGGCATGCGTTCAACGCAATGGGTCAAGCCGGCTCCCGAAACATTAAGCTGAAAAGCTCAATTTATTGCCATTTGAGTGAAACACCAAGATAGAAATAGACTGAAACATACGTGATATTCTATTTTTTCCTTCTTTTTCTGTAAATGGCTGGAAAGCCCCTAGACAAATGCGCTTGGAATCAAGTGTAAAAATTTCAAGGCCAAATTCGAAAAACTGCTTCGCGGAAAACAGGCATTTTGTCCCTCATCCTAAAAAACCGAGCACTACTACTACTGTGGGGCAATGCTATTGGGATATTAATAGGGATATTAATAGGGATTGGAGGGGCCCATTTGGACCCAAACGTGCGGCAGGCTATTGTTCGGGTCGACCAGCCAAGAAAGATGAAAAATTCTGAGGAAGTAAAACTGCCGCCATACCCCTAACTTTCCTTGTTTTAAGTGTAGGTGCACAGAGAACTTGTATGCTATTTATCTCGGAGCTGGGGATGATCTCAATAAGAATAGTCATGACCACGCGGGATAGGACGGGTTTGCTCGCCGCAAGCGCACGAAATTTTTTGGGTTCCATTAATGTGTGCGTTATGGGGCCCCGCGGTCAGAATATTACCGTGCCACTTAAATGGGATGGGCCCACTTGGGTTGTATGTGGGATGGGGATGGGACGGGAAGCTGGGACGCCTTTCATCAATGGGGACCACGTGGTAATCCCCAAAAACTGAGATGGAATGGGATGAGATGAGACTAATGTGCCACACGGTGGGGGAACGCCTCTGGGACTGACTGTGTCATTGGCAACAATGTGGGATTATACGTGAGGTCCAGTACGGGACCACACGTCCCCAACAACCATCTCCGAACGAGAAGCCAACCGTATAGTCTAGTATACACGGTAATTATTTGAAGGTTGTTGTCGTATTCTGTATGCTCCAAGGATGAAGGTGGCTGCCATAAACAAAGTGCACAATGCCCCCAAACCTAGCCACCCAACCCCAAGCCCAACACAAGCAAGTATACGAGAAATGAGAACGGAGAATATATTTTTTAAACATGCGAACCCATAGTGTACCCTAGATTCGAAAGAAGTTCTTTCTTCCGTTGGTGCTGTGAGTTTGAGCTCTCACTCATCTCTTCGGCGCGAATGTGAGGATGGCTCGTTTTGAAGTGTTTTCGTCCCTCCGCTTGAGATGCTTGTGCTGAGGTCAGCTCTGACGTACTTCATCAAGTGGCCGCAGATTACCTCGCGTTCTAGAAGCGTGTCCACAGCGGGAAGCGTTCTTTTCACCCGAAGAACTTGGCGTTCTCGCCGGCCGCCGTTGGTGGCGTGAACTCCACTACATGCTTTCAAATCCCTGAGGTCTGCCCGTGTATCCCTTCCCCAGCACCGACAGGTTTTACCCTAAGCCCGCCTATCTGCAACGTATCTGGCTGTGCCGACACAGGCTGAGCTGGCTGTGTGCTGACACAGGCTGAGCAGAAGAGCCGCCGCCGCCGGTAGGGTCCGCCATGGGGCTGTGTGTGTTTCCATGCTTCTTGTCCGCAGTGCGGATGAACATCGGAGATTCGAATATATTTACGATATTCGTAGACTATATATATATTTAGTCTAGACTTAAGACTCGACTATACGTGTAGTCTAGTCTATAGTCTATATATAATGATATATTTTTTTTTTCCCGTGATTTCTGCCACTTGCTCTCATGACGTGCTTCAGTAAGTGCAGAAACACATTAGTCATGCCCTGCATTGAGACGTGCAGTATGCAGCAAAACACGAACCCCGCTCGAATCGACGTAGTATCCGTCGAGGAAAAGCGGGCGGAAAATCGCCCCTTCAGTCACTTTTTGAGAGACCACGACAATCGACTTCGTGGTGGGCAATTCGAAAAAAACAGAAGGAACCTCGATAAAGGGCAAACGGAAAAAAAAATGGCCAAACACGGTTAACCGGGAGGGATATCTGCAGCGTACGGTGTCGACACGCGACTCGCTGCTGCTGCTGCGTCTGCTACTTCCGCGCTCAGGATGGGCAGGAGCAGAAACATGATTATAACGACCACAAGTTCCACGACACCAGCAGCACCAGGCTTTGGAGAAGGGCTGGTTCATTGATACCTGACACGAAACCAGACGGGATTGTAACGAATCATTGGTTTCGACATTTATATTGTAACGGTTGTTGCATTTCCGCCCAAATTTGATTTCTGGACACAACTACTTGTAGGTGATTTTATCTTCTGCCGCTCTGTAACTTCGCACAAAAATCGTGTGCGTCGACCGGCACTTTGCTGCTGCTGCTGCTGCTGGGGCGGAACCACACTGATACTGAACACGACAATATTCGTGACTCGTCTGTGGCATTCGCAGCAGCAGCAGCAACAGGAGGCAGGGGCAGTAGGGTTTGTAGAAGTGTTGGTCCATTGATACCTGGTATGATACGAATATGATACGTGCTCAAGTATTAGTCTAGACTATTAGACTAGTCTAATAGACCAGACTAGGCTAATTGTGCATGTTTTGTCTGGTTTCTCGATACCATGCGTCGTATGTGATTTCGTGTTTTTCTCAACGCAATTTTGCACGATAAGAGTGTGTTGACCCGCGCGTTGCTGCTGTTGTCGCTGCTGCAGAGGCCGAAACGTACGGGAAAAGAACAAGCTCCGCGCTTCGGCGGCCGCAGTTGCAGCAGCAGCAGGCAGTGTAAATAGGATTTGTTGCAGGGCTGATTGACACCTGGTATGATACGAGTAAAATAGACTCCAGAAGCGCCCCACCAAGTGGTCCTCCTACTCCACTCAAGGCAACTACCTAGTCTACACCGAGAGGACCCATGAAACAAGGAGTTTTCAACGCTGCAGTCACGGAGATGTGCAGGATCTGCGAGACGCGGCCGAGGCGATGGCTGTGGATGGGAACATCTTATACCGCAGCAGCAGGATGAGCAGCAGGACCCGGGTCAGCAGCAGCAGCAGCCGCACCAAGATCACCAGCAAATCCACCTTCAATCAGAGCCCCATTAGGGGTTGCACTTGCGGGCTGTTAGCCATCGAGGCCGAGGGTCCACCAGTGAAATCCCCCCACGCTCACGCGCTCGTTTGTTCGCTGCTGCGCAAGCAGTCTTCGTGGTGTTGCGGGCGAGAACGATACCAGATTCACAACTTTTGCGTGGGTTTCTGCGCCCTTTTGTTATCAGCAAGACGCTGCAGCTCCTAATCTACAATTAATAACATGATACCACACATGAAGAGTTCTTTTTGTGACGTGTCCATTCTTCCCCCAGCGCTGATTGGTGACCAGTTTATTCAGCTAACGACCGCAGACATTTTTGGGACTTTTTCACGTCTAAAACAATTTCAGTTCCCAGCCTTGCGTCTAGTATTTTATTGAATATTTCGAGGACTCATTGCACCACCAGGTTGTCGTTTGTTGTTGTTGTTCTCACATTAACTCGCATAATCAAGTCCGTGGTCACAGGACAGGCTCCAGTCACTCTGGAGCTGAGGAATACCCCAGGGAAAACACACACACAACCCACGGTGGTACACGCATATATCACAGCTGACGCAATTGCCTCACCAGAAACATATGAAAGTGAAATCGGGAGTCAGTCTACGATTTGCCAGGTCCAGGCCGGTGCATACGTCTCACTACTCACGCCTGGAGACACCACATATTATATATTCCGATTGCCACCCAAGTAAGACTACCACGTATATATTACACGTAGTATCTATCCCTACGCATACGCTACAAGGTACTGGGTAGGTGATACCGCTACTCAGCAAGTATCAACGACGGCGCTGCGGTTGGGGTCCCCATCTGTACCTGGATATATTACGTGAAGAAATGAAAAATGCACTTCACCTGTGCTGTGTGATATCGACCAAAACGGATTTTTGATCTATACCTCATATTCGAGAGCTGCGTTTGAAATCTCGATCGCGTTGAGTTACGGTGTGTGAATACCTTCATTCTAATGAACGACGTGGCATAAACTAAGGGTCGACCTTGATAGCTACAATCAATGTAGTTCCAAAGGGAGTCGCCGCCCTATATCCTTAGACTATACTAATGAGGACACACAACCCGTAACACGCGCGATCGGAGTATGTCATACAGATTGCAAAGATGAGTCTCGACAAAAACTTCGATCTCACAGCTGGAGTCTATTTCTACATTTATTTTTAGTCTAGTGGTCTAGTCTAATGTACTGGAGACAGGGCATCAATCGATACGAAAACAACCAGAAAGGCCATTTAATCTACAAGGGTATCCCATGCTGGGATTTGGTTTGAGGAAGTGTGCCTTCTTATATATTAATAACACTGCAGTATAAACGCTCACTCCTGAATTTATTACTTTCTTGAAACGTTTAGACTAATATACTGCTGAGAAAGGCTCATACTCTTCGTACACCACATTATTTAATACTGCGTATGTTTTTTAGAAACTATTATTACCTGTCGTACAATGCACGAGGGATCGTGGAGACACTGACCTGGCGGTAGGCAAGGCGCTCAACGCCAGCAAAGCTCGTGTAGCCCAAGACTTGACCATCGTTGCACTAGGCAGAAAGACGCAGATGGAGGTATCAAGCAGCCGACACAGCAGACTAGAGAGGCTGTTTGGGTTTGGTGTTGTGGTGTTGCGGTGTTGTTGTAGTGAGGTGTGCGTAGTGCAGGTTGAGGAAATAAACCTTGGTTGACCGGGTTTCAATAGTTTCGCGAGAGTTCGGGAGGAATAATCCTAATGGCGGGATAATATACGGAAGTCCGATTATCTCCGGCTTTTTCGATCCGGGCGGCCGTGATAATAATAATACGTAATACGCTGAAATTTGAACATCATCTGTAGCAGTAGTAGTAGTAGTAGTAGTAGTAGTAGTAGTAGTAGCAAAAGTAGTAGTAGTAGTAGTAGTAGTAGTAGTAGTAGTAGTAGTAGCAGTAGTAGTAGTAGTAGTAGTAGTAGTAGTAGTAGTAGTAGTAGTAGTAGTAGTAGTAGTAGTAGTAGTAGGGTAATTCTTGCAACAACGCATCCAACCTGAAGAAGTCACACCTCAATCCATGTGATTTCGTCGAAAAAGAAGAGAAAATTATTATAGCGTGGCGCCCAGAAGAGGATGTCATGATATTGTTGTGGACTGCTGTACGTAAACACCCCGGCGAGCAGCGACGGAGTTTGTTGGAGTCGATGTTGTGCTGAGAGAACGAATAAGAAGCGAAGTTGGGCCAAATATTTACGATCCGGTCGTATCATGCATTGAATCTGTATATATATGTGGAGCGAAAGAAGGAAACGTCTCCCCCCACCACCTTGTTGAACTTGGTATGACATGTGTGCCCTTGATGTTGGTAGTATAGTCTATATGAAGAGGAAAAACCGACCCACATCCTCACGGAGGCATTTTGTTTTTTACATGTGCAAAAACATAAGAACTTATATAAATGGATAAAACGCATGATAATGACGCGTCTGAAGGGTACACAATCTCCTAAATATACTTATACATTTGTGCAATAGGACAAAACCGCGCACCACGTCACAGAGAATTCCACACCTACTTGCCGTAACACAACTAACTGCATTGATTGATTGATCGTTTCGTTTGAGGTATCCTCCCGCCAGCAGCAGGAGCAGCAGCACATATTTTTAGCCCGAAAATCTCACCTTGATCGTGTTGAATGTTATTGATAGTTAAGGTTTACATGGTAGTAGTGGCCGTGCCGCCGTACGCCGACCGCCCAACCGACCCGAACCTCTTGACCAGCACCCGAATGAACAACAAGCTGTTACGTGCGGTTTGGACCGTTATACTTCCAAGGAAGCTGACACGTGCTACGACAAGAGGTGCGCAACTTTTTTCTGGGGTTCTTCGAGTTGGGAGATTAACGACCTTCCCCAAGAAGAACAGATTTTGGAGTCAATAATAACCGCTACCGGATGAAAAATCCCAAGGCCTTAGGTACACAGCGAGAATTATGTACAAAAATGTCCCATTTCCGACGGTTTTGAGTTAAGAAACCCCGTCATTCAGAAACCATTTCAGGCGAAAAGTGCTACCTCTTTAACATTCGTAGAACGCGTCAGCTGTGGCATTCAAAAACTTATCGCGCGTTAAATCATATATATATATATATATATGAAATGTTGATTTCGGCAAGCCGGTCTGTTGTCGCTTAGAGATATGAATATATCTCGCTTGCCTGGGAAAGCCGCTTATAAGATACACGCATACCCCTCGATCACATAGAACGCGAAAACAGTCATCAAAAGTAGAAAAAAATATCGCAGCTAGGAGGAAGAGTAAGGATCCACCTTCAAACGCTATTATTTTTCGTGTACGCGACGAAGACGTTAAGAAAAAAACTTACCGATCGCGGTATTGTTTCAAGCTCAGCCTCGACTATTATCGTTGTTCTTCTCTCCAAGTGCACCACAAACATATGCTCATTGCTTTATGAAAAATATTTTCAAGGACGTCAGCCGTGAGTTCGATGAATTTCGGGCCAATAACCATCTTTGCAAGCTGCGATGTCGGTACTCGCTATCAATATACTATATCAACCAACGCCCCCTCTTTTCCGACCACCTGAACGATCGCCTAGACTTAGCACCACGCGTATAACAAGCTGCTACATATATTTGATCTCACAGCCGAAGTGTATTTGAATATTATTTGTGACCTAAACCTCCTAAAAAATCTCCCCCCCCCCCCCCCTCCCCCTCTTGCTCTCCCTTACTCAAACGCCCCAACAAATATCGAAATCCGCCACATTAATAAACACTTCACGCACAGGATATCGCCTCATTATCTTTCGAGAGCCATCCATGCCGCTGTGTCCCCCCCCCCCCCCCCCGCCTCGAACGCCCCCTTCTTCCCCATCACCCGCACCATCGCCTAGACCTAGCACCACACGTATAACAAACCCCTCACCTGAAGCCCTTCCTTCCCCCGCCCCCCCCCCCCCCCCCCCGCCCCCCCCCCCGCCCCCCCCCCCGCCCCCCCCCCCCCCCCGCCCCCCTCCCCCCCCCCCCCGCCCCCACACACCCCAACTCCCCCCCAACCCATCCCAACCCCACCCTCTCGAACACTCCACCCTCTTATTACTCACTGATTGTACGACTTACCCCAGGATATAGATGATAAACTGATGTATTATTTCCAAAACCGTCACATTTATCCCCTCAAAATATTGTAAAGGTTCCAGGCTGCCTCCCCCGCCCCCCCCCCCCCCCGCCCCAACCCCCCCCCCCCGCCCCCAATAATATACTGGTGCCAAAACCGTCACATTTATCCCCTCGAAAGGATTTACAGCTTACATGCACAAATTTCCCCCTTTCCCCCCCCCCCCCCCCCCCTTCAAACCCGGTCGCTTTTGATCAAAACCAGGCCCCCACGTCCTTCAAAACTCCGCCCCACCCCCCTTACCGGTTATTCGACTTACAAGATTCAGTTGATAAAATGATACATTTCCCTTTACAGCTGTCAGATTTTGTCCCCCTCAGAAACGGGTTTTATAGTTTCCGCGCACAGACTGACTTAAATCATCCTGTTGACCCTGATAGCTACACTGTAGTTGTAAGGGGAGTCGCCGACCTGTATCCTTAATGAGGACACATAACTCGTAATGCGCGCGATCGGAGTATCACACACAGCTTGCAAAGATGAGTTTCGACGAAATCTTCGATCTCACAGCTGGAGTGTATTTTCATTTTTCCGATCGCGTGCATTACGAGTTGTGTCCCTCATTAAGAATATAGGTCGGCGAATCCCCTAACAAGTATATATACTGGCACGTATGGGTGAGTTTTTCATTGGGAGGGGTCTTGTTTTTCGTCCACTATTATTTATAGTGGTAAATTATATGTTGGTATCTTTACTGTATTGCGTGGGGAATTTCGAGCTAGATCTAACGTCATACATATCTATTTGATAAAATTTTTGTAGTTTCCACTATAGTCTACTGCTCTATCATATGTATGGTAGGTGGTTCATTTTGCCCCCCCCGGCGCGCATTAATAAATATCGGGAGGAGTGCGAATACTACAGGGTATTATTGTAAGTTATCTAGTCGAATATGTTAATATCTTGATATTGATACAGAGTTCGAGGATAAATGTCGGTTTCTTCCCCAACAATCTCTGTGGGACACGGACCCACGATTTCAAATTGATACGCTGTCACTGCTGTGGTTGTTGGTACTTGTGGTTAGGTGCATTAGTAAGCCCTCTCTACCTGGGGATCGATGCATTGTTATATCATTTTTTTTCCCAAAAAGGTGCAAAATGCCAATCAATCTTGTCATATTTTCGAAGGCGCGTACGACGTCCCAATATCCCTAAAGATAATTTACTTTTTTTCAAAGGCGTGAAGTACGGCCCTTTCGTTATCAAGTGGTGAAGACACCCCATCTCATAGTTTTGGTTGTACCGCATATACATGCCACATCGCAATCATAATTCATCATGATTCACAAGGTGCACTGATCAGGGCATGAAAAACGTTCAAAGGTCGACGTCTGCGCCGTGTTCTCTCTCTGTTGTAAAGCGCCCATCCATGCAGCATGACATGTATGTGTATTATGTGCGCTCCACTTGCAATGCCACTTGCAATGCCATGCGAAGCCCCCCCTAATAATGTTAAGATAGTCACCAATACGGCCGTCCGTGGTCGTTTATTATGCCGACATGTGACTTGACCTGCAAGAAGAATCATCGATCGGTTGACAATAATAATATGGCAGGAGGTCAGGCTGTACCTTCTTTCGCCGTCAACTCGGCAAATTCCGTGAGGTCCGATTTCGCGAGGTCTCCGAAGACGTCTGGGGACGCGTCCTACTCTGTACGATACTGTACATTTTGGTAGCACGTTTTGGCAATAACCTTTTCTGGAGCACGGTGCTCCTTAAATTGAAATCGTCGGAATTCCTCGAAATTTGCGCATCATTTTTAATTAAAGTACCCCTATCTATCTACTTGTATAGACTATGCCATGGGATTGTTGATCTGATTGCATTTTGAACATATTCTTTTTCTGGAAATCGACTTTTTGTTGGGGCAGTAGAGAGAGCTCAGAAAAATACCGATGCACCTGTACACCGTATACCCCGAGCCGGGGGGAGGGGTAAAGGTATTAGTGGGGCATTAGTCCGTTTGACCACTTGCAAAAGGTTAACCAATAGCTAGCCTAATAACACTCTCCCCCCCTGAGACGGCGGGATAGCAGGTCGGCCGGATATACGGGCGGACCTGTCAATCATGCAAGCCGTTTCATTTCCTGGGTATACCGGGGAGAGTATTTTTCTACTTAGATGGGCATGGGGAAAGTCTGAAAAGTTTATTATGGTCGATGTGGGATTTGAACCCACGACCCACAAAACCCATGGTCTGCCGACGAAGCCATTTGTTAGGGTATTGGTGGAGCATTATTAACCTGTTTGACCACTTGCAAAAGTTAATACTAACCAATAGCTTACGCAAACTAAGCTTTTTAACAGAGGATTATTCACGGCCGGACCCTCAACATCGCGGATCGTCCACAACGATGCAGCGCAAGTCGGCGTATTTACATCCTCTACTAGAGCCGGCAGTGCCATAAGCACCCTCTAGAGTAAGTCCTCTTTCTGGTGTATACCGGCGGGAGAAGCAGGCAGGCACCGCAAGCACTGAACCAGCCGTCGTCACAATAATAAGTAAGTAAGGTCGTACAAAATGGTGTTTTACTGCTGTTATTTCGCACGTGATGTGACTGAACGACGACGATAGTGATACCGGATACAGTTTTTATCCGAAAACCGTCCAAACCTCTGGTGCATATCATTATTCGAGCCTCTTCTCGACAGAAAAGTCAGTTGTGGGGCTCGTGTGAGGTCGGTATTACTAGGAAAGCGGTAGCCAGCTTGGGAGCCTGAAGCGCAGCGTTTGAGTGGTTTCCTATTCGTCTGGGCAACAAGTGCATATATACCCAGGAAATTGTTATCTGCCCCAAACCCCTTCCTTGAACTTGCTGCTTTCTACCCGGCCGGAAATAGTATTTGATCGTTATATCAGCAAAAATTCTTTGCCCAAATATCTCTTGTATTTCGCCACATACATCTCAGGTTCGATTTCGTGGCGCTATATATCTAGACTATCTATGTCTCTCAACATACAACTGACTATAGACTAGTCTATATATATGTTGTGCCCTATTTTGCCTTTGAGTTGTAAACCCAACTTGATTTTGGTGACAGACAAGTTCCGCAACTTTTTTCGGGGCCAGCGTGACCGCAACTTGCACTAACTGAAGAAATACTAAGATTGTACGAGGTGAGCTCGTAACCTACGAACTTTTGGTTTTCCATTGGACCCCTCCGGAGAGACTACTCGATAACTTAGAGGGTGCACACATTTCGCACTTCTTTGACACTGTATGTAGTCGAAGGCAGAGGGAGGTAGGAGCAGAATGCCATAAAAACCCCCCGACGGTGTCGTTAAACACTGCACATTCTCCTGCTCTTTCAGCTTCGCGCATTCCCGATTCGACATGTGGGACGATGAAGAAGGTACACATGCCTCACGCATGGCCTTAGACACATGGGGCGGGGCGGGCAGAGGTGGTTACGAACAAAAAATAACACAAATTCCTGTCGACGCCATTTCGTAAAAATACACGGCTCGTTACCTTGCATTCTGCCCCATGTGCCCTATCTGCTATTATTGGTCATCGTGCATGTGACCCGCCGGGCGACCCTATCTGGTGAAATATAAACCACCACGTTTTCGAATTTTGGGATTCACACACACCACCACGCAATCTGCACAGCAACGCTGTGCTATTGGGATGCGTGGGGTGGGTGGGGTTCGTGTGGGCTCGGTGGGGCTAGGATACGTTCGGTCCGGTTGATGGGGTGGGACTTTCCTGTTCCCCCTAGCTAGGCACCACCCACGGTTTCCGGCAGTTACAAGCACGCATTCACAGAGCCAGTTCTCGGCGAGAGCTGCAAGTCAGTGTTTTCTATGGAAGGGTTTACCATACCCTCTCGCCGCTGCGCTATCCGCACAAAAACAATTTTCATATAATATGGGATATTCTCTGTTGCTTCCTGTTATTTGTGGCATGCTGCATAATAGCCACGTTCATTTTACGCCCCTCCGCTAGGGAGGAGTATAGTGTAGGAGGTCATCCTGCCCCCCTAATTCGCTGCGATTATAGTTCCGAAAACAAATTCATGCGAATTCTCCAAGTTTGTAAATTAAACAGGAACAAAATAATCGACCAGATCTATCAAAGTCTAGTCTAATACTCCGGAGTAATTAATTAAGAAATATTTTTTACATATTCAATATATACGCTTACGTACGGCTGGTGTGGTGAAGCCCAGAACGAGGCCGACCCGAAACGAACGGTGCCCAGTGTCGGATAGACGACATCGGGGTATTTGAAGCCAAAGTTGGGTCCACGGTTAGGTTTCCTTCACCGTGCTCGCAGTAGAGACTGTCCAATGACTGAGGGTGGCTAAGAAGAGTGGGAACTGGCACCGGGGAATCGTCGCCGCGGCAGACCGCTTCATGACCAGATCGCACAGTGGCAAAGGTGAGAAGAGCTGGCAACGCCTCACAGCAGAGGGCGCCAGGTACAGCAACAATGGGAAACCGTGGCGACCGGGGTGGGGGCAGCAATCGTACTGATACAGCTGTAGATGAACGCAATAACGAAATGGTAGGTCGCGTGGCAAACTATACAAGTTCGACAAATAAGTGGAGCGTGTGCTACTACTATATATAGCCCTGAACCCTTTGCAGCGAGTGGTAGTTTTTTCTTTGTTTTTGTTGATTGAGTTAATTGGATGAAGCGCGAAAACGGCAGCAATGACATGCTGTCATTCTTTCTTTTTTGTTCCCCCTTTTTTTACTCATTTTTTGTGTTTGCAGCCCCCTCATTTCCCTCGCCACCGGACTTATTTTGCCGTTATATTCTTCCTTTTTTATACTCCGTATATATCACAATGGGTATGTTGTTTTTGTCCGTGAAACAGCAGCTATCTTATTCGGTGTTGTTTTGTCCATGCACAAGTTTCTGCTCCTCTTCTGCACGTCTGTTGTTGTACTTGCAGCCTTTAATTTCGGATCTTCTTGCACCGCATTCTTTTAGAATACCTGTCGTCGTCGTTTGTTCCGCTTTGTTATCTCTTTTTTTATCATTTTTCATGTTTTATCTCTCATTTTATGGTCTCTCTGGATGTTTTTTGTTGCGTTCTCGTACCTGGTACGCTGCTAGCATTGCACCTGCTTTACTTTTTGAAGTAAAGTGCGACTGTTGGTTTACTCTGTTTCACAGTCTGTGACCACACATTCTGAATCTTTCTATGATAAAGAATCAGCACGGACACTCTGGGTACTGTGTACGGAATTATTGATGTGGTTGGTTGAGTGGAAAAAAACGGATTAATTGAGTGTTTGCGTTAATAGGATTCAATGAAAAACTCCTTTAAAAAATCGCCGAGCGAACTTTGAAGCGTATTATGATCGAGGAACGAGAAAATTAGGGTTTTTTATGTACGGAAGAAGTTTTTGGGTTGAACATTGAGTTTGACGCCGGTTGTTACTTGTGCTTGTCCTGGTATAGCAAAGGGAACCTTAGATGAGTCTGTCTGGCTGCTGACAAGGAAGAGAAGCACGCAGAGAAGAGAGAAGCATCGTCAGCGAGACAAATTCAAGGTGTGATAGACTGGATGACTTCTGCTGTAAACGAGTTTCGCTGCAACTGCTGCTGTGAGACTTCGCTGGGACTGCTCTTGTGACTGCCGTTGTCACAATTCGCTGTGACATTACTGCTCTGGTGAGCGCTGCGGGCTGTCTCTTCGACGACGGGTGATTCACCTGGTGTCGCGGCGCCTGCTGCCGCCAGCGCTGAGGCGGAGGCTACTCAGCGTGCCTGGGCGGCTACAGCTCTCGCGGGCTCGGGGTCCTCCTCCGGGGCGCCAGCGGTCGGTGCCGCTTGGCCGTCGGACGCCTTGGCAACGTGGGCCTGACAGGTTAAAGATAAATTCGCGCGCGCCCACGCGCGCCTTGACGAAACATTTGCCCGAGATATCTGCAACCACTCCTTCCTCCCGCGAGGTAAAGTCTGCCTGTACTGATCAGGTAGCTAATTTCGACATTATCCTTCGCCAGTTCGTGGAGAACAACTCTGGCCTGGTAGCCTCCCAAGACGACGGCGACGCTCAGGAACGGTAGCGACACGCTGCACAACTACAATCCAAATGGCTACATGGAACAAGGTGAACACAGCTAGCCAGCTGTGGATTTTTCGAGGGCGTATCCCCCCGAACCTCGAGGTCTCTCCCGCTTACATGCAGTCGTGCACGGGGAAGGCCATCCACGTGACAGTCAACGTCCAATCCTCGGGGTTTATGGGCCCCGCGTGGACGGGCCCATCGGGTGCTCACTCATGGTCGCCGACCGTCTTGACCTCTTGAGATTGGCTGTCGTTGCAATTCTTTCTGTGGGTCTCGCGCCCGGGGTCGCCGAAGATCTCCCGTGTCCGGCGCGGGTCAACGCCCTTGGCGATGCGTATACGGTGGGGCGGTCATGAGCCTGCGTGCACACATCTTCGAAAGAAATGCCCCCAAAACGGCATGAAAATTCCAATTTGAGTAAACGATTTAATGTGAACTTTCATCAATGACGACCAGCTCATACGATTGGCTTATAAATACCGAGCTCAAAACCGTTGCTCTCCAGGCACAAAACGACACAACAATCAGAGAGCACGAGGGTACAACTCACACGGCAGCACACAGCAGGCACTGATCGCTGTGCGCTGTGCTAGGCAGCAGTAGACACAACCCAACCTTGATGCGGAGGCACCAAAGGGTCGCTGGAGAAGCATGGCCCGTACGCGCACACCCTCAAAGGTAGGTGCTGGTGAGCCAGCGCTCCCGTACTCTCTACGATGTGACTTGGTTTTCTGCTGCTGCGTGATGTCATATTCACTGCTGATATTGCCAAACACCGTTGCTATACAACAACGCCGTCGCCGAAGCCTGCATCGCCACCGCCACCCACGCCGCGCGGCCGCCGCCGCTACTGCTGCTGCTGCTGCTGTGCGGCGGCTATTGTGCTGCGGCTGCGGTTGGTGCCTCCTGCGTTTGTTTAAAAAACAAACAAACTGTTATTCTGTTGTTGTGGTGATGGTTGTGGTGATCGAGCCAGGCCGAGCCGAGCTGCTGTGCCGCAACTCATCCGGCGGGGCCATCGCGACCGCCACTTGCGCCCTCGCCGCTGCTGTGGCTGCTGCGGCAGCGGCTGCTGTGCTGCTACTACGCTGCTGCTGCTGCTGCTGTGCTGCTGATTGTCCGATGGTGTTGTGCTGGGCCTGCCCCTGTCGGTGAGTTTGTTAATATGTCATGTCTAAATTCAAAACATGATGCTGCCTCCCCGCTCCCCGCCTGTGACATGGAGGCCGTGTACACCTTTTCTGCGATTCGCTCATCGCAAACACAACCAAAAGCATGCCCGGAGTTTTTTTCGTTTTTTTCTAGCATAATGGAAGAATTTTTAGAGAGTTTTTTCAACGCACACACTCGACGGTGAAGACAGACAACACACGAGTAGAAACGAGTTCCAGGCTGGTTCACCTTATAAGCCGGAAATTTCTCTCCGCCACGAATGCCGCTCGCACTCTCCGCAGTCAAATGGTTAGTATTTGGTAGAAATGATGCTGACCCACATGACCAGTGGAATGGGGGATGACATGTTCATTTTTGTTTTTTGCGGCATCTGGCTCTCTCTAGAAGATGCGAGACTCGTATCGACCATTGACAGGCCTGCATATTACATTACAACAATATTCATTTATTTGCCGACTGGGGGCGAGCAAACATTGCGCTGAATTTTGCGACAAACCGGTTGGGGATGTGCTTCAAGGGTACTCCAAGACGTGTCTGTAGAAAATTTCAGTGAAGATATTGTAGATGTGATCTGCCTATGTTCAACATTAAACAGCATCTATCTACCGTAAAAAATGGATGGTACACTATTATTATAACTATGTCATTCGAAGGACATAGTAAGGCATGTTATGTATTTTTGCAAACAAAAGTACGCTTGTCCACCCCGAATCTCAGATGAGACAGACTCTAATATTTTGTACATGCTCAATCAACCCGAGGCCTGACCTTCGTGAGTGAATTCCTTTTTTTTTCGCCGAACTGTTGTACTATACTAAGATGGTCCACATATATATATATATATACTTTCCAAACACCGTAACTGAAAAAAAAAAGCCGGGGTTGTAACGAAGACCACTGATAGGGACAGCTTACGCTATACCTACAATGGGACCCGAAGGGTGCGCCAGCTAACGTTGGGCTGCGAAAGCAGCTGAGTTAAGTCGACACACGACGCGTATGAAAATACGTGGAAGTGTGGTGAGCTATAGCTTGGTTTTTCCCCATCCGCCGGAGGATAAAAAAATAAAAAATAAAAATAGAGAAAAATAAGTATGAAAACGACAGGGGAGGTCTTCGCAAGGGCACACAGTCTATAAGGCGTGTGCATAATATCACGGTCTTGATCGGAAAAACGGCGTGGGAAAAAAAATCGAGTTTTTTCACCCGGTCCGGCCTGTAGGCACGGGAGGTTTTGAGGAAGGCTAGATCTTTCAAGGAAAATTTTATTTCTTATTGTGTTAGCAAAGTGTCACCGGAGGCAAAATCGTAGTCCACGGTCCGGAGATCGTAATGCACAGATCGGAACCACTGTTAAAGTAAATCGGAAGCGGCACAGCCGCGTTTCTCTCCGTTTCTGGCCGGGATTTTGTGGCCGGTTTGGATCAGGGCGAAGGTTAAGGTTAGGGTTAGAGTTTGGTCTAGGTTTAGAGGTTGTGTTGGTTCCGCCCGCGTGCCTAGCTTCTTGTCATCAGAGGTGTTTCTAATTAGAGCACAAGCCATCGTAGCGAGATCAATAACCAGATCGTGAGCAGATAGATGTCTCCGATGTGGGTAACACTCGTAGGGGTCCTCTTTACATCCAAAATTTGCGCGAAGGGAGCTTTCCTACACCAGGCATGAGGTGCCTATTGCGCCTCCGTTGTAAACAAATGTTATCTGGAAAAGCAGGTTAAAAGTTATCATCCATTCTTCCATTAAAACACGTTTCCCTATTTCATCTCGTCCAAGCAGTAGTCTTGGCTTAACACGACATACTCGAATGTACTATGACAGCACTGAAAGAGTCGGGGAGAACACTCGATAATAATATCGACTGGTCTATGTCTACTAGGGAAGAGTATTTTACGACATATAGAGTATGCGCCTTCAGAGCACCAAAAGCCCTCCTTAGACACTAATACCTACCGGGTAGCCCCTGCAAACGAAAAATAAGTTTCCCAGAGGCAAAGGGGTACAGACCGAACCCTGCTACCGGTTTCCGGACGGGCTATACGTGAAACAAGTGTTAGACACAAACTGTGCGTGGTTAAAGGGACATTCGGTTCCAGGATAGTGGCGCTACGGTATAGATAGGTTGCGCCTTGGTTTCGTTAACGAATTTCTGAACCTCATACAAGCAACTAATCTATACAAGATATAAACCGTTTGTGCTTCTGTCCGCAGTCCAGTCTGTCCAGACATGTACCTGGAACGGGGTACAACTGTTTAACAGAATTTTCATTTTCTTTTTTCAGTACGTGGCGTAACTCTTCATGTTTGACTCCCCGTCCCCGTTTTTCCATGGATTCGTAAAAATTTCACGGTAACTCGCTCCATTTTAGCAAAACACACAGACACATCAATTAAAAACCTGCCGCGTGTCGCCGGTGTGGCGGGGGGGGGGAGAAAAGGCTCTAGCACCTGCCGCATGTCGCTTGTGTGGCGGGAGGGGGCAGGAAAGGCTCTATGGCAAAATAACCGCATATAAGGTACTATGGTGAGGCGAGCCCTAGTCGGTATGGAGGGAAATACAGGCGCTAACACAACGGAAAAATCATGCAAAAACCCCCCCGAGGGGCATCGGCAAGGCGGGGGGTTAGACGAGGAAACGACAAATGCCCGCGATGGAAGGCGGCAACACCTACAGCCCCGCTAAGGGGCGAAGTGTTTAGTCGAAAAAACAAAGTAGAACACATACATCACACAAAAGGTTAAAGATAACACACAGACCCGTACATGGCTCTGTACCACGCTACGCGCGAACAGGGTACCCTGGTCGCCCCCCGGCTCTGCCTGAGGTGGACGTCGGCAGGGCGAAATTGAACAAGGACGAAAAGCGACAGCCCTGCGCCTCAGATAGCGGCGTTTTATTCGAACCCGGAGCCGGCACTGGGCAGGGGGTTCGGCAGGACAGAAAGGAAAATTATCGGGAGAACCGCCTCAAACCCCGGCGAAGACCCTCAGGACACTACGAACAACCCAAAGACAAAGACTGAAAACTCATAACCCCAAAAATGAAAACGCGGGTGGCGGCTTGGAAGTCAACTGACCACGGCCGTGCCTCGAGGTTCGTCTACGTTACGATGGATTCCCCGAAAAAACGCACTCGCGATATGAACTTGCAAGCACCTAGAACCTCGTACGGCTCCCGTCGAAGTCGTGTAGCGCCCCGGGGGAAGAGGAAGTTTAATCGGTCCCGGGTCGTCCAGAAAGCGGACAAGGTATACCTTGTCCTCGTTAGTGCTCGCGCTGATTTTTCCACGCCACCACAACGCATCGTCTCCCTTGTGCCAAAGGTGGGCTCCCTTAGGTAGTACTGTGTCTTGGTAGCGACGGAGTCAATGGACGGGAAGAACACAGGCGTAGCCCGGCGCTAGGAATCGTTCCCCGTTGTTGCGGGAGAGCTCACGCTGTGCCGCCCCGATCCGCATTCGGCGGCAAAGGCGGTTGGTTTGCCGGTGCTGGTCTGGGGTTTCGGCCCATTAACGCAAGATGTGGGAGCGGGAAAGTGTGGCCTTGAGTACCTTCGCGTCGGTGTTTGCCTTCACACCGTGGCGGATGGTGATGGCACAATTGTATACCCATGCCCAACCACCCACAGTGACGTTTGGTGCTGGACGCAGCGCGTCGGCGAGGGCGGATTTTCTGCGATTAAAACGGGAAACGGTGAGGGCGTGGTGTGCGCGGACAATGTCGTTCGCGTGCTTTTGCCGGTCGGTGGCCAAGTCGAAATAGGCCAGGTGGTCACGGGGCAGAATGTCGTGTCCCACGACACCAGTGCGGTCGAAAACCGTCAAAGGGAGCCGTGGGAGTCTGTCCATGTGGACCTCGTTGGGCGCCAGATCCGTCGTCGCGCTGACTGAATTGTTGTAAGCGAATTCGACGTGGGGCAGATGCAAGTCCCTATCGTCTTGTCTCTCATTGACGACCATAGCCAGCATTTGGGGTATAGTGGTTAACCCGCTCAACGCCCCCGTTACAGTTGGGATGATAGGAGCTTTTAGCAAGGCTTGTGCACACCCAACAGCTGATATGCAGCTTGTGAAAGCTTAGAGCTGAACTGCAGTCCGTTGTCCGAGAGTATGGTGCGCGGGTACCCCCACAAGGGGATAACGGGTTCACAAGGACATTGGTTGTACCCTCCGCGGTGAACTCAGCGGCAATGACGGGGAACATCTCGGCCCGACGACTGAAGCCATCGGTGAACAGCATGATGTAGGTGTTTCCTCGTGGTGTGACCGGAAGAGACCGAAATAGGTAACACTGACGGCGACACCTGGACCTCCTGGTGGAGGCATTGGGATGATGGGCCAGCGGACAGTCAGCCACGGGGGTTTCCGCGCTTGGCACTTCAAGCAGTGTCGAAGCCGTCGCCGGGTGCATACATTCATGCCAATCCACCAATATAACCGCTCCAGCATGCGCAACGTGCGCGTGGTGCCAAGGTGACAGGACGCCGTCGAGTAACAAGCTTGCATGATCCAAGGGCGCATGAGCACGGGAACGTAGATGCGAGCTGTCTCGTCGTTTAGCGAACAAGCAGCTCGCCCCACCAAGTTGGGTTTGTCAGACCTCGTTGATGAAATTGTCGGCAATTGACGAGTAGGACGATGTCGTCATTGGTTGTATGTAGTCGACCCTTACCCGCCAGCTCGTTGATATCTGGGAGGGATGGACGCTTATGCGAGAGGTAGCACGCCAAAAACGTCGCACAGCAAGACCGATAACTGCCCGATAGAGACGTAACGCATCATGGCGTGGCACGTCGGCGTAGCGTGCTGTTCTCGCTTCCCATCGGCATGTGAATAATGCGCGACGGAATCACCGAACCGCAGTTCAGCAGCGTTGCCGAGGGCGTCCGACCTTGTATCAGTCGAGGTGTCACCATGAGAAGGCGTGAGCCGTAAGAGAGGAGTTCCCATATAGGCTCTGCGTGGTCGCGGTCGGACGGTAGTGGCACCGTGCGGACCGGCGAGTCGGCAAGAGCAAAGGTCGAGGCAGTCGACGGAGTCGGCAGCGGCCGTGGGACTCGCGACGGGGTTGTACATCGTCTGGGAGATGGCCGCGGGGCCCCGCCGGGCCCGAGTCCATAAATTTACAGCGGGGGTGCATTACCCGTTGTCATCGTTGTTCGTCGGCGCGTCGTCGACGACGGAGGGGCTGGAGTGCCAAGCATGGCGCAGACGGACACAGTCCAACCGGAGGTCGCGGCGGGGGCAGTCTCCAGTAAAGAACTTCGGGATAGATAAGTCGGCTGTGCGATGGGCGTCGCTGCAGCCAGGGCTTCTGCGAAGCCCGTGCCGCCCTCGATGGGTATGGCAAAAACCGAAGCGAAAAGCGTGTCATCGGCAGCTTAAATCGACACGCGGCCGGTACAGGTTTCGGAAGAGTCGACTGAGGCACAAACACGAGCGACGAATCTCCCTGGGGCAGCAGAAAGGCCGTCAATCCCTATACGTGGCTCGTGTGCGCGAAAATCGTGAAACCCGGTAGAGGTCAGAGAGAGCCCACCCAAGGCGGCATGTTCGGTGCGGTGCACGACCCCACCCAAGACAGTGCTTTCGGCGAGGGGTTCGAGTCCCCCCAAAGCTGTGCTTTCGGTGTGGGGCGCGAGCCCACTCAAGAGAGTTCTTTAAGGGAGGGCGCGAGTCCACCCAAACCGACCCCTGGGAATGGCGAAGAGGGAGCACGCAGCCCGCGGGTCCGTAGGAGGTAGAGGCCGCTATATCTAACGAGGTTGGGGTTGTCAACCTCACGGGGTTGAAGTTTTTCATACAATTGCGGTTGTACTCTGTAGAAGGCTCTGGAGAACAGGCCAGAAAAATCGGCGATGCCGTTGGTGCTGCCTTTGCGAAACTCAAGTGCAGTCGAACGCGGTGACAAACTTAAGCTACCGCTGGACTCGTGCATTGAGGGCGCCCACTTTGCCAGTGCTCGCCTGTGTCTTGTGGCTGGAGAATGTGCGGAACATTATCCCCCACAGTACCCTCGAAGGCATTTGGGAGCCCAAACAATGCTGCCGGTCCCCAAATCTAGAGGGGTTCGGTGCCTCTCCGAGTCGAGCGTTAATCGACTGATATTCGCGATTTTCATTCTGAGAGAAAAGCTGTCCAGCATCACAGTACCCTCGACAAAACAGGGGCCGTATTCTGATAGCGCAAAGTCAGGGCCAACGCCAGAAGCTATCTATAAAACTCCACGGCTTTCAATTGGCCAACGCGCCTGAGAAATAGGTCGGAAACGATGAAGGTAGAAGCTTTGCGAGCGCTGGCCGCTGTTAACGGCTCGGCCGCGGGGCGGACGAGATTTCTTGGTACTTGCGTTCGCAGTGCAGGTGCGGAACCGACTAGGGGAGGGTGGGTGCGCCGACCCAGGTCATTGTCGCAAATAGTTTCGCGAACGGCAGAAAGTGCCTCACCGAGGAAGTGATTCCTCTCTTCTCGCATGGGTTGTTGTCCCTGGGACCATCCGCCCGGAGGCCGATGCCCCACACTGGGTCCAGAGGACTGGATTCAGCAAGAAGCTTGTTGTCAGAGCTTAAAAGAGGAAATTTGTTTGGCTTGATTCTTCGTGAATTTGGCGTAGGTGCCAGATCACACGGAGTTTTGCTTCTGCCTGTCCCCAACACCGGAGTCAAAGTTGCGCTCGCCTCGACCGATGCTTTTGCGTGTGCTTGGACTAGGCGACGACATGATGAGCCCCACTTCTCGATGGTCTTGGAAAACATTGGGTTTTTCGGGCATCATGTACTGCTCCGCGCAACAATATGGCACGTCGTCCACGGCAAACGACGAAGGGACCTCAGTGGGAAATAGGATGGGCGCTGCCAGAATAACACTGCTTTGTCTGTGGAGTATTCAAGAGAAGGGTCAAAAGCCGTGTTGGAATTTGGGCCTGCAATGTCCCCGTCTAGGAACCCCTGGCCTCAAGAGCACGACGCGAATCCGAACCCGTGGTATCTCGCCTCGGGTCTTTCTTCGCTCGTTGGCGGAAACGCGCGAGAATCCGCTCCAACTGCGCTCGGAAAATGGCAAACACCGACGGTGCCAACCCGTCCGTAGCCTCGTTGGACATTTGTGGGTCTGCAACGTCCCCTTTGGGGAGCACCAGTCCTCGTCTCTTTGGGCCTGCAGTGTCCTCTTGTGGGAGCACAAGACTTCGGGAGCAAGATGCGAGTCCAAACCCGAGGTTTCTCGCCTCGAGTCCTCCTGACTCGCTGGCGTAAACTCGTAAGAAGCCGTCCTCGCTGCACCCAAAAAAGAGTCCAACACAGACAGTGTCGACCCGTCGGTAACCTCGTTGGGTATTTGGGTTGGCAAAGTCCCTCTCTGGGAACATCAGTTCTCGGCTCGTTGGGCCTGTAGTGTCCTCCTCAGGAACACCAGGCCTCGGGAGCACGACGCAAGTCCGAACCCACGGTTTCTCGCGTCGTGTCCTTTTCGCGTTTGAACGTATAATCGCAGAAAACGGCTGTAACTGCGCCTGAAGAGGCAGGGGCTCTGAGCTGTTTCTGCTCGACGAGAGGCGTGATCCTTTCGTAAATTTACGGGAAAAGCGTCCAGCTGATCAGGCTGGAGGCCATGGAGTCGCCACTGGCCCGTCGCGCATTGTCGGGTCTGCTTCCTGTTCCACTAGGACGGACGTAGCCTGAAACACGTGGGTCATCGCAATAAAAGACGAAGCAGGGTCCTTAGACCCTGTGGGCGTCTTCTGGAGCGGGGCTCGGGGAAGTGTCAAAATTGTTTTCACCCAAGGAGGCTCTTTTCCGTTATGCCCCTTGGAGAAAGAAGATGAGGTAGCTAATCTTGTCGACTCCTCCTTGACGGAAAAAAGGACAGAGCACCCGCTGTTATTGCGAGCAAGCGCCGGATCGAGCCTCGCAAAAGATCTCGGTGTTTTAGTGTTGGCCTTCCCACACCTCAAATCGACCGCCACCTCGTAGTCAGAAAAAGTGTTCCAAGGCTCGACTGTCCTACACCTCAAACCGACCGCCACCGCCTGGCTAGGGAGAGGGGAGGATGAACACGTACGGGTTAAAAGGCGACGCCCCGTCGCCGCAGCTAAATTGTTCCGCGACGCGTGCCTGGAGGGGGAGTGCCCAAAGCGCAGGCTCCCGTGCCATGGTTGCTGGTGGCGGCGTTTGGAGCGCGTACCCCCATTGCTGAGATTATGTCGCGGTTGAGGGAAACGGTGCTGGAAGCGCGGTTCCCGTCACCGAACTCAGACCATGACCGAGGGGAACGTTGCTGGAAGCGCGCGTTCTCGCCGTCGAAAAAAAAGAAATAAATCAATCAATTACCTGGCTGAAGGAAAGCATGTTTGAAGCGCTAGTTCCCACCTGCAGTACTACGCCGTGAGAATCATCCACAGACGGCGTAGGAGCCCGTGGGCGCTTGACAGAGGCAATCCATGCTGCGTTATTGGACAGGCTAGCAACAGAACACGAGCATCTTCTAAAACCAAAATAGGTACCCCCCGACAGTGTTGTCGACGGTGCCGTACCGCCGTCGAGCAGTCCATTGCCGTTACGGAATGTGCCAGGTTGGCGCGCGAGTGTGGTTTCGCCCGCGTTGTGGGCGGCTCCAAAGCGCATTCGAGGAGCAGGAGCGAGGGAAGAAGAGGCGGCACAGCACAGGATACCACCAGGGTGATCCTACGTGTATATGGTATCGTTGTGACAGTTTACCTGGCCCTGATCCTGGTGTACCTTGGCGATTTACCTGAAAGATGACGTCGACTTTTCTTGTGGTTGTTCGGGCGAGAAGCTTTGTCGTCTCGGCGGTAGCAGACCATGCTTGTTTGTCTACGTCGTTGTGCGTCATCGTCGCCAGGTTAACCAAGTTCAGGGTTCAAGCAGCCACTCGCAGTAATGAAAGGATGCCTACAATTCTTGAAGGAATGGTTGTCTTCGTGGCAATTGAGGCAAAGCTCCCGGTTGTCTCGGAGGGCATCAGCACGAGATGAAAGGAGGCCGCTCCAAAGGGGAGGGTCGTCTGTCTTAAACGAGGCCTTAACGTCGAAAACTTCTGCATAATGGTGCTTTTCCAGTGGCCAGCAGTTCGATATGTGGTCAAGCCAAGGGTCTGATGAATAATCGATGGGCATGACAGTTGAATGATGGCTCGATTCCGCCCGCCACAAAAGCGACTGGGACAGCACTCGGCCCTGGTGTTGATCGGCAGGCCGGGGCCCTGAAGGGGCGGATGACCTCGCTCCCGTTGAACAAACAGGGAGAGATAAAACATGTTTCGCCGTTGACGGCGGGTGTCTTATAAGTCACTAAAAGCCCGCCACATAGCATAGAACAAGGTGTATGGCGGCGGGTCCGTTGCCTTCGAACCAGTTTACAACGCAGGCAGGAGAGCCGGAAATTGCTCATTCGCTGCCACCCGAACCACCTCCAACACCACATCCGTCCACGTGGACAAAACACGCTCACTCCCCGTAGCGGTCGGCACACGTACGCGAAACTCCCCACTGAAATCATAAAGGGCATGCCGTTACACATTGCAAAAGTATGCAACTTAGGGTAGCCCTCCCCCGTGTCAACCCCGTCGAAGTGCGTCATCAGCAGACGCAACAAGAGGGTGAAAACCGCACTCCCAGATGCTCCTCCTGCGATGGATCTTGACACCTCTTGCCCGACACTACGGCCACCTTGCTGTGGCCGTCCGTGTAACGAAAACGAGCGGGAGGAGGTTGACGAGCGGTCCCACGCTGAACGTCCTCTCGCGCCGTTTCTACGCCCTCCGTTGCCTTCGCCAGAGCTGCGGCCAACTGCCGCCGTTGTTGGACCAAAGTGTCCCCTTTGGTGGCACCTTCAGCCACACCAGCACCCGATACGCCTCCCCCGCCTCCACCACCGTTGTCACCCCCGCGGTGGTGGTAGTAGTCTTCACCCCCACCAATTTTCCCGCCACCCCCGTGGTTGCGGTCCCCGTGGTGGCGACTGTCGCTGCGTCGCCCTTTTCCCCTGGTTTCGTTCTGCCAACTCTTGCTCCGGGGTTTGGTCAAACGACAGTGTCGGGGTCCTCGTCGTGGGCTATCAGCAGGGTCTTGACGAGGACAGGGGTTGGGTCGGCTTTCGTATCTCTAGCATGGCCACGCGAGTCCAGGCCGCTTCCACTGCAAGGACGTCCGCTTGCCGCGACGCCGACCTCTCTGACGACAGGAGGGCGCAAGCGGTTTACACCACCGCGGTCGCCAACGCTGAGGAGACGTTTACCGTCGGTACAGACACCCTGCGGGCGCGACGAAGCCCTTGAACAAGGCTTCGTTCCCGGGTCGTGCTCGCTGGGATGCGACACCCTGCGGGCGCGAAGAAGGCGAGGGGGCCGCGATAGCTCCCGCTGCAGCCGACGCAGCTGAATGGGCGAAGACTTGGTGTGCTCTCTTCGGTACCAGGGACGATTCCCGCGCAGCGGTCTTGGCCTGCTCGATATCTTTGTTAAACTGACGTTGGCGTGCTATCGTCCAGTTGGGGTCGTCGAACGCCTGCCGGGCCCGCGCTGCCGCGTATGCAAAGTCCAAGGGGGCAGCATGACCTCCCTGGTCACGGGAACTCTGGGGGTGGCGCTCTGTCGAGCACGGAGAGCCCAAGTGGCGGCGGTGGTTCCCTGTCGAGCGCGTGGGGGGCAGCTGGTTGCGCTCCCCCAGGGCTGGAGAGAGCTGGCGTCGAGAAGCCCCCGAGTCCGGTGGGGGTTGGTCCGTCTTCTTCTCTGCGCGAACCGACGAATCGACCCACTTGGTTGGTGGGTCCGGGTGGACGTATGGTGCTCCACCTTCTGTCTTGTCACCGGAACCCGCCTCCTGTGGTTCCCCCCGTCTCGAAAAGCTGTATCTCGAGCAAGCTCTCCCTGTCTCGTGAGCACCCAGGTTGGGTTGCGTGAAAGGCCTCAGCCTGCCCCGGGTAGCCCGCTTCCTCACTGGTGAACATGTTGCGTTTTGTCTGTCGGTAGTGCAACGGAAGGAGGGGGTGTGGGGGAAGGTGGCGGGATGGGAACGACGCTTAAAGAAGCTACGGAGGCAGATATATTGTTGTGGAGTCCCTGCTGCAAGTAGCGGTATATCTGTGTTTCAGCAAACAGCAATACATGCGCCTCGATTCCGTTCAGCATCAGTGCTGGTAGCAGCCACGTCAACTAGCCGTATAAAAGGAGTACAGCAGTGAGAAGGGTACCATCCACAAAAAAAAACAACATATCATAAGAGCAGCGCCCAGTCTGACCGCAGGGTGTACGCGTAACGCCCGCACGAACCACAGTAAAAGCAGCTAAAAATGGGCAGCACTGACCCTAACCGCAGTGCAGGGGGTGCAACACAGTAAAGGTACGTCTGCAGCCATCGCACTTGAACAGGCACAAATTAACCTAGGCAGGAGGGGGTGGCGCGGGAAAGCGTCGCTCCAAACGCCCGCGCCCATCGCACTAAAACAGGCAGCATATAACCTAGGTGCAGTGTAGGGGACTGTAAAATATTGCACAAGAAGCCGACGCCTATCGCACCGAAGCAGGCACTGTGTATGCCATGCAGTGTACGGAGGCAGCACAGTAAAGGGCCGCCTAACACGTCGACGCTCATCGCACAGAAACAGGCAGCATCTAACCTAGGTGCAGTGTGGGGCGGTAGCACAGTGAAGGGTCGCCCAACGTGCCGACACTAATCGCACCAAAACAGGCAGCTTCTAACCTAGGTGTAACGTAGGGGGGTAGCACAGTGAAAGGTCGCCCAACACGCCGACACTCATCGCACCAAAACAGGCAGCATTCATCTTAGCAACATTGTGGAGCCCCGTTAAAAACAAATTGCATCATTTCTCCTAGCAGCATTGAGGAAGGGCGGCACATGTACCGGCTGGAGGAAGGCGGCCCAAAGCTTGGACAGCTGGAAAAAGAATCCGTACCCACTCCGACCGCAATACATAGGGCAGTTACGATGACAGCAGTGCGGAGTGCCGCACTGTCTCAGCTGTGCCCACACAGAAAGTGGTATTATAGTCCCCGCGTACCCATGAATGTTGGAATATAGGGCATCGCACACGCCGACAGCCTTGCCCAAAAGAGCCAGCACAGAGTTTCAGCGTTCACTGAAATCAAGTTCTAGTCACGGGGGGGCCAGGACGAAAACAAACTGTCGAATCGAACTTGCAAGGAGCACTCCCACAGCAGCGGAGGGTGTCAGAGCTGCGGTTCTGCAACTGTGGACGCTTGGGCAGTGCAGGGTCGAGCTATTTGGTGGATGGGCAGGAGCAAAGTAGGCGGCTTGGCTGGTGTGCAGTGACTTCTACAACAGAGAATTCAGCGGTATATGGCATGCAATGACAGTGAGCCCATCATGATGCTCTGTAATTGGTAGCGCTGCGAACATGATGGTGGTTGAAACTACGTGACGCACAGCAGTAGTGGAACGCTGTTGATCACGAAAGATTGAAGAGGGGTCCGAGTTGCGTCAAATTAGTGGCTGTACTATTTTCAGCAGAAAGGGAGCAGCAGTTTGTGCAACGCGCGAGACGGATCAAACATATGTACTGAAACCCATATGATAACGCGTGTACTGGAACAATTCGCCTGACGAAAAAGCCCAACCATTCCACGAGCACCGCCTGTTCCTTCCCACGTAGGGCCACGAAGAAGGAGCCCCGACATGAGCTCCTAGAGAACGGTGCCCGTAGTCCAAGGGGATCCCGCGAAAGACGGTCTGGCTCCGACAGCAAAGGTGTATGCTGGTGGATGGGCGCTCTTAGCAAGCGAAGTCCCCGTCGATGGTCATTCGAATGGTTGATTTCAGTATGCTTGTCCGTGGCGCGTCGTGCATACCTCAGCCCCGAAGCGCAAAAACAATCAGGTCGGTGACCGATCTTGGGGCTTGTGCTGACAACTAGCGGAGATGTGCTGTGCATCATGCTGGCAAAGCGCGGAGCAAACAAGTCTGATAGGTGGGGCTTGGGCAGTTCCGCTGCGGAGTGGTCTATGACCATCTGGCGGGGAACTGATGCGACCAAAAGCCGAGACGAGGACTGCGCTCCGAAGAGGAGTATCGTCCGCACGTACTCGGAAGGTATCGACTGTGTGGTGCGTACCCGGCGACCAACAGAAGGGACCAAAAGTCGAGACGAGGAGTGTGCCCCGAAAAGCAGTGTCGTCCGCACGTACTTGGAATATGTCGTCCGTGTGGTACGGGTCGATCAAAGGAGGGGCCCCTGCCATCTCACTGCTGTTGTGGTCGCCGTTGTAGAAGTAAGGGCGCTCCTTCCATTGAGAACCCACCCGAGAAGGAACAGGGGTTGTGAGCTCGATGGGAAGCAAAAGCAAAATCGCTACGAAGAAAAGCAAAATCGGAGAGATTGGAGGAACGCTGCCACAATAGCAGGTCAAGCTAGTCGACGCCACATGTAAAGTTTTAGGTGGGGACACAGAGTGCCCCCTGCTGGTCTGCCAATTGAGCAGTCCTCGGAGAGTACTCACATTCTTTTCCTTCGTAAAGACGTTTCTTCATTCGATCCCACCAGAGCCCCGGATAGATGTTGAGATCAAAGGCACGTGCCCATAATCTATTCCCGAAATTCCCGAATATAAAACGCCAACCTTAACATACGAAACCCCTCAAATATAATCTAAAATTCGTATAATTACAGGCCTTTCGACGCCGTATTTTACAACAACAATACGAGCCAGACCATGACATAAGAAAAAGGGAAAATACATAATGGGAACACCACGGGCTCGGAAAATGTGATGCAAGAAAGTCAGACCTGCTGTAAGAGAAACAACCTACGTGCTGATGAAGGTAAACAGCTAACTGTTGCACGTATAAACAACAGGAAGAAGGGAAGGATACCGGCATAAGACCGGTGGGGAGGGAAGAAAAGGGAATAAGGAAAGAAAAAGAGCAATGCATAAGATCAAAGCAAGCAAAACAACAAGAGTCACTACCGCCGCGTTCGCACTTCCCTGTTGAACTCGATGTTAAAAAAAAGAAAAGAAAAATACTATCGCCCACTGTTGTATGGTTTAGGGAGTTGCTGTACGAAACCACGCTCTCCACAGAATAGTCCAACCGGTACTATGCCACACAATGTACCATTTTGTTTTGGCGTTTGTACACGGCTGAATCTGTACGCCCCTCCCCACCCCTCCCCCCCATCTACTTTCCCCTTGTTGCTGTTGTTGGCGTCGATTGTTGCTTGGATTGGCCAGGTCTTGTCCGCCCTGCCCCTGTGCCATTTCGTCATGAAACGGCCCGGCGCGTCGACGACGCCCCGGTACCAGTGTCCACTCATCTTTGCCGCCCTCGACCATGGCACACTCTCTACTCCTGACAGCAAAGAGGGGTTGTCCGTTGACCCCTCGGTGGCTTTGAATGCATTGTTGTCGTCGTCCAGAGGTTGGGCCCATTTTTTCTTTGTGGTTGGCCTGGTCCCGGGTTGTCCCCACAACATTCATCGTCCCGAACATCACGCGAACATCACGCGATGGGTCAGCCGCCCATTTGTCGTCCATTTGTACGGCTCTCGCAAAGAAGAGGTGGCGTTTGCGGGTGGTCGTCTCAACGCTCTCACATTGTGTTGAGGGCCTTGGTGGTCGGCATGTGGTGGTCGGTGCGTTGTCGGAACTGGAAGACAATATCCGTTCGGAGGTGGTTTTAGAGTACCGTTCAGAGATCATCAAAGTGCCCCTGGCCGAGATTCCGAGCCACACGGCCGTACAGCAGGGTGTTCATCACCTCGGTCCTTATCAGGCGCACAGCTAGTGCGAACGAAGCATCTTCCATATCGTACAGCTCCAGCTTGAAACGATTGTAGCATTCCCACGCGGGTCGGATCCGTCTATTAATTTATCGCATATTGTCGGCGCTTGCGTTGATAAGACCGCGCCCAGGTACAAAAAATGCATCGTCTGCATATATAACCTCTTGCCCGCCGCTTGGACAACGAGCGATGTGGCCACGAGGACCTTGGTAGGTGTGCGGAGCAGCGTTGTCTGCGTTTTCGTTTCCGGCACGGTGAGATCTGCTGATTTCAAAACGATCACAGTGACGGTAATCTTCGCAAGGTCCTCAATTGATTTGAACGCAATGGCTTTGTCGTCGGCATACAGCGTACCACAGACTGACCTCCGTACACATGTGCCAGTGGTTCAACCTCTAGCCCGCCATCCCCGAAGTCCTCGTCGAGATGCACCAAGCCCCCCAAAATATTTGGGTCCTCACGGGAAACTGAGCCGAACGGAATGTATCGATGTGCGGCGAGAAATACATTGCGAAGAAGCGGCGACAGTACACATCCTTGCCGCAGTCCCTGAGTGACGGCATGCCGTTCATAGAGTTCACCGTCATCCGTACGCACGCGAGCTAGCATATCATCGTGGAACTGGCCAATAATGACCAAACATCGTCTCTGGTACGCAAAAACGTGCGAGCACCACCCACAGCCGCTTTCGGTAGACGGAGGTCTATGCCATCTGTAGATTAAGGAAGAACAACAACAGAGGGAGTCTCCCAGATCGTCTGAGTTCTTGCTATCGGCGCACGACAAATGCCTCATATATATTTTTCCTTGGTATGAAGGAAGGGCTGGCACTCCCCCCAGGGTTGTAATCGATCAGGGCGACGGTGGCTCTGAGTCACGAAATGGCAGCATCATTTATCAAGCCATGGACGGTGCTGATGCCACTGCTGTTATGGCGATTTTGTTGCGAAAAAATATTCTTTTTCAATCGGTCGAGTATCAGCTACTTGTACCACATACTGTCGCCTGACTGCAGAGTCAGAATTGTAGCATCATAAACTACATAGTATACAGCAGCAGCCGTAACGAACGTCTAGATTTCATTCTGACATTCATGTAGATGAACAAGAATAGCACCACGCATTTCAACGATGTGACAACAAACCGACAAACTGCAAACCACCTGCTATCCACCAACAAACAACGCACTCAAGATGACGGCATTTTTTTTCCGGTCATAGATGCCTTGATCAATCAGCGGGCTCGGCGTAAATGAGAGGGGCAAATGCCCTGGGTACAGTTAAGGGAGCAAGCTGTAGGGCGCAACCCGTGCGAGCCCCCTCCACAGTAAAGCGCTGTCCTACACCACCCAGCCCGCGATCAAGGAAGTGCTGTGTTGTTTGTGTTGTATATTACATATAATTGTTGCTTTTACGGGAGAAGCGGCCAACGAACGCATCAACTGTGTGTTGTCGCAGCAATGAGGAGCACAAGTGCGGACTCCACGAACGCAACAAGCCGGGATGAGACAGGCACAATCCACATAGAAAAAGCGCAGACGGTGGGTGTTCACGCCTGCGTCGAGCACACCATATCTACAGTCCTCGAGCATCACCTCCACTATGCACTCGACAAAGTTTTATTTTATATATTCGTGACATCATCGACTGATCGCTTCCTGCTGTGGGTGGACATCGACCAACGACAGTGATGGGTCCCGTTATTGTCTATTCAACGACTGGCTACATTAAGCTGGCTATTTGATTTCCTTCGTCGGAATTTGAAATGCTTGAATGTGAAGAAGATATGGGCATGCGTGGGCTTTTGCGGCTACTCAAGGAGGTCGCGCGAGGGAGGTGGTGGATCTAAAGAGACTGCTGTGATGATGGCGTCATGGTGTCGTTCCTGTCGACGGCCACGGTCTCATGCACAAATATCGAGCACACTAATGACGCTGTCGAAGCTCTTGTTTTGGGAAACGACGAGGAGAATCTTTTGCAATACTTTCGCGGCCAGGCTAACACCGCTTTTGACGGTGCTCGCCGGAGCGGCGCCACCGTGCAAGCGGGGGACCTCCCAGGAAAGATCGGAGCACATCAATCTCGAGAGCAAAGAGGTCTTGCAAGGAGGCGCGTCTGCGACCTGAACCGAGGGCACATGTACCACACTGGGCAACAAAGGCAGTATGTTTCAGCTCTTCGATCACGGCGATAATTGCAAAGCATTTCAGCCATGCCATCAAGGCGTAGACTGCCCCATCTCCCCCGTCGAAGCGGACACACTGATCAATCTGATGGAAAAAATGTTCACTCAAGAAGTGCCACGTATCGACGACCCATACTCCCATTTGATCACACTCGGGGTGAGCCTATTCCTCTGAAAGAGGACGTACCGTGTCTCTTGTTTTACTTTCTTGGTGTCGTCCTGTCTTCCGATCCCCGAGCTTTAGAAAATCAAACTGTTCTCGGGTTTTCATGTACGCGTGTGGTTTTTTGATTGTTGAGCAAGACTGCTCTCAAAGTATTCAAAAAGTCCGAAAGGGCACTATACTGCTGCTGTTGACGGGCTGCAAACAGGCTTTGCTGAATGCCAGGGGTAGGGCCGGGAGAGTCTTCCGCACTTGTAGCGTTGGCATTGGTGGCGCGATTGAGGCGCGTTGCGTTTGTGTGTGGGCCGCAGATCGTCAGTCTCCAAAGAACGTGAGAAGAGCCTTCTGATTTCGAAAAGTGTTTGCTGGCTGTGGCGTGTTCGTAGCGCAAAGAGCTTCATTTGAGACTCTCAGTGACGCGTTAGCCTCTCTGCCGTGAGCAATCCCGCAGATCATCCTTTAAGAACCTGGCAGCTTCTTTAAGAGAGTGCTTGGGTGATGTAGATGCCGTCTGGAGTGTCTGGGATGCCCTGTGGTAGACGCTGCGTGTTTTGGTTTGTTGGTGTCCTAGATGTCTGGTCGTTTGTTCATTTCTTTAGGCGGGATTATACATGTTTTTTTCCCTCGCAAACTTGGGCCATCACCCTACATTAACCGAGGTATTGTTCTCTTGATTTTGCCCCTACACACAGGCCAATCACGATTCAAAATCTATAATGCAAGTAACTTCTAGAGCCTCGCCACGAAAATTCCAACATGGAAAAGGCTTCACGATGCAGGCCACCGTATGCCGGTACGCGCATCCCTGAGATGCACGCGTACAACCTGAAAAGCCTCGTCTATACATGGAACCACACAGAAGTGAAAAGAACCTCCACAACCCATTGTTCCAAGATAAACGTGGTTTTAGCTGGAATATGCTACAAGTTGCCTGCACGGACTGCTCTCAAGCGTAGCAAATTCAAGAGTCGTGTACCCGGAAATGCCGCCTGTTTTTCTTCTTTCACCTAGAGGAAGCCTCGACACGCAAATATTTAATCGTCGATATCGGTTCACCAATTTGGTCACCGTTTGCCGTTGCGCAAAACCCTTCGAAGGCACCAGGTCCACAATAATAGATAACCACAGGAGTCCAAAAAATGGTCACAATTTCTGGCACAAGAATCATTACGATGCACGAGGTTCATCCAAAACAACAAATACCGGCCTCGGGGTTCACTCAACTAGGCAAAAGCGTTGTCCTAAGATGGACATCTGGCTTGACATAGAGCCTCAAAACGCAAGTCCCAACATGGCAATTGTTCCACTATACCGGCCACCGGTTGTCAGCAGACACACCCACCGTGACGTGCACATGTGAAACCCAAAACAAAAACGTTTCTGCCTCGCTTGTCGAAGAAGTGTTTGTTTCTTCTCCATACCGTATTTCTAACAACGTGAACGTGCCACGGCTTGACGGAATTAGCCAAACTGCACGGCCCTCACATCCAATACATTTATAGCAACGTACCCGGGAATTCCTCAGGTGCTTCTTCTTTTGTAGAGAGGAAGCATCGACACGCGTTACTAATCATGGAGATCGGTCCACCAATTTGGTCACCCGCTGCCGGCACACAAAAGCTTAAGGGGCACCTGGCGGATCCCCGAAACGTCACATACATGGGCATCTGTTTCCACACGATCAGGACCTTTACGAGCAACATCTAACGTGCAGATGGCTCGATCCAATAGGCCACACGTTGCCGTGGCACGTGGACCACGAATATGAAACATGCAAACGTTGTGTACAAGTGCACTATCGCCTCTCTGTATCTGCTAGTAAAGAAAGAGAGCCTCTGCGCACGCTACTCCAACGTTGACAACGATTGGCGAATACACAACCAGACTACACACCAATAGCCTCAAAGAGGCATGAAGTGTGCCCAAACAAATCCACTGATGATGCAGATTCATAGAATGAAAAAGCCTCAACGAGGGCTCTGCAATGTGGCATTGGGTGGACCAAATTGGACACATGTGGCCAACACTCTTCTCAAGGATGCCCCAATATGTGTCGAATATACCACACCTCACACACAATTTAACACACACAGCGCTTCTTCACGCCCGATTCACCGATGGAAACGACTGTGACCACACAGGCCGCAGGATTTCGCCGAGTCGCAATGTACACCCCGACAATACTCCGCCCGAAATGTTTCTGTGTGACAAATCACGTAGCTGCGACGCACACATCGTCGTCCGGGTAGCCAATCAGGATGCTTCCTTCCTCAACTTCGCCCACGGTGCAGTTGTCGTCGTTGTCATCCTGTACGAGAAAACGTAGTAAGAGCTAGCTGTATCAGACCGACGAGGCGTTGCCGTTAAAGGAAGCTTGTTGGAGGAGCATTCACAGGGCTATGTCTATACTTCATGCGCTATTGTAGCCGGGTCGTGTTTTAAGGCCTCGGCCCGTACTTTCCCAGAACAACCAACGCGGGCGTGGTGTTTGGTACAGCTAGGATACGCGACATGAAGGTGCTATTGCATGCTATGATAGCAGTGGGGTATGGCAACCATCAGGTACGGGGGGTGCCTCATCTTCCTCTACATGTTTGAGCCTCTCTCACGAGTGACTCAGACCTCACGCATCCAAAGCACTCCAGGCGACTTGCTTGCCACACTGTAGGTCACCATCCGCTGCAGCCTCATCTTGTGAAACAGCAACTATAACACAGCACGGAATCTTAAGATCAAAGCTGGAAACCGAGTTGGTGTGCCACTCGCGCGAGTGACCCTGAGCTCCTACAACAAAAAACAAATTCCGGACGTTAACCCTTACTGTGGCCTGGGTCTACTTGTTTCTGACTTTCCTTGGCTGAAGAGCTCTCTCTATTTCACCCCAACACTTGATACTGGGAACACGAAAACGCACCTTGGTGCACACAATTTCGTGTCTGAGGCATGCGACGGATAACAACTGTGCAAATCCCTGTCAAACATCACTCACACGATTTTGGGCTTTTGAGCCCCCATCGTTCGGAAACTACTTCTGCGGAAGATTTCTAACTCTTAGCACAGCTGTGAAATCGGTTGCGTGTTTTTGAACCAAAACAAGTTTTCACATAGTCAGGGTTTGATTGGGGTTTATCCTGGTGGACAGGAAGGTTGTGATCCTTGTGAACATGACGGCATTTTCCCTGCGAAATCCTTGGTAACAGATTACACCACGTGTCACATCGTGCGGGCACAGCAACAGGGCACAGCGTTGGGCCGCGTCTTCATCGGAACACGCATGAAGCGTGGTACTACAAGCCGGGTGTATGACATCCTACTTACCGGTGCAAAATCCACTATAACCCCTGCGTGAAACCTAGACGGCCGTAGATAAGTATCTCTAGGTAGTTGGATGATCGGGTGGAAGCGGCTGAGGGCGACTGAAGGAATATGAATGCCTCTGTGCATAACGCAATGACACATACGCGATCACCGAGCTAAGAATGTCACAACAGACGGTCACACAACCTTCCACAGGAGGCGTCCGAACACGGAAAAAAAAAATGCTTCTGTCACCCAAATTCATGCAAAATTTCGTACATGTCAGGAGCTGGTTACGGATATTTTCCAACGTCCAGACGAGGCAATGTGACAGGCATCGGGGCAGCCCGCGCTAGACGATGATGATAATCCCTACCAGATACATCAGTATGCCGCTTCGCACAAAGGGGGTCGTTTTGAATCTATTTTGCGGTCCAGACTACATCTGTACCGCTAACGTGATCTGTCCGCATCGGCGTAATGCGGTCCAGACTACATCTGTACCGCTAACGTGATCTGTCCGCATCGGCGTAATGCAATAACCCTGAGATGTTTGCTTACCACAACGTCCACGGTGTTGCCCTCGAAGCTGACTGCGGACGGCTTCTTGAAGGTGAGCGTCCCGACGTCAGAGTCTCCACTGCGCACGACGCGGAAGACACGACGAACGCGATTGCCACGCTAATCAAAAGATAGATATTTCACCACACACACATATACGGGGTGTTCTCGTTTACGAGCGCCTCGTCCCACCGGCTTACAGTTGCTTTTGGTTCCGTTCCGTTCATTCCTCAGGTCGGGGTTTTATCTAGATAGTGCGCATGGCAGACGTCTCTTAAGGCGGGACAAATAGATTAGACGACGTTGAAGGAACGAATATTTTTTCATGGGACGCCCATTAATCGGGGTACGAGTATCGTCGCATACACACAACGTGTTACTGCTGGCAGCAAGTTGTTGGTAGGGATATGACTGCAGGCGAAAACCATGGGCCGGTTAAAACTTATTTGGGAACCATTCACGCGTTCTGTAATAGATGGAGAACTGTTCGTCTAACACACTGACCGACTTGGCTCTTCAACTAGGGTGCACCACCCACAATCCGTGGAATCTTGCGTGTATTTAAAGTAGTGGTCATGCTGTGCCTAGCGTATGACGATTTTCTCGAGTTAGGTGTCCATTACGTTTGCAAAGGGGGCTCTAAAGGGGGATGGAAAGCTGCTGACGTGTGAGCTGACTACAAACAGCCGCATTTTGGCGTGAGGTAGAGCCCTCCCCGAGCAAACAGCATTTCACCCATCGTTTGTTTCGGTAACTGCGTGGGCTGTATACGGTACCAACACAATGTGGCGGTAAACCGCGGAACTACCGGGACCGCCCACGACCACGGTAATTCCACCGCGGGAAAATTACCAACCCTAACGTTGCCAATTTTAGATTTTTGTAGCATGCGTCAAGATATATCGCCCGCAAAATCGACAATTGGGATTGTATTAACGGTCTAGAAAGAGCGCATGGCAGCAGTAGCAGTGTCAGCATTCTTCGCGCGAATTGAAATACAGCAACTCACGTTTCTCCTCGGACGCATCCCTTCGTATTCAGCCACGGCTACTTGGTAGCGACCAGTTTTTGTTTCGGTCATGCCTACACAGTATCAGAGGTGTAAAAAATTTTACTCCCGGGAATAAGCCAGTGTCAAGAGTCGCTCCGCATCTCGCATAAGATAGACTTAAACACACTTGTGTTGGCTCCGTACAAACGCCCCTATCGCACAATTTGGACAAGGAAACTGCCATATTTCCAAAAAAAGACGACCGCGCAGATGTACCAGTATCATCGTGCCTGCTGCGTGAAGAGACGTACACCTCCTCACGCTTCTGTTCAGACACCCCATGTACCTACGTAATCGGAACTACCTCTTGCGGATAAAAATCTCCGCTTGTCTCGTTCGTCCAAGTTGAAATCCACTTGCTGCCCCTTCAAGATTAAGGCAATCAATGAGCGCGGAAGCAGGACCGTTCGCTGTTCCACCAAGGATTGCCATGCACCTCATGAAAGTTGTTTCATTCTTGACACTTTGCAACTGTAAAACTTACTTGGACAGGACGGCGAAAGCGGCACCAGAATCGGCAACGTTCCCGCTGAACTTAACTCCCTTTTTGAACCTATAATGCGAGAGAAACAAGAAAAAGGCAAAAAAAAACGGGACCATGTCAATTCGTTGACTTCAGACTCGCTTGTGATCCACGTGCGAAACCTGCGGGGAAACGGAAGGGGCAATGCGTGTAACTGAGTTCGACTAAACGAAGGGATGGACACCATATCGTTTGCGACTTGTATTCTATATATTGCCAATGACTAACTGCAGTACAAAGCTAAGCCGCCTGCGTCTCCTTTAGCGAGGCGATGGCGTGAGCAAGTAACCTAAACTATGGCGGAGCTCACCAAGGAGTATGTAGAGTACGCATGGTGTAGCCACGTACATCACTTCCTGTGATGCGGCGGTCAAGTTTCATGCAGAGCTACTCCAATGAAGTCACCCACGCTAGGCAGGCAGTGGATCCATCTGTGCGGTCCCCGACATATGGCAACATTGTGGTCAACACCCCTACCCAAGAAGCGGTGAACAGCTCAGAATCGGTCGTCTCCGTTCTGCTTATCATAACACGACAAAATTCTTCCTCGTCAAACGTAGCCATAATACGATATCAGCACCCAAATGCACGTTTCATGTGCGGCAATGACGAACAGAACGACATCCTCATGAACCAAACGCAATTCTCACGCTGACACCCAAAATCTACTTCAACAGCACTTACGTGACGTCACCACCCTCAAGAGCAATACCTCCACCGAAATCACCCGCGTCGTTGTCGTTGAACTGCACAGCGCGTCGGAACCTAGCACCCCAAAACGAAACGGACGATATTGAGAGCCACGCACGAAGCGAAAAAGCAACGCAACAGCCAGAAGGCAACACATTAGCAAAAAAACCCAATCCATGTCAGGGCGCGGTGTACATAACCTGGGGGAGGGACGAAAAGACGGCTCAAATGTTGTTTGGAATGGAAATTGTGCTGGATATCAGTTGCGGTTTGCAGCAGCACTCCATGCCGTGCCCTTCGCGTTCGCGTCCAATTTTCGTTGCCGTCAGTGCATTCTTCATTCGTGGGCAACGTCGACTCCGCAATCTAGACAAACGTGATTTGATACACGCATGACTGGACAAGGATGCACCGCTCTCTCCTGGGCGTCCTTGGGTGAGCACCTAAAGGACTGAATGGTTCACCCAAAGCAGAAAAGGCGAGATGCACAATCCCATGACCTGGGTACTAAACAAATTAATCAACGATATTACCCAACGATGATATTTCGTAAATCCACCATTAAGGGAACTATGTTTACATAACAACAAAGGGGCAAACAAAAGCACCCACCTTTGTTTAATAGAGTCTGAATTAACATCATCATGTTTACTGGCCTTGCCAGGGCTGCTGAGCCTCAATCGAACAAAGTCGCATCGTAGAAGAGCTCGCCTGAAAGGTGGCGATGCTTTTCTATTCTTTGTGTCATTTCATGCTGTTAACAATGGACCTTCGAAGCAGTGTGTGTGTCTCCCTTTGTCATCCAGGAAGCTCAATTGCAAGGTCTCGCCGCTAACGCTTTCGTGGCGCACGTATCAACACCGAAAGCCGAAGGAACGCAAAGCCACAGGTGCTCTACACGCACGCGTGTTGTGGTGTCCAAAGCAAAGACGAGATACAAGTCAATAGAAACATACTGTACTCACGTCATTGATCCTCCCGAGTTGAGAACAGCGCCACCGTTACCCCGGGAGGTGTTGTCACTGAAACCAGCCTTTCCGTAGAAACTGCATGGTAGGAACGAACGGGATCCGAAAACTGTTCAACGTCAGGCCGTGGATGCACCATCTCGTGTGAGGAAGCTAGACGACAGAGCGACTTCTATTCGTCTCATTTATACAAAATATATTATATGATTCTATCCAGCTAGGAATACTCATTTTGACCTTGCTGGAGTAACAAGAAGCCGAATCCGATCATCACTTCGGGCCCGATGTGGACCACCACCTAAATTCAATTACTCTAAGACATGTTCCTATCGCGCTTTTTCGGAGAGGGGTTGCTGCAACTCTCTACTGAACAGTGAAGCTGATTGCACCTGCTAAGAAATCAGACACAAGCATGGTCCGTTTTGCACTGCATCGTTGTTGGGTTGACTAGTCCGACCGCCGCGGACTTCACCAGCGGTGCGTTGTTTCTCAACAAATAGGTCAGTCGTGGGGCGATGACGTTTACAAAGACCACGGGACAAGTTTTGCGGTAACGGGGACACATTTATACCAAACATATTACCAGATATCACTCGCCTGGGCTTCACGAACGAAGGATTAGTCAAAACAGATATAATCTATGTCGTGTTATACATGATACTTCATTCCATGCTTGAGCTGTGGCGTTGCAGTTTCATTATTTCTCAAGTGAGATACATTGCGCTCTTAACCTGAGGTGGTTTTGAAGAACAAAGTGAACCACCACACGGTAGGGGCGTGCCGCAGATAGTTCCTGAGCTGCTGGCGTCGGAGCTGAGTATCTCACACGAAACGTGACTGTCGAAGGCATTCGTTCCCACAACTCGACCAAGCTTCTATGCCCTGTTAATTGTCCTAAACCAATGTATACTAGTGAAATTGTTTGATCAATGACTAATTTCTAATTCCCCACTTGTGGAGCTCAAATCGGATAGGCAAGTTTTTTTGTTTATCCAACAACTGCATCTCCTACGCCGTGGGTTGGCTCAGGGAACTACACAACCCTAGCCACAACGAGTCACGGCTCACTTCATGGTCCCGGTGTTGTACAGCGACACGCCTTCGGCCTTCCAGCAGTTGGTGTTGCTGAACGTCGCGTCGCCACGGAAGCTGCATACGGTATGCACCCGTCCAACATTGCGACACATATTGCACGGGTTCATGTCAGAAATCTACCACACGCGTCCGGGCGAGGAGCAGGTTCTCCAACTTGAGTTTTCCTGGTAGGGAGGGGGTTTGTTCACGTGCGACAGCATGTATCGAACTCAGAACTAACCCCATGCTAAAAGGTACTAGCTCACTCATTTTCGTTTCAGACCTGTCACTCTAGGCTCTAGGATCTCTTTACCTCGGTGAACCCAAGGCATAACCGTGAGAAATCCTTGAAGAGCGACTCGGTATGCTACGAATTTAAAAGGAAAATAAGTTCAATTTCGACGGCTACGTCATTCTTAATTTTTTTTCAGCCAAATATTGCTGTTCCTACTGTAGCCAGTGCCACTCTTATAAATATTTTTTTATTGGCCCTTTTCGTTGACCCTGATAGCTACACTGTAGTTGCAAGGGGATTCGCCGACCTATATCTTTAATGAGGACACACAACCCGTATTATGCGCGATCGGAGTATCCTACACAGCTTGCAAAGACGAGTTTCGACAAAATATTCGATCTCACCGCTGAAGTGTATTTATATTTTTATATTAATAGTATGTTTTTTCAACACGTTGTTGCACGAACGGAACTAGCCTTGAATCTTTCATCGGTGTGATATGGTCTAGACCAGTTCTGTGCTGCAAAGTAATTGAAGGTTCTCCATTTGATGGTAACTCGATCACTTGAATACGTCGAAAACTGTGACCAAACGTACGTTACCAATTTCTGGTCAACAAAGCTAGTATAGACAGAACACGGAAGAAGCGTACCGACGTGGTTCTGGCGCTCCTCAAAGCGAGAGGCCCGTACTGAAAAAGCTCGATGCCTCACTGAAAACCTGAACCATTTTGACTGCACTGAGAGTGCAATCGACGAGCAAACGTATGAGCTACCAGTAACGTCAGATACGTATACCACAAAATACGAAACATTCTAGGGGTCTCGTCATTCAGAAAACACGGATGACAATTCGTGCTCCCTCGGCTGTGGCACGCGTCACGGGTAACTTTCGTTGGTCTCTTCTCCCAAAACGTTGTCTGGCAAAACCCGAACTTAAGCGTCTCTCTACGGTGTGGACCCCCTCGACATTTCTACGACGAAATCGTCATTTTTAAACCGGCTCTCGGCCGTACCTCCTGAGATAGATGCGGTGCCACTTGCTACCCCGAGTTGATAATTTTACAGTCCTTGCCAAACACGAACATATCTGAAGATACCATTTCCATAGCACTCTTCCGCATGTCAAGCGGTCATGAAGCGCTCGGGGAAGAAAATCGGTGATTTTGAGGGAGGGGGGGGTATCGTGGAATCGGTCTAAAGTGTCTTGTTTTCTCCCCTAAGGACTCACGCTGACCTTACTTGTACCGACCAATTTATATGCACGACAATATAATACACGGTGCCTGCTCGTTGGCACCGCACACGTACGTTGGACGCTTTAAGCTCTTTTATTTGGTATTCCAAAGTACCTTCGCGGGTTTAGGTATGCGTTAGCGGACGCATTGACAATAATCCTGAAACAGCAACTAAGTATATAGTAATCAATTCGTCGCAGAATGGTGTTCATAACAGCTACGAGTGTTTACTACGATAGCGCCCCCAACCAACAGGCCTTTTTCTGTAACGAACGCTTAATGACTGCTGGACACGAGGAAGCATGCTTTGGTAAAAATTATCCTCACATATTTTCCTGATTGTAAAGAAAGGACTATCGAACGATGACGTCGGGGTGGCAAGGGGGGCACCGTACGTCAGGATATACGGCTGAAAGCTGTAATCACAAACCGTCGGTTTCGCTATGGAAATGCTGGGGTGGCTACCGTATAACGACTCGAACATGTACCTCCGCAACCTCGTGCGTGTCGTAATAGGCGCACCCCCAATGGATAACGAAGGGTGAGGTATACGTTCGCAAGGATCAACGTGTTTACAGTTAGTTGGCAAACTGGTCACTGTATTCGCACCTCATTGTGGAATCGTCGTGGTTCTCGATGTCGCAGCCAGAAAAGCCTTCCAATTGACTTCCGTTGTAATCGAAAGCTACGGTCGTCGAGAACCTGACGAACCACGCCCCAGTTAAACACGTTTGGGTATGTTCCGGCATTAGGGCAGCGGTAAAGAGTAGGGATGCTGGATACCGAGCGGTGATAGTGCATCTGCCGCTGAGCTGGTTGAGTTGTGAACATTAAAGACAAGATTAGAAAACACCAACCGCACTGACCTCACGAATCCACCGTTGTTGCTGACACCGATGCCATAGTTCCTTTTGATGGTGGTGTCGCCCCGGAACCTGGCCGGCCATACGAGGCGACCAAAAACGAAGTTAGCAGCGCAACCCACATCAGGCAGAACAATTGCGAACTTATGGAGACGGGCATATGATTCACCTTCGCGACCGTGCGTTCCACCCGGGGCGTTGATTAGGAAATCATGCAGCGTGACCCACTTTTTTGCGAACCCAAAGAACATCGGACGCATTCTACGACAGATGTGCACAAGGTTTTTCTCGAGGTTTCTCAATTTGAGAGCTTCAGACTTCCCCCCCTGAACCTGATCTGGAGAATATGAAACTTTACAACCGGATAAAAGCTCTCAAGGCCTAGGTCCACAACGCGAAAATCACGACCAAAAAGCAAATGGCCCATTCCCGACGATTTAAGGTGAAGGATCCCCTTCATTCAAAAACCATTGCAAACAAAAAGTAATACCTATAGATTATCGTAGCATGCGTCCTCGTTTGAAATCGGGGATGCCGACGCAGTGGCCGGAATGGATTACCTCTAGAAAATTGACGAGCGGTGTTTCAACAAGAAGAGGACAACACCTACATGCCAACTGTTTCGGCTATTCGAATCGAGCAGAAAGTGACACCTGAATTCGGCATAGAGTAGCATGAATATTTCCAGCATAGACGTTCATATTGGGATGTTTTGAGAGCTGTCACCTTCACGGCCAATACATTACCCGGTACGTGATTTCCATACGAAAACAAAGTACTTCGCCAGGAACATTAGAATGTTGCCATCGTCGGGGATGTTCTCGACTAGAGCCGTTGTCGCGGGAGGTCTTTTTTCTCGTACCCGTTACGGGCTTGTTTTCTCATCGCACCTATAGGATTCAGCTTTCCCGCTGTTCCATCACCTTTTTCAAGCTCGTCGACGTCGGTCTAACAGCGTAACACCCACGCGCGCCGTTGCTATCGGCACGTCAATTAACTACGGGGAACAATCAAGGTCTTTACGAGCACGCATATAGACATGGAAGAACCTGAGCGAATAACATTGACATTGCAGGAGAGGTGAGTCTCTTCTACGTCTCCACCGTGGACGCCTGCGATCGTTGGACGGCACCGAGCATCGCATCAGTGTTGCACTTATCCGAAACCTTTCTCACTTTATAGTGCCAGCGTTTGCCGCGATCCCATTGACGTTGTTCTGGATGAGCGCCGTCTCTTCGAATCTGCCACACGAATAGGCGTGTAAATCAGAACAGAGTGGCTACACGTCAGCAGCTTGGATCATGCGTCCGGGTATAGTTTACCAGAGACGCAAGGCATACGTGGATCCTCCTTAGTGGTGTCATTATGGATGAACCCCGTCCTGCAAGAGCGTTCGAGTATGATCCCAGACTTCTCTTTTATGCGTAAGCACATTGCGGCATATGCTTAGTGTTCCATTATCGCATTTGTTTGTAACCCGCCCGTCGAAAAGGGCGGCCCAGACGACGAACGGGCTTTCCTTTCAGCAGGCTGAAGACCAAAGGCTCCGAGGCATGTACAGATAAGCAACTCGAAAAAAAAAACTCCTGACGAACCATACCTCACACGTAGCACGCCCTGTCCGCCTCTATTTCTCGCAAGTTTCTGAGATGCACGGGTGAACCGGCTACATGTTCGGATATGCTCGCACCAGCACGAGTTCCGCATGTGTTTTACCGTAATATGTGTTTTACTTTCGACCCGTGCTACTGTATTGGCAGAATGGTTTCGGCCCAAGTGTTCGCGCGAGCGTCGGAATGCTCAGCCGAACAACATTCCAGTGCATTCAAATTCCAACTTCGGGTTTAAAACCGTTTTTGCAGTACACCCTGGGCATGCGAATACGTATCGGATAGGGCTAAGGAGGTCGGTTCCGACATGCCCCCTGTTGTACTTGACATGAGGATCTCCTATAACAGCAACGGAGCTCCTAACACGAGGATCCCGCACATTTCTTACGCGTATTACCACTCTGTCGCAGAATTGGCGTTTTACATCTCCCGAATGTGATTACATCCCTTTCCAAGACGACCAACAGCGAGGCGAGGCTTCTTGTATATAGTGTCGAGCAAACATATGGCTAGCTGCATCCTCATGCAGACTTATGGACAGAGTTTACCAGCAACCTGTACCCTTGTACAATGTCTACCGACGGGTGCTACGATATAGGTGGCACTTTCTGTGTCAAACGTTTGTTTCTGAATGACGGGGTTGCCATAACCCTTCAATAATCGGAAACATGGCATTTTGTTTGCTCGATTTTCGTTGTGTACTTAGAGCACACGGGTACTTTTTTATCTGGTGGCAGTTTTATTTTTCTCCAAATCAGTTTTGGGTGAAAGAGGGGCACGTGTGTCATGTCTTCAGGTACATGTATTAGAAACGTCAGAGGAAAAGGCGGTGCACCCATGTCGTAGCACGCGTCTACCAAACGGATACATGCAACGGAATGGGCGCATAAGTCTTCCCCAAGGCCCCTCCTTCAAGGAACTCCGCACCTCTACCGCACAATATAAAAGCAAGAGTATAGAAATGCATGAAAGGGTAAACTGAATAACAGCCCGATGGCCTATGTGAACAAATATATATATATATTGCGAAATAAACAACTACGTCAGTCCCCGACCATATCGGATTAAGAAGCCCCTTCCCACGGAAAATAAAATAACCGATATTTTCCTCCACCGTGGAAGGCGTCAACGTCCAAGGTCCACGGTTATAGTCGGCGCTGCTGCACCGATCCGGCAGGAAACGGGCCACTGAGTAGACGGTGGCCTAGAAAAAATACTCACTCCATTGTCCCGTAGTTCTCTACCAAGATGTTGACGTTTTCGATTTCCTCTATGGTGACGTCGCCGTTGAAAGTCATGCTTCCCTCATGGCCGATCTCGAGAAGTGTGCCGGAAGGATAGTCCTCGGTCGAGTCCTTCAACGTCAACCCACACACGCACGGGTGTTAGTCGGTGGAGAGGGTAAGTCCGAACCATTTGTTTGTCCCCTAAGGTATATTCCACAAAGAGTGACGGCTTGCCACGGCAGTGGGGCGCGTGTTGAACACGAAAACGCTTCAGGGGACGTCGAACAGATCATGATCTCGATCCTTTTATGTCGTTCATCTGGCGAAAAATGACACGGTGTGCGCGGGGTGTTTCCAGTGCTTACCCAACCCCGAAGGCATGGGGCAGGCAATGTAGATTGTCCGGCTCCTCTTGCGCTTTATTAGGTAATAATTAACGAGGGTATAGGCATAGCTCCGCGACTTGTATGTCGTGAAGAAAATCACCATGTGAAATGAGACCAATATGGCTAAGATGAGCCAAGTCGATAGTACGGCCGAGTGACGTACACTTCATCTTCACACATTGGAACACCACGAACAACACCGAGCTTTTATCGCTCACAGAGAATTTTTCCTGCAGCAGACGAAATAACCAGTCGTCCGCGAGGAACCGGCTAAACGGCGACGATGCAGCGATCGTCGTACACGCAGCGTAACCGGTTCCTGTTTAGTAGCAGCCGGTTAGCTCACAGCTCCCTATCATGGTACTCTGTAAAAACTATGTACGGCGCAACTTAATCAAGTGTTCAATAGCTCACCGAATTTGGTCCCATGATGGTTTCGGGCATGTCGAACACAAGAGCGGCCCCAGACATGACCAAGAAGGCCACGTTGATAAACCTGGCGTTAGGACAAGCCAAAATCAGATTTTCCCAGTTCATCGCGATCTAGTTAGCCCGAACATCGAACGCGCGGATGCCGATTGCTAGGCAAATGCGTCAAGCAAAGGGGAAAAGTGCGGTACACCAGAAGAACCTCCGTCCTCGGGTGCAAAACCTGAACGATGTGCGTATCTGCCGGACAAGCCATTGTCCTTGGTGAATGAGGATGATATCGTCTGGTTCGACGATTGAGTAAACGGAAGACTTGAATTGGAATGGACATGAAAAGCGCCCCTCGTTCCCAAAGTTACTAAAGCATCCAAACCTCGAGTAATACCAAATCAACGCCGTTAATAAATTAGCCTTTGACACGAAACGCCGTTTGTTTACGGGTAGGGTAAACCGTGACAGGACCTAAATATCCTGCAGAAGCCTACACTCTCATGGCCGGGGGGTGATTCTACGATAGCCCCCCCAAAAGATAGCAATACTATTTAACGAACGTATCACGGATGCTCGACACAAGGGAGGAAACTATTGAGAAAAAAATGCGTACATATATATTCCTGTGTGCAAACCTCTATCGAATGATGACGTTGGGCTGTCGGAGGGCACCTCATTCCAGGAGGTACGACCGGTGGAGCTTGTTTTGAAACCGGAGATTTCGTTGAAGAAATGTTGCGGCGGCTTCCGCAGAACGACTCCGATTGTTTTTTACTTGTGTGAGCGTTCGCAAGTCCCACAGCAGTATGCAGGGAGTAAATGCTTTCCGGGTTGCTATCTCGACCGAACTTGACCCCGAACAATCATGTTGGGTTCCTATACTAACGCATAGGTATACAGCGCGAAGGCTTATGATGCTGGAGCTTCGACCGTCGGTAGGGACCAGTATGTGCTGTCGGTGGCACGGCGTGAGAGAATAGGATACACCATGTAGCGATGGATTTCGAGCAAAATGGGCACATGACGTGTCTAAAATGACGTGGAAGTGCCAAGCTTTTCAACATTTGTTTTTTCAGTTCACTTGAGGACGCATTACGATAAAGCTTCTTATTCCATGCTGAATGATTGTTGTACATGTAGTTCGTTACCCACTACTCACATCAAATGACAGGCAAAGTTACCACTAATTTTATCATATGTCCCAAAAGTAACTAACCCATTAGCTACCATAAATGGCTTCATATTACCCTTCCCTCCAGTATTAGACATTCTTCCGCGACTTGTCAAATACCTCACAGTGCTTCGGGCTTGGTGTGCACGATATGTTTGTTTGGTCCGTCAAAGTCCGCCATTCTCTGTCCCGACATTGCGGGGATGCCATGTCTACGACCCAAATTCAACTGATTCGGACGAACTGAGTAAATCCCCATCGACCCATGTATAAACCCAACGGAAAGAGAAGACATCAGTGCTGCTAACGAGTTTGTTTCTGATTTGTACAGCAGCATGCCACACATCACAAACGCACATAAAACACTTACTGCACCGTGTCGTCGCTTGCAATTGTAAGCGTTCCGCCTTCCACAACGATCTGCTCGACCTCCATTGAGTTCGTGTCAGCGTCCAGCCCCTCGCACTCGATCACATCCACGGTCAAGGTAATGGTGGTGTCCTCCGTCAAGGGCGAAGGGACGTCCAGGTAGTTGTCGAGGGCATCACACGCGGCCCTGTTACCGTTATGGCGAGGAGCGGAGAACAGGAGAAACACGCGGATCGTGGAGTGCCATACGGACTCGAGTAAGCACTATGTTGGTTGTGAACCTAGTTAGCAACGGTAGTAATGCATTTCTCAGCTGCAACAGCACCAGCAAAGCAGCAGTGCCGTTGTGATGTACATTCTAGGTACAGTGAAATATCTAGGTAGGTGTTGGACGGAATGACTACAACTCATCATCGCCTTCGTGAGCTGAGGGTATGGTGTTGCCTGCGGTTCAAGGGCGAAGGAACGCCCAAACCGTCGGCGAAGGCATCGTAGTCCGCCCTGTCATGGAGAAGACTAGAGAATATTCCATGATTTTTACGTTGGCTTGCCGTCCTCTAATGTTCAGAATGATACTTAACGTGTGGTATTACTCATTCAACACTCCCAGAAAAGGTTGGAATGGTCCATGAAGACGTTGCGGCAGCAATAATAACACAAGGGAAACCAAGGCGACGGCAGGGACGAGGGTACCCACTTTGCCCCTATATTTGCAGTGCGTTTCAATCACCCGCCCGAGTGACTCTATTCTCAACGGACAGAAACGCCTCCTCGGTGATATTGGTTCATCGTAGCTCACCATTCAATTGCGGAATCATATCGCAAAATATTTTATAATACAGTTCACGAAAGCTAGAGGCCGCCGAGGAAGCAGCGGTCATCCCAGAAAGTGACCCCGAACCGCTTTACAATCAATCAAAGCCCAACTCGTGACCCCCCCCCTGCCGCAGGGGTGGGCAGGCGCGATGCAGTTCATCAGACCTGACCACAAAAAACGTGAAAATAATGGTGGCCTGGTATTTACAGCAATGATATTGGAAAATGCGCTGACCGATACATACACTTAACTCATTCGTGTGGAACGCATTCTCTCCCAAAGAAATAAAGTCAGTCTGGATTAGTGCTTCTGTATATTGACGCATTTAACGCTCTAGATGCGCACCACTGAATGTCCGGAGACCATTCACGTGGGAACTCTAAAAAAAACAGCTCACCCCAAAATTCATCTGGAAGAATGAATGTGAAAGTTCTACAACATTGTAAACCATCGCGTGGCCCAGCTATAGACTAGATATACTCTGGCGAAACCTTTCAGTTGAGGGTGCAACGTCGTTTAAAAAACAAAATCGCCTTATCATGGGGAGCTGGTCTGGCTTAGAGGCTGTGGTGACCGTTTAATATGTTTTCGCCACGTATTGATACGAAATTTTGAGACCTGAAATTGTGCATGGGGCCCGGCATGTGCGTACAACGCAGTGGGTCAAGCCGGCACCCGAAACAACAAGTTGAGGAGCAAAATTTATTACCATTTGAGTGAAACACCAAGATAGAAATAGACTGGAATAGACTATATATATGCGCGCGATCGGAGTATCACACACAGCTTGAAAATATGAGTTTCGACGAAATCTTCGATCTCACAGCTGGAGTGTATTTTAATTTTTATTTAAAAAAAATATTTATAATAAATACACTCCAGCTGTGAGATCGAAGATTTCGTCGAAACTCATCTTTGCAAGCTGTGTGTGATACTCCGATCGCGCGCATTACGAGTTGTGTGTCCTCATTAAGGATATAGGTCGGCGACTCCCCTTACAACTACAGTGTAGCTATCAGGGTCAACAGGATGATTTTAGTCAGTCTGTGCGCGGAAACTATAAAACCCGTTTCTGAGGGGGACAAAAGCTGACAGCTGTGAAGGGAAAGAAAGGGGGGCCTGGTTGTGATCAAAAGCGAGCGGGTTTGGACGGGGGCGGGGGGGGGGGGGGGGGGAAAGGGGCAATTTGTGCATGTAAGCTATAAATCCTTTCGAGGGGATAAATCTGACGGTTTTGGCACCAGTATATTATTGGGGGCGGGGGAGGGGGGGGGGGGGGTTGGGGCGGGGAGGGGGGGGGGGGGGGGGAGGGGGGGGGGGGAAGGGGGGGGGGGGCAGCTCAATATGTGCCTGGAAACTATACATTGTTTTGAGGGGATAAATGTGACATTTTGGAAATAATACATCAGTTTATCATGTATATCCTGGGGTAAGTCGTACAATCAGTGAGTAAAGAGAGGATGGAGTGTTCGAGGGGGTGGGGTTGGGATGGGTTGGGGGGGGATGGTGGGGGGTGGGGGCGGGGGGGGCGGCGGGGGGGCGGGGGGGGGGGGGGGGGCGGGGAAAGGGCTTTTGGTGAGGGATTTGTTATACGTGCGGTGCTAGGTCTAGGCGAAGGTGCGGGTGATGGGGAAGAAGGGGGCGTTCGAGGCGGGGGGGGGGGGGGGGGGGGGGGGAACACAGCGGCATGGATGGCTCTCGAAAGATAATGAGGTGATATCCTGTGCGTGAAGTGCTTATTAATGTAGCGGATTTCGATATTTGGTGGGGCGTTTGAGTAAGGGAGAGCAAGAGGGGGGGGGGGGGGGAGATTTTTTAGCAGGTTTAGGTCACAAATAATATTCAAATACACTTCGGCTGTGAGATCAAAGATATGTAGCAGCTTGTTTTACGCGTGGTGCTAGGTCTAGGCGATCGTGCAGGTGGTCGGGAAAGAGGGGGCGTTGGAGGGGGGGTGGAGGGTTACATGTTTTTCACTTTTTTTTCCTCTGGAAATGCCTGGAAAGCCTAGACAAATACGCTTGGAATCACTTGTCAATAGTTCAGGTCCAAAACCGTAAAACGGCTTTGCAGAAAACAGGTGTTTTGTCCCTCATCCTAAAAATCCGAGGACAATCACTAGGGGGCTAGGCTAGGGATTGAATGCCTTCCAAAAATGTGGCAGGCTATTCGGATCCACTAGCCAACAAAGATGAAAAATTCTGAAAAAGTTAATCTGCCGCCATACCTAAACTACTCAACTACTTGTTATTAGTGTAGGTGCACAGAGAACTTGAATGTAACTCATCTAGGAGCTGGGGATGATCTCAATAAGGGTGGTCATGGGCCGCAGGCCGGATGGGACGGGTTTGTCCGCCCCAGGCACGGGAAAATTTTTGGGTTCCATTAATGTGTGCGTTATGGGACCCCGCGGTCAGAATATTACTGTGCCACTTGAATGGGATGGGATGGACTCACTTTGCTTTTATGTGGGATGGGGATGGGACGGGAAGCTGGGACGCCTTTTTTCATCAAAAAGGACCACGTGTGGATCCCCAAAAACTGAGATGGGATGGGATGGAATGAGACTTATGTGTCACACGGTGGAGGGACGCCGCTGGGACTGTGTCATTGGCAATATTGGATTGTACGTGAGATCCAGTACGGGACCACACGTCCCCAGCAACCAACTCCGAACGAGAAGCAAACCATATAGTATACATATCTAGACTAGTATATACGGTAATTATTTGGAGGTTGTTGTCGTATTCTGTATTTTCCAAGGATGAAGGGCTGCACCAAACAAAATGCACAACTCCCCCAAACCCGGCCACCCAACCCCAAACCCGACACAAGCAAGTAGACGAGAGATGATAACTAACTGGAGAAACTAACTTTTGAAAACTCGAATCCATAGTAGTGTAAATTTGAAAGTTCTTTCTTCCGATGGTGCTGTGTGCGCTCAGACTCATGCTTCGGCGCGATTGTGAGGATGGCTCGTTTTGAAGTGGTTCCACAAGGTTTTCGTCCTTCCGCCGGAGATGATTGTGCTGGGGTGGGCTCTGACGTACTTCATCAAGTGGCCGCAGGTTACCTCGCGTTCTAGAAGCGTTTCCACCGCGCGGGAAGCGACCTTTTCACCAAAGCACTTGGTGTGCTTCCCGGCCGCCGTTGGTGGCGTGAACTCCACTACGTACATGCTTCCAAATCCCTGACGTCTGCCTGTGTCTCCCTTTCCCAGCACCGACCATTTGTACCGTAAGACTGCCTATCTGAAACGTATCTGGTTGTGCCGATACAGGCTGAGCGGACTGTGCTGACACAGGCCTAGCAGAAGAGCCCCCGCCGCCCGTAGGGTCCGCCATGGGGCTGTGTGTGTTTCCATGCTGCCTGTCCGCAGTGCGGATGAGCGTCGGAGATTCGAATATAAACTATGTAACATAGACTCACTGTAGTTGTAAGGGGAGTCGCCGACCTATATCCTTCATGAGGACACACAACTCGTAATACGCGCGACCGGAGTATCACACACAGCTTGCAAAGATGAGTTTCGACGAAATCTTCGATCTCACAGCTGGAGTGTATTTTCATTTTTTATTATAATATATATAGACTATATATAGACTAGTCTAGTCTATATAGTCTAGACCACGTGTATAGACTACATTACGAAATACCATGTTTTTCCTGTGGTTTTTGCCTCTTTCTCTTATGACGTGATTCAGTAGTGTAAAAACACATAAGTCATGCCCTGCATTGAGACGTGCAGTATACAGCAAAAAAAACGTAGTATTATCCGTAAAGGAAAAGCGGGCGGAAAATTTCCTGTTCAGTCACTTTTTGGGGGACCACTACAATCGATGTCCTGGTGGGCAATTCGAAAAAAACAGAAGGAACCTCGATAAAGGGCAAGCGGACAAAAAAATGTCCAAGTGAACCGGGAGGCATATCCGCAGCGTACGGTGTCGACACGCGGCTCGCTGCTGCTGCTGCTGCTTCTGCGCTCAGGATGGGCAGGAGCAGAAATATGATGATAACGAACACTAGTTCCACGACACCAGCAGCAGCAGGCTTTAGAGCGGGGTGGTTCATTGATACCTCGCACGAAGCCTAAACAGGATTATAACGAATGATTGGTTTCGATATTTATTCATCAGTCAACATTGCTTACATTCCCGGCCAAATCTGATTTCTGGATACAATTATTAGGCGATTTTATCTTCTGCCGCTCTGCAACTTCGCACGACTATCGTGTGCGTCGACCTGCACTTTGCTCCTGCTGCTGCTTAGTCGGAGCCATACTGATACCGAACAAGACAAGATTCGTGACTCGTCGGTGACGTTTGCAGCAGCAGCAACAGGAGGCAGGGGCAGAAGGGTTTGTAGAAGCGTTGGTTCGTTGATACCTGGAATGATACGAATATGATACGAGTTCAAGTATTACACTATTAATAGACTAGACTAGTCTCGACTAGTTGTGCATGTTTTGTTTGGTTTCTCGATACCAGGCGTCGTAGGTGATGTCGTGTTTTTCTTCAACGCTAGTTTGCACGATAAGAATGTGTTGACCCGCGCGTTGCTGCTGCTGTCGCTGCTGCTGCTGCAGGGGCCGAAACATACGGATAACGAACAAATCTCGCGCTTCGGCGGCCGCAGTTGCCGCAGCAGCAGAAAGTTCAAGTAGGATTTGTAGCAGGGCTCATTGACACCCGCGTCAGCAGCAGCAGCAGCAGCCGCACCGAGATCATCAGCAAATCCGCCTTCAATCAGAGCCCCATTAGGGGCTGCACTTGCGGGCTGTCAGCCATCCAGGCAGAGGGTCCACCAGTGAATCCTCCTCGCGCTCACGCGCTTGTTTGTTCGCTGCTGCTCAAGCATTCATCGTGGTGTTCCGGGCGAGAACGATACCAGATTCACAATTTTTGCGTGGGCTCCTGCGCCATTTTTTATCAACATGACGCTGCAGCTCCTCCTCTACAATTAATAACATGACACCACACATGAATATTTATTCTTGTGACGTGTATTATAAGGCTTAGTTTGGGTAAGCTATAGGTTAACCTTTAGCAAGTGGTCAAACGGACTAATACCCCACTAATTCCTTAATAAATGGCGTCGTCGACAGACCATGGGTTTTTGGGTCGTGGGTTCGATCCCCACCATCCACAATGATAAACTTTTCAGACTTTCCCCATGTCGAACTTGAAAAACACTCTCCCTGGTATCCCCAGGAAATGAAACGGCTTGGGTAAATGACAGGTCCGCCCGTGTATTCGGCCGACCTGCTATCCCGCCGTTTAAGGGGGGGAGAGTGTTATAAGGCTTAGTTTGGGTAAGCTATTGGTTAACCTTTTGCAAGTGGTCAAACGGACTAATACCCCTCCACAATCCTTAACACGTGTCCATTCTTTCCTCAGCGGTGATTGGTTACCAGTTTCCCCAGCTAACGACCGCCCGCATTTTTGGGACTTTTTCACGTCTAAAATATTTCAGTTCCCTAGGCTTGCGTCTAGACTAGTATTTCAATAAATATTTCGAGGACTTATTGCACCACCATGTACAAGGTACTGGGTACGTGATACCGCTACTCAGCAAGTGTCAACGACGGCGCTGCGGTTGGGGCCCCGTCTGTACCTGGAGATATTACGTGAAAATAATTGGAAAATGCACTCCACCACTGCTGTGCTGCTGTATGTAATATCGACCAAAACAGAATTTTGGTAGAACCTCATAGTACTCATATTCGAGAGCTGCGTGTGAAATTTCGATCGCGTCGAGTTACGGGGTGTGAATACCTTCATTCTAATGAACGACGTGGCATAAGGGTCGACCTTGATAGCTACGATCAATGTAGTTCCAAAAGGAGTCGCCGCCCTATATCCTTACACTAATGAGGACACACAAGTCATACAGTTTTGCAAAGATGAGTCTCGACAAAATCTTCGATCTCACAGCTGGAGTCCATTTCTATACTTTTAGTCTAGTAATGCACTGGAGACAGGGCATCAATCGACACGAAAACAACCAGAAATGCCAGTAAATCTACAAGGGTATCCCACTCTGGGATTTGGATTGAGGAAGTGTGCCTTCTTTACTAACTGCAGTATAAAAGCTCACTCCTGAATTTATCAATTTGTTGAAACACGTCTAATACGCTGCTGAGAAAGGCTCATTCTTTCGTACACCATATTGTTTAATACTCCGTATGTTTTTTAGAAACTATTACCTGTCGTACAAAGCACGATGGATCGTGGCGACACTGACCTGGCGGTAGGCAAGGCGCTCAACGCCAGCAAAGCTCGTGTAGCCCAGGACTTGACCATCGTTGCACTAGGCAGAAAGACGCAGATGGAGGTATCAAGCAGCCGACACAGCAGACTAGAGGCTGTTGCGGTGTGGTGGTGTGGTGTTGCGGTGTTGTTGTAGTGAGGTGTGTGTAGTGCAGGTTGCGGAAATAACCCTTGGTTGACCGGGTTTCAATAGTTTCGCGTGAGTTCGGGAGGAATAATCCTAATGGCGGGATGTACGGAAGGTTCGAATATCTCCGGCCTTTTCGATCCGGGTGACCGCGATAATACCTAATACGCTGAAATTACAACATCGTCAGCAGTGGTATTAGTAGTAGTAGTAGTATAGTAGTATAGTCTAGTAGAGGAGTAGTAGTATTAGTAGTAGTAGTAGTAGCAGTAGTAGTAGTAGTAGTAGTAGTAGTAGCAGTAGCAGTGGTAGTAGTAGTAGTAGTAGTAGTAGTAGTAGTAGTAGTAGTAGGGTAGTTCTGGCCACAACGCTTCCGACCTGAAGAAGTCACACCTCAATCCATGCGATTTCGTCGAAAAAAAATGATAAAAATTCGTATAGCCCCGGCGCCCAGAATAGGATGTCATGATATTGTTGTGAACTGCTGTATGTAGACACCCCGGCGAGCAGCGACGGAGTTTGTTCGAGTCGATGTTGTGCTGTGAGAACGAATAATAAGCGAAGTTGCGCCAAATATTAACGGTTCTGTCGTATCATGCATCGAATGTGTATATATATATATATATATATTATAAAAAATGAAAATACACTCCAGCTGTGAGATCGAAGATTTCGTCGAAACTCATCTTTGCAAGCTGTGTGTGATACTCCGATCGCGCGCATTACGAGTTGTGTGTCCTCATTAAGGATATAGGTCGGCGACTCCCCTTACAACTACAGTGTAGCTATCAGGGTCAACAGGATGATTTTAGTCAGTCTGTGCGCGGAAACTATAAAACCCGTTTCTGAGGGGGACAAAATCTGACAGCGGTGGAGGGAAAGGGGGCCTGGTTTTGATCAAAAGCGAGCGGGTTTGGAGGGGGGGGTGGGGGGTGGGGGGGGGGGAAGTAGGCAATTTGTGCATTTAAGCTATAAATCCTTTCGAGGGGATAAATCTGACGGTTTTGGCACCCCAGTATATTATTGGGGGGGGGGTTGGGGCGGGGGAGGGGGGGTATATGTGGAGCGAAAGCAGGGAACGTCTCCACCCACCACCCTGTTGAAATTCGTACTGTATGACATGTATGTGTGCCCTTGATGTTGGTAGTACATACAAAGAGGCAAAACCGACGGAGGCATTCTTTTTTGGACACCCACATAACTCATATATATAGACTATGGATAAAACGCATGATAATGACGCGTCTGAAGGGTACACAACCTCCTAGAGTTATATAAATTAAAATTATAGGACAAAACCGCGCACCACGTCACAGGGAGTTCTACACCTGCCTGCCGTAACACAACTGCATTTATTCATCGTTTTGTTTGAGTTATCCTCCTGCCAGCAGCAGCAGCAGCGCATATTTTTAGCCGAATGTCACACCTTGATGATTTTGTATGTGAGTTAAGGTTTATATATATGGTAGTGGTGGCCGTGCCGATGAACGCCGACCGCCCAACCGACCCGAACCTTTTAACCAACACCCGAACGAACCACAAGCTGTTACGTGCGGTTTGGACCGTTGTACTTCCGAGGAAGCTGACGCGTGCTACGACAAGAGATGCGCAACCTTTTTTTTTAGATTCTTCGATTTGGGAGCTTAATGACCTTCTCCCCAAGAACTGATTGGAGGGAAAAATACCCGCTACCGGACAAAAAATCGTAAGGCCTTATGTACACATCAAAAAATATAAATATATTATAACAAAAATGTCCCATTTCCGCCGGTTTGGGGTTAAGAAACCCCGCCATCAAGAAAAAATTTCAGACGAACGTGCTACCTCTATTCGTAGCACGCGCCAGCTGTGGCATTTAAAAACTTGTCGCGCGTTTTAAAGCTTAATATATGAAATATTGATCTCGGCAAGTCGGTCTGCTGTCGCTATGAAATATTTGTATATCTACCTTTTTCTTGATAGAGCCGCTTATAAGATACCTGCATACCCCTTGACCATATAGATCGCGAAACCAGTTATTAATGGTTAAACAATATCGTAGCTAGGAGGAAGAAAATAGGGATCCACCTTCAGACCCTATCATTCGTGTACGCCACCAATACGTTAAGAAAAAGACTTACCGACCGCGGTATTGTTTTAAGCTCCACCTGGACTATTTCTGTTCCTGTCTCCATGTGCAGCGCAAACTTATGCTCATTGGACAATTGTCTTGACAAAAATTCATGGACGTCATCCTTGAGTTCGATGAATTTCGGGTCAATACCAATCTTTGCAAGCTGCGTTGTTGGTACTTGCAATATACTACTACGTCGTATACTGGTTTGGGTGAGTATTTTATGGGGAGGGGTGTTGTTTGCTGTCCGCTATAATGGTAAAAGTTGGTATCTTTACTTTTGGTGGAGATTTTTTAGCTCTAGATCTAACATAATACACATTTATCATATAAATGTGTTAAACTACTGTAGCTTCCACTATAGATCTACTACTGCTCTATCATATGTATGGTAGATGGTTTATTTTGTTTTTTCTCCCCCCCGCTTTAATATCGGGAGGAGTACGACCATCTACAGGGTATTATTAGTTATCAAATATGATAGTATTATTACAGCATTCGAGAAAAAAAGTCGGTTACTCCCCCGAAAATCTCTATGGGACACCAAGCCATGGTTTCAAAATGATACGCTGTAGCTGTGTCACTCTAACATTCGACATAATATTTTGTGGACGTCTGGTATGAGTTCGACGCATTTCGGGTCAGCGCTCATATTTTCAAGATTCTTGTTGGTACCAGTAATTTATATACTCTTTTTTTTTTTCTCTCCTTGCCTCGTCTTGCTCAGACGCCCCACCTAATATCGAATTCTGCCAGAGTAATAAACACTTCCACGCCCTGGATATCGCCTCGTTATCTTTTCAGAGCCGGCGATGCCGCTGCTGCAATTCTCACCCACCCCCGCCCCCAACGCCCCCTCCTTCCCCACCACCCGCACCATCGCCTAGATCTCGCACCGCCATGCGTATAGCAAACCCCTATATATATATGCGACCTAAAGCCCTTCCTCCTCCGCCGCCGGCCTGCGCTGCCACATTCCCCACCCCTCCCCCACAAGAAAGATTTATAGATTCCACGATGAAATCGACCTGCACCACCCGTCCTCCGCCCCCCCTCCCCCCTTCCCGCCCCCCTTTTGATCAAAACCAGGCCCCCACGTCCTTAAAAACTCCGCCCTCCCCTCACCGGATATTCGACTTACAGTATTCACTCGATAAACTGATGCATTTCCTTTCACAGCTGTCATATTTTGTCCCCCTCAAAAACGGGATTTATATTTTCCGCGCACAGACTGCCTAACATCACCCTGTTGACCCTGATAGCTACACTGTAGTTGCAAGGGGTGTCACCGACCTATTATATCCTTAATCAGGACACACAATCCGCAATACGCGCGATCGGAGTATCATACACAGCTTGCAAAGATGGGTTTCGACAAAATATTCGATCTCACAGCAGCTGTAAGAGTGCATTTGAATTTTTAAAATACTTTGGTAGCACGGTTTGGCAAAAACCTTTTCTGGAGCACGGTGCTCCTTAGCTTGAAATCGTCGGAATTCCTCGAAAATTTCGCATTTTTTTCTATTTTAATACCTCTATCTACTTGTATATGCCATGCTTATGGGATTGTTGATATGATTGCACTTTCTTTGCACATATTCATTTTCTCGAAATCACCTTTTTATTGGGGAGTAGACAGTGCTCAGAAAAACACGGGTGCACCTGTACCGTATACCCCGAGTTGGGGGGAAGTGTTAAGGTATTAGTGGGGCATTAGTCCGTTTCACCACGTACAAAACGTTAAACTAACCGATAATAGCTTACCCAAACTAAGCCTCAGAACAGAGGACTAATCACCGCCGGACCCTCACTATCGCACATCGTCCACAGCGATGCAGCGCAGGTCGGCGTATTAACATCCTCTACTAGAGCCGGCAGTGCAGTAAGCACTCTATCTAGAGCAAGTAATCTTTCTGGTGTACCGGCGGGAGAATCAGGCAGGCACCACGAGCACGGAATGAACCAGCCATCATCATAATGAAGAGTACGCAAGGTGGCCCGAAATTGTGTGTTATTATTTCGCATATATATGCACGAACGACGACGACGGCGATACCACATACAACATACAGTTTTCGGCCAGAAACCATGCAAATCCTTTGCTCATATCATTATCCAATCTTCTTGACAAAAAAAATCAGTTGTGAGATCAATATTATTAGGGAAGCGGTAGCCAGCTTGGGAGCCCGAAGAGCGGCGTTTGAGTAGTTTCCTATTCGTCTGGGCAACAAGTGCATATACCGGAATTTTGTTATCTGCCCAAAACCCCTTCCTTGCACTTGCTGCTGTCTGCTCGGAATTATTATTTCCTCCATAAAATCAGCACATACATTCTTAGCCCATATATTATAAAAAATGAAAATATACTCCAGCTGTGAGATCGAAGATTTCGTCGCAACTCATCTTTGCAAGCTGTGTGTGATACTCCGATCGCGCGCATTACGAGTTGTGTGTCCTCATTAAGGATAAAGGTCGGCGACTCCCCTTACAACTACAGTGTAGCTATCAGGGTCAACAGGATGATTTAGTTAGTCTGTGCGCGGAAACTATAAAACCCGTTTATGAGGGGGACAAAATCTGACAGCTGTGAAGGGAAATGTATCCTTTTATCAAGTGAATCTTGTAAGTCGAATAACCGGTGAGGGGGGTGGGGCGGAGTTTTGAAGAACGTGGGGGACTGGTTTTGATCAAAAGCGAGTCGGTCTGGAGGGGGGGGGGGGGGGGGGGGGAGAAGGGGGCAATTTGTGCATGTAAGCCATAAATCCTTTCGAGGGGATAAATCTGACGGTTTTGGCACCAGTTTATTTTTGGCGGGGGGGGGGGGGTTGGTGCGGGGGGGGGGGGGGGGGGGGGGGGCGGGGGAAGCAGCTCAACATGTGCCTGGAAACCCATATACCTATTGTATTTCGCCACATCTCTGGTTCGAATTCACAGCTATACATCTAGTCTATGTCTCAGCATGAACGTATATATGTTGGTACTGTGTTGCCTTCGAGTTGAACCTAATTTGATTTTGGCGAAATACTTGTTCAGCAACTTTTTTTTACCAGTGTGGCAGCAACTTGCACTAACTGAAGAAATACTGGGATTGTACGAGGTGAGCTTGTAACCTACGAACTTTAGGTTTCCTATTGAACCCCTCCGCAGGGACTACCTAGACGATTACATAGAGGGTGCACACATTTCACACTTGGCCGTAGTCGAAGGCAGCGGGGAGAAGGAGCATAATGCCATAGAAAACCCCCGACGGTGTCGTTAAAACACTGCCCATTCTCCCGCAGTTTCAGCGTCGCGCATTCCCGATTCGCCAAGTGGGACGGCGCAGAAGGTACACACGTCTCACGCATGGCCGTAGGCACACGGGGGCGAAGTGGGCAGAAGTGGTTACGAACAAAATACAACGCAAATTCATGTCGACGCCATTTCGTAAATATACGGCTCATTACGTTTCATGCTGCCCCGTGCGCCCTATCTGCTATTAATAGTATTGGTCATCGTGTATGTGACCCGCCTGACGACCCTATCTGGTGAAATATGAACCACCACGTTTTCGAATTTTGGGACGCACACACACCACCACGCAATCTGCACAGCAACGCAATGTTTTGGGATGTGTGGGGTGGGTGGAGTTTGTGTGGGCTCCGTTGGGCTAGTATACGTTCTGTCCGGTTGATGGGGTGGGACATTCGTGTTCCCCCTAGGCACCCACGGTTTCCGGCAGTTCCAAGCACGCATTGACAGCGCCAGTTCTTGGCGAGAGCTGCAAGCCAGCAGGGTTTTCTACGGAAGGGTATATCATACCCTCTTGCCGCTATCGGCACTGAGAAGAACATTTTTTTTTTAAATAAATTGAAAAATACACCTCCGCTGTGAGATCGAATATTTTGTCGAAACTCGTAGCCTATATGTATTTGCAAGCTGTGTGAGATACTCCGATCGCGCGTATTGCGGGTTGTGTGTCCTCATTAAGGATATAGGTCGGCGACTCCCCCTTTCGACTACAGTGTAGCTATCGGGGTCAGCAGGGTGATGTTAGTAAGTCTGTGCGCGGAAACTATAAAACCTGCCCCTGAGGGAGACAAAATCTGACAGCTGTGGAAGGAAATGCATCCGTTTATCAAGTGAATCCTGTACAAGTCGAATAACCGGTGAGGGGAGAGGGCGGAGTTATCAAGGACGTGGGGGCCTGGTTTTAATCAAAAGGGAGCGGGGGTGAGGGGGGGAGACGGGCGGGGCACCTCATTTGTGTGATATCCTCTGTTGTTTCCTGTTGTGGCATGGTGCATACCATCCAAGTTCATTTGACGTCCATCCGCAAGGGAGGAGAATAGAGTGTAGGAGGTCGTATTGCCCCCCATTTCGCGGCGATCATAGTTCCGAAATTTTCTTCATGTTAATTCTCCGAAGTCAATTAGACAGAAACAAAAGAAACGACACGCCCTATCAACAGTCTAGTCTAAATAAATAACATTTTTCTAGATTCAATAAGTACGCTTACGTAAGGCTCGCATGGTAAAACCCGGAACGAGGCCGACACCAAACGAACTGGGCCCAGTGCCGTATAGACGACATCAGGGTATTCGAAGCAAAAGTTGGGTCCACGGTTAGGTTCCTATCACCGTGTTCGGAATAGAGACTGTCCTATGGCCTAGGGCGGCTAAGAAGCGTGGGAACTGGAACTGGGGGGTCGTGACCGCGGCCGACCGCTTCATGACCAGATGGCACGGGGGCGAGGGCGATAAGGGCGGGCAACGCCTCACAGCAGAGGGCGCCAGGTACAGCAACCAAAGGAAACCGTGCGGACTGGGGAGGGGGGGGGCAATGGTACTGATGCAGCTGTAGATGAACGCAGTTTAACAAAGTGGTAGATCGTGTGGCAAGGTACACAAGTTGGACAGATAAGTGGAGCGTGTGCTACTACTATATATAGCCGTGAGCCCTCTACATACAGCGAGTGGTAGTTTCTGCTTTGCTTCCTTTGTTGAGGTAATTACAGGGAGAGCGAAAACTGCAACAATGACTTGCTGTCGTTCTTTCATTTTTCACCCCCTTTTTTTCACTTTTTTTCCCCCCTTTTTGTTTGCCCATTTATTTCCCTCGCCACCGGCCTTTTTATGCCGTTATATTATTATTCTTCTTTATTATAAAAAATGAAAATACACTCCAGCTGTGAGATCGAAGATTTCGTCGAAACTCATCTTTGCAAGCTGTGTGTGATACTCCGATCGCGCGTATTACGAGTTGTGTGTCCTCATTAAGGATATAAGTCGGCGACTCCCCTTACAACTACAGTGTAGCTATCAGGGTCAACAGGATGATTTTAGTCAGTCTGTGCGCGGAAACTATAAAACCCGTTTCTGAGGGGGACAAAATCTGACAGCTGTAGAGGGAAATGTATTCTTTGATCAAGTGAATCTTGTAAGTCGAATAACCGGGTGGGGCGGAATCTTAAAGGACGTGGGGGCCTGGTTTTGATCAAAAGCGAGCGGGTTTGGAGGAGGGGGGGCGGGGGGGGGAAAGGAGGGAAATTTGTGCATGTAAGCTATAAATCCTTTCGAGGGGATAAATCTGACGGTTCTGGCATCAGTATATTATTGGGGGCGGGGGGGGGGGGGGGTTGGGTCGGGGGGGGGGGGGGGGGCGTGTGGGGCAGCTCAATATGTGCCTTCTTTATATAACATACTCCGTATCTGGTATGCTATTTTTGTCCGTGAAACAGCAGTAGTAATCTTCTTCGTGTTACTTTGTCCGTGCAACAAGTTTCGGTTCCTCGTCAGCACGTCTGATGTTGTTCTTGCAGCCTTTCATTTCCGATCTTCTTGCATCGCATTATTTACGATACCTAAGTCGTCGTCGTCTGCTTCGCTTTGTTATCTATTTTCTTCTTATTTTTCATGTCTGTCTCTTAATTTATGGTCTGCCTGGTTTTTTTGTGTTCTCGTAGCTGGTACGCTGCTAGCATTACAGTTGCTTTACATTTTGAAGTAAAGTGCGACTGTTTGATTCACTCTATTTTACAATCTGCGACCACATAATCTTAATCTCTTTAAGATGAAGAATCAGCACGAACTCTTGGTGTGCTGAATCAATGATGAGGTTGGTTGGTTGCAAAGAACAGATTAATCGAGTGTTTGCGTTAAAATAATCCAATCTAAATTTCCATAAAAATATCCGCCGAGCGAACTTTGAAGCGCGTAATGATATTGAGGCATGAGAAAATAGGGTTTTTGTATGCACGTGTTATAAGGCTTAGTTTGGGTAAGCTATTGGTTAACCTTTTGGAGCCATTCCACGATAGGGTTGCAGCAGAACTTCCCTGAGTTCTTCACATGAGGAACTCCATACCTAACCCTCAAAATTACTTCGAATATATTCGTTAGCAATACCCGATGAAGCTTCTATGCCTAAGTCCAAAATATAATGTACTCGTCAAAATACTTCGTTGACCGGCAGTTCCTCACATGGCGAACTCAATCGCGCCTAGGGACTTTTCAGCGCAAAACGTGCAACCCCTACCGTCGGATGACTATTTGCAAGGGGTCAAACGGACTGATACCCCACTAATACCTTCACAAATGGCGTCGTCGGTCCATACTTCTTCTGAGTAGCACCCCCTGCGCTGCGGTCACGGTCAGTGCTGCCCCTTTGTGGCCGATTTTACTGCGGTTTGTGCGGGCGTTACCCGTATACCCTACGGTCAGACTGGGCGCTGCTTTTTTTATGTTGCGGGTTTGGTGGATGGTAACATTCTTACCGCTGTCCTTCTTTCATACGGCTAGTTGGCGTGGCTGCTACCATCACTGATGCTGGACGGAGTCGAGACCCGTATATTGCTGTTTGCTGAAACACAGATATACCGCTACTTGCAGCAGAGACATCACAACAATATATCTGCTTTCATAGCTTCTTGACCCGTCGCTCCCACCCCGCCACCTTTCCCCACACCCCCCCCTTCCGCTGGCCTCCCTGCAGGCAACGAGCAATATGTCTACCAGTGAGGATACGGGCTACTCGGGGAAGGCTTAGGTTTTCCATGCGCTCCAACCTGGATGCCCACGAGACAGGGAGAGCTCGCTCGTGATCCCGCGACTCGAGACGGGGGAGATCGCCGGAGGCGGGTTCCGGTGGCGAGGCAGAAGACGAATCACCATGCCACCACCCGGACCCACCAACCCAGCGGGTCTACTCGCCGGTTTGCGGAGAGAACAAGACGGGCCATCCTCCACCGGACTCGGGGGCGTCTCGAAGCCAGCTGGGGCCCCGGGGGAGCGCCACCAACTTCCCCCCCCCGTGCTCGACAGGGCACCACCGCCGCCACCTGGGCTCTCCGCGCTCGACAGAGCGCCACCCCCTGAGCTCCCGGGACCCGGGCGCCAATGCCACGCCCTTGGACTTGACATATGCGGCGACGTGGGCCCAGTGGGTGCGTGGGCCCAGCGGGCGCGTGGGCCCAGCGGGCGCTCGACGCCTCACCGACGAACAGCGACAGCAACGGGTAATACACCCCGCTGTAGATTATGGGTTCGGGCCCGGCGGGGCCCCTCGACCATCCTTCAGACGAGGTACAACCCCGCCTCGAGTCCCACTGCCGCGGCCGGCTCCACCTGCCGCCGCGACCCCTACTCTTGCTGCCTCGCCGATCCGCACTGTACCACTACCGTTCGAGCGCGACCACGCAAAGCCTAAATGTGAACTCCTCTCTTGCGGCTCACGCCTTGTCCTGGTGACACGCCGACGGCACATACTAGGTTGGACGCCCTTCCTTGGCGACCCTGCTGAATTTCGGTTCGCGTATTCCGTCGCGCGTGATTCGCATGCCGATTGGAAGCGAGAGCAGCACGCTAAGCCGACGTACTATGCCATCATGCACTACGTCTCTGTCGGCCGGCCATCGGTCCTGCCGCCCGACGTTTTGGCGTGCTTCCTCTTGTACAAGCGTCCATCCCTGTCAGGCATCCAGGACCTGGCGGGTAAGGGTCGAATACATACAGATGACGACGACATCGTCCTACTCGTCGGTAACCCGAAACTGTCGCCACCAAGGTCCGACAAACCCAACACTGTGGGGCGAGCTTCTTGTTTGCTAAACGGCGAGCCAGTTCGCATCCAAGTTCCCATGCTCATGCGCCTATGGATCATGCAAGCTTGTCACGGAAGAAGTTAGGGGTCATTGCACGTTGACCAATGAAATCAACGCCGGTGGTTACTTGTACATGTTCCTGGTATAGCAAACGGAACCTTGGATCAGTCTGTCTGGCAGCTGACGAGACCGCGAAGCACACAGAGAAGAGTGAAGCATTGTCAGCGAGACTGGTTCGAGGTGTGATAGACTGGCTGATTTCTGCTGTAAGCGAGATTCGCTGAAACTGCTGCTGTGAGACTTCGCTGGGACTGCTGTGGAAACTGCCGTTGTGATAATTAGCTGTGACTACTGCTGTGGCGAGCATTGCGGCCAGTCTCTTCGACGATGGGTGGTTTGCCGAGTGTCGCGGCACCTCCACCGCCAGCGATGAGGCGGAGGCTAGTCCGCGTGCCCAGGCCGCCACAGCTCTCGAGGGATCGGGGTCCTCCTCCCGGGCGCCAGGGGTCAATGCGGTTTTGGCTTCGGATGATTTGGCCACGTGGGACCGACAGGTTGGGGCGGAAATCGCGCGTGTCCACGCACGCCTTGACGAAACATTTGCCGAGACATCTGCAACCACTTCGTCCTCTCGCGAGGTTAGTGGCTGCCTGTGCTGATCGGGTAGCTAATTTCGACACTATCTTTCGCCAGTTCGTGGAGAACAACTCTGGTCGGGTAGCCTCCCGAGACGACGGCGACGCTCAGGACCGGTAGCTACAAGAGGCACAACTTGCAACCCAAATGGTTAGATGGAACAGGTTGAACACAGCTACCAAGCTCTGGATTATCCCAGGGCGTATCCCCCGGAACCTCGGGGACTCTCCCGCTGATCTGCTGTCGTTGGTGGGGGAGGCCATCCACGTGACAGCCAACGTTGCATCCCAGCTTCGGTCATTCAGCTCCTTTGACGTCGGGGCTTATGGGCCCCGAATGGACGGGCCCATCGGGCACTCCCTCATGGTCGCCGACCGTCTCGACCTCTTAAGACTGGCTGTCGTTGCGATTCTTTACGTAGTCTCTCGCCCGGGGTCGCCGACGATCTCCCGTCTGGCACGGGGCAACGCCATTAGCCACCCGTTTACGGTGGCGGTCATGAGCCTGCGTGCACACACCTTCGAAACAATTTGCCCCTAGACGGCTGAAAGTTCCGATTTGAGCGAACGATTTAGAGTGAACTTCCATTCATGACGACCAGCTCATACGATTGGCCTACAAATACCGAGCTTACCACCGTTGCGCTCAAGACACAAAACGGCACAACAATCAGAGGGCACGAGGGCGCAACCCACGCGGCAGCACACAGCAGACACTGCTCGCTGTGCGCTGTGCTTGGCAGCGGTAGACACAACCTAACCTTGATGCGGAGGCACCAAAGGGTAGCTGGGGAAGCATGGCCTGTACGCGCAACCGCAGGGTTAGGTGCTAGTGAGCTAGCGCTCCCGCGCTCTCTACGATGTGACCTATGTTTCTGATGCTGCGTGATGTCGTATACGGTGCTGATTTGTCAACCACCGTATCTATAGCACAACGCCGTCGCCGAAGCCTCCACCGCCACCGCCACCCACACCGCACGGCCGCCGCCGCTTCTGCTGCTGCTGCTGCTACTGCTGCTGTGGTGCGGCTGCTATTATGCTGCGGCTGCGGTTGGTGTCTCCTGCGCTTGTTTCTAAAACAATATACGGAGTAAATAATAACTGGCATTTCTGTTGTTGCGGTGATAATCGTGGTGATCGCGGCAGGCTGAGCCGAGCTGCTGTACCGCAACTCATCTGGCGGGGCCATCGCCACCGCCACCTCCGCCCCCGGCGCCGCTGCTGCTGCTGCGGCAACGGCAGCGGTTCTGCTACTTCGCTGCTGCTGCTGCTGCTGCCGCTGCGGCTGCTGTGCTGCTGATTATCTGATGATGTTGTGCTGGGCCTGCCCCTGTCGGTGAGTCTATTAATAAGTGCTACAGCACCATGTCTTAATTTAAAACTTGATGCTGCCTCCCTGCTCCAAACTTGTGACATGGGGGCCGTGCACGCCTTTTTTGCTATTCGTTCACAGCAAACACAACGCAGAGCATGCCGGAATGAATGTGGATTTTTTCTAGCATAACGGAAAGGGTTTAGGTGATAATGTTTTACGCACATACTCGAATGTGAGGACAGACAAAACACACGAGTAGAAACGAGTTCCAGGCTGGTTCACGTTTTAATCCCGAAATTATCTCCGCCACGAATGCCGCTCGCACTCTCTGCAGTCAAAGGGTTAGTATTTGGTATTATGCTGACCCACATGACCAGTGGAATGAGGGATGGAATATTCATCTATGTTTTTTACGGCCTCTGGCTCTCTCTAGAAGCGAGACTCGTATCGACCATTGACAGGCCTGCATATATGTATATAATATATTCCGTCATTTTCCGAGCGGGGGCGAGCAACCATTCCCCCGCATGTTGCACAAACCGGTTCGGATGTTCTTCAAGGGTACTCCAAGACGTGTCTGTAGAAAATTCAGCGAAAATATCGAAGATCTGACCTGCCTATGATCAACATTAAGAAGCATCTATCTAGCGAAAAAAAGTTGATGCTACAACATAACTAAGTCATTTGAAGGACAGGAGGCATCTTATATATTTTCGCGAATATAAGCACGATTGTCCACCCCAAATTTGAGAGAAAGACTCTGATATTTTGTACATGCTCAACCCGAGGCCTGACCTTCGTGAGTGAATTATTTTTCTTTTTCGCTGAATTGTTGTGCTCTAAGATAGTCCACGGATACTTCTCAAACATCGTAACTGAAAAAAACAAAGCAAATGAATAAAAATAGGTACGAAAAGGACAGGTGAGGTCTTCGCAAGGGCACATATACGGCGTGTGCACAATCTCACGGTCTGAATCGAAAAAACGGCGTGGGAAATTCATTTCTAGTCTTTAACTCGATCCGGCCTGTAGGCACGGGAGGTTTTGAGGAAGGTTAGATATTTCGAGGAGAAGTTTACTCCCTCGTACTGTTAGCAAAGTGTCGCCAGAGGCAAAATCGTGGTCCGCGGTTCGGAGATCGTAGTGCGCGCAGATCGGAACCACTGGCAAAGTATATCGGAAGCGGCACAGCCGTGTTTGTTTCTCGCCTGTTTCTGGCAGGGATTTTCGGGCCGGGTTGGATCAGGGTTAAGGTTTAGGTTAGGGTTAGGGTTTGGTGTAGAGGGTTAGAGGTTCGGTTGATTCCGCCGCCATGCCTAACTCCTGTCATCGGAGGTGTTTCTAACTATAGCACAGACATCTTAGCGATCAATAACCAGACCGTAAGCAGATAGATGTCTTCAATGTCTAGGTTCCACTCAAAGGGGTCCTCTTTAAATTCCAAATTTGCGCGAAGAAGGGAGCTTTCCTACACCATGGTCCAGGCGTGTGGTTCCTATTGCGCCCCTGTTGTAAACAAATAAAGTTATCTGGAAAAGCAGGCTAAAAGTTATCAGCTATTCTTCCAGAAAAACACGTTTCCCTATTCCATCTCGTCCAAACAGTAGTCTTGGCTCAACGACATACTCGTATGTAATGTGACTGAAAAAATACTGAAGAACACGACAATACTATGTCCCTCCCCCCCTCACACCCTCCCGCCCCCCCCTTAAAATCAAAACCAGGCACCCACGTCCTTCAAAACTCCGCCCCCCCCTCACCGGTTATTCGACTTACAGGATTCACTTGATAAACTGATGCATTATTTTCCACAGCTGTCAGATTTTGTCCCGGTTTCATAGTTTCCGCGCACAGACTGCCTAACAAAACCCTGCCGACCGTGATAGCTACACTGTAGTTGCAAGGAAGGGGAGTCGCCGACCTATATCCTTAATGAGGACACACAACCCGTAATACGCGAGATCGGAGTATCACACACAGCTAGCAAAGATGAGTTTCGACAAAATATTCGATATCACAGCTGCAGTGTTTTTAATTTTTGTGATAATACTAGATAGACTAGTAGACTATATGTCTGGGTAAAAATCTCGAAAGAGTATCTAGGGTATAAGCCTTTGGAGCACCAACACCCCTCTCTAGATACTAATATCAGGTAGCCCCTTCACACGAAAGAAAAGTTTCCCAGATGCAAAGGGGTAAGGACCGAACCCTGCTACGCGTTTTCGGACAGGCTGCACGTGGAAAAAGTGTTCGTGTTTAGGTATTAGTGGAGTTTTTTGGGGTCGTGGGTTCGAGCCCTACATCCACCATAATAACAAGGTTTTCTGAAAAATGGGAACGGAGCCTAAAATGAGAACGGACGGTATTTTTAAGAAAGCAAACCAATTGTGTACAACTCCAAAAAAAAAAATGACAGTCCTGTGGGGCTGTACAGCAGCTTTCGAATGAGCTGTCGCTCAGGCTGGAAGTCCTCGGCATCGCCTTGGTAGCCAGCATCTAGAGAAATCACAATAGAGCCAGCGTATATCGCTTTTTGCGCCCACCCGAAGGCACGAGATGGAGCATGACCGTACATAGTAAACCTTTTCAGACTTTCCCCATGCCGAACTCAGAAAATAATCCCCCCGGGATAGCAAGTCGGCCGGATATACAGGCGGATCTGTCAATTATCCAAGCCGTTTTATTCCCTGGGTATATCGGGGAGAGTATTTTTCAAGTTCGACATGGGGAAAGTCTGAAAAAGTTTATTTTGGTGGACGTGGGGCTCGAACCCACGATCCAAAAAACCCATGGTCTGTCGACGACGCCTTTTTGTTGAGGTGTTAGTGAGGTATCAGTCCGTTTGACCACTTGCAAAAGATTAACTAATAGCTAACCCAAACTAAGCTTTATGATACTAGACACAGAACTGTACAGTGTGCGTGGTTAAAGGGACATTGGGTTCTAACCAGGAGAGTAGTGCGACGGTAGAGGGTGAACCTTGGTTTACCGTTCACAAAATTCTGAACCTCACACAAGCAACTTATCAAGAAAAGACAAAACCTTTCGTCCTTCTGTCCGCAGTCCAGTCTGTCCAGACATGTACCTGTAACGGGGTACAACTGTGTAACAGTAAGCTGTAGATTCTATATGGAATAATTCGTGGCGTTACTCTTCGTGTTCGACTCCCGTCCCCATGTTTTGTAACTGGATTCGTAGAATTTTCACGATAACTCGCTCCATTGCTTAGAAGACAAACACGCAGGCACATCAAAAGCAGCAGCGCACAACGACTCAGCCCTCGGAACTCGCAGAAAGGGCTCCCCCGCGAGACGTGATATCATCGTCGATAGGCCGTGCGCGAGCAGCAGCAGCAGGTGCCGACGCTGTGCTGACGAGCGATGTTGACCTAAAACCAGAGATTCCAAACGATTCAAGACCAGTGGACCGATAGAGGTGCACCACTTTTTGCCTGGGGTTCCTCAATTTGTGAGGTTAAGAACTCCCTTTAAATCTGATTTAGAAAAAAATACAACTTTTACTCCTAGTTACTGGATGAAAAATCCTGTGGCCTTGGTACACAACGATAATCACAAAATACAACCGTCTAAGTAGTTCCGACCATTTCGGACTAAAAGTGATATCGATACTTCTATCGTAGCATGCGTCTCAATGTCCCTTTCAGTTAAGTGCTCTATAACAGGTCGTGGTGTTGCGCGTTCCGCGGGCTCCGATTGCTGCATCGGATGATACTCTTGTCGGGGGAGGTTTTGTACGCTTTATTTTATTTTTGTCATCGGGAGACACGATAAGATTCGTAGGAGTCGGGGGGGAAAACACGGTTGAAAATATTGGTACACGTTAGAAGTCAAGACTTAAGCCCCATAGTAGGCACCCCTGGAGAGGATGACCAAACCGCGGAAACCGGGCGTGATATTTAGCCGTCCGCTGGTCACCCCCATACGTTAACATTCGTTGAAGACTCTTAACCACAGTCACAGTCGTCGCGTTTCGAGCCTCATGTCAGGAACACCTCTTCTTGGGTCCCTGGTCACTAATGAATAGGCGAAAACATCCTAAAATAGTACTGGTGGTTAAAAATTGTATTATTTGCTTCACGAGGCCACCGAAGTATTGATCGTGTTTCCGTTCGGAGATTTTCAAAGGCACCGCAATCTGACACAGAGATTCATATCACCTCTCTAGCCAAAAGCCTTGGAATATTTAGATGCCACCTGTTGATCAGACCCGTGCTACGACAGAGGTAGCACTTTTTGGGGTGCGGATGACGGAGCACCTTAACCCCCAATTGTCGGGGTATTGATTATTATTCGTAAAAAAAATACGTTTTGTACCTACCTAAAGCAGTAACTGTAGGTCATGATACCTTCCCTCTCTGCTTGCGCTCTATTTCTGTTCACAAGGTTTGTTTCTTGGACGTGGTGTAGAGCTCCTCAAGTCGAAAACCGCAGAAAAAAGGGTGAACCTCTACTGGTACCGTAGCCTCTGTCGCCGTAGCATATTTTACGAAGCAAATCGTAGTTTGTCATTGACCAAGGACCCAGGCTACGGTAGGGGGGTCTCCTTTTGGGTCTTTTATTTCAGTGGCTAGGAGTCACTCGCGCGAGTAACCCCTTTGTTCCTATGCAATCTTACGTTTTCTTTATGTTTCACATTGACTAAATCAATCCGCAATGCAAAGGTGATCTAAGCTGCGCCAAACGAAGTACCTAAACCATCTTCATCCGTAGGATACAGAGCTACTCGTGCGAGTGGCTCAAACACACCAGTGAAAATGGGGGTACCCCCCCTACCGTAGCCTTGGTCCAAGGACAGGGGAGCGGGAGATATCCCCGTGTGTTCCGCTGGGGTTCAGTCTCTCCCACTGATGACGCTCTATCTCGCGGACAAAAAAGCATGATATGTTCCTTTTTAGCGCAGCGTAGGTTATCATTTAGTTGCGCATTCCCATCGGTACAATCAGCGGCACATAAATAAAAACCGGGAAATAACAGGGCGGGCACTCGCGCGAGTTCACGACCCGGAGTCGCTGCAAGATAGCAGCCACAAGCAGTGAGGTTCCCCTCTACCGGAGCAAGCTACAGTAGGATCGACCTACTTCGATTCCGAGGCTCCTCGCTCGAGACGCCTAGCACCGCACCTAAAATCACATTTTGAGAAAACCGAAAATATACATCACCCGATAAACAAACACGCAGCCTAACGTAGGCATACAACACCGTTTATACACTGTGGTTCTTGAAGTAATGGAACGGCTTTCCGACGACTTTTAGTTAAGGAGCCCCGCCATTCAGAATGGGATTTTTGCCAAAATGGTGCTATCTCTATGGTGCCATGCGTCTTGGTCTTTTCCCTGTGTGGCAGGGTTTCGTAACAAAGACGACGAAGACAGAAAATACTAGCCCCTAATGTAGCCAATGCATGTACTACCTTAAGTCAGGAACGTCCCCGTCGTTCTGCTTTTCAGGCAGATGATATGGCAGTCGGAGATGAGCGCCACTGACGATGGCCTCTACGACGAGACGATGTTTATGTTTGTGCGAAATTTTATCTTAGGTTTGGAAAATCAGAAACGTTTCGGCGAGTAACCTTGAAAACCTACCGAAATGCGTCGTCATGAAACGATACTGCCATATATATCGTTGAGCACAATCCACGGTTGGTTGCCTTTGCAACATTTATTCTAAATTCGATGCATGGTCTCCAGCAACCCTCCTAAGGGTGCACCACTTGGTTCGAAAAATTAAAATCGACGGTGACGTTTAGTGGACCGACCATTGGATGTAGGACTAAATCCAATGCCGTAATTAGTAATAGATTCAGAGCCACTGGTGACCAAGGCTACTGTATGTAGGGTATCCTCTTTTTTTGCACTGCGGGGTGTTCACTATCATACTAACATACTACGAGGTATCATATAATACTCCATCCATGCCGCTGTGTTCCCCCTCCCCCCCCCCCCCCTCCAACGCCCCCTCTTTCCCGACCACCTGCACGATCGCCTAGACCTAGCACCACGCGTATGACAAGCTGATACATATCTTTGATCTCACAGCCGAAGTGTATTTGAATATTATTTGTGACCTAAACCTCCTAAAAAATCATCCCCCCCCCCCCCCCCTCTTGCTCTCCCTTACTCAAACGCCCCACCAAATATCGAAATCCGCCACATTAATAAACACTTCACGCACAGGATATCACCTCATTATCTTTCGAGAGCCATCCATGCCGCTGTTCCCCCCCCCCCCCCCCCGCCTCGAACGTCCCCTTCTTCCCCATCACCCGCACCTTCGCCTAGACCTAGCACCACACGTATAACAAACCCCTCACCTAAAGCCCTCCCCCCCCCCCCACCCCCCCCCCACCCCCCACCCCCGCCCCAACCCCCCACCCTCCCCCCCCAACCCATCCCAACCCAACCCCCTCGAACACTCCACCCTCTCTTTACTCACTGATTGTACGACTTACCCCAGGATATACACGATAAACTGATGTATTATTTCCAAAAATGTCACATTTATCCCCTCGAAATAATGTATAGTTTCCAGGCACATATCGCGCTGCCCCCCCCCCCCCCCCCCCGCCCCAACCCCCCCCCCCCCCCCCCCCCCCCCCCCGCCCCCCTCCAAACCCGCTCGCTTTTGATCAAAACCAGGCCCCCCCTTTCCCTTCACAGCTGTCAGATTTTGTCCCCCTCAGAAACGGGTTTTATAGTTTCCGCGCACAGACTGACTAAAATCATCCTGTTGACCCTGATAGCTACACTGTAGCTGTAAGGGGAGTCGCCGACCTATATCCTTAATGAGGACACACAACCCGTAATGCGCGCGATCGGAGTATCACACACAGCTTGCAAAGATGAGTTTCGACGAAATCTTCGATCTCACAACTGGAGTGTATTTTAATTTTTATAATAATATATTATCATATCATATCATATCATATCATATCATATCATATCACAACATATTATATCATGTTCTATCCTGTCCTATCATCCTATCATCCTATCATACGATTACAATATCGTACAATCGTAATTTCCTGCTACCATACTATTATACTATCACACTGTACTTATCATATCATGTCCTATCCTATCCTATCATCTTATCATTCTTTCATACGATTATAATATCATACAATCGTACTATCATACTACCATACTATCATACTATCATACTATCATACTATCATACTACACCATCCTATCATATACTTCTTGTATCGTTTTATCAAACTATCATACTATCACACTGTCATACTCTTACCAGTGAATCTGTACCTCACTGACGACACGACTATAGACTACATGATATGCTCGGCGCAGCGTGAAGTATTGCTTTGCAGATTTTGAAGTCGCGAAATTAAAGTAACAACAAAGGAACAGGGGGTACATCACTCGCGCGAGTGAATCCAAGGCCACTGTAAAACAAGGCCCTCAAAAAGGGAAACACTCCCCCTATCGTAGCATTTTTGCCTGGTGCCAGGAGACGCGTATGTCCTTTTCAGGTTAGGGATATGAGCCAAACCGAATTATATTTTGCCACGCTGAACCAGCAAACTATTTTCAGGGTTGTTTTTTATTTGAACTGCAAAGCCACACTTTCTAGTGTCGCATGCACTTCTTTTTGGAATATAGCTTCACGAGCAGCTGCGTCGGCGTTGTCTGTGCAGCTCGGTGGTAACTCCGCCAGAAACGAACAGAAGGAGTCAGGTATTCAAATGGCGTCGCCCGTTTGTCTGGGAGAGAAAGGTGGAAAGTCTAGCGGAGAGTACCGACAACTGCACCAGAAACTCGATCGGAGGCGCGGATGCAGAGTCAACCCCTGAACAAGGCAACTCGTTAACAGACAAAGACCAAATAAAAAATTAACGAGGTAATGATTGGGTGCTTGTTGAGCCACAAAGGATGTCTATTCTACGTGAGAGGGCAAGTTCAGCCCCAAACAATATACTGGAGTATTTATTGTGTTCTGTGTATACCGAACAGCGTATATTAGAGGAATCAAAGCAGGAAAACCCGACTGCGGCAGAAGTTAGAAGAAGTTGCAAACACTTTGTTTTCTTAAAACGTACGTGTTACTGTATAGCCTTTCCAATACACACTGTAAACGGGGTCGGATTGATGGTTTATAGACATTTCCATCCAAGAGATGCACACATCAAACCTTGTTGTGAACATATGTTGTGAGCAAATTAGAAAAATGAAAATACACTCCAGCTGTGAGATCGAATATTTTGCCGAAACTCATCTTTGCAAGCTGTGTGTGATACTCCGATCGCGCGTATTACGGGTTGTGTGTCCTCATTAATGATATAGGTCGGCGACTCCCCCTACAACTACAGTGTAGCTATCAGGGTCAACAGGGTGATGTTAGTCGGTCTGTGCGCGGAAACTATAAAACCCGTTTCTTAGGGGGACAAAATCTGACAGCTGTGGAAGGAAATGCATTCGTTTATCGAGTGAATCATGTAAGTCGAATAACCGGTGAAGGGAGGGCGGAGTTTTGAAGGACGTGGGGGCCTGGTTTCGACCAAAAGGGAGCGAGGTTGGAGGGGGGGAGAAGGGGGGGTTAGGATAGGGGGGTGGGGGGCGGACGGGCGGGCAATTTGTGCGTGGAAGCTATAAATAATTTAAGGGAATAAATCTGATGGTTTATAAAAAATAACACAAAAAAAATGCACTAGTGTATTTTGGTGAGGGGGGTTGGGGCGGGGGTGGGGCGGGTGGGGCAGCTCAATCAGTGCGTGGAAACTATTTATTCTTTCAAAGGAATAAACGTGACGGTTTGGACAAGAATGCATCAGTTTATCATGTATATCCTGGGGTAAATCGTGCAATCAGTGAGTAGAGGGCGGAGTGTAGGAGGGGGTGGTGGTGAGATGGGGTGGGGGGGTGGTGGTGTGGGTGGTGGGGGCGGGGGAGGGGGGAAGGAAAGGCTTTAGGTGGCATAGATGTAAGGGTTTGCTATACCTGTGGGGATAGATCTAGGCGATGGTTCGGGTGGTGGGGAAAGAGGGGGCGTTCGGGGCGCAGGAGGGGGGGGGGGGGGCGGGGGCTGGGGGGAAAGCAGCGGCGTGGACGGTTCTAAAATAAATGTAAGGTGATGTCCAGTGCGTGAAGTGTTTTTTTTCATATGGCGGATTTCGATATTAGGTGGGGCGTTGAGCGAGGGAGAGCGAGAAGGGTGGGGGGGGGGGTGGGGAAGGTTTTAAAAGATGTTTAAGTCGCAAATAATATTCAAATACTCTCCGGCTGTGAGATCAAATATATGTAGGGGCTTGTTATACGCGTGGTGCTAGGTCTAGGCGATTGTGCGGGTGGTGGGAAAAGAGGGCGTTAGAGGGGGGGGGTTGAAGGGGAGGGGGAGAAAGATTGCACACTACATCAAGGATGGTCAGAAAGATAATGACGTGATCTCAACTGCGTAGAGGTGTTTATTGCTTTGGCCGATTTCGATTGTAAGTGGGGCGTTTGAACAAACTAGGCGGAAAATAAAAAAGGGAGCGGGGGGGGAGGGAGGGATCGAGGAAGGGGGGGGGGGGAGGGGGGGGGGGGGTTTCACAAGAGTGATCGGGGGAGGGGAAGGGGAAGGGGGGGGAGGACGGGACATTTCAATGTGTGCGCGTAAACTATAAATCCTTCAAGGGGACAAACCAGACGGTTGTAGCAAGAAGACATCCCTTTATATCATGTGCCTGGTGATGTTTACTATTCTAGAAGGTTTGATGTTAGATGCAGTATTAAACCCAGTGTTTAGGTGAAGTAAATAACGTGTTAAATCTTCACAACTTGTTATTATTGTACATGGATCGTAAGCTAGACATCGCCGACCTATATCCTTAACGAGGACACACAACTCGTAATGCGCGCGATCGGAGTATCACACAGCTTGCAAAGATGAGTTTCGACGAAATCTTCGATCTCACAGCTGGAGTGTATTTTCATTTTTTATAATATTTGTAGTTACCTTTACTTTCTGACATCGCTGATTATTAGAAAGACATACGTATCGGCAAATACAGCAGGCGAGGTGATGTGGTCATGCACTGTCACCGCCATAATATAGTTTAATTTTTTTCTGACATCGCTAAATATAAGAAAGAGATATTAATGCCAAAAACAACATGCGAGGTGATGTGGTCATGCACTGTCACCGGCATCGAGCACTAGAGGGAGAAATGCGAATCGTCAGGTTTTTTTTTATAAGAACGTTACCTCGGTACGCATTCTTTGCTTGGCATAGGTTGGAAGGCAATCATGCAGACCGTATGGACGAAATATCCTACGTAATGGGTTGGTGAGGTGGGTTACCGCAATTTTAACATATCTGCCCGTGCTTCCTTTTCAAATTATTATTGTCTCAAATGTACGATTTCACGCCCATGATTTTTACCTTGCCGATGTGGGGCTCTGAGGTCGCCAATTCTAAGACAGAGATACATCTTACAAATACAGAAGGCGAGGTGGGTATGGGATGTCATATATATATGCGATGCCACCCTTATTGAACGCGAGGGTGACTTTACTTCGTTAGGCATATGCTACTGCGTTTCGTAGAGGTCGTCTTAGGTGGGCGTGCGATGTCACCACTATTGAACGCGAGGGTGACTTTACTTCGTTAGGCGTATGCTACTGCGTTTGGTATGGTAGAGGTTGTCAGGCAATCACTCATGTATACGGATGGAGGCACGAAATACCCCGCGTAAAAGGTTAGTCCTGTGGTTGACCGCAGTGTTAATATATCTCTGTCTGAACCTATTTGTCACAATATTCTACATAGTGTACAATTATACGTCCTTTTTTCTACACACTGTCGTCGAAGATGTTGTGGTCCTGCAGATGTCGCGTCCATGTCTGGTGCTTTTGTTAGTGGTGCCCATGAAAACATGCTCTATTGTGCAGTAAATGATCGCTGAGTGGTGTTCCTTTCTTTTGCATCAAGTTAGGTAGTACATGCCAGCACAACCGCTTAATTGAAATACGACAAAAAAAATCCTCACACACCTGACACACAGAGGAGACAAGGCCCGAAGATTGTTCAGTATACCGACGGTCATATGTTGTGAACATAAAATAAATAATGAAAATATACTCCAGCTAGCTGTGAGATCGAAGATTTTGTCGAAACTCATCTTTCTTTGCAAGCTGTGTGTGTGATACTCCGACCGCGAGTAATACGGGTTGTGTGTCCTCATTAATGATATAGGTCGGCGACTCCCCTTGCAACTACAGTGTAGCTGTCAGGGTCAAAGGGTGATGTTAGGCAGTCTGTGCGCGGATAACTATAAAACCCGTTTCTGAGGGGGACATAATCTGACATTTTTATTTGTGGAGGGAAATGTATCAGTTAATCAAGTGAATCCTGCAAGTCGAATAACCGGTGAGGGAACGGCAGAATTTTGAAGGACGTTGGGGCCTGGTTTCGATCAAAAGGGGGGGAAGGGGAGGAGGAACAGGTGGGGCAGCTCAATTTCTGCGTGGAAACTATAAATCCTTCTTGTGCGGGAGGGGGAGGGAATGTGGGGCGGGGCGGGAGGGGGGAAGGGCTTTAGGTCGCATAGATGTAGGGGTGTCCTATACGCGTGGTGCTAGGTCTAGTCGATGGTGCGGGTGGTGGGGAAGGAGGGGGCGTTGTGGGTGGGTGGGAATTGCAGCAGCGGCATGGACGACCCAAAAATGATAACGAGGTGATAGCCAGGGCGTGGAAGTGTTTTTAACTCTGGCGGATATCGATATTAGGTCTGGCGTTCGAGCAAGAGACAACGAGGAAAAAGAGTAAAAGGGGCGGGGGGGGGGGGGGAGGGTGAGGGTTTTCAAGGAGAGGCAATATATACGAGTCCTCGAAACTTACGCTGAACTCGCAGCACGTGTCACGGGCTGCGAAAAAGCTCGCCGTGCTCTTCGGTGCTCATATTCCCGCCCTCTACTCCTTCGGATGGACCCAGTTGTGGTCTGGAGGTGTTTGAGCAGCGATATCCGTTCAGAAGACAATAATACCTGAAAAAGGAAAACGCGACGAGGGAATGCCAGGAGGTAATGTGTCCGCAGGGGGGGACAAAGGGCTGCGAGATGAAGCGCACTGATGCCTCAGACGGTTGGCGTCGACAAAGTATGTCGGCGTTTCCCAGGGGATGGATAAAACGCTTCGCGAACGTGAAAAGAGGATTCGGCTTAGTATTTACTGGCCTCGAACGAACGTTGTTGTGTAGATCAACGTGTACGTATGTGTACATGTAGCACCCTGGCATTGGTCACAAGGACCAGTAACAAGGCTTCGTCCGTAATTTTGCACTTACCTAGTATCTGGTAGATAGATAGATAGTAATAAGGTCCCCACCCCGGCCACACATGGATGTCGATTATCGAAGAACCCTAATGCGATCGAAATACTCCCGAATCTCCATTTCCGGCAGTAATACCGACATCCAGGCCGGCATATATTATATAAACTGAAAATACACTCCAGCTGTGATTTCGAAGATTTCGTCGGAACTCATCTTTGCAAGCTGTGTGTGATACTCCGATCGCGCGTATTACGAGTTGTGTGTCCTCATCAAGGATATAGGTCGGCGACTCCCCTTTCAACTACAGTGTAGCTATCAGGGTCAACAGGGTGATGTTATTCAGTCTGTGCGCGGAAACTATAAAACCCGTTTCTGAGGGGGACAAAATCCGACAGACAGCTGTGGAGGGAAATGCATCAGTTTATAAAGTGAATCCTGTAAGTCGAATAACCGGTGAGGGGCGGCGGCGGAGTTTTGAAGGACGTGGGGACCTGGTTTTGATCACAAGCGAGCGGGGTTGGAGGGGGGGGGGGAGGCAGGGGGGGGGACGGACGGGCGGGCAATTTGTGCACGTGAAAGCTAAAAATACTACGCGCGATGGGATTATCACACACAGCTTGCAAAGATGAGTTTCGACGAAATCTGCGATCTCACAGATGGAGTGTATTTTAATTTTTCATTAATATATATTTAGAATTTTCATTTTTTATAATATTTAGAAAAAGAGGGAAGCTCCCGAACGGAACAAAAAAATGTTTTTTCGTGTTACAGAAACAAAGCCTTCCCCTACTAGGTTCCGGCTTGGATTAGAAGCCGCCCTGCTCTGCGACATAAGTTTCTGATGGGCGGTTTGCACTAACTTGCGGTCGATGATGATTCGCATGCTCCTTGAATCGAAACACCCCCCATACGACAGAGTCCTTAAATGGGCGGGTCATTCATCTGCCTGACGCAACGGCTTACTATCTCCTCCCATTGATTCCTGGCCACCAAGTCACGAGAGATTGTTCTTTTTGATACTCGCCAATAACAAGAATACGGTGAGGGGGAAAGGTATCCCTGTTAGTTTCACTACTACTGCGTATCACTACTGTGTATTCGACACTCGCACCATTAAATCGATTATTACATCACGGACAAGCACAATAAATAAATCATTTAATGGAGGTTTAAATACGCACGCGATATCGACGTATCACACGCACCTTGCAAAAACGGAGTTTTTTTTTTGTCAGATAGATTCCTTTCTGGTCGATCTCACAGCAGAATGAAGCGTATATATTTCCACCCTTTACAATTATGACACAGCGTAGCTTTCCATTCAATAGCGTTTGTTTATATCTCGCGAGCATTTACCGCTCGAAAAGCAAGCCCTTCTTTGAGGCCCGTCTATGGTGAGATTGGTGAGATAACAAACGCATTCTCATCGTATTGCAATCATGCAGCAAACGGCAGCAGCGCAAGCTGTGCGCATGTGTTACAGGTATTTGCATTGGATTCCCACAGTAGATTCGTCGACGCACCTAATCCAGCAGCCCCGGTTGCTCCATTTGAGAGATGCTTCGCCATCGTAAATAAAAAAAAAAAAATCGCAATATATATGTTAACTAATCTTTTTATCAAATAAGTCCTTGAATGATCAAGACTCAGAGGAGTCACTCGCGCGACTGAAAAACATGTCATCAAAATTGACCCCGCCACCGTCACATACTTGTGGGTCCAATGAATGGACGTTCCATCTCCATATTCCACGAGTCAGACGAAGCTCCCGTGAATCTCTGTAAGACTTGTGGCTTTTGCCGGGGGCGCTTGGCACCCCCACGGTGGTAATGGAATAGGATATTAGTGAGTGGGCATTGGTAGGGGATTCACCAGGGGAGTAAGCTCAGTTGGAAATGAACTTCCGTCAACGAAAACATTTTTGCATCATCCCATTCGGTGTAGGCCATGCTTGGTCAGTTGCCATGAACATGAGTGAGTGTAAAACACGTGCAACCCAGTGCACTAGGCGAATAATTTCATACCTGGTAGGGAATATCCTTACTACGATAGAGGTATTATTGTAGCATTTTCTCGCAACGATATTTTCCGAACATCGGGTAGATTTCTTGAATAAAATTTGCGGGAATGGCGCGTTCTTATTGTCAATATATGAAAAGCTTTTCGGGGGCTTACGCCGCCACGCTAATAGATGCGATCCCAAGGTTCGTGAATACGGTGCATTGTTCGAGTGTGTGAGGTTTTGTGTGGTGTGTTGTTGATCGTGTTGTTGCGGGCGTGTGGTGGTTCATTGTTATTTTGTTCGCTCATTCATCAGTTTAAGAAGAGGCTGGTTATCACACTCAATATTGGTATGATGAGTATCCAGTAGCCTTTGCGATGTTCTCAACCCACAAATCATACCAGATAAAGTACAAAATATATTTCGATTATTGTGGTGGTCGGGACATATTTTCACAGTTTTCTCAAAACGCGCGGGGAAGCCGTGCTCGGGTCGAAACCTTAGCCTAAGTTAGGTTGGGGTTGGGGGTGGGGTTAGGGTCAGGGTCAAGGGTGGGGTTTGGGTTAGAACGGGTCCACGCTCTCTCGCGACTTGACAAAAATAAAACACAAATACTCAAAAGCAGCCTAACATCATCAACAACGGTCGAGTCGTTCTACGGTAGACTCTTCCCTCTAACCTTCCTTTAACGAACTCGACAGTTTTTGAAACCAGCTTCCGGACAAATCTCCCGAAAAACGGTGTCAATTGACACCTCGACGTCGTCGTGCGATAGCCCTTCGCAAAACAAGAGAATATGTGGGAACTTTTCGAAATTGGCATCCTTCCCCGAGTCGAGCAGCTGTTAAAACGTTCGATGAGGAAAACCGACAGCTGGTTTGGGGGGGGTCTATCGTGGAGTCGAGTCGTCTAAAATGAAATTGATCTGTTACTTCATCTGGTACGATTTGTGGGTCATAGTCAGTGAGGCCTCTCTGAAAATGAGTGAAAAAAACAAAAACAAAAAACTTCCTTCTTTGCCGTAGAGCCTCGAACTGCACTAAAGTCTTCTGAACTCCTTTACAACTGGGAACTCGTTTTTGGGGACAAGATTACCTTCATTTAATATAGGGAGGGGTTCGGGGGCTTTAAAGTGGTGAGTGAGACCCCCCTGTTCCTAGGATCTGTTCGGCACCAAGATAGATGGTTGTACAGCAGTTCGGGACGAAAAAATATGGTTGTATATTCCGAGCACCCGTTCGGCACAGACGGAGGGACCAACCGAGGCAGCGACGAACGGAGTACAGCGGTGATGAATGGCATAGAGGGACTGAATGTGAAGGAGATGGGGAATAATGCATCCAAAATGGCAGACGACAGAAAGCAACATACTTTAACCCTTTCGCTCCACCGTGCGGTACACAGCAGAATACACCTGTATTAGTTTACCTGAATTCTCGACGATGGTTGGTCAATACAGCCTCGTACCGGCGTTTGACGTGAACTCCTTGCGGTACACCATACCGCTGCTTTTCAGCTGGGCCATCACTGTTTTCTGACGTGACCCACATTCCGCTGTATATACGATAACCTGTTCCTGACCGTCGGTATACTGAACAATCTTCGGGCGCGTCTTCTCTGTGTCAGGTGTGTGAGGAATTTCTTTGTCGTTTTTCAAGCAAGCGGTTGCGTTGGCATATACTACCTGGCTTGATGTAAAGGAAAGGAACACCACTCAGCGATCATCTACTACACGTTAGGGCATGTTTTCATGAACACCACTAACAAGAGCACCAGACATGGACGCGACATCTACAGGACCACGACATCTTCCACAACAGTGGGGAGGAAACAGGACTCATAAGCGTACACTATAGTCTATAACAATGTGGAAAGTAAGTACAGACAGGGATGTTAACACTGCGGTAAACCACTGCGGTAAACTTTACTTCGCTCGTTATTTCGGCTTTTTGGAATTTGACAACGAGCGGCTGGAGTGTCTCTGCACTCCACGACTCCGTTACTCACCCTTGGAGTGTCTCCACCCTCCGCCTTGAGGGTCCCCGCGGGGGAACGTTTATACTCATCGTAGGAGTGTCTCCACGATCCTTCTTAAGGGTATCTCTATACTCCCCCCCTCCCACGCCCAACTAAGGCATTGTCTATACACTCCCGTGTATACCAAGGAGAGGACAGAAGGACGAGGAGGAGCCGTCGAGAGCAACGTTCTCGGATTACGCACCGCCACGCCTGTCGCTGCCGACGCTGCTGCTGCGCCGTCAGCGATTGGTGTCTTTTCCTTGACAGCCCGTGCAGCAGCGGACCCAACCAACGTTACCACGGCTTCAACGGCAACGCAGACACGCGTGTGGCCATCTGGATGTTACTGGAGCTGGGTAACCGCACATGGTTGCCGGCGGCAAGAGACTTTACCAGCGTTTGACCAGGCCTGCACGACTAGGCTGGAGGGACAGACCGCTCGATCTCAGCCTGAGTTCCTTCAACCGAGCCTACACCTTTGCTCTTTTAATGGCCACCGCAATCTCTACTGCAACACCCCCTCCTCAAACCTTGTCTGAGTCAACGGCATCGGCAGATACCGACTACCTCTATTGGCCCGCCCCCTTCTCGGTATCAGCCAGGACCGGACCCACTAACGGGTACCGCAATCTCCATCGCGCCACCCCCTCTCTTCAGTACCAGCCTTCACTTCCCTATAGGCGGGGACCTCAATCTTAAATTCACCACCCGCCCTCTCCTCAGAATCAGCCCGTACCGGTCTCACCTACGGGCACCACAATCTCTATTGCACCGCCCCCCACAGAACCAGTCGATACCGGCCCCACCAACGGGCACCGCAATATATATTGCCTCGCTCCCGCCCCCTCGTTGGTGTCAGTCCGTACCTATCGACTGTACCGCAATTACTGTTGCACCGCCCCCTCAGGACCAGCCGGTACCGGCCCCACCAATGGTCGCTGGAATATCTACCCCCCCCCCCCCTCCCGCCCCCTCATCAATGTCAGCTTGTACCAGTCCTACCCGTAGGTACGACGGCCCTTATTTCGCCGCCTGATCATCACCACCGACCTGCAACAACCTCACCAACGGCAGTTCAAACAAGACTGCAGGCTCCAAGCGAAGCAACTGTTCCAGTAAGTTTAGCTCCTACCGAAGTTACAACAAGTTACCCCCTCTTTGAAGTCCCTTCCTAATGGCGATCGCGCGGGCTACGGCACATCGTTCTTATAGCGGACAGTGCCTTAATTGAGGCGGACGTGATCACAGTGTGAAAACGTGTTGTCATCCCTATATCAACTCCACCTTAGTGATCAATCCCGTTCTGGGCGACTTTAATGACGGCGGTCATGCATTCCAGAAGTGGAAACAGCGTACGATCTCCTGCCATAGAGGCCAACACGAACGCCACGTGTGCCGTAATTCCCACCGCAGCGGCCACAACCCGAAGGGACAACACCATTCCGGCAAATCACACACCCGCTGGCACAACTCCAATGTTACGCAGCAGCGCTGTGGGGGCAGCTCGAACAAGCCTGCAAGCTCTCATTGAACTCACTACTCCAACAACCAGAGTTTCCAGGGTAGTTCATCACAGCAACTCACCCCGCCTTTCGTTCACGGACTTCCTTCCACAGTAATCCCCGTTGCAGGCTACACAACCTAGCCCCCCTCCACTCCGAACAACACAAACACGCATATCGGACCCACGCAGCACGGTGGCAATGCGAACTTGTGTCAGCCAGGCGCCTTCCGCACCATCTGACCTGTCGATGGTGGATACCACGTTGCTAATTCACCAGCATCATCACACGCGACTGTACCGTGTACCTCTCAAGATTCCGGCACGTACTATCCCCCAAGTGTCTCCGACTCCACCCACCCGCCCCACCCTCTTCACTGCCCCAACCCCCGCCGTGTTCTTCTTTCATAGTGACCCACTCGACCAAGTGCTGAATTTCTTGCTCAAGCGGTTGGTTTGAGGTGTGAGCTGGATGGGGTAAGCACGGCTAGCCCCTTCACGTCCTTCTCCTCTGCATTCCCCGTCGATGCGTGACACTGCGCTATGACTGCCAACGCGAAATTTCTGCAGATGATAGCAATATCCTGGGAAACACACCAACGACAATTAACAGCAGAATCCATTCTCTCCCCGACTCCACTGCCACTACCCCAAAACCATAAACCTTTACATCGTTCCCGCCTCCGACCCCACAATCTCCTCGGCGCATGTCCACCGACATCCGCCGTCCTCGCCGAAAAACACCACAAAACTCGACCTCCAGCAGTTCTGGACTAACATCTGACCGCCCCGTGATGACCTTATCACTCTCTCCCAGGCACGGACTGCTGCAGGTACCACGTCTTGTTCCGAGTGTGTCCCTCCTTCTTCGCATACAGTTAATGCTTCTTCCTCCAGGGTTCCCCGTCACGGCCACCACACCGTCGCGGACATCCCCTGGGGACCTCGACAACATCGATCACTCCCCCAACGCCCTCGGAAACAAAGGTCGCGCAAACAGCAATTTCGCCCACTATTTCACACCAGACTTCACAGGGACGCACGATTTCTCCGTGCTCCCCCCACTATCATCAACCCTGCACCCCTCCCAAATGATTTCCTTTCAAGACTGCTTCACGGTATTTTCCCATTGGTACACCTCAGCCTTCACTGTCGACAACGAGCACTACTGCTGCGCCGAACAATACATGATGTCGGAGAAGGTCAAGATTTTTGACGATCCAGCCACCCGCCGGGATATCATCGCTTCCTCGGACCCTGCGCATCAGAAACGTCTCGGGCGATCCGTGTCCCAACTTCAACCAAGCCTCTTGGGGCGTCATCTTGATGACATCGTTTACCAGGGCAACCTCGACAAGGTTTCGACCCCACTCTTCTGTCAGCAGCTACTGGAAACACGCGACAAGTTCCTGGCCGAAGCCAGCACGCACGATCTCGTCTGGGTTATCGGTTTCAGGGCTGCAGGCTGGCAAGCCCTCCGACCTCAACAGTGGCGAGAGCTCCACCTTTTAGACGAACTCCCCATGACGAGCTTGACCACTACCCCCTCTCAATGCCGCCCCACTCGCGTCTTGCTCTCGAATGATGGTATCCAAGAAATCTGCGTGACTATGGCACCACCTACAGGAACCACCGCACTGGACCAACCCATACCCTTTTCCTTCCAGCAACAACTCCGGCATGTACTTTGGTCTCTACCATTACACCCGGACTAGACGCCTCTGACATCCCACCGCCACCTATCGCCGAACATGGACCTGGCCTCTCGAACGGCATGTCACCATCGACTACGCCTCCTTCACCACCAGGATCAAAATACACAGCGGACCCTCCGCCCCCAGCTGTTACGGCCTAGTACACCTCCTGGAAACCAGCTCTGCACAGACTTCTGTCTCCGCTGATGCCTGGACCCGCATGAAGTACATCACGGCCAGAGTGTCTGCGAACGACACGTGCATCCTGGTTTATGGAGGGGCTTCTTCACGTCGTCCCCCTTCCTCACCTCGACCTCCGTCAGGCTCAGCATCCTGTTTCTGCATGCGATGCCACTCCGCTGAGCTCGCGGTTTTTACGTGTAATGGTTTAGCGGGCACCATGCAACACGCTGTCCTACCGGTACGCGACAGCTGGATGCGTTAGGCACGGCGCACATAAACAATGCTGCCACGTCAGCCCTCTCAACCGATATTCGGCGAACCTTCCCTTTCGGTTCCTCGCACCGAGAGCTTCACCACCTTGATCAGCCATCACCGACCGACCACAGACACCTTCCACCTCGAGTTTGCCCTCGTGCACGCAATCATACGATAGTCCATGCCGTCGATTGTCCCAGTAAATTTGGCCCGCTCTAGGGGTGCTTCAGCCTTCACCGGCCACTATCTGGTCGACATGCTCTCCCGCGACGGCGCTTCCGCTGAAACCGAAATTTTCGTCGTCAATGGGTATCAAATAATCCCGCTCTCAGGATCGACGGACCTTGAACAGGGTAATCTGCTTGGGACCTCTTCTTCCCCCTCATACAAATTCCGAGATCTATCCTACAGAAAATTACCACGGAACCCCTACTCACCATCGTCCACGCCCTTCACGACAACATCCCCGTGGCCACCGACGGCACCCCTCGGACCTTGACCCCCCCTTTTGAAGGTACCTTATGTTAAGCTCTTACAGCGCCTGAGCGGCGACCACCGCACAAGATTTTTCTGACCTTGGGATCGGCCACCCCTACATTTACGCGACATTACGTTCGATATCCACGTTTCTGGTTGGCCCGCTTTTGTCATAGAAGACCTCAGACATGTTTTCTGCGAGTTTGCCGACGTCTTCCCTCCATGTTCGAAACCACGATTGTCTCGAACTCGCCTATTCCCTTCAAAATTTCCGTCCCCCCAGACACCGCCACTTTCTTTCCTCGCCCCCACCGGATCAACCCTGTCCTCGTCCAAACGGCCGACGCTGTACTTGGCCGCAGGCCTCATTCAGCACTCGACCTCTCCGAACGCCAGCCCCATGGTTGCCATCTCCAAGAAGTATGGTAATATTCGGATGTCGGTAAAATACACTAACCTCAATGTCATCAGCTCTTTGGGCCAGCTTCCCATCCCCCCGCGTCGACGGGGTCTTTGATTCCCTCCGAAAAGGACGCAGTATTCCTTGTTGAATAATGTGTCTTCGCTCCACCACATAATTATCGACATAGACACCATACCATTCATGGCCTTCTGCACGCTCACTCGCCTCTTCTAGTGGTTCGTCATTCCTCAAGGTAGCAACGTCGCGCCACGTGGCTCGTCAAGGTCGTCAACGACGTAATTAAAGACCGCGCGCGCGTCGCCGCCTACCTCGACGACGTCATTGTCTTCGACCTCGACGCCACCGCCCACGTCGCCAACATCCGCTCTCTCTTCGAAAGCCTTCGGGAGTATAACCCCGAACTTTCCCCCGCCAACGCCAATCTTGGCGCCACCGACACCGATTTTCTGGGAAGTATCATCTCCTCTTGCGGCGTTAGTCCCAGACGCTAATACGCCCGCCGCGTTCACCAAGATGCCTATGCCCAAGAACATGAAGCAGACCCGTGTACTCCTCGAAGGCATTGGGTACGGTCGAGAATTCCTGAAGAAGCTCTCCACCCGTCTCCGCCCATTAACGCCCTGCTGAAGCAAGGTGTTAAGTTCGTTTCCGCCTCGGAAATGGGGGCCAGCGCCCGGGGCATCATCCACGAACTCGCCACCCCTCCGAGCATTTTCTCCCCGGACGGGGACGCCGTCGCCCAAAAACCCCGCCTTTTCCGCCTTTATTGCGATGCCATCATCGACTGTTTGATGGCCACTCTCGAGCAGGAACAACCGGACGGCTCTGTTCACCCTATCGTCTTCATCAGCCGCATCACCCTCGACAACGAACGAAGCTTGACACCCCTCGACGCTCGAAGCCGGTAGCATCGTCTGGGCCATCGAACGTCTCCGCGGTCATCTCTGGCTTACCAAGGCCCTCATCCACTCTGACCACAGGGCGATTGAGAATGTTTCCAAGGTCAACGTGCACAACGTTCGCGAACGGCGCTGGTTGGAGTTCCTCTTCGTGTACACTTGCAATTTGGAGTACCGGAAAAACTCGTTCACTGCAACGCCGACTTCGTTTCCCGTCTCCCGCAATCGGCTACCGACGTCGACCGGAACGGACCAAACTGCCCCACTAGTCCCGACACCGTCAGCATATACCTCATCCAAGCTTGCCGTCTCATCAAAATCGAGCCATTCTCACGAGGAATAGGCTCGGGTGGGCTCGCCCCACTTGCCTCCGGCAATTTCGCCCCCACCTCCCCTTTTCCCTGCACCAACAACATTTTCGGCGACTAACGCTGTCACGGACCGCGTTTGGACGTTTCATATTCACCTCAAGATACTCGGCTATTCGTGGCCGCCCTCACCGCCCCCCCACCCGGCCACCGGATTGCTCTACAGCATTCATTTCATCCCACGCTTTATCGAAGACCCCGCCGCCGGATCGCCTCACAGCCTTCTCTTCGGCCCCGACCTTTGTCAAGGCTATACCACCTATCGCCTCGCTGCGTTTTCGTTGGTCCACGTTGCTACAACCAACACCTCGTCGCGCCACCGCCTCACCGCACCCCCCGCCAGCCACCGCCTTGCCCAAGACCTAGACCCGGCCGCAACACCGCCTCATGGCGTTCCAGCCGGCCTCCGCTCTGTACCACACCAAGACCCCGACGCGACAACGCCTCACGGCGCTCCCACAGGTCACTACTTTGTCTTAATCAAAGTCCCTATGTCGGCCTTGCTGCGCCACGCTCCCGTCGGCCCATGCGTTGCCTCAGACCTTGTCTACAACTCGTCTTTTCATGGTTTTTGTCGGACACGCGTCTACTTCCGATTACATCGCGAATCGCCTCTAACCTTCCAGGAAACCGCCGTGGCCACTGGCGCTCCTCTCGGTTCGGGATGAAGGCCAACTGTCGTCTCCCCATCGTCAACCTCAGGTGTCTCGGTTTCGACCTCTCCTCGTACCTCTTCATGCCAGATATCTTCTCGGACCCGGGACCGCTCCGCCGATGCTGCTGGAACTCCCCGTTCTACGGACTACGGATTTAGCTTTCGTTCCCGGGCTGCCGCCGCTTCAAGACCAACATCCCCCCAGCGTCGTTCACTTACTCTTGGGTCCTCGCCGGAGGCCCAGCGATCTGCTACCACACACAGCCCCGCTGTACACAGCACCCTGTCGCCTTCAACCGCGGTCTCATCTACCACCCCCAACCCGGACCCCTCCTCATATCGCAAACCACCGACCCAGGGCCCTCTCCCGCGCACCCCCTACTTTTCTAGCACTACTTCCACTACCTCAGCTTATTGTCGACTCCATTCATGACTTCGATCTCCGTTCCTGGGTCGAGCACTGCAGACCAAGGCTATGGTAGGGGGGGTACCCCCATTTTCACTGGTGTGTTTGAGCCACTCGCACGAGTGACTGTACCCCACGAATGAAGATGGTTTAAGCACTTGTTTTGGCGTAGCTTAGATCACCTTTGCATTGCGGATTGATTTCGTCAATGTAAAACATGAAGAAAACGTAAGATCTCGTGGGAACAAAGGGGTTACTCGCGCGAGTGATCCCTAGCCACTGAAATAAAAGGCCCAAAAGGGGACCCCCCTACCGTAGCCTGGGTCTGCACTTACACGGGCAACGCGCGTCAACAACGAGCTGACTCCCTTTCCTCCGCTCCTCTCTCGTTCCTTTTCCTGTTCACCTTCGCCGCCATCGGACGACCACGTGGACCATATCCTCTAGTCTCGTCGCCCACCTCTTGCGGACGTCCAATCGCTCGCCACAACAGGCCAGCTACACAAAACCGATGACGACACCGTCCTTCTCGGACGCCGTCCATAAACGGGCTCAACACACCACACCTACGATCTACAACCCCCGTCCCTTGACTCACCCCCCCGCGTCTACGTTCATTTGTTGATGCGCCCATAGGTCTTGCATACATGCCACTCAACCACGTATTGTTACTTGGATGTTTCTCGGACACCAAGCATGCCCTGGCGTTTCCACTGCTGGATCGGCAAAGTGACATTCCAAATCGTTGTTGGCTTCGCCGCTGTATTAAGTGTCAGGCGCGAAAAACTTCGCGCCAAACGACTCGCTGGCCTGCCCTTTCCTTCCCGTTACCAAACGGCCCTGGCATTCTCGTCAGCGTAGACTCCTTCGGCCCCCCACCCTTAACGCCTTATAACAACGCCTTCATCTTCCTTGTTTCGGACCGCTTCAGCCGCCGTGCCGACATGTACGCCACTACAGAGGCACAGATCACCACCTTGGGCACGGTCTACATTCATGTTGACCTTTATATCTCTCTCTGGTGATGCCTTGTAACGTTATTACCCGACAACAGACTCCAGGTTTGCTCCAAAAGTTCTCTTGCCTTCTTCAACCGCCTCGGCATCAACAATATTGCCACCAATTCCTATCACCGGTGCACAAACGACGGTGTCGAGCGTGTCAACCACACCGCGTCCCATACGCTCGCCATGGCTGGCGACGAAAATCAAACTGACAAGGATATTCAACTCTCACACGTCTAAAGCGCGACAACAACCCAATCAGCGCAGCCACCGGACTCGCCCTCAACAACGTGCACACGGCCCGCCTCCCTCTTGCCGCCTTCGACCTCCCCCACATCAGCGGACATCAACGCCTCAGTCGAGACCAGCCTGCTTGTGTCGACCGCGCCACCGCCCGCCAACAACGCGCCTGCCGCCCCGGCCGGAAAATTCACGCCATCTACGTATCGGTGTTCGACCACTGCGACCCTTCCCTCGTTGACGCCCTCCACATATAACCCCCATTGTCTGCTGCCATTCGACAAGACGCCAGGAAAGGCACCGGCGCCATCGTTCTCAAGACTCTTTTATTCTCCAACTGGATCGGCCCCTTAAAGATCCTATACATGGGCCCAGCACCTGCCTCCGCCATCCCGATAGTCGGCTCCTTCACCACAAGCTCCTGTACTTCGAATTCCCGTTGGACATGCTTGGACGAGACTCCGAACCTCTCGTCTCCGTCCTTCGCTGCAAACCATTCCGGAACACTAACGACATCCACGACGCACCAAAGCGCTTTCCGGCCGACTTCATCGAGTACGTGGTCAACTCCTCCTCCGATAAGTTTCCGTAGTTCCACGTCCCCCTCGACGACATCTCTCAACCGCCGGAACGGATCGAGGTCGACCAAATCTCGGGGCACTAACTCGTTCGCGGCCGGGGGGGCGTTCTCGTCGTCATGTACGAGACCCATTGGTCCGGACTGCTCAGCACTTCATTCAAACACGAACACAACCTACAGCACCACCGTCTTCACATTCTTTGCTATTGGCCTGGCACCCCTTCACAACACCGGCAGTTCAACCGCGTATACCGACAGATGCACATCGGAGTTGCTCACCGCGAATTAGGGCGGACCCGTGGCGAAATATTTCCCGCTCCCGGATACAGCCCGTTTCACGCACCTTCTTCCTTCAACGCCTCACCTTCACGACCTCTCGGCGGGGGTACAACTTTGGTACAAAGCCCGCGACGGTCTCTGGCGTAGTTGGCAAAGTAGCCCATCGCACCTCGGCCGACAAGTCCTCGGCAAACCCTTGATTCATCCGCTTCCTCGATGACCGGGAACCGATATGTAAGCGTCATGACGCCGGAGGGCTGGCACGTGGTGTCATCCGCAATGCTGACGGGCCCCGCGGAGACCCATCAATTCCCCCTTAGTGTCTCGGTACACTTAGCGTCAACCATAGCTCAGTGTTTTCATGTTATATTTTGTGCTTTAGTCTTCTAAATTACCGATGAAACCTTCGGGGTGTAATGTAACTTCGATGTTTCAGTTATGGAGGCGTTGAGGTTGCTGTAACGTTTTTGTTTCCCTTATTCGGTATGGCCTAACAACAATTTTTTGTTATGCTAGATATTCTCTCGCTTCGGGTACCCACTTTGCTGGCTGTTTTCCTGCAGTACCTGTTTTTCTCTTCCCCAGTTCAGGGGCTACATTTTCCGGATTCCTTATCTTTGTTTTTTGCGTTCCCTTGCATCCGTACTTTCAGCCCAGCGATTTAGTGACAGTGATGCCGTAGATTGATCCGTACCAGAGGAAGCTTGGCGTCCATCACGTGGTGTGGGTTGATCGTTTGGGTTGGTATATAGCATCATTCACTATCGTTTTTTTGGACAGCAGAATCTTTAAAATCCACTTCCCGATTGCCTGATGTCATTGTTAGCCATTGTTATATCATCGTGTGATATGCACTTTCCAATCTTCAGGGTGGTCTAATGTTGTAATGTCCCACTAGATTTCCGCTATCTCCATGATCTATGAACCAACCGTCTATGTCTGCTGATAAGTTATATCTCTCCAGATGAATTAAGTTCTCTTTTCCGATGTTTCATTTGTTGTGCGATTCGGAATGGGAATAGTGAGATTAGGAATCAATAGAGTGTCTATGAAGGCTGTTGTGCGATCCAGGATTCGCCACGTACACATATATCGAACAATAGCGTAAACACTTTTCCCCCCCCTGCCCCCTTTCCCTGTTACCCCACCTGAAATCAAATCTGCCAGAAAAATGTAAACACTACGAGGCAGATGATGTCACCTCAGTACCTATCGAACCACCAACGCCGTACCTCCAATTCATACATTTTCTATTTTTGCACCGCCTCTTTCTCCAACATCCGCACCATCACCGTAAGCTTGGTATGTAAAGTAAGGTTCCCCCCAGATTACGTTCATGCGACCTTGAGGGGTTCTGTTGCTCCCCCGCTTCATCGCCCTCCCCCCCCTCGTTTTGTTCTCTCCCGCCGCTCCACCTAAAATCAAAATCTGCCAAAGTATTAAGCGATACCAAACAATTGATATCATCGATTTACCTTTCTAGCCACCCATGCCGTAGCTCCAATTCATATCCCCAACCCACCCCTCCCCCCCCCCCCGCCGCCCAATGCCCCCTTTTTCCCCACCACACGCACCATCGCCTAGACCTAGCACCAGACGTATAGCAAGATCCTGACAGATGTACATCTATTCGGCCTAAACCTGTTTGAACCCGCCCCCCCCCCCCGTCGCTTCGAACACTCCGTGTTCTCCTCACTGGTTTTAGGACTTCCAGGGTATACATGATAAACTGATGCTTTTCTTCCGCAACCGGCAGATTGTCCCAAAAACGATATATTTGTTTCGACGCGCAAATTGTGCCTCCCCCACTCCCAGCTCCCTTGTGTTCAGGCTCCGGCCCTTACGCCCCTCAAATCTCCGCCCTTCCCCCACCAAGTTTTACGACTTACAAGATACACTTGATAAACTGATGCATTTTCTTCCACAGCTGACATATTTTGTCGCCCTCAAAAATGGGTTCATAGTTTCCGCGCAGAGATTGATTAACATAATCCTGTTGACTCTTGGTTCAAGCTACACGGTAGTTTCAAGGGGAATCCCCTAACTATATTCTTATTGAGAACACGCACCAAATAACACACGCGATCGGAGTATCACACACAGCTTGCAAACATGAGTTTCGACAAAAATCTTCGATCTCACAGGTGAAGTGTATTTTTAATTTTACAACCGTATAATTAATCACGGGATCTGCGGGGCATGTAGGAAAAATAACAATGGGCATCCTGCCTTAGGCCACACGCCCTGCGCTGAATATTTAAAATAGGTAGCTGTACGTTCGCAAAAAGAGTAGGATGGTTCTTAAAAGAACACTAGGACTCGATGTGATTGGTTGAATTCTGAGTTGGTCCTTACTCCCACTTCAAGTATGCAATGAGTCACACACGTGGCCTTGTACAAGTGGCCGACGAAGGCAGTTGACAGCTTGCGCTCATGAGTGACGTTTGGAATGAAGGTTCGGATACCTTGCCAGTACGAGAGCCGGTGTTTGGAGCTTGGCCAGAGCCAGGCTTCCCACCCCTCCCTCCTCTCCTGCCCCCTTTTAATCACTCTTGTATCCTGACCTGAATCAGCAGGCATTGCTTGATGACAACACGATAATCTACTATCTACTACCTGGGTTTATACTGCTTCACCCGTGTGTGGTCTCGCGAGAGCTGCCCATTCTGAGCATCATATCGACAAGGATCTCCCAAGGTAACACCTTGATAGGTGGCTGTTGTTGGCTGTTATCTCACTGTGTTTGTTCTTTTGGGTTTCTCTTTTTCATGGTTTTCTCTTATGTTTGGTCTTCGACTTCGTACTCTTCTCCCTCTTCAATTAGGTTGTATCATATTTACCCGATACCAGTGGTATATTTCGTATATTTATAATGTTTGTATGTTTTTTGTCTGTCTGTGTGCGATTGAACTGCTTTTGTAGTTTTTGTCCTCTCTTTTTTGTGATGGACTGCTATTTTTTGTTCTGTGAGTATGTATCCTGCTATTAATAGTATATGGATAGGTCTTTATTTTTGCTTGCTATCATGGTGTTAATTTTCATATCTGTTTGTTTGTTTTGATCTGTGTACCAGAGATCAAGTTTTGTTTATTCAAGAATTGCACCAGGTATAATGTGTGTTTTTAGCCGTGGATCAAGTCTTGGTCGTTTTGCTACGTTTCAATTTGCATATAACTAGTTTCATATCGGTTTGAAGGTTTTGATGCATGTTGTTACGATTTTTTTCTTTAATGTTTACAGTCCTCGTGATGTGTTCTGCGCTGCAAGGTGTCTGGTGTGCCGGCCTTTATCACATATTCCCTATATACTTTATCTGTTATTGGCATTACACGGCATAATCCTTTTGCAGCCAATGCGACGTAGTATTTCGGTCTCTAAGGCTAATCCGCAAAATCCTCCAAAACTTGTGAATATTAAACTGGCAGGGCACTGCAGTCAATCATACGTGCAAAGATAATTGCATGCATTCCTTGGCCGCCTTACAAGCAGGAGGGGTGTATATGAGCCACATGTACCTCTACAAAATAGAGCAGTTACTAGTACTGTACTGAGCCCTCTATAGTACAGGTTGAATAGTGCAGGCGCCCGGTACAGTGCATGTAAAATCTCTGGACACACACAGCGCCCTCAATAGTGCACTATTGAGGCAGACCCCGTTATAGTGCTGGTTAGGCACCGAGGTGCCCCGCAATAGTTCATGTTGGACACACACAGACAGACAAACAGCAGACAGACAAACAGCAGACAGACACAGCACCGAAACGGGGGTAAACGAGCTGCTGCAAGCCCGAAGACCTCTACACAGCGCAGAGGCGCACCATGCCTTGTGCGGACGGTGAACTACGCCATCAACAACACAGAACTCCGCAAGCCCCTAATGGCCACGTCTGTCAGCGAAGGATGTGGCGGGCGGCTCGACGGTAATTGCGGCAGCATGTTTGACGACCACGAAACGAAACGCATCTGCAGCATGTGCGTCGCCGTTGCTGGCAAGCGCAAAGCGACACCAGCTGTGAGTGCTGGGGCGGGACCATCTAAACGCCCGAAAAAGACAAAGGGAGGGAGTGAGAAGGGTTCTGGTTCTCGTGCGCGGTCGGACAACAGCGCGAAACTTGAGACTCTACAGTTGATGGATGGGAGTTTTGTCACCACGTAATGAGGGCGGAGGGCAGTAGTACACGTTTGCTCGTCTTTTTGCAGTGCGCTCTTCTTGTCGTGTTTCTTTTTCTGTGTTTTTGTCTTTTTTTTCATCTGGCAACATCGAAAGAAGGCAACGAAGACTGAGATTTAGCTCCGTCCACTATTATTGATACACATTTTCGATCCATTTCGTACTCTGTTAGCCCCGCAAAGCATGAACGCCACGCCATGAAGTCAAAGAGTGCCTCATCAATGCACTATTGAGGTATATTCAAAACCTCAATAGTGCCGAACCTGCACTATGGAGGCATTCTTATGAGTAGTGCAGGTGCCTGCAACAGTGCAGGTAGAATCTCTGGACACACCCCTGCACTATAGCGGGCCCTGCACTGTAGCAGTTGTTGAATGCTGATATTATACCTGGTACCATGCCACAATCCGACCAAAAGCCCAACCTTGACCAAGCTCGAGTCTAATAGCCTAGTCTAAGCTAATAGCCGAAATAAATAGCGTGTGGCATCAAGGTTTTTAGGCTCTCTTCATAAAAATTACAATACGTTAGGTAGATGTGCATGTCAACATGTATATTCTTGTTGTTGTTTGTGTCACATTAACTCCTGTAAAAAATCTAGAGGCCGTGGTCACACAAAGGTGCTGGAGCCCTAGGATGATCCGGAAAACCATTTGAAATCGAAATTCGTCCGGGAAATACTACGCTTCCCCGCCTAAAACGCACGATACGAAGAGGCGCACAAGTAAAAAGTCCCAATGTGCAAACTGAACTCCATGGCCGAGGGTATCCACTCTACTACAGCATAGAGTTACCCCGTTCCCACAACTAACCAACTCGCGGCTACAAACCACAGTGGTTGAGCTGCCTGCACCGTACGAACCGCAAGTTAATCGTGAGCACAGACAAACGCACCTGCTGTCTGGAGTGCTGTCGGTATAGTCTACCAGGTATATGTTACACTCCGAGTATATATGGGCCTGAAAATTTACTAGTCTAGACCGGACTAGTCTATAGTTTTTACAAATATATGCGCTGGATGTTTAAGAGAAAAAAATATGTTCTAATCGTGCAGGAAAGTCGCTTAATACCCACGATCTCTACCATGTGCCACAGCTGAGCTACCGATTACCCTGCCTGTAATGCACACAGCATCAAACTATTGCGAACCAGTGATACCAGGTATCCACCAATCGCCCCGTAAACACAGCGTTCGACGGGGAATTCCCCCAACGTGTCATGATTAGTTTGCCCGCCGCAATGGGTGTGTTCCTTGGAATAACTCCCCCCTGATCCTGGCCTGTGGCATCACACACAATCGCCAGAAACGAGTGGCACCTTACGTACGGACCATCAAAAAGTGAATGGCCACAGAAATGGTGTATTGTCGCATGGTCACATGGCGGCAGCGTCGCGAATTGCTGTTGTCGTTGGTCGGATGAATGGCCCAACACAGCTTTGGCCTCGTGGAGAGTTTGGGAAGAGCACCCCTGGTATAGGCTAAAGGAATTCTGCCGCCAACATACAGCAGGTGCAGTGCGCAACACGTTTGAGTCGCTAAGTCGCTAGTCCGACGTCAGTCAAGCTCCAACGTTACAGCGTGTTGGGTTTTGCTTGAAGGCGTGCTGCGATAGAGAATCCCCTTTTTGGCAGACTTGTTTCGTCCTCGATGGGGTCCCTAAATCCCAATACGTCAAAATGACATTACTGCCCGTCAATATGTCTTTTTGGTACGCGTACGAAAGCCATTGGTTTGTTGGTCTGGTTGCGTTTCGGGTTTATTCAAAACGTAGAGCTTTGGTTAATACTCCGGAGTATTAGTATGTGATGCGCGTCTATTAATAGTGGGAATCTTCAGAAGCTAATTGGTGGCCTTTTATCGTAGCGTGTGGCGTTGGCCTTCTTCTATAACCTCCGAAGACCATCACAGGTAGTACTGCAATCCAACACGTTAGCAATACCTGGTGTACCAGAGCCAGAGTACCAGGTATCATGCGGGTCGTAATGGGCTACACTAGTGCCACATTTGCTTGCCGGAAGCTACGATCGTCTACATGATGATGAGCTGGCCTTGTTTCGTCCGATCGACGATGGGGAGTAATCCGTCCATTTCCGTTTTTTAGGCGTGATTTACGTACACTGGTGTATTTGACGGTTGTTGTGTTGTTCTTACTTACGTAGTGTGATGATGGTAGTTAGGCCATATCTTATGCGTCGGATTTGTCAGTCGAAAACGGCGGGCCGTTTTTCGACTGAAGCCCTAATCGAGCTTTTTTAAACACAGTCGAAAAAGGGCTTTTTCCACTCATTTGTTTTTACTGAGTTTTCCGACTGGGGGATCCAGTCGAAAAACTTTACTCTCTCGACTGGATCTGTCAGCCAAAAAACTCGGTCAAAAAAGTTTTTCACCTGTTTTTTCAACCCATCGCATCGCTCATCGCACCACAAAACACACACCCACACGCCCACATACCTATACCAGGTACCACACAGATGTATCATACAACAGCGCCGACGCTGCCTTGGCTATCATCGCTGTTCTTTCTCGCCGCAAGTCAGCGTGGTCCACTCCCAGCTCCGCTCGCCAGCAGCGTGCATCACACGACAGCAGTAGCATGCGTTGTCGATGTCATTTTGCCAACAACGGCTACGCCTGCTGTTGCTTTGGCGGCTCTCGGCTGAGTGCAACGCCACGAACGTAGCCTTGGCGTCTTTCGGCTAAGCCCAACGCCACCAACCCGCTTGGGCGAAGGTTTGTCGCCTGTGAAAAACGCGTTCCTCGCGAAGAACGCGCGAAGCACAGAGCTGCCAAACGATTATCGAGTGCCCCCTCGGCTCACTTCTCTTCACCCCCAATATATATGTTGTTACAGTGAAAACTGTAGAGATTGTGAAACGCGAGCGAATTTACACATAAACGAGACTGATACTTCGAAGTACACATAATAGTTTATACCTTGAGCAGACGAAAGGAACGGAAACATCATGGTACACTGACGAAAGGAATATTTGTACCGATGAATGACCACTGTAGTTAACGACACCGTTAAACGAGAAGAGCATGATATAGTTGAGGCTAAAAAAGAAAACATGATACATCTGCAACAAAGAAAAATATCCGATATAAGCAGTGTGACCCCGAGCTGTGTCGTCTTGGTCACCTCATTTTTTTTTGTGTACAGCACGCGTCGCATTCTCTTCTTCGGGTTAGCTATAGTCCGTTCCATCTCGCATATGCGTTACCTTTAACCTGAAAGATATAACAGTTTAAAATCTCCATTCTACTACTAGTCTAGACCTACAACCTTAGCGTATGAAACACCTCTACACCTACAATGTACGACCACATTCGTGTCTGGAATAGTCTTGATGCTGCGAGTTTGAAAACATATATATATATATATCAAAACATGTGACACAAAAGTCACACGGTGATTTTAGCGTGAGTGCCGGCTGCACGCTTGCAGAGCCCTTGTTGTTACGGTGAAATTCCGGCAACCGTGCGGAAAATCCTTCCTTGGAGTAGAATCCACTTCATCCGCTGGTGTGTCTCTTGGTACGTAATGGCCATCCACGCTTGATTTCCGCTACGGCATGGGTGGAGAGGATGCGGTGTTGCTCTCTCGCGTCGCCGAGCGCACCGACCTGCGACAAATTCTACTAAATCTAGAGGGGTCTTCGCAGAGCGCCGTTGCTCAAGCTTTGTCACCGGAATATCGGCTTAGATGGCAGTGGAACCTGGCCACACGCACGCTGGAAGCTACTTGAGTAACACCATTCAAGACAGCCAAGCCTGCTCCTCGGCGCTTAAAGATTCAGAACAAACACTGTAGTTACGACGCCATGATGGTTCTCACGTGTGGCGGAGGCCTGTTTCTTTCTCGTGTGACTTGGTTTACTTTGCGCCCGTTTTGCAGCTTCTAGCGTACTCGCATTGGCTTGTAAGAACACCAGACATAGGCTGCGGTAAAGGGGCCAATTTCGGGCTCATCGTTTGACGTGGCTTGGGGTCGCTCGTGGGGCCAACCCCCCTGTTTCTTTGAGGTCTTAAGCTTCCGGGCTGTTAAAATTTGCGTCATCAGCAATCTGCAATGAAAGGAACGGTAAGCTGCGCTGCGCCGAAACAAAACCCTATAGGTTATATCCCCCTGTGAGGTACGGAGTAACTCGTGCCAGTGGGTTTAGAAGCCAGAGTGAAAAAGGGGGACAAATCCATGTTCAAGGTCGGCTGGCTTGCGTGGCCCACCCCATGCGGGAGCCTTGGTTGCGCGGTGGACAGCGGATGAAGTAGAAGTTTTCATGTGTTGACTATTATGAAATACAAGGGCTCCGCATGAGCGCCGGCGATGCTTGGGGTAGGGTAGGGCAGCACTTCGACGAGAAAAAAAAATGTAGCCGTCCGATTCGACATTGTTGAAGTTTAAAGTAACGCCAGGAGTTTCGTCCGAACATGAGGTTCTGATGGATAACTTTGACACTTGGTGACGCCCATTTATTGGGTAAGGGGCAGGGAAGCACTCCACGAAATAAGTTGTAGTTATCCAATTCGACACTGAAGTTTAAAGTAATGCCACGAGTTTAATACGAACATGAGATTCTAATAGATTACTTGACGGAAGAAAACATATAGGGTCTAAACAAAGGAAGCAAGAATACGCGAAACACACTTTGGTATTAAAAGCGCCGATAAAGAAAAGTTACATGAAACTTGAATGAGTGCAGAAATGCCGAAAAGACAATGAGAACCTGCTCCACTTTGAGGCGAAACGCTAGAGGACATGGCATAAAAGATACAAAAGCTGTCGCTAAAACGAGCTACAGCTGATAGATTTAACTTTCGTCAGACGTGTGCGTCCACGGGCCATAGTGTCTGCTGTCGCCCTTCTGGCGTTGGCGCACGAACCGAGTTTAGACCTAAAGTCAATTGCCCCCAACGGACGTCTCTCCATGATGACTTACTCTTACCACGAGACAGCAGTAGATACACTCAGCGGACACACCCCTAGCGGGCACACACTCTCCATGCCCGCTGCCCGCTGGCCACTGTTGTCGCCCGCTGCGCCCGTTGTCTGTGAGCTGCCCGCTGTGTGAGCGCTGTGTGCCGGCTGTGTGAGCGGTGTGTGCTGCTGTTTTTGCATGTGTGGTCTGCTGGGTGTGTGTCGATCGAAGACACGCACGGACAAACTATTGGCCACTTCGCCCGTTGTCTTCGTGCTGCCCCCTGTGTGAGCGCTGGCGCCCGCAGTGCCCGTTGTCTGTGTGCTGCCCGCTGTGTGAGCGCTGTGTGCCGGTTGTGTGAGCGGTGTGTGCTACTGTTTTGTGCCCGTGTGGTATGCTGTGTGTGTTTGTTTTGTTGCTCCGTGGTGGTCTGCCTCCACCTGCAGTCTAAAATCAAATGATCCCACACTAAAATCAAGTTTAGTCAAAGACACGCACGCAAACTTTTTTTTTTTTCATGGGAGCCTATATTGCGAGGCCCAGGTGTAGGCTAGAAACACGCTTCGCTCGAATAAAGCAAGCATTGGATGATATGGTTGAAAATGTTTTACTTACAGAAGGAAAAAAGGAAGGCACCGTTGATGGTGCCTTGAAACACCACTCCGTGTTTACTTCTACAGTAGACGAAGAACTTACTTACAGAGAAGTACTAGAAGGAAAAATCAGGCATACTGAATGCCCCCTCAATGCATTAATATTTCCCAGGCCTATATATTCCCGGCCGCAGGAACCTTTCGCAGATGTCGTATCATATAATATAACAACAAATTACGAAGATTTATCACGTTATTTACTACACTTAAACACTGGGTTGCATGCTGCATCTAACATCAAACCTTCTAGAATAGTAAACATTTCAAGCCAGATGATATAAAGGGATGTCTTATCGCTTGAATCGTCAGGTTTGTCCCCTTTGAGGATATTTAGTTTCCGCGCACATATTGAAATGTCCCGCCCCCCGCCCCCCCCCCCCCCCCTCCCCTCCCCCTCCCCTGACCCTTCTTGTTCAAAAAAAACCCCAACCCTCCCCCCCCGACCCTCCGTCCCCCGATTCCCCCCCCCTTCCGCCTAGTTTGTCCAAACGCCCCACTCACAATCAAAATCGGCCCGAGTAATAAACACCTATACGCAGTTGATATCACGTCATTATCTTTCTGACCATCCATGACGAAGTTTTCAATTATTTTCCCCCCAAACCCCCCACCCCCCCCCCCTCTCCAACGCCCCCTCTTTTCCGACCACCTGCACGATCGCCTAGACCTAGCACCACGCGTACAACAAGCTGCTACATATCTTTGATCTTACAGCCGAAGTGTATTTGAATATTATTTGTGACTTAAACGTCCTAAAAAATCTCCCACCCCCCCCCCCCCTCTTGCTCTCCCTTACTCAAACGCCCCACCAAATATCGAGCTCCGCCACATTAATAAACACTTCACGCACAGGATATCACCTCATTTTCTTTCGAGAGCCATCCATGCCGCTGTGTCCCCCCCCCCCCCGCCTCGAACGCCCCCTTCTTCCCCATCACCCGCACCATCGCCTAGACCTAGAACCACACGTATAACAAACCCCTCACATAAAGCCCTCCCTCCCCCCCCCCTCACCCGCACCATCGCCTAGACCTAGAACCACACGTATAACAAACCCCTCACATAAAGCCCTCCCTCCCCCCCCCCCACCCCCGCCCGCCCCCCCCCCCCGCCCCCACACCCCCCACCTCCCCCCCAACCCATCCCAACCCCACCCCCTCGAACACTCCACCCTCTCTTTACTCACTGATTGTACGACTTACCCCAGGATATACATGATAAACTGATGTATTATTTCCGAAACCGTCACATTTATCCCCGTCAAAATAATGTGGTGTTTCCACGCACATATTGAGCTGCCCCCCCCGCCCCCCCCCCTCCCCCCCCGCCCCAACCCCCCCCCCCCGCCCCACCCCCCCCCCCCCCGCCCCCAACAATATACTGGTGCAAAAACCGTCAGATTTATCCCCTCGAAAGGATTTATAGCTTACATGCACAAATTGCCCCCTTTCCCCCCCCCCCCCCCCCCCCTCTCCAAACCCGCTCGCTTTTGATCAAAACCAGCCCCCCGCGTCCTTAAAAACTCCGCCCCACCCCCCTCACCGGATATTCGACTTACAAGATTCACTTGATAAAAGGATACCTTTCCCTTCACAGCTGTCAGATTTTGTCCCCCTCAGAAACGGGTTTTATAGTTTCCGCGCACAGACTGACTAAAATCATCCTGTTGACCCTGATAGCTACACTGTAGCTGTAAGGGGAGTCGCCGACCTATATCCTTAATGAGGACACACAACTCGTAATGCGCGCAATCGGGGTATCACACACAGCTTGCAAAGATGAGTTTCGACGAAATCTTCGATCTCACAGCTGGATTGTATTTTCATTTTTTATCATAATATAAAAATAACAATTTACTCCATCCAGCTGTGAGATCGAACATTTTGTCTGAACTCATATTTGCAAGCTGTATGTGATATTACGATCGCGCGTATTACGGGTTGTGTGTCCTCATGAAGGATATAGGTCGGCGACCCCCCTTTTAACTACAGTGTAGCTATCAGGGTCAATTGTGTACGAAAAGCACGTCATCGCTCACGTTGGTTATTTGTATATTTTTTTCGGTAGTTTGTCCGTCGTTGTTGTACGTTGTTGTTGGCGCTTATCCTATAAATAAAATGATGGTGCGATCATTCGACTCTGCTTTAAGGAAGGATATTCGATTTATATAGCAAAGGCATCTACGCTACATTGTCGGAGGGCAAAAATATTAATGTTATATATTTTATTACATCTCATTTTTTCATGTGTATCAACCCGAAGTTGTATACGTTCTTCACAACTCCAATTGTTTGTTTTCCGTTTCCTATTTATTCAACGGGTCTTGCCCTCATTCTCACTTTTTGGTCGCTTATGCGACCCCGAAAACGAGGCTTAGAATCACGATTTAATTTGCCTTTTGGGTCGAAGCCTAACTAACGACCTCGCAATTATTTACGCGGTCGCAATTTGGCTAGTTCTTTGCAAAATAGGATGACCACAAACCAATCGCCTATTTGGTCGAAGCCTGTTTTTTGCATGCTACCCGCTTTTTGGGAGGCCCGCGCCGTGCGCCACTCTTGGTTTTCGGGGTTTTTGCGTTTAGCAGAGGAGTGTCGGCAAAGAGGAGACATAACACCGGTGGGGATAAAGCTTGGAGCCGCGATACCAATATGAGTGTGGAAGGTGGTGGTGTGGATGTGATTTGGAGGGGGGTGGGGGGGGTGGCGCGGACTGGCGTACATTGTCGAAGCCAGCCCTGGAGATACCACTCGTAGATGTCGTAGTACCCATGCATGAATAGCACACCATCGGTCATGCGTTGGCCCGTTCTCGAACATACATCTGCGGAGTAATCCCAAATCCCAAATCGTTGCGAATTCTCGGTTATTATTATAAAAATTAAAATACACTCCAGCTGTGAGATCGAAGATTTCGTCGAAACTCATCTTTGCAAGCTGTGTGTGATACTCCGATCGCGCGCATTACGAGTTGTGTGTCCTCATTAAGGATATAGGTCGGCGACTCCCCTTACAGCTACAGTGTAGCTATCAGGGTCAACAGGATGATTTTAGTCAGTCTGTGCGCGGAAACTACAAAACCCGTTTCTGAGGGGGACAAAATCTGACAGCTGTGAAGGGAAAGGGGGGGCCTGGTTTTGATCAAAAGCGAGCGGGTTTGGAGGGGGGCGGGGGGGGGGGGGGGGGGGGGAAGGGCAATTTGTGCATGTAAGCTATAAATCCTTTCGAGGGGATAAATCTGACGGATTTGGCACCAGTATATTATTGGGGGCGGGGGGGGGGGGGGGGGGGGTTGGGGCGGGGGGGGGGGGGGGGCAGCTCGATATGTGCCTGGAAACTATACATTACTTCGAGGGGATAAATGTGACATTTTTGGAAATAATACATCAGTTTATCATGTATATCCTGGGGTAAGTCGTACAATCAGTTAGTAAAGAGAGGGTGGAGTGTTCGAGGCGGTGGGGTTGGGATGGGTTGAGGGGGGGAGGGTGGGGGGTGGGGGCTGGTAGGGGGGCGGGGGGGGGGGCGGGAGGTGTCTCTTCCTCTGCGTACGCGTTCGCGGCAATATCTGGGAAAATTGTATTGGTTTATGAAGGGTGCCCGACTAGAATTTTACTTCCTAGAGTTGTATCCACGCCTTCGTTACCGGCCGTACGGAACTTTTCGCGGATGCCGTACTCATAGTATATGCGTTTATAATGTATACGTGTACGAAAAGCACGTCATCGCTCACTTGATATTTGTTTATTTCTTTTCGTACGTTGCCCGTCGTTGTTGTACGTTGTTGTTGGCGCGGGTAACCTATTAATGTTTCATGAAAAATGAAAATACACTCCAGCTGTGAGATAGAAGATTTCGTCGAAACTCATCTTTGCAAGCTGTGTGTGATACTCCGATCGCGCGCATTACGAGTTGTGTGTCCTCATTAAGAATAGAGGTCGGCGACTCCCCTTACAGCTACAGTGTAGCTATCAGGGTCAACAGGATGATTTTAGTTAGTCTGTGCGCGGAAACTATAAAACCCGGGACAAAATCTGACAGCCGTGAAGGGAAATGTATCCTTTTATCAAGTGAATTTTTTATGTCGAATAACCGGTGAGGGAGGTGGGGCGGAGTTGTTGTGAAGGACGTGGGGGCCTGATTTTGATCAAGAGCGAGCGGGTTTGGAGGAGGGGGGGGGGGGGGGGGGGGGGAAGGGGGCAATTTGTGCATGTAAGCTATAAATCCTTTCGAGGGGAAAAAATCTGACGGTTTTGGCACCAGTATATTATTGGGACGGGGGGGGGGGGGGGGCGTGTGGGGCAGCTTAATATGTGCCTGGAAACTATACATTATTTTGAGGGGATAAATGTGACGGTTTTGGAAATAATACATCAGTTTATCATGTATATCCTGCGGTAAGTCGTACAATCAGTGGGTGAAGAGAGGGTGGAGTGTTTGAGGGGGTGGGGTTGGGATGGGTTGGGGGGGAGGTGGGGGGTGTGGGGGCGGGTGTGGGGGGGGGAGGAAGGGGTTTAGGTGAGGGGTTTGTTATACGTGTGGTGCTAGGTCTAGGCGATTTTGTGACATATTACTTTCGCATGTATGTGCGTATTGCAGTAGAGACATAAAGCAAACCGGAGTGGTTTTTGCGGATCTCTAACCCCTTTACCACTGGAAACCCGTTTTGGGAACAAATTATTTGGATTTAGTATAGGGAGGGGATTGGGGGCTCTAAAAGAGTTAAGGCAGAATCAATATCGCTGTGTGCGACTTTACGAATCGCCCGATATAAAACTCAAATTGGCTTATTTACCCACAAGCACGTGGGATATAAAAGTTCTTACTTGAATGTGCGGACAAGATGGTGCGCTGCTTTTTAAGAAGGCGGCAAACTAGTTGGAATTAGTGTGCGGAATACCAGTGCGCCAATTTTAAAAGACAGCAAACTGCTTGGAAATTGTTGCAAGGATTACGAGTGCGATACTTCAAAAAGACAGCAAATTACTTGGAATTAGTGTGCGGTTATCCAGTGCGCTAGTTAGTGTGAGAAAACGGCAAACTACTTGGAAACACTGTGAGGATTACGAGTGCGACACTTCAAAAATACAGTAAACTGCTTGAAATTAGTGTGCGGAAAACCAGTGCGCTAGTTTGAAAACACATCATACGACTTGGAAATAGGGTGAAGATTACGAGTACGATACTTCAAAAAGACGGTAAACTCCCTGAAACTATTGTGCGGACTTTTCTTTTTCGACCAAAGTTGGAAATATTTCTGAGCACAGGTGCGCCAACACTTGTTTGTACCCTCTATAAACGAAGTCGCCACATGACGCTATCGTCCCGAAGCCCGCCTGACTTCATGAGCAGCGGCTTGCCAGGCCCGAAGCGCCTATGCGTTGCTGGCGGGATTCGGAATATATCGCTCCTCGTACAGCGTGTAGTCAGTCTACAGCAGCAGTGCTTTGCAGTTTAGATTCTTCAAACAACCTAGAATATTGCCGTGTGCACAGCCCAGACCAGAAGCCATGGCGTCAGCGATGGCACTAAAATAAAGGTGCCGCTGTCATGTGTTGCGTCTTCCCCACCGTTCGTCCGGAGCGCCAACCGCCCCCCGCTTGTTGCCGGGTAGGGTCAAGGGCGTGCCGAGTTAGTGGCAGGCGTTTGGGGCTACTCCGTCACAAAACAACACAGATGGAGGAGCGCTGGGTGTTGCGCTGGTGCTGCTGAATCCGGGCATCCCGTGCATCCGCCCTTCCCCGGCCACGGGAGAACCGGCCTGTCGTGTGCATTTAACCCCGTCCCCACAGCCATCGTTGCTGTTGTTGTCCATTTTAATGTGATGATGATCCGATGACGCCATACAGAAGCAGGCCGCGTCTGGGTATTTACGTGTCTAATTGTGTTTGCCAATCAACATTTCCGGTTCTGCGCAACAAATACAACACTAGATTTCGCGGTGGGGGGTGAAATTTGACCTGTCTGTGAGAGTTTCCGCCTTTGTTTGTGTTCGGCGGACCACAGATCGCAAAAATATCGGGACCACCTACGACACGTTAATAATACACCAGGTGCGATTAATTTGTCTCTATACACCCGAAACAGCGATTTTTTTCGTTTGGGATGATGTCTCTGTCAACCCGAAGTGATACACATTTATCGCAACCCCTGCGGAAGTTATTTGCGTGATAGGTCGCGCCAAAAAACAATTTTCAGCCTATATCAGGTTGAAGAGCAGACCAAGCACGCTCAAAACTTTTGAACACTTACAACAGCACCAAACCAAATATTATTAAAAGACGAACTAGAGCGATCTACTACTGGTGTAACACGCGTTCTTGTGGACGTATCATGTTCGCCTTGCAGCCATTCTAATCTTCTTGCATCGCATTCTTCACAACTAATAATCCCATTTTCCCGTGTTTCATTCGCTTACGCCCTCCAGGCGTCAAGCAAAAACAACCGCAATTTGGCTAGTTACTTGAATAATAATTCGCGAAAAAAAACTTTGGCCTATCGGGTAAAAGCCTCACGAAGCTCGCAAATGTACATGCGGTCGCAATTCGGCTGGTTATTTGCATTGTACGTCGTGCAAAAAAATCAATTTTGAGCCTGTATCGGGTTGACTGGGAGAGAAATTGTCGATCAAATGATGTCAATTTGGCATTGATGCCATTTAAAATGACATTTGAAAAACCTTCCCATGTATTAATCGTTCAAGCTCTGCAAAGGTTAGTTGCGTAATGGGTCGCCAAAAAATGTTTTTGAGCCTATATTAGGGTGACGTGCAGACCAAGCACGATCAAAATGAGAGAAACTTCAACAGCACCAAACGCAACATAAAAAGACAAAGCAGGGCGATCTTCTACTGGTATAATAACACGTGGTCAAGCCCTGCAGACCTCAAGCAAAACAAACGCCCCAGAGTATACCACCGGAAGCACAAAACTTCATCAACTACCGTTTGGAAATGATGTTTATGTGGAAATCATCCAGAGGCTTTAGACGTCAAAATACAACTGAGGTGTCAAGAAAACCTCCTCAAAGTACAATATTTTTGCAACTTCTCGCTTGCCTCGCTCAGCATCCATCCGCGTTCACGTCGAGGATTCGAACAGATGAGGCCAGGGGCGGGGCGGGGGAGCTGCCCCCCGACGAACTTCACGTGTTATACTCGCGGAAGCCCTGCAGACGTCAAGCAAAACAAACCCTCGAGAGTATACCACCGCAAAAAATAGAGTATACCACCGCAAAATACCAAATCTTAACAACTACCGTATGTAATTTATGCCAACTTTCGAAATCATCCAGGCGCTGCAGACGTCAAAATACATCCAAGGTGTCAAAATTACCTCATCAGAATATAATATGTTTGCAACTTCTCGCTTGTCTGGCCGAGCATCTATTCACGTTCGAGTGGAGGGGCCCAACGAGTAAGGCAGGAGGAGGGGCGTTGGAGTCGCCTCCCGAAGATGGCGTTCGAATAAAGAGAACTGACCGAGAATTGCAGTTCCGACAACCGCATAGATGTGCTAAAGCCGAGACGAAAAAAATCTTGATGCAAAAAAGAAATGATCGCATATATATTTTTTTTAATTAATACACACTCTATCTGTGAGGTCGAATATTTTGTCGAAACTAATCTTTGCAAGCTGTGTGTGATACTCCGATCGCGCGTATTACGGCTTGTGTCTCCTCATTTAGGATATAGGTCGGCGACTCCCCTTGCAACTACAGTGTAGCTTTCAGGGGCAACTTGGTGATGATAGGCAGTCTGTGCGCAAAAACTATTCAACCCGTTTCTGAGGGGGACAAAATCTGACAGCGGAAGAAGAAAGTGCATCAGTGTATCAAGTGAATCCTGTGAGTCGAATAAGCGGTGAGGGGAGGGCGAGGTTTTTAAGGACGAGGGGGCCTGATTTTATTCGAAAGGGGGGCAGAAGGGGGAAAGGGGGGGGGAGGGACAGGTGGGGCAGGTCAATTTGTGCGTGGAAACTATAAATCCTTCTTGTGGGGGAGGGGGGGGAATGTGGCGGCGGAGGTGGAGGGCGGGGGGGGAGGGCTTTAGGTCGCATGGTTGTAGGGGTTTGCTATACGCGTGGTGCTAGGTCTAGGCGATGGTGCGGGTGGTGGGGAAGAAGGGGGCGGAGCGTATATATATTATAAATTTTATAATACACTCCAGCTGTGAGATCGAATATTTCTTCGAAGCTCATCTTTGCAAGCTGTATGTGATACTCCGATCGCGCGTATTACGGATTGTGTCTCCTCATTCAGGATGTAGGTCGGCAACCCCCCTTGCAAGTACAGTGTAACTACCAGGCACAAAAGGGTGATGTTAGGCAGTCTGCGCGCGGAAACTATAAAACCCGTTTCTGAGGCGAACAAAACCTGACAGCTGACCAAGGCTACGGTAGGGGGGGTACCCCCATTTTCACTGGTGTGTTTGAGCCACTCGCACGAGTAGCTCTGCACCCTACGGATGAAGATGGTTTAGGAACTTGGTTTGCCGCAGCTTAGATCACCTTTGCATTGCGGATTGATTTCGTCAATGTAAAACATAAAGAAAACGTAAGATTGCATAGGAGCAAAGGGGTTACTCGCGCGAGTGACCCCTAGCCACTGAAATAAAAGGCCCAAAAGGGGACCCCCCTACCGTAGCCTGGGTCAGCTGTGGAAGGAAGTGCACCAGTTTATCAAGTGAATCCTGAGAGTCGAACAACCGGTGAGGGGAGGGAGGGGTTTTGAAGGACGTGGGGGCCTGGTTTTGATCAGACGGGGGACGGGAGGGGGGAAAGGATTGGAGGGAACGGGTGGGTCAGGTCAACTTGTGCTTGGAAACTATTAATATAATCCTTCTTATGGGGGACGGGGAAGGAATGTGGCGGCGGAGGTGGGGGGCGGGGGGGGGGGGGGACTTTAGGTCGCATAGATGTAGGGGTTTGCTATACGCGAGGTGCCAAGTCTAGGCGATGGTGTGGGTTGTGGAGAAGGAGGGGACGTTGGGGGCGGGGGGAGGGGGGGGATTGCAGTAGCGGCATGGACGGCTCTAAAAAGATAATGAGGCCACATCCAGATGGTGGAAGTGTTTATTACTCTGGCAGATTCCGATATTTGGTGTGGCGTTCGAGCGAGAGAGAGCGGAAAAAAAAAGAAGGTTTTCAAGCGGTTTAGGTCACATATAATATCAAAATACACTCCAGCTATGAGATCAAGGATTTGGTCGACACTGGTCTTCGCAACATTGTGTGTGATCCTCCGATCGTGCGTATTAGTCATATATGCAAGGGCTTGTTAGACGCGCGGTGCTGGGTCTAGGCCATCGTGCAGGGTGTGGGGAATGAGAGGGCGTCGGAGAGGGGGAGGGGGGATGAATGAAACTACGTCACAATGGATGGCTAGAAAGATAATGACGTGATATCAATTGCTTAGAAGTTTTTTCCACCGTGGCCGATTTGGATTGTAAGTGGAGCGTGTGAAAGAACTGGGCGGGGAACGTAAAGGAGGGGGGGGGGGGCGAAGATGAGTTGGAGCTAAGGCATCGATGGCGAAATGATTATTGGGATTATATCAGCTGGCTGGTAGAGTTTACTACTCTGGTAGATTTTGATTTCAGGTGGGGCGTTTGAACGAGAGGGATAGGGAGGGGGGGAGGGGGGGGGGGGCATTTCAATATGTGCGCGGAAACTACAAACCATAAGAGGGGACGAATCTGACGGTTGTACAAAGAAGACACCCCTTTATATTATAGTCGAATACATGCGAAAATAGTATTACCATGAAGACATATTAGTCAAGATCGGCCAGAAGGCGCCTACATACAAGAGACCAAACCGAGACCAAAACAATACAAAATTTTTGTGGGCGTACGAGTATTTCCTTCGGAGTCAACCCTGAACCAACCATGCCATAACAGGCATGTTTCCAGCGGGGTGCTGACATTCTAACAACACGCCACTATCCAATTGAATTTATTCATTTCCTAAAGTCGGAATATCCTAAAGTTCTCGAACATTCGTGAATCATGAATCATATCTCCGTAGATTACATTAATATACTGCTACATCAGGCAAATTGCACTTCCTTGATTTCACCCCACATGCTTGTATGTCTGCGTAATATCAAGGCCCCTACAGCTGATATATATACACAACCCTCCCCTCCCGACCCATCCCAACCCCACCCCCTCGAACACTCCACCCTCTCTTTACTCACTGATTGTACGACTTACCCCAGGATATACATGATAAACTGATGTATTATTTCCAAAAATGTCACATTTATCCCCTCGAAATAATGTATAGTTTCCAGGCACATATTGAGCTGCCCCCCCCCCCCCCCGCCCCCAAAAATATACTGGTGCCAAAACCGTCAGATTTATCCCCTCGAAAGGATTTATAGCTTACATGCACAAATTGCCCCTTCCCCCCCCCCCCCCCCCCCCCCCCCCGCCCCCCTCCAAACCCGTTCGCTTTTGATCAAAACCAGGCCCCCGCTTTCCCTTCACAGCTGTCAGATTTTGTCCCCCTCATAAACGGGTTTTATAGTTTCCGCGCACAGACTGACTAAAATCATCCTGTTGACCCTGATAGCTACACTGTAGCTGTAAGGGGAGTCGCCGACCTATATCCTTAACGAGGACACACAACTCGTAATGCGCGCGATCGGAGTATCACACACAGCTTGCAAAGATGAGTTTCGACGAAATCTTGGATCTCACAGCTGGAGTGTATTTTAATTTTTATAATATACACACAACCCGTAATACGCGCGATCGGAGTATCATACACAGCTTGCAAATATGAGTTTCGACAAAATATCCGATCTCACGGCCGGAGTGAAATTTTTATAACATAATATATATATATATATTTATATTGTCTATATCCCAAAAATATATATCTTGTTTGGTCTACCACATACATTTCGCATGCCGCTGCCCCAATTCCCCCCCCCCCCCCCCGCCCCCAACGCCCCGTCCTTCCCCATCACCACCACCATTGCCTAGACCAAGCACCACGCGTATAGCAAACCCCTACTTCTGTGCGACCCGAGGCTGTTAAATACCATTTTGCAACTCCCCCCCCTCCCTGCACCAACCCACCCACCCACCCCGTCAAACACTCGACCCTCTTCTCACAGGTTGTGCGATGTACAAGATGTGCTTCGCCTCCCCCCCCCCCCCCCCCGCTGACGCTCTCTCTTGTCCAAACCCATGCCCTCACGCGCTTCAAAACCCCGCCCTTGCCTCACCGGCTATTGTACGACTTACTGGATACACTTGATAAATTCAAGCATTTCCTTCCACAGTCACAGATGTCAGATTTTACCCCCGGCCAAAACGGGTTTTGTTGTTTCCGCGCACAGACTGAAGAACATCACCCTGTTGACCCTGATAGCTACACTGTAGTTCCAAGGGCAGTCGCCGACCTACATCCTCAATGAGTACACACAACCCGCAATACGCGCAATCGGAGTATCACACATAGCTTGCAAAGTTGAGTTTCGGCAAAATCTTCGATCTCACAGCTGGAGTGTCTTTTGAATGTTCTTACCATATTTTTGAATCGAATGACCAAAAACCAAAGTACAAAGTACAACCTCATCATTCCTTCTCCAAAATATCAGCACTATACCCTAATGTAATCAGTCAGCACTATACCCTAGTGTAATCAGTCAGCACTATACGGGTATTACCCTAATGTAATCAGTCACCATTATACCCTGATGAAATCAGTCAGCACCGCAAAACCAAAATAGGTAACAGCGAAAAATCTCGAATTCAAAATCACTCTAACCCTGTTAAACTTACTGCAAATTCCTATCAATCTCATCATCAGTACACGTGCGCCGTTAGAATCGACTTGTCCGCTGCACGAGGCACGAGGCCTTGCGACGTCGGGAGAGCACCTGAGGAGCGATATCATACCACAAATATAACAGCAGTGTTTTAACGTTACCATATTGTATCACTCGTGGCATCCCAACGTACATACGCGCGCATACTTGCGCAAGTCAGTAATCACCGATGTTGCTACTGATGCAAGAACAAACCACCCACAAGAGGGATAGTAAGATTCGCATATATATGTTTCATCACACCCAATACTACCATGTATGCTTTTATCACACCTGCCATCCTCAACAATATATCGCGCAAGCCCAGAAAACAACAAGGCAGACCAAACAGTCCCACAAAAATACCTGGTGGTACTAGTAAATCCCACCATCCATGATACCCCGTCTGAAAATTAACGCAGCACAGCTTATCAATTATCTGTTGTCCCATGGCAGGGGGGCTTCCAACATGGTAGGAGCGAACCATCTCAAAGGTAACACAACCGGGTCAAACATGGAACCACCGTGAAAATGCCATTAATATCTCATCTTGTACTACACGAGTGCACGAAACCCTATCTAGTACTCCTGACCCCGGCCGCCCACCCGACATCATCTCCGCCTCAGATGGTCTCCCGACCGAGGCTGGCCCCTCTTATTCACCTTATTATACACCTGGGCGACTCAAAGGGAAGTGTATCGGGCGGGAAGAACAACGCGTGAAAATTTATCATCTTTCTCAACCTTTCAAGGTGTCAGTCGTACACTACACGTCCACAGCAAAATAATTGATTCATAGAACCGCAGTCAGACCCGTTCCATCATGCAGCCCCAAAAGACGCTTGAACTCTTGAAACTACAGAGCTACTGCTGCTGCAATGACGGCGTTACACAATAAGAGGGCATATCGTTTAGCGTTTACAGGCTTTTGGGGCTTATAGGAAAAGCTTGTATCCGAGCGAGCATAGACAAAATACCAAACAGCTTATGTGAGAGCATGTCAGGGGCAATCGAGCACACGGTGGTTATGCCCACCTCTTTTTCGGTTGTACAAGGGCGGCTGGTTGTCCGGCAGCACGATGGAGACGGCAAATGGGTGGCCGCACAGCAGTAATAATTCAATTCACGAGGCTTAATTACACGTATTGTCGGATCTGTTTATCGCGATAATATTGGACGGTCCTACATAGGAACGCATGAACACGCACAAGCACGCGCCCGCGCGCCCACGCGAGCACAAAAAAAGCGGAGAGCTTAAGGGACGCAGCCGACATTCCGATCTTGCGATTATGCAACGATGGCATCCGCTCTTGTCAGGTACAACAGGGGGGCGGAGAAAGTAGCATTGCGTCGTGCGGGGTGCGGGGGGTCTGGGTAGTAGTCCGCTATGTTTGGCTCGCTCGCTGGCTCTGTTTTTGGTGTCGAGTTTCGAGTAGAGAGTTCAAGCAAGTTTTTCAATTGACATGGTGGGCGGTGGCATGAAAAGGCCAGCAAGGCACTGTGTGCACTGCGATGTATACGGACACAACACACAATAGCACACAACAATAGCAGTAGTAGTGTGGTACGTAAATATATACATTTGCGAAGTATATAGAAATACATGTATATATGTTACGTTTTCAGCACTGCCACACCTGCAGCACCTGCCATGTGGCTTGTATAAAAAAAAACAAATAGATGAAAAACCCACTTTTCACGAGCTTATCGACGACAAGAAAGGATGCCCAACGAGTGTTAGACGAGCAAACACCCTTTTTTTTTATCGTACAAAAAACAAGGTAGAGATGGAACAAGGAGAGATCATGAGTCGAGCTCATCCGTGCAAAACTGGCATATATGTTTGTTTTTTTTTTCTTACCAAAGACCAAGGCTACGGTAGGGGGGGTACCCCCATTTTCACCGATGTGTTTGAGCCACTCGCACGAGTGGCTCTGTACCCCACGGATGAAGATGGTTTAGGCACTTGTTTTGGCGCAGCTTAGATCACCTTTGCATTGCAGATTAATTTCGTCAATGTAAAACATGAAGAAAACGTAAGATCGGATAGTAACAAAGGGGTTACTCGCGCGAGTGACCCCTAGCCACTGAAATAAAAGACCCAAAAGGGGACCCCCCTACCGTAGCCTGGCCCCAAAACCATAAGATTTATCCCCTTGAAGGGTTTATAGCTCCCACGAACAAATTGCCTCCCCGTCCGCAACCCCCCCCCCCCCCCCCCCCCCCCCCCCCTCCAACCCCGCCCCTTTTGATCAAAACCCGACCCCCACGTCCTTCAAAACTCTGCCCTCCCCTCACCGGTTATTCCACTTACAGAATTCACTTGCTAATCGGGTGCATTTCCTTCCACAGCCGTCAGATGTTGTCCGCCTCAGAAACGGGTTTTTTTATAATTTCCGCGCACAGACTGACTAACATCACCCTGTTGACCTTGACAGCTATACTGTAGTTGTAAGGGGAGTTGCCGACCTATATCCTTAATGAGGACACGCAACCCGTAATACGCGCGATCAGAGTATCACACACAGCTTGCAAAGATGAGTTTCGACAAAATATTCGATCTCACAGCAGCTAGAGTGCGTATTTTCATGTTTTATAATACCACGAGCTTATTTCCTGTTTAAAAGCCTATGCCCGCTAATTCACAAAGCTTACATCAGAAAAAAATATATATTTCTTGGGTAAGGCCCTACTTGTAATGAGCAAAATCCATTAAGGGTTATAAATAATGAAACGCCCATTATTCAACGAGTAACGGTCCTAGTGGTGCCAACTTCTATCCGACCCAAATAAAGAACCTTACTGTTGTGTAAATAATATCGTATGTGCCTCGAAAAACGAAAAATCGACTTGAACTCTGCAGAAACTAACGACGCTACTAAACTGTGCGCACCAACTGATACGCACACAAAAACAACAATCAATCCAATAAAATCTATAGAGAGAAGAATTGAGCAACGATAAAATTAAGAGAAACAAATACCCTGGTATGCGCCTTTTGTGAGCCGAGACTCGTGCTGGCGCGGAATGGGCGGCTCCCTCCTTCCTTGCTTTGTCCTACTCGCTTCCGCCTCTGTCCGCCCCCGACTCCCCGGCTGCGCACTTGGATTCTGCTGCTCCACGCTCATTCCCACTTGCGTCGCTGTCTTCCCGCAGTTTTGTGATGTGCTCCTCGCTCATCCCCACTTTCCCAATCATTGTAGCGCAGACCTGCTTGGTTTTGCAGCTGAAATGCTAGCCCCGAAATCGCTCTCTTATTGCAAGCGCGTTCATGGAGGACTGGCTGGCAGGTGATGGACGGTGGCTCTGCTGGCTCACGTCGTCCATCCCTGACTGCTCTCGCATTTTCCTGTATCGGGCTGTCGTAAGCAGCCTCTGGATGGTCTTGCTCCCTGTTGCTCCTGTGTACATGCAGGTTTCGCCACTGTCGTGTAGAGTGGAGGTCAGTAACGAAGATATATCGCTTCTAAAACAGCTCGGGATCAACGCGTCGCAGTCAGCCACGGTCCAGCGCGTTGCCCTCCCCGGGCACGGTTCCAAATTCACATCATCAGTTAGTTTAATGAGATAATCCATGCTCATGGTCGGCTTGCTCGCGTGGCCCACCTCATTCGAGGGACTTGGTTGCGCAGTGGGTGCGGATTAAATAGAAGTTCCAGTAGGTGTTGCATTAATGCGGAGTACATCCAGGTAGATTACCACAATCAAGACATATGAGTCAATATCGGCCAGAAGGCGCCCGCAAAAAAACAGAAAATAAAAGTCGGCCATACCGAGACTAAATTAGAGTGGGCGTATTCCATCGGAATCAACTCCGAATCTACCATGCCGTATAGCAAGCATGTTTCAAGAGGGGTGGCCTCCATTCTGACAACATACCATTATCCAATCGAAAGAAATCATTTCCCAATAATATCCTATAACGCTCGTACTAACGTGAATCATTAATCATTTTTCCGTATATTCCATGAAAGTACTGCTGCATCACAGACAGGCTGGTTGCAAGTCTTGGACCTTTCATACCCCCCACCTAAGTCTTGATTGTAATATATGTCAATACTCTTTGTGTTCGAGCTGACACCGTGTTGCCGGTTCTGCGTCTATCGTGGAATAGTGCTGCACGGCTGTCGGAGGGTGTTGCCGTCACACCGCGGAGACGTCTAACGCAGCCCAAAGTAATTCCATTGACAGCTTAATAGACGGAAGCCGAAGGATCGTGGGTGTGACCGTGCTAATTTGTTTGTAAAAAGCTAGCGAGATATATTGCGCTTCAGAGCCAGCAACAGCGCAGGAACCCTGGCAAACGGGGCGATAAGCAATAAAACAGCGTGAATACTTAACAAACAATAGAACTTTAACAGATTAGGGAACGGCCTGCTGGTTTCGAAGAGAAAGTGGTAATCACTAGTCTAGGACAAGCAAAACCGAGTCGAATATAGTTCTATATAGGCCGAATATAAAGCTTTTGTATGGCTGATCCTCAATTAGTATGATCAACCACGGACGACTCCCACAACATCGGACAAGAACCATAATTCGTTCACAATTTTGCCGTTCGCCCACAGAGCGAGATAGGGATCACAGTGTTCGTCTGCAGCTGATTGCTTTTTCCTGATCTGCGATACATCTTTTTCACGCGTGAACAAGGCTGAGGTACAGACCAAGACTACGGTGGGGAGAATATCCTGATTTTCAACTGCCTGATTCGGGCCACTCGCACGAGTGACTCTGTATCTCTCCCTGACAAAACGACTGTTATCGTCTTTTCGGGTGTAGCCTATGTAACGATCCCACTGCGAGGATGCACATCACAAAATTACAAACGCACAAAAGCCTAAGGCTGTAAGGAATAATAGGGGAGTCACTCGCCCGAGTGACCTCGAGCCACTGCAAAAGGACCCTCCTCTACCGTAGCCTTGGTCTAAGGAGGGATGCTACGACATACCTTCCCTCATTTTCACATCTCTGGGTTTGAGTGATTCGCTCGAGTGACTCTCTACCTCACGGGCATTTTTTGTGTAGTCGTTTGTTTTGGGCGCAGCGTAGCTTACCATTCCACATTGCGGACTTATGTTAAGGAATTTGTGGAGTATTAGTCAGTTTGACCACACTTTGCACAAGGTTAACCAATAGCTTACCCAAACTAAGCCTGACAACCCTCTCCCCCCCTCAAACGGCGGGATACTAGGTCGGCTGGATATACGGGCTGTCCTGTCATTTACCTAAGCCGTTTCATTCCTGGGGATACCGGGCAAAGTATTTTTAAAGTTCGACATGAGGTCAGTGTGAAAAGGTATAAACTCTATTTTGGTGGATGTTGGGTTAGGTCCACGTCCCAAAACACCCATGGCCTGTCGAGACGACGCCATCTGTTAAGGCTATAGGTGGGGACACGGAGTGCCCCCAGCAGGTCTACCAATTGAGCAGGTCCTCGGAGAGTACTCACTTTATTTTTCGTCGTAGAGACGTTGTTTCATTCGATCCCAACAGAGCCCCGAATAGCTTCTGAGATCGGAGTCACGTGCATCCGACCTATTTCCTAATCTTCTCAAAAAATAGAACACCAACCTTATCATACGAAACCCATCTAAACGATATCAAATTCGTATAATTACAGGCCTTTCGAGGCCGTGTCTTAACACTTACACAGCAAATTTATACGATGTCATGAAAGAAGTTCTGACCAGAAAAGAGCAAGGGTGTCACTCGCGCAAGGGACCCAGATCCACCCTAAAAACAATTCCAAAAAGAGACCCCGGACCTTGGTCGTCACATTTGGGCCCGCAGCCCTGCATGGCGACACGTTTTGCCTAACCCAAGTGAACTCCGTATTTCTCCTTTTAATTGCTATACCTTGCTTTCTATTTTTATCATAGTGTCCAGGTAAAATATATTTGTCTCACAGACCATTCAAAACCATATGATACCCAAACGATCGGTAGAGAACGCTTTTGCGTTACCCCTATGAAATACGTACAAACAATACGAGCCGCAACATCGAAATCGGCGCGAGTATCCTAGATCGTGTGCATCTTGTCGTAACACCATGAGTAATCATCTGCATTCCATACCTTGTGTTGGAGCTCTACATACGAGACTTTATATATATGGGTGGCGATCGTCTGACACCATGCTCTGCAAGAAACGTTCACGCTGACTATCAATGACAATGCTCGTCTCAGACCTTCTTCAAGATATCGACCCTCGACGGTAAATGAACGAGATACCAAATTCCTTCTCGAAAACCAGGATTCCATCAATTATAGTGTCGGTACGTGTGCTGAAGGCAAGCGAACACTGCCGACACATGGGGAGTCCTTAGAACGGTGGTCAAGAATATATTCGAGTGTTGGACAACGAATCTTGTGGCGGATGCTTACCTTCAGACGATGTGGTGTGACACTTCTCTCTACTTGCACAAGTTTTTGCACGCAAAACGTGTTTCATCGTGTAAATCATATTAAAAGCATTTGATCGGTTCATCGTGACGATTACACAAGTATTACAGGAAATGTCCGACTTGCATCTGCTAGTGGTATGTCAGTAGGTGCATCGGGTGACGCCCGACATGATTGCCAACTTGATTATGGTTCTTCCACACCGAAGGACGACCTCTGAACTTTTTCATGACATGCTTAACATTCTTGTCCGAGGTATGTAGGGCGTCGTTGCACTTTGAGCGTGTGCCATACCCTTTGGTCAAGGTTCGCACGAGCGGTTCTCAACGATGCTAAACCCCAACAGAACCTGGAAAAAATCCCTTGTACTTCTGGTTGGGGCGGCCTCCTCAGATTCATTCTGTCAACCGTTTTGAATACCGAAAAATTACCTATTACTGTTGAATCTTGCAGCTAGCTGCCATAGGGATGATAGCCGCCGATCTCTTCGGAACACGCCGCTCCTTGTTGTGCTCAAAGGGTTACATCAAAGAGGGGGGGACATATCACCAGTTAAAGATGGGAACTACTTGCATTTGGGAAGGCCCATAACCAGAAAATGCTGCCGTTTGTTTCACGCGGACGTAGTTTCTGCTCATGGCACGTGTCGTCAAGCGTCCCCTTTATCATTGACATCATCCTCCTGCGATCCCTGGAGCATTTGGGATTGAACTATCTCCTGGTCTTACAGGTCAGTAATCTTGGATGATGGAGGAAGAGGAAAATTGCAATGCTCAGCGAGGTAGGCGCTTTCCTAGGCAGATGCGGAATGCGTGTGCCCAGTACAATATTACATTTTGATGTTTGGCTACGATAATGCAAAGATGGAGGCACGTTTCAATGGATGCGTGTCAACAAGTACTCGTTCTTTGCGTGAAAGCTAAAAGGTCCATCAGAATAGTTTCGCGGCGTTCACTCTGCCTGCACTGTATTCGCACCGGACGCTTGCTACTACACAAACCACACGTTTTCACTCAACCATCTCTTCCTGACTAGACTCCTCTTAAATTGGATCATTATGCGACAATTTAAATGCCCTACGTGTGGGTTCTGCCATACTATACGCCACCAATAAGGTTATTTCCAATATTGTCAATTTACCGTTTTCTTGTGTGCAAAAAGAAAGAATATCTCGGTGAAGTTTAAGGCTCCTCACGTGACGAGCCTTCGAAACGTTGAGCACACCCCCATTGTCCATAGCATATAATCAGCCTTTCACCTCATATTCCCGATACCTCCCCTCAGCCTCCGACATGGAACAAGGGAGGACCGAAGAAGGGGCCAGCAATACCTGGATGCGGCAACGTCTGTCCGATTCTGTATACCTCTGGGCGTGCGGCGAGAAGGCGACCAATGAAGACGGCGATCCGAAGCTATCCGACATGCTCATCGGTTGGATAATCCTCTTCGTGAGTGAGTGCATGTTTTTGTTTACTAGTAGTGAGTACACGGGGCTTTCTCGACCATTCACAGGGAAACGTGTAAAAACGGAGGATAGGAGCATGAAGACTTGCTGAATTTCTTTGCTTGAAGAAATCTAGACTTCATCCTGAGAACCATATATGGGCACGTCGTATTCAACGCCGATAAACAGGCCTGTGGGTTAGCTCCCTAAAGAAAGATGTTGAGAAAATGTACATCGAATCCAAATATGTAGAGGTAAGCCCCTCAAGTGAGAACCTGCATCAGTAACAAATGCTTCGCTGCAAACGTGCAACTCCCACGCGGAATGGTACAAGCTCTCATGTTTCTGGGCAGTAGTTGGTCGTAAAACGGAAGGGATATATGCTATCGCTACGGTGGTGGAGCGATACCCATCTGTTCACTACTACTGGGGTTGAGCTACGTACGTGTCCGAGTGACTTTGTACCCAAACGAAATACAGATTTCGGGACGTTTGGCGCGACGTAGTGAAACAGTATTCAGTGGATTCGCATTTTTTAAACTGAAAGCGGCATGGAAGCTTTTGATCGCAAAAAGAATACAGGGGTCATTCCCATGAGATACCATGATCCACTGATCCAAGAGGGTCTGTACTCTCCTTCTTCAGCCACGGTCAATTATCTAAATTATAACCGTCGTTCTTTGGCGGCAATTCGTGTTGTCAAACCCCACAAGACAAGTTTGTATGGTCAACCACAACAAATTCGTAGGGGGCTTTCACGACTCGACCTCCTACTTATTTACTTGCAACGAAATTTGGTGTTCTGTCCGTGTCGGCCGCTCGTGCTATCTTAGCTGTGCACCACACTTTTTTCTGATGTTCCTCCGTTTGTGAACTTTAAGAAACTTCTACCCAAAACTGATTTGTTGAGAAAAATTGACCAGCTTCTTCGCGGATGAAACACCCCATGTCTTAGGTACACAACGAAAAACACGCAAAAAAATGCCTTTTTTTCACGACGATTTTGGGTTAAGAAAAAAAACAGCGAAAACGCGCCACTTCTACAGTCGCCTTTGACAATGGCCCTCGCGTTCAGACGTGCTCTCTTGTTCCTCACCATTTTGCTATTTTTGTTCCCGATCTCCTGGTATAGATACGATTGCGTTCAATTCTCCTGTCGCACGCGTGTTGCCAACCGCTGGTTCAGTTTGGGTTACTTGATGGTAAATTCGATGATTATATACCCACATACACTGCATCCATACCTCAGAGAACAGACCTGGTGGCCACCCTTGGTGCAATCTCCACGTGAAAAGGTGACGAGTTTGCGTTGTTAGTCATTTTTTGGGTTAATCGCCCTTTCGCCTACTCTCCTCGAAGAAGACTTCAGTTTTACGCTCGCTATCCGGCATGCCCATGCCATGGGCTCTTTGCACATGCGGTCATTTTCATCAATAACCTGAAGTAGGACTGGTAAATGCCATCTATCATATTCGTCATGCGCAGATTACTTATGGCATAGACTAAAATGGCGCCCCTTTTATCGTTCAATTCGACAGCCGCAGTGTCATCTTCGTGTCTACGGTCGATTTTAGAACCCTTTTTTGTTCGGACTAGTTACGGCCTCTATGCCATATATATAGTGACGACTGTGGTCTTCAAGGGTGAAGTATGTACTCCGTATCGCTACGCGGCGTGTTTGAAACAAACGGTAGTCATTCATAACAAGCTACTTGCATTAAGAACTTTGAATCGTAACTTGACCTGTGGGGGGAAGAAAACCAAGCAAATAATATTCTTGGTTAAAGTAGGGTGATGCCCCAGTTTGCGAGATGAAGAAAACACAGTAGAATCCCACTTAAAAAAATGAACAAACGACCAAGTAGCCAGGACATCAATAAACCGAAGCACACAGAGTCCACCACAGGGCATCCCAGACGAACCAGACGGCATCCACAACACTCACGCACTCTCTGAAATAGGCGGCCAGGTTCCTAAAGGACGCTTTGCGGGATTGCCCACTGCAGACAGGCAGACGCGTCATCGAGAGTGCCCGAAGAGGCGCAAAGTTTGACCTTTGCTACGAACACGTAACACCCAGCAAACGATTTTCTAAATCAGAAAGCTCGTCTCACGTTCGTTGGAGACCGAAGAGCTGTGGCCCACACACAAACGCAACGCGCCACAAAATCTCCACCCACGCCAACGCCACAGGTGCGGAATATTCTCCCGGCCCTACCCCTGGCCTGCAGCGAAGCCTGTTTGCAGCCCACCAACAGCAGCAGTAGAGTGGCCTTTCGGCGGTTATAAATATTTAGCAGTCTGTTGAAGAATCAAAATGCCACACCCGTACATGACAACCCACGGACTGTTTGAATTTGGAAAGCTCGGATATCGGAAGACAGGACGACACCAAGCAAGACAGACCAGAAATACGGTGCGTCTTCTTTAAGGGAAACAGGCTCACCCCGAGTAGGATCAACTTGGAGTCTGGGTCGCCTATATGTGGCACGTCTTGCCCATCCGAGTGAACATCGTTTCCATCAGATTGATCTGTCTGTGTGTCAGCTTTGACGGGGGAGATGTAGCAGTTTACGCCCCGAACAATGACTTCGAAGAGGCATTCGTTTGCACAAACAACCCGACCGAGCTCTTATGCCTTAGTACCTGTAGCCCAAAACATGCAGTATGTACTCGTGAAATTGCTTCACTACCCGGTAGTTCCTTATATGAGGAGCTCAGTTGGCAAGGGAAGTTTTGGCGCACAAACTGTGCGATGACTCGAACATTTATCCGAAGTTAAATCCTTACGTGAAATCCAATAGAGCAAGCTATCGAGAAGCGAAAAACAAAAAACCATAATTGGGGGAGTGATATCGCTTGTATAGTTAGCTTAACAACGAGTTATGATTAGTCAGTCGAGCCCCGCGTACGACGCCAGTCTTAGATCTAGTGGTACTGGGTAGATATGGACCTACAGACAGACTATATATAGTTGTGCAGAGGTGCATGCTGGCTTGGTCTTGGTTACTCACGCGAAGGTTTCTTGCTATCCCTCGATACCTTCTGACAGACGGGGCAGGGCGGAGCCGTTCGTGCATGCATGCAGCGATAACGGCTGCCAGCAATAAAGAGAACCCCCTCGGAGTAGAGGGAATGCCAAGACATAGCCTAGGCTTCAACTTACAACGTGCCACGAGTTCAAATCTCGCGGTGAGCCCGGTTTAGTTTGCAGCATATTATCCACGGTTTCGGATTTAACTCCCCTTTGGGTTCGAGCTTTATATGTTATCCCATACGTGCTATTTCTAATATGCTTAGTCTAGTCTAATACTTCTTTCTTTTTCCCATTTGTCACCTATATACGTGTCGGCTTAAGGAGTAAATGCTATATGTTAGGATGTTAGGCATATTTTAAAAATAAAAATACACTGTCGCTCTGAGATCGAATATTTGGTCGAAACTCATCATTGCAAGCTGTGTGTGATACTCCGATCGCGCGTATTACGGGTTGTGTGTCCTCTCTAAGGATATAGGTCGGCTACTCCCCTCGCAACTACAGTGTAGCTCTCAGTCAACAGGGTGATATTAGCAGACTGTGCGCGGAATCTATAAAACCTGTTTCTGAGGCGGACAAAATCTGACAGCTGTGGAAGGAAATGTATACAGGATACTGCTCGTTGCCTGTTGAACTACTGGTACTCCCCCGCTGCTATTCGTGTTTATATATATATGAACACGAACATATGACTTACGCGACAGCTACTGCTGTCACGAACAAGTTTATAACTTAGGTAAAGAGACCTTCATCAATCAAGGAGATCGAGGAACCCGGGCATGCCTTTCGTTTACCGTAGTCTTTTACGAGTACGTGCACATTTTTTGCGTTTCTAGTTTCCTCTACACAACGGATAGTCGTAGTTCCCTCCTCGGCATGCCCCCTGAGATTATCGAGGAAGCACCGCTTCGAGATCAAGCGTCTTCTGCACGAAGACCATGGTTTGTTGCCGTCCATGTGCCACGTGCGCGGTGACCAACGGAAGGCCCCTGCTGTCCCACTGTCGTAGCGTTGGCCGCCGGAGGGGCAAGGGGACCAGTTTTGTTGAGATGTCATCCGCGGGAAACGAGAGCAGAATCTTTTGGAAGCGATGCCAGGCCGAAAAAAAAAAACATGTTCGATTGGATAGCAAGAACACTACTAGCCGACGACGCTACTTGTGTGGTGGCTATGTGAGACTGAGAGTATCCCTGCAGACCTGACTTCTAAGCAAGCACTTGGTGTTACTCACCCTCTTGAAGCAAAAAATTAGGAGAGAAGCAGTTTTTCTATCCCCAGAGCCGTGATGGCCTCTGACGATGGGGGCTCTCGCTCGTCCCTTCGCATGATTATCTAGAATATTTAACGCAATGGTAGCAATACGAAGACGGATCATGTCCCGATTTGGACAATAATACCGACCTCCCAAGGCCTTGCCGTAACAGTCCTACTCATACAGCGACAATAATGCAATCGCCAATCATATAGTCCATAAATTGCATGTGTTGCACGACTGCCCGTGTATCTCAAATTTCCAAAATGTTTATCGTCAGTCCGCCATCAACATGGAGCGGCCAGCCCTCACCCCCAGTAGATAATTTGTTGTGAAACATAAATTAAATATAGCACGCGCGGACGACGCCGACTTCATTTTGTGCAGATGCAGGGGTTCGCCTACGCCATGCTCATATTCTTGGCTATTGCCACGCCAAGCTCAGCCCCCAAAAGCTCTGCCAAGGAGAGTGACGAGTCTGGCTACCTGTTGCCATCAGTCACTGGAGCCATGTACCTGCTCGTTGCGTCTACCGCCCATGATTTCAGAGCTGGCTTCTCGTTGTTGGTGGATGGTGACTGTGCTGCCCATCGCTCTTTCGGCATTGGACTCCTAGTCGTGTATGGGATCATGATTAGCGCGGCCTTGACGGTGCTGGTGTCGACGTCAAACGACAGCGCCTCTGTTGTGCTTAATGCGGTCACGGTCCTCTTCGTCGCTGATCTGGTAAGTGGGGCATCGTGTGACATGCCCCCTAGCGCATGACGTTTGACCGTACTACTGTCCAGTAGTGGACGATTCCACGTCGACACGGAAAATGTCGCTTTGCCTCATCAGGCTTTGGGTTCGTCAACTAGTAGCCAAGCAAGGAACGAGACCTCCAGGTAGAAACAGAGTAAACGACATGCACATAAGTTAGGAGCCACAATCGTAATCGCTTGTACTATAGGACCAAAATATGACAAGATATACACTCGTGTCGGCCAATCAGGTGGTCCATCTTGAACAGACAGGCGTATACATATTTATTCGAAATCAAAGTGTCCAACTGGCCCACAGTAAACAACAAAACCCCGGTCGGTGTAAAAGTAGTATGAACCAATGGTTCCAATGTCACGCTCGAGCGGTGTAAACCCAATACAAACTTCCAATATCGACGAGAGCGTTTGTCGTTTCTTCTCATTCTGCTGACCGTGATCCCAGGACGAGAAGGTGCTCCAGCTCCTGTTGACCGTTCCACAAAAATGGCGTTTTTTTTGGGCGCTAGAGTCTATCGGGATTAGCTTTTCTCTGGCGGTGGCAGCGATCTTCTACATCGGGGAATCGTCTTCCTTGCTGCAGGAAAGCAACAATGCTATTCAATTTATACCCACATGGTTTGTTTGGGGGGTCAACCCTGTTGCCGTTACGGTGTCCTCATACCTACTGAGCTCCGCCGTACAATCAGTTTGCGATTATTTTGGCGAAGCATACCAAGGGTTGGAAAACCCAACTGCGACAGCTATTGTCAAGCGAGCTTTCGCGGATTTAGTCGGTTACAGCAACACTGCGAAAGAACAATTAATCGCCGAGCCTTGTTTTTATGCCTTGTTAGCCATTTGGGTTGCACAGGTGGTACCCAACGGCCACGAGTTGTGGGAAAACGATACGTTCCCTCTCGCTATCACCTTTGCCCCAACTACAACAGCGCCCACAGACGAGAGTTTCGGAGTAGTAGTAACCGATCGAAAGACGGTTTTTCTGTGTATGAACGCCGTGCTGGTTGCGGGGTTGGCTATGATGGCATGTCGTGTGCTTCCGTTTAGAAGGCAGGCAGATTGCGTCAATCCGGAACACATATCTTCGTTGGACGCAGTCACGCCCAACAATAGGTCGGGCAGTCTTGCAGATTCTCGCGTGCCTTCCCTGTTGGTCGGGTGGGGATTTGGGTACTGGGTGGCATCCCTGCTATACGTGCTGCTTCTCTCTTGGCACGGAGGTGGCTGGACCAACACTCCGATTATATTAACTATAGCCGGGTACATAATTTTGCCGTGTTTCGCATTTGTTTGTGTTTTCATGGTGTGCGACACTGACTTTCTGGGAGCGGGATTCGGAGCCTTTGTCGGGCCTGCCGTTAGCAGGTTGAAAAACAGGCGTACGGCTGAATACTGGGTAATGGCGTCAATACTTCGCGACATCCTCCTTATATGGATTAATTTTTGTGATTCCATCAAGTCGGAACTCCTCCACTGAACGGTCTTGTGGTTCACGGCGTGTAATATAATTAACCTATGGTGGCGGCGTTTAGGGATCAAATATAAGTATTTTCTTGTGTATATATTACCTTATGTTGTTGTGATATATATTTTTTACATATTCACCGTGGCATCGGAATTCCACTGTTAGGATCCCTGTGCCAACAACACAGGTAATCTGGTCTGTCTTTGTGCGCGGTACTGAGAAAATGTAGGATGTGGCGACTTTGAGGTAGCTATCGTGGGCCTACCCCCCCCCCCCCCCCTCCCCACCCCCCCGACTCGGTGAGCTACCAATGGGGCATGCCCGTGCAGAAAACAGAGTGGGCGTGAACAGTCCGCATGAAGACCGACAAAGGCAAGAAATAGTTAACACCGGAGTGCCTCGTAGATGCCGCGTTATGCTGTTCATTTTTTCTTGAAGTTTAAGTTCAAACCACAGAAGAGTAGAGTGGATAGATACGTGTTTTATTTCCATATCGAGCTTCGTGAGTCGTCTTTGCGAGAAGAAGCCGACCCGGAGTTGTACGTTGCCCCGGACGGTGTCACCGCACGTCGTGTTCTGCTTCAAAGGGAATTTTTGCTGGAGGACTTACGAAATCATTTTCAGCGATTCATTTACGTAACAGAGATCGCCGAAAATGCCCCATGTACGTCGTGTATTGACGGCGAAGTTATCTCACGGTGTAGGCGTTGCATTGTTCGGCGAAGACATTTGTGATTGGTTGATCTCCTCAGACGAGTATCTACCAGTTCGCCTGAAACGCTCAAAATCGATTTGTGTTGTATGACTAGCGAATAGACGTGTTTGTCGGATTGCGCGACGGGAACGATTGCCTTCGAAGACACGTTTCGGGTGAGAGGTTAATGCTGATGTTGTGGTTCCTCATCTTAGAAGTTCAGAAAAAAATCCGTTTCACCCGCCCACCGTTTGATGACCCTGCGCGGCATGTCACGTTGGTGTCTTACGTTGACCAGGACGACCTTGGCCGATGTCGGGTTTTGAGCCTCGCCCTATTACCGTGTTGTGGCTGCTATTATTACCGTGTTGTGGCTGCTATCGCGTTAGTCAGGTGACGCGTGGCGGGATTCGCGGACTGGTGCCCGTGCGTATTGGGTGGGCATTTCCGCACATCGCACGAAGTGTGGATTGAATCCCTTGCTGGTTCAAAGTGGCTAAGGCTAGCGAAGGGGGCTACTTCCGTTTACACTGCCGGCGTAATTCTGCATATATATACACACTTTTCATTGGGCTACTTGCATTAACGATTTTGAGTCGCGATCTGGCCTGTGTCGGGGAGAAAATCAAGAAAAAAACAACTTGGTTGATGTAGGGTGATGGCTCAGTTTGCGAGGAAAACAAAAAGTGGTAGAATCTTCAATGAACAAAATTGGACAAACGACCAGGCAGCCAGGACACCAACGCGCAAAGGCACACAGCGTCTATCACAGCGCATCCACAACATTCAAGCACCATTCCGTTGAGGCTTCCAGGTTCAGAGAGGACGCTCTGTGGGATTGCCCACGGCAGACAGGCTGACGCGTCGTCAAGAGTGCCCGAAACGGCCCAAATTTAGCGTTTGCTACGAACACGTAACAGCCAGCAAACCAATTTCGGAAAAGCAAATTTCGTAATAAGAAGGCTCGTCTCACGTTCGTTGGAGATCCACAAGTTGTGGCCCACTCACAAATACAACGCGACTCAAACGAGCAATCCGCGCCAACTCCACAGATGCGGAAGACTTTCCTGGCCCTACCCCTGGCCTGCAGCAAATCCTGTTTACATGCAACCTACAGCAGTAGATAGATGTTGTTGTTTTTCGTCGGTTTTTGAATTTTGGGCAGTCTGGTCAAGAACAAGAAAACCACATCCGTACATGAAAACTCGCGAACAGTTTAAATTTCAAAAAAGCTCTGAGGTTCGAAGACAGGACGACACCAAGCAAGGCCGACAGTCGACACGGTGCGTCTTTCTTCGCCCGGAAGCAGCCCCTTTTCACCACTGAGGCAGCTGGTCTCCACTCTTGAAGAAACCGATCTCCACGTTGGAAACCTGGAGTTACCCTCTCAAACCGAACCTCTGAGTGATTTCATTCCTTGTGCCCCGCTCGCCCGAAGGTCTCGGCCACTCCCGGGCTTAAAAATATGACGGCACACATGCTACTTTCGGTGTCCAGCAAGAAGATCGAGTCAGACGATAATAGGTCACCAGACGTCGCCCGGATGACCAGGGGCGCTGACGTAAAGACTCGAGAGTATCATTAATCATTGATGTTACACACAAGATCGACAAGATCGATAAGACCGACAAGATGGGGAATTCACCTTACCTGTAAATACATACTGTACACCATGACGTGGGAATCGACTACCTTTCCGAGGTGTGAACTTCTGAATCGTTATATTTTTTTTTGTCTCTCTCCCGTCTCTCCCTGCTCTGGCATAAAACCCAAACCAACCAAACCAAATTATCCGCGTAAATCAAAACATCATTATCATCGTTGAGCTTTCAAACACTTTCGTTTAGTTCCCAGTAGTTGAGCAAATCAACGCAGGAGAGAGATAGTACCAGGAACTCGCGCCACAGTCAACCACACATCAGCAGGGCACCAGCCGTCTACGCCGTCCGTAACCGGTGTCCATGGTGGGAACCACTCGCTGGGCTCCCTGTCATGTATACGGATGCCCTATCGTAACGTTTGCTGCGGTGCGATCCTTCGTGCTGCAACAGCACCTCTTGTTCATACTCCCGAACTTCCCACAGCCATAATCAAGCTGCAGCACAGCCGGTAGCATGGGCAGAAGATTGGTCGTTACAAAGGGGTTGCCATCACAATAAACGTTTTTTGTATCAAACATCTGTACGCCCAGCCCCTGTTCTTGTTCTTCCTCCTAGAGATATTCAGATTATCATTTGGTCACAGACTGTAAAACAGGGAAAAAAAAAACGCAATGACTAGACTAGTCAATTGATTATTCACGTCGATTGTTTCGTAAAGCACGTGAAAAGCCACCGTACCAGGTACCAGAACGCAACGAAACGAACCAGACCATGACGAGAGGAATAAAAAGGGGAAAAATACAACAACATGGGTTCTCAAGAATGTGTGATGATGGCCAGAACGCCTGCAAGTATAACCGCATACGCGCAAAAGGTAATGGAGAAGAACAGAAAACTGTTGCACCGACGAACAAGCAGGAAGAAGAAGAAGAATAAACACCGGCATAAGACCGGCGGAGAGGGAACACAAGGGGACAAAAGAATAACAAGGCGAAAAAAATAGAAGAGCAAAGCAATGAAGACAACACGTGTCGACACTGCCGCGTTCGCTGTCCCCTCATTAAACTCAACGAAAACAAACTAAAGAAACACCTACCGCTCACTGCAGGGCTTACAGCATTACTGCACTTGAACACGCGCCACAAATTAGTCGAACCTGTGCCTTGCCATACCATGTCCATTTTGTTTCTTCATTCGTCTACAGCTGTATCCATACGCCTCTCTCTCCCTCCCCCCCACAGTTTTCCCTTGTCGCTGCTATTGGCGTCCACTGCTGCGTGGCGTATCCAGGTGTTGAGTTCGTCGCCCCTGTGCCATGTCATCACAAAGCGGTCCGCCGCGTCGACGCCCCATCGGTACCAGTTCCCAATTCTCTTAGCCGCCTTCGGCTTCAGCACAGTATCAGTTCCGAATAGAAAAGGGGGGCTCTCCATTGACACCCCGAACACTTTCAATACCCTGCTGGTGTCGTCTGCTAGACATTGGGTCCAGGTCGTTTCTTGTCGGTCGATGATAGCGGATTGTCGCACCCCACCAACCATCGACCCGAACATCATCAGATGTCAGCTGCTCACTCATCGGCCGTAGTACGGCAGGCGTAAGGAGGAGGCGGCGTTTGCGGGTTGTCGTCCCAACAGAACATCGGCAACCTTCCAACGACGGCCTTGGGAAGCAAGTTTTCAAACGCTAAAGTTGAAACGTCACGCAACGCCCACAAACCGCGGGAGATATTTACCCTACAAACGGTGCTCAGAAGGTTGGCCCTGTGACCACCATCCACGACGTCGACCGAACGGGGGGGCGTCCAGTCCACCGGTGCTGGAGCTGACACCAACGGAGGCAGAGGCAAACTGTTAACGTTATTATCCTTTGGATCTGAGTGGGATCTTCCATAAACAAACGGTCTAATGCCGTTTAGCATTAATGTACAAAATTAGGGACGCACACAATAATTCAGCTACGAGAATCTCGCCGATTATATGTTCTGCCGAGGCCGTGGTTCCGGTGGGGTGTATAGCTCCGCAAGTCATGATTAATATAACCAATGGTGTAGCACGTGTCAATACACGCTATTTCCTCACGAGCCACACGTATACGTGTTCCTGGACGTCGTCGGAGAGCGAAATAGCAATGATAGACGGCGAAGGGTTGAGGCCCTGCAGGAAAAGAAAATATCCTGGTACCGAGCAAAGGATCTCGGGGCGCCGTTGACGCTTTGCTTCATTTGCCAGATCCTCTCTGCTTCCGATTTTTTCCGCGGCGGGTAGACACGCGCACGGAAGGACGACAAAGCGGTCGACTGCTAAGAGTGATGCACTGATGCTACAATAGCCCTCCAAAAATGTGCGACTTTCTTTGAAGAACGTGTCATGGCTGTGTTCGATACAAGGAAGGACACTATCGAAACCAACGTATCCATATACTTTCTTGTGTGCAAAGGTCTATCGATCGATGACGTCGGGGAGGGTGTCGAGGGCCGCCGTATTTCAGGTGATATGTTCGGGAACTGGTTTTGAAACTGGCGATTTCTTTAAAGAAAAGTTGGAGTGCTTTCGTAGAAAGACTCTTCGCAAATATACATCGAAAAATGACGTCGAGATGGCAAGGAGCACCGTAGTTTAGAAGACAACGCCCGGATCTGTTTTTTTATACCAGAGATTTCTTTATGGAAAAGTTGGGTGGGGTACCGTAAAACTACTCTATGGCTCAGCGCCATCTCTCACACCGTCTCAAACGAAACCGTTGCCAATATAACTGGTTTAGCTTTCGTGGTGGGTTTCTATCAAAAGGGCCGTCAGAAACGGAACCACGCGAAAGGAAGCGTGGTAGGCGGTGGTCGATTAGCAAAGGCACAAAAACGTTCGCGCGGGCCGATAGAAAACGGAATCTTTACGCACTACGAAACAATGTACCAGTCGTCGATAAGGCCCGGTATTAAGGGCCTTTAAGGACATCATCCATCCGAACGCTCAAGAACGAAGTGGTCGATTTGCGGTTGCTTCATCCCAATCGCACCGCCTGTTGAAAATGGAGCCACTAGTGGAAAAATCATATGCCTGATGGAGGATACCGACGTAACGATCGTGTGGTTGGAAACCGAAACACCACCCGAATGCACACGCGACCCGTGTTCGTAGGTTTGCAGCAATGTTCTCGAGCGCACTGACTGTAACAAACGGTATGATGGTATTATTCGACATTTTTATCGTGTGACATTCGCACCTTGCTTCCGATGTGAGACCCAGGCTACGGTAGGGGGGTCCCTTTTTGGGTCTTTTATTTCAGTGGCTAGGGGTCACTCGCGCGAGTAACCCCTTTGTTCCTGTGCAATCTTACGTTTTCTTTATGTTTTACATTGACGAAATCAATCCGCAATGCAAAGGTGATCTAAGCTGCGGCAAACCAAGTTCCTAAACCATCTTCATCCGTACGGTACAGAGCTACTCGTGCGAGTGGCTCAAACACACCAGTGAAAATGGGGGTACCCCCCCTACCGTAGCCTTGGTCGTGAACAGACCGTAACCAGCAAACTACACCCCTAAAAGCACACACAAGTAGTGGCGCATCAATTGGGTCCCCGATCGTACGGGCCATTAGAAACGAACCTAGGTGGCCATTATCACATGTTCGGTGTAAAGTTGGAACGGGTTCTCTTGTTGGCACATGAAAATCTAGGAAGAATCTAAGCGTTGCACTAGCGGCGCGCGATTATTTAGGTGGTGGATCGGCGTTGGGACGCGTGGGGGGGCGAAACAGCCTCACAAACGGGATGTGGCGCCCCCCTTTTCCCTCCTCACGCTTGCAGTATTGTATAGAACGGTCATTTACGTCTTTGAGCTACTCGCACGAATGACCGTATGTTCACTTGGACAAGAGTATTTTAGCCAGGTCGTTGGCCGCGGTGTGGCTAGGTATTAGGTTTCAGTGTTCATGTCGCAAAGTTACGACAACACCAAAACCCCAGACAACAACAAGACGGGGAGGTCACTCGCTTTAGTGAACCAGGTATTGTGCAAATTTACGGCCCCGAAAATTGCCCCCTAACCACATGCACGGTTTCACTAGAGTGCCGGCGAAGCCAAGCAACTACGGACTTCAGTCAACAAGCCAACTGAGGCGAGGAGAGCGAAGCGAGCCAAACGCCAAAACATGACCGGTGGGTCCCGGCCAAAATGATGCCCTTCGACACAGAGTTACCCTCAACCGGTGTGACAAATCGCCCACGTTTAGCTCTGGGTTTCACCACGGAAAAGGTACGTATTCATGTGTGGTTCAAAAAATCAGATGTTGTAGGCCTGCACAGACGCTATGAGCTTGCTGCCTACGTTGGTGGGTCTCCCACTGGTGTTTGATTGTGTCGTAGCGGTGCCTACTCGTGCGGAGTCAGTATCATCCATCAGTACACGCCCTTGTTGGAACATATGTACAATTATTGAAAGCAGACTGGGATCGCTTCCAAGGCAAGCGCATTAGAGCACAAAAAATTCGTCGAAGGCGATTCAAGAGTGATTCGTAGTGGATCGAACGTCCATCCTCCGGGCCCAAGGGGGCCGGCTGGAGGCATCCCCAATACTTCCGCAGGAAGCGATATATAAGCCATTTGATATCGCGTAGTGTGTTACACCATACTAGATTGTCCAGGTATAGATCTGGGTTTGGTCGCCGGACAGATGCATAGTAACGTTCCTTTCAGTTAGCCAGACTTCATGGTTACTCACCGGATTCATAGATATGACATGTTCCCTTGAGGGGATCTCACAATGGCGTTGAATTGTGTCGTAGTAGTAGGGTGAATACTCGAGCAGCACGCAGTGAGTGGTGCACCTCACTTTCCAATGACCGCAAACTATAACCTTGACGATGGGCTGCTGGGTCACCACCTGTCAAAAGCACACAACAAATAACGTAACAATTAGACCGAGACCTCTTCTACTACAGCCTGTAGCACGGAGATAATAAAGTATTCATCGTCCGCGGTTCAATAACGACTCATTGTCGAGTTAGCAAGCACCATGCCACGCTCTTAGTGAAATTGGACGACTTACAAACAAACTCACATAAAAGAGGGTCTGTGCTCTCTGTGAGGCATATTTTCGGAGCTTTATGGTCTTCGCCTTATGGACACAACGCTCTGGACGAGCACCGCTCAAACACCCAAGCCAAAGATGGCCTTCACCCACCGGACACTAAGTTTACAAAGGAGACATACCAGATGCCATCGTCACAGTCGATCGGGATTGGTTGATGCGCCATGAGGTGCAGAAGAGCTCCCTGTGTGCTCGCGGCGTGGTAATAATTGTGTTGCTTGGGGGCGCCGGGATTAAAGAGTCCCATACCAAACAAACCTTCCAGCTATCAAAAAACCCAAAATACAAACAAAAAAATGATATTCGAAACTGCCGTAACCAACAATAATACCCCACGAGGGTTATTAGAGACTGGCTAACTCGCATCGTTACGAATGTCAGCTCCAGGTACAACAGTCGGCCGCTTTTAACACATTGCGCGAATACGAAAAATGCCCCAGAAAGAACCTCAAGTTCCTGGGCAAGTTTGTTTCGGTTTTGTCGGGACGTGCCACGTGAATTACGCAACACTCAATTTACGGCCCTATAAACTGGTTTAATTGGCCGTCTGCCGGTTACACAGCACCACATAGGTTGCTATTAATAGAACACAGGCTACGCGTTCCAATAAGCATCTAGACGCACTAAACTTGATACAGGGGGTCGGTCGTAGGACTACAAAGGTTGAAACGCGCGGAGGTGTTATGACCCCTTTACGGGACGCACCCCCTGTATGCTCTTCATCACTTTCGAGAGATGCTGGATCAACGTAAATATCACAAGGTACGTTCGTGTTGACAGTTTACCCAGGACGGTGCAGGGGGTGATAATAACCAGGTGGGGATGCACAGCAGCATCCATCGCTCGACGTGCTCGAGATTCGTTCAAGATTAAAACGTGTTCTTGGAAAATTTGCACTAGTCTGGACCAGAGGTAATAGCGATCTTGTGAAGGAGGTGATGGGGGGGCGAGGAGGATGGCCACGGGCAAACAATTCTACATCCATAGCCCGCGCCTATTTGACCGTCACGCAGAACCGCAATGTGTTTCGACTAAGTTGACGTGGTACATGTAGTGTACCACACAGTTAAACCCAACAAAACATGACAGCTGACTAAAAATGTACACACGTCACCGATAAACTGCAGAAGAAGTTGTTTAGAGCATCGTCACGTTTTTCTATGTAACTCTCAACTCCTACAACGCTGCAACATCCGCAGTCGTTACTTAGTGACTTGACCCTGTGGGTGCGCTCATTTTCTGTTTTTTATTTATCCCGTTTATTACCCTCGCACTACTGACGCCCTCCCTCCCAGCAGCACCGCAAATCCGGAGTCACGTAACGGGCCCTCCTCCCCCGTCTCCACTACGTTACGTCGCTTCTTTCATTTCGCGAGAATGCTTCGTCAGCATTTTCTTCCCTCGTCGACTCGCGTGGAGTTGTATCTACCCACGATACCAGGTGTTTTTAGCAGTGTTGATCACATACTTTTGCTTGTTTGAACATAATGTCAAATCTCACCACGGTGGTAATCGCACTCAAGGGCCAACGCTAGTAAGTAGTAGTTGCTGTTGTGTTGTTCTCGTGTTAACTCGCATAATCAAGTCCCTAGTAATCCAGACAGTCTGGACTTCCTCCGCCAGCAAAACATAAATAAGTGGAATCAATCGGGAAATAGTCTACGATGTGTCAAGTCCGTGCTGGTACATACGTCTTACTACTCGTACCTAAACAAAATACGACTACCCCGCTTGCCACCCACGAAGCATTACCACGTAATCTATACTACGCGTGGTACCTATCACCACGCATACGCACGTCAGACCCAAGTCATTCGGAAAAAGGACAACAAAAAAAAAACAAGAAGGAAAGGAACATTAAATAACAGAGAAAGTGAAGACAAGAACAAGAAGGAATGAAAGGAAAGGAAAAGTTGTATTCCAGTGTAACTACTAGACCACCGGGGCGGCCGGCTACGTTCTCCCTCGCTCCCTTAGTTTTTTTTTACGTGATGCAAATATTTTGAAAATCTATGTTGAATCTCTGGGTTATACTGGCTGTCGAAGTTCTGAGATGCGTTTTTGCACCAACCTTTTTATATCTGTTTGGCAACACTCGTCTGCCACGACAGGCTGTGCATATTCCTGTCGTCCACCAGGGACATAAGTAAATGTCTGTAGACATTACTCAATCAGTTACAACGACACAAAATTTTTACCTTCGAGCTGTTTGCCATCTTTTTTTTTTTTTTTTTTTTTTTTTCAGCACACTTTCACTTTCAAGCTTCTGGACAAGCCGTGTTCACAGGTGTCATCCCTTCTCCTCCCCGGTTCTTGCCTTCAATTTTTATCGCGCATAGGGTTCAGCAATCCCACTGCTCGTCGATTGTACATCGAATGATGCTAACTCACGCTCTCGCGCTTTCCGCAAGTCAATTTGTGCACAAGAAAAACTCCCAACGAATTTATACGAGTATGCACTCGGCGGGGCTCGAACTCACGAAACTGACCTATACCAGGCTCGAGGATAACCTGATACGCCACCGGGGCGACCGGCTATCTAATCACGCATGGTCGTTTGGTTGTACTGCAGGCGTAACAAAAAGGGCCAACCATCCTCCATAGTTGTCCATGGCTCTCAAGACACAACGCGTGGTACGTGGTACCCCGCGGGAAATTCCGGTGTCCGACCCGGTTATTACGTCGATTGTCCTGTTGGCCGGACCTTCCGCTACGAAGTGAAAAACAGGATGAAGTACCGCTTACAATATTTCACAATATTTGTTGAAATTTCAATGTGATCAAGAGTCCATCGTTCATAACTATGTATGGGCGTACAGGGCAACTCGTTGTTGTTGTTGTTGTTGTTGTTGTTGTTGTTGTTGTTGTTGTTGTTGTTGTTGTTGTTGTTGTTGTTGTTGTTGTTGTTGTTGTTGTTGCTGTTGTTGTTGTTGTTGTTGTTGTTGTTGTTGTTGTTGTTGTTGTTGTTGTTGTTGTTGTTGTTGTTGTTGTTGTTGTTGTTGTTGTTGTTGTTGTTGTTGTTGTTGTCGCTGCTGTTGTTGTCGTCGTTATTGTTGCTGTTGTTGTCGTCGTTATTGTTGCTGTTGTTGATGGTGTTGTTGTTGTTAATGTTGTTGTGGTTGTTGTTGTTGTTGTTGTTGTTGTGGTTGATGTTGTTATTGTGGTTGTTGTTGTTGTTGTTGTTGTTGTTGTTGTTGTTGTTGTTGTTGTTGTTGTTGTTGTTGTTGTTGTTGTTGTTGTGTTTTGTTGTTTTTGTTGTTGTTGTTGTTGTTGCTGCTGCTGTTGTTGTTGTCGTTATTGTTGTTGTTGTTGTTGTTGTTTCACATTAACTCGCATAATTAAGTCTGTGCGCAAAAGACAGGCTCCAGTAACTCTGGAGCTCAGGAATACCCTGGGAAAATCACACACACAACCCAAGGTGACACACGCATATAATATATCACAGCTGACGCAATTTATGCCTTCACCAGAAACATATATATGTAAGTGAAATCGGGAGTCGATCTACGATTACCCAGGTCCATCACGGCCCATACGTCTCGTTACTCGCGCCTATAAAAACCGACTGAACCGCTTGCCACCCAAGAAAGACTACCACGTATTTGTTACACGCAAAATCTATCACTACGAATACGCCACGACAGACGCAAGTCAATTGGAAAAAAGAAACCAAGGCAAAAAATAGGATGGAGGAAATGAAGAAAAGACAAGGAAACGAGAAAAAACGAAAAGGAAAGAAAAGAAAAGAAAGGGCAAGAAGAGCACTGAAAGACAAAACAAGAAGAGGGAGCAAAGAATGGAAAAAAAAAAAAAAATCATGCTATCAGATCCTAGGAACTGACTAAAGATGGCATTGAGCTCATGAAGGGTGTCAAGTGCATTATCAATGGCGCTTGGGAGATAACGCAACATGGTGAAGAAGTCAGGGCGGTCTTACGCTATGTTGTGACGGCCATTGTAAGGCCCACAACTTTCAAGACGATGACGCCCAAACCCTGACTTCAGTCTCTTGGGCACGACGCCCCCCCCTCCCCCGCTCCCCTGTCACTCCCTCCTCCCCCCCCCCCCCCCCCCCTTCCCCCTCCCCCAGGTCAACCAGAGATGCCGACAACCGATGACGCTGCTGCAGCCTTTGCGCGTCGCTCTGCAGCTTTTCGTCTCTCCGTTTTATGTCAATTCCGCATGAACAACTCGGCTCCCTCCTGTACTCGTCGAAACCATCTGCCAGCCGTCTGAGCAGCCCTTCGCCACCCTTCAAATTTCATTCCAAAGACCGACACGTCCTCCTTTAGACGATCCAGTCTTTCTCTTGCCCCCCTGAGAAGCCCTTACCCCCAACAAGCTCTCCAAACACCACCCTCTTTGGCAGGCGCTCCTCCCCTATACGTGCTACAAATCTCGCGAACAATATCCTCCGTTTGCGCACTATCGCCTCTATGATCCCTGAAGCGGTCTTGGCAAGCGCGTCGGCGTACGATCGGGTGTGGTCGTCGCGCTTCCGTTTCCGCCATCCAAGGCATCGGGGGGGCAAGGAGTGGTGAACCCGTCGTAGACAGTCATAGTCAGGCTTCTTCGGGATCACTTCATGCAACGGTAAAGAAGTGTCTCGGCCACCTCAGCTTTCAGCAACCGCACCTTCAACCGTAAGCACACACCCGGGCGATCATAAATTTCCATCTTGTACCGCTGGAAGCACGCTCAGGCCATCTGAAGACTCCGCGATATTTCAATACTAAGGTCTCTGTCTGCGGTGATAGCCCCGCCCAAGTACACAAACTCGTTGATTGTTTTTGTGTACCTGGCCGGCTGCATTGATTGTGAATGACATTTTTCCCCCGCCTTTGGTTTCCAGGCACATACTCTCTGTTTTTGCCTCCAAGGCCATACGCCCGAACGACGAGCATGCAGTCACGATCGCCGTCATCATCCTCATTAGCCTTTCTAATGATCGCGATACGATGCCCGCATCATCCGCGTACAGCATACCCCACAATCTCTCCACCTCATCCCCCTACTTTCCCCTCCGCCCGTCGACTTTGCCTGTGCGTGAAGTGCCCTTCTTCTCGCCTTTCTCCCTTCGTTGGAGCTGCACCATGTTGTGCGTGATAGCTGTGTCAATGAGGAAGCGTTTCTCGGTCACACGCATTACCACCGTGAAACATAGTTGGACACCAGTGGCGCGAGCACGCATCCTTGCCTGAGACCTTGCCCCACGTCGAACTCATCCGAGCACTCTCCATCATCCAGCCGTACGCATGCTTGCATACCGTCCTGTAATTGGCGGATGACGCCGAGCATTCTCGGTGGCACGCCTAAACGAGCAAGAAAATCCTACAAAGGGTTCAGTGGACGGAGTCGTATGCTTTGGGGAGGTCGATAAAGCAAAAGTAAAAGGGGGTGTCCTTCTTCCGCGTCAGTTCCTGCAGTCGTCGTACTACGAACATCATGTCAACCGTCGAGCGTTCGGGTCTGGACCCACACTGTTCCTCCGGCAGAATGCTCTTGCGTTTGCAATATCAATCAGGCCACACGCGATGACTTAGAAGAGTACTTTGCCAGTGTGAGCCACGAGGGAGATGCCATGATAATTCCCACACTCATTCCGATCATTCTTCTTGTGAAGCACCTTGATCGTTGCAAATTTCTATTGTTGGGGCACGCCACCTCCCCTCCAAACAGCGTCGATAATATCGTGGAATTCTCCGAACGTGTTCAATTCCCCTTTGTCGGCCAAAACCTTCAAGAGCTCGACTTGGAGACCATTGGGCCTGATTGTCGTTCGGTGCGTCAACGCGCGGATCGCCTCTCCTGTACTTCGAACCTAAACGGGACATCATCCAGTGGTCGGCACGGGCTCACTGCCTAAGCTCGTTCACAATGCTCGGGTCGAGGGTCGGCGACTTGGTGTTGACCAGTTTGTGAAACCACCTCACCCACTGGTCGCGGATGAGGGCATTATACCTCATCAATCGACCTTCCTCGTATTTGATGTACTGCCAGTTAAACGTCCCCTTCCCTTCCACATCCATCCTCTTGATGTGGTTTTAGAAACCAAACTGATCACCGCTTCGGATACGCCGATCGAGTTGGCTAACTTTGAAGAACCTCTGAACAGCTTCCGCCCGCGTGCGTTTTAGCTCTTTTGTAGTCGCCTTGAAGGATAGCCGTAGACGACGATCGTTTGGAGAAGAACGAACCCGTTTCCTCACCTATTTTTTAATCTGCCATCGTGCGTTCAACTCCTCTTTCGTCGCCTCGGTCTCACACCAGCCCCTCTCTACTTGTTTGCGCCGAATAGGGAGCGCTATGTCGGCCGCATTTGACAGTAGCGTATCGGTCAGTAATGAGGCCATGTCATCAACGCTTCCAGCACTAGTACCGGGTGTCGGAGAGACAAGCTTGGATGCTATCGCGTTTTTGCAACTTCACCCGGAGATGCGGGTCCGCCATTCATCTCGGTAGATCAATAGCTCCTTGGTTTTTGGTACCTCTCTTTGGACGATTTGGTGCGGTACGGCCCAAAACGTGAATGGTTCCGATTACGAGGTTGTGGGCCGACTCAGCGTTTTCCCGGGGTGGGGTCCGCACAGTGACATTACGTACCAATCGTTTATCCACTTGCCGTGTCAGTATATAGTCAGGCCTGTCCTGGGCCTTTCCTCAGTTAGGGCTCTGAAACGTGTACGATATACCTTGAGCAGGTGTAGCATAGTACGTGTTGAGGAGGGCGAGTTTGTTATCAGTTGCGTGAGTCAATAGTCCCTCTTCGTTGTCACTCAGCTCGTCACGTTCGTTTGCACCCAATGCCCTGCTGTCGTTCCACACAATCCGTCTCATGCCTGCACGAGCATTTGCGTCCATCAGGACAAAGAGATGGTCCCTACTGGGTACCCCCTTGATTGACCACCTCGTCAAGTTAACTCCAAAAATAATCATTTTCGCTGGTGTTCTAGTCGAGAGTGGGAGTATAGCCGACAATGAAAGGCACACCGTATACTTCTCTTTGAGTTGGATGCAAACCTTCATCAATCTAGCACTGATACACTCAACCGCGACGTCTCCCTTATTCATCCCTGCTACGATAGACTCCCTAACAGCTAAGCCTACGCGGTTATTCCCCATATTTTCGTACTTTACACCTTTACGTCAACAGTCCATCGTTCATCTCACGAAAAATGGGCGCACAGGGCAGCTTACATGTTTGCGTGGTCCGCCTCAGTCCGAGACGAGTCATGTAAAAATTAGCGTGTGGTGGCATTCGCTTCCGCTTAACAACATCGACAACCGTTATCACTGCCGTGTGGGCCAAACCCTGGACCCAAGTTTATGGACCGTCTACGGGCACGCTGGCTGTGAACCATCCCCGGTTCCCGCTTTCACTTTTTGAATGCATATAGACAAATTTCGTTTTTTTTTACGGTTTCGAGAACAGGACTGCTCTTTCTTCGCGATCAATAAAAGTCTGCCAGCGGCCCGATGTTGTGGAGAAATCACCCCAGAGCCGCAAGAATTGCCAGGTGATTTGTTTGGGTGGTCGGCGCGGCGTGAGCCTGCGGCATCATGGCGACTCCACAAGATAAGGGGACTACCAACTACCCAAAGCAAGGCGCCTGAGAAAAATTGGTGGCCTTTGGTGCTCTAGTCTGGACTGTTTGTTTAGAACCGGTGTGCACATAGTTTTAGGTCCGACCAGCCCATGTCCTCGCACGCGTCCCTGCACAGCGCAGACACCACATCCTGGTTCGCGGCTTAGGGGGGTTGCAGCCACCTGCTCAAGGGTCAGCACGCCGAGCTTTCTTGTTGGAAGCAACCTTTTACAGCGCAATACTATATATGATCACGTACATGTAGTGTTTAGGCCCAAAATGTGACTATTTGGGTGAAACATACCACCTGCGCGTTTGCCGAGGACCCCGCGGTAGCGTAGTGCATGTACAGACCCACGAACGCCTCCACAAAGGCCGGCGACCCGCGAGGTTGACCAATATCGCTGCCCTGGAACATGGTAGGTGGCGTGGGGAAACACTGGACCACAATTTCATGCACAGCAGTAGATTTCCTGTCTTTGAATTTCTGGTGTTGGCCTCCTTTGTGGTACATGTGAACACTCCCACGCCAAAGCTTATTCAAGATTAGACCTAGTCCGTGATTGGCGCTGCTGTACGCAGTGGCTTCCACACAATCGGCAAACTACCTTGAACGCAAACGATAGCTGGCGTCTAGGCGAATCGATAAACCAATTAACCCCCCGTCGACTCTAACCTTGTGTTCTGGAAAAAAACGATTCCGCAAAACCAGAATCGACACCTTTGAAGCATGCATTTCATACCGCTTTTTGTATTTTTGTCTCACCCACCCCGAACAAAACAAGTTGGAACAATGTTTTCTGCGCTGCTGTACCCAGTGGGTTCGACACATTCGGCAAAGTACCATGGAGACGAAAGATAGCTGACGTCTAGGCGAATCGATGAACCTGTTGAGCCTCTGTCAACTCGAACCCTGCGTTCGGCAAAATTCTACTCCGCGAAACCGGAATCGACATAAAAATTGGGTTTTCACACCTATGAAGCGTATTTTTCATACCGCTATTAGTATGTATTGCCCCGCCCACCCCTAACAAGACAGGCCGAAACTGTGTTTGGTGCTGCTGTACGCAGTGTGTTCAACACATTCGGTAAACTATCTCGAAGACAAAACATTGCTTACACACTGTTCCTCCCGGCAGAGGAGGTCGCTCGATGATAGCAAACGTAGTACATTTCCGCATTATTTGCAGTGTACACTAACACAACGCTTGTTTTTCAGTTGTGAATATGCAGACTCGCCCATAGCGAGGCAGCTCCAGCTATGGAGACACCGGCCATGTTGTGTGCGCAGCCAGCTAGGAGTCATTGGTGCAAGCAGGTATACGTAGAACGTGATCTGGGATTGGAACACCGCGGTATCAGTACCTATTTTGTGACCAGCGTAGTCTTCCGGAGGGGAACAAAAGGCTCAAGGAGATATCCACCAACCTAACAGCAGCTGGGGGTTACAGATTCCTCGGTAGCAGGTTTCCAACCAGGGTGTGGTTGCTCGCATTTACTGGAAAGGGTGGGGCGGAATCCATATTTGCTGAGCGGGGAGAGGATAACTCTTTCGGGCGAGAAGGGGATGGTTCTGGAGAAGCGCCTGTCGCGGCGCCAAGGACGGCTGTTGTTTCCAGAGACAAGGGGGAAGTGCTTCCGGTGTATGTAGATGGAGAAGATGTACAGACACTAGGGTAATTTACAGATCCCTCGGTAGCAGGTGTTTAACAAGGGCGTGGTGGCTCGCGTTCACTGAAAATGGTGGGACGGAATCCATATTCGCTGAGCGCGGAGAGGATAATTCCTTCAGGCGAGAAGAGGGTGGTTCTTGCGAAGTGCCTGTCGCGGCGCGACGGATTGCCATTATTTCCGGAGACAAAGGGGAAAGTGCTGCCGTTGTAGATGAACAAGAGGTAAACACTGCGGCAGGGACGACAGGAGAAGACGGTGATGTCGTCGCTGGCAAAGACTCGGCTGGAAATGGCCAAATTTCTGAACTACTAGAACGGTCTGTTTCGTGACAAAGATAGACTAGACTATAGGGTATAGAACGGGATTCTTCTCCATATTTCATGCCCTGTTTGATTTTGGTGTTTTTTTCGCGACGTGTTTCACATTTACACCCGATGTTGTTGGAGTGCGCAGAATAAGAAGAACAACCCGAGAGGCAATCCCATCGATCACCCTTGGCCTTGGATTGCCTATACGCTAGCGACTGACCGTCGGACATGATTAAGACAGCTGCAATAATATGATGGAAGAAGGCTTGGTGAAATGGCGGCTCCGTTTTTGTCGTTGCGTGCTTCGAGCGTCGATCTGCTGCGTACTCGCACTGCTGTGGACTGTCTGGCCTCCTTTCCCCTTGCCGTCTCAGTAAGGCATGCTGCGAAGCATGCCGTAGCAGGCTTGTAGCGTGTGTGGGGGGGCCTTTCCGGCCGGTGTAAGGCCGGACTCACCCTCAAGGAGTGATAACTTCTTGCTGCTGCGTGTGGCCGCGAGGCATATGCGTGGCGGTAGAGTTGGGTCGTGCGTGGTGCGTTAGGCATGATCACCTACGATTCGCGCGTCATTTAAGGCAGCAGCGTCGAAGCTGCAACGCCTGATCGGGATGCTCGAGTGCGCGGAGGCAGTCGCCACCACGAGCCACGCTACAGGGCAGTCTCTGTTTGCGTGGAGGAAACTCCGCCGGCATGAGGCTGGACTCGACGATGAATGAGGGGGGCGACTGGCCATCGACGAGCGGGGAAGAGACAAGTTGAACTCTCTCTGAACGAGAACGTTTTCTTTTCAGATCAGCACCGCAAGCTGCGTGGAGCATTTTGTTTTTTTGGGGCGGAGGAGAAGGGTAACCGATTGGAATTGAGTGTCAACGAAAGCAAGTGCGAAGGAGCGGGCCGAGTGAGCTAAAGCGATGAGGCGGTCATAGGAAACCGCAGCAGGATAATGGCGCACGGAGACCCACCACCCGCACGCACACCATCATCATCACGAGAGCAGCAATTGTCGTTTTTTCAGTTTTTCTTTTTAACATGGCAGTAGGACAAAATGTTTCTTACGTCACTGTTATTGTAGAGTTGGTAGAAGAGTTGTATACCATTTATGGGGAACAACCTCTCACATTTTTTTTTCAGGCACGGTCGTAGTAGCTACGCTGCAACCTGTCAAATAACTCGGGAAGGCGGGGCGACCATTAATTTTTGTGTTGTGTTTTTTTATTCGATTGCTCTTGTTTCACTGCATGCCTGCGGGTTGTCACTCTGAGAGCACTCCAGACAGCAGGCGCGTTCGTCTGTGCTCATGATTACCGTGCGGTTCGTACGGTGCAGGCAGCTCAACCGCTATAGTTTGTAGCCGCGAGTTGGTTAGTTGGGGGAACGTGGGAAGTCTATGCTGTAGTTGGGTTGATATCCGCGGCCATGTGAGTTCAGCTTGCACATTGGATCTTTTCCCTCGTGGGTCATTCTTCGTAACGTGCGTTTTTTGCGGAAAAGCGTGGTACTTCCCGGGCGCATTTTTATTTAATTTGGTGTTTCGGATAATGTTAGGGGCTCCAGCACCCCTGTGCGACCACGGACTTAGTTTTTTTGACAAGAGTTAATGTGAGAACAACAACAACAACAACAACAACAACAACAAACAACAACTGCTGTTGAATGCTGCATGATCGCAAAACCCATTCTTCTTGTTGTTAAAAGAAAATCGATCGATTGTACGGGTAAGAGGGTACACGACATTGGCCCAAAAAACCAGGGGAGAAATACGAATTGACCGGTCGAAATAACGGCGCCGCTTCTATACAAAACCGGGATTCTTTTCTAAGGCCAGGTCAATTTTTCTTATATGCGTCTGTTTTGTACACCTTGATTGAACAGATTTTTCCACCCTTCCTAGTCGACATTCAGCAAAAAGTGTCCGTGCCGACCCGTCCTTGAAAGACGAACCTTGTGGCTACAAACAACGAGGCATAGACACACATTCCAACATAGAAACGTGATTTGAGCCATGCAATGGGCCGATGACCACACGGCGGGCGAAGAACGATGATAGCCAGCACACCAGGCTATAGTTGAATCGAAACGGTAACGAGCAGGAAAATATCTGGAAAATATAGAAGTCGATACTATGAAGGAGAACAAAAAAGAGAAAAGATCAGGTAAAAGTGTACCAGGTATATATAAAAAATGACAAATATACTTGAGCTGTGAGATTGACGCAAAATAGATTTTGACCAAAACTTAGCTTTGCAAGCTGCGTGCAATACTTCAATCCGGCGTGTTACGGGGTGTGTACCCTCGTGAAGGATGCAAGTCGGTGACTCCCCTGCTCTTGCCAGGGTCAACAGGACTAAGACGTTCAGCCTTGTCCTGCGCACGGAAACTGTATAACCCGCGTGAGGGGGACAAAACCAGACATCTATCTGTAGAACGAAGTATGCATGAAACAATAAGTGTTGTACTTTGGGTGAGCTTTGCAGTGGGCTACTTCAGTCTACCGGGTTTGTACGCAAGTTCCTGTCTGTGTACTCTCTGTATTGTGCTAGGCCAGCGGAGCTCCAGCCCATGCCTGATGCTCGGGGTTTCTGCTGTCCAGTCATGATGGAACGTGGGGTGGACGTCGATCGCTTCTTCTTGAAGCGATCTCTCTTCTGCACTTACTTACTTGATGTAATGCGAGGAACACTCACACACCTGTATTGGTCGATCGAATACCGACGAGAGAGATCTGGCGTTCGCATCTGCGTCGGGCAGTGCGCACTTGATCCCAAAGCTCTACGAGCGCCCGCGTCTCACACACTACCAGGGAATACACAAACGAAAGCGTGGGTTCAGAACGACTGATCCCCGCACTCTCTACAGATGAAAGCTCTTGCGCTAAAACGGAAATGGTCGAAAGTGCGTCACCGTATCCGATTGTTTTTGGTGCTCCAGGCAACCTCCTCCATGGATAATTTCTGGTGGACGCACCGAAGGCCACAAACTGGCGCATCTGCAAAGAGGTGTTGGGGAGGGTCGGAGTTCGTATCGCGAAGAGCACGGAATGACTTCCTCCATATGGATGCTAATCGAGACAATTAATAGTTGTGTTATAAAAAATGAAAATACACTCCAGCTGCGAGATCAAAGATTTGGTTGAAACTCATCTTTGCAAGCTGTGTGTGATACTCCGATCGCGGGTATATTACGGGTTATGTGTCCTCACTAAAGACATAGGTCGGCAACTCCCCTTACAACTACAGTGTAGCTATCAGGGTCAACAGGATGATTTTAGTCAGTCTGTGCGCGGAAACTATAAAACCTGTTTCTGAGGGTACAAAATCTGGCTATATACAACAAACAAGACAGGTATTTATATATGTACTTACTAACTAATATCTTCGTGCTGAAAGCGCTCGGTTGGTGCATCCCTGGCATCTCCGTCGTCGGGCGGTCCTGCTTACCTGCGGAAAACAGTACAGCTTTTCTTTGATTTCTTGCCCTACCTTATCTATTTTTGTTACAATTGGTCCAGCTTTTCTTTGATTTCTTGCTCCACCCGATTTTTTTTTACATATATATATATATTGTAAACGCACAGTCTATCCACTAGATAGACCACAATGTCACAGCAGCATCGGTGTCTACCAGAGCTATTTTTTTGTGTGCAACTGCTATTACTGTATAATACTAGCAAACCATATACCTTGTATGTACTACGCAGCTTGCAAAGTTGAGTTGAAACCATTCAATCGACAGTACTCACAGCAAACGTTTACCCATTTTTGTTATATTATAAAATTTAAAATACACTCCAGCTGTGAGATCGAAGATTTCGTCGAAACTCATCTTTGCAAGCTGTGTGTGATACTCCGATCGCGCGCATTACGAGTTGTGTGTCCTCATTAAGGATATAGGTTATTATATATATTAATACTCCGGAGTATATCATCTTTTTTAAGACGACTATTTTTTTCCCTGATGACACCTGGATTCAACCAACGAAAACCACGCTTATAAGTGGACAGTTTATCCACTAGCCTACAAAGTCGCATTGCCATCTATCTATCATTTTTTTTACAAACAACTAGACTATTGACTTTTCATGAGGATTATATTCATTCTCGATGACACCCGGATTCGAACCAGCGATAGTCACCAGCATTATAAGCGGGCAGTCTATGTACTACACCACAATATGTCTCAGCAGCAGTGTGGTGTATCTACCAGGACTGATATCATATAAATACAAGGGCTACGCATGGGCGCCGGCGATGCCGGCGCCCATGCTTTGGGTAGGGCAGGGCAGCACTTCGACAACTTAAGGTGTAGCTGTCCGATTCGGCATGCATTGAACTTTAAAGTAATGCCGAGAGTTCAATACGAACATGGGATTATGAAAGTCATGATTTGACAGAAAAAAAACGTAATACGGACTATTCTACAACAAAGAAGGCAAGGATAAGCGAAACACACTATGTAAAATACGCCGTCAAGTAAAAGTTGGTGTCTATCAAACAAAAATACCGAAAAGAGTATTATTGAGAACCTGCGGGGCCTCTAGGCGAAACGAAAGAGGCCTTGGCATTAATGCAGAGACTGCACTGCTGTCCCCGTGGCAATGGAGGTTCGAAGGCGACTGGATGCAAAGTCGGTTTGCATCAAACGTCGGCATGGGGCCATGTCAGCCGGCGAGGTTTAGGAAGAAGATTGCTTTGTTTGTTACGTGAAGGCTGTCGCATTGATTGGTTTGCGTGGTTGCGGGTGAGGAGAAAAACGAAGAAGAGGAGGGCGATCTCTCGTTGCGTCGGCGTTGTCTAAGATAGGTGCCGGGGTGGCTTTGCTCGTACGGGAGGTTGGCCGTAGCGCTTCTTCTCTTTTTTTTATCGAGAAGGCGGGATATGTGTGTCTGCTATCTTTGCTTCGTGGGTGCTTTCACGTTGTCGAAATCGGACGCGTCCGCTCAATACATAATATCCGGAGTGTCTCTACCATGACGACTGCTGATGGTGCCGTGCGTATTTCCCAGAGACTGACATATTATTTACTGGTAGAAATAATCATATACCTTTCTTTGCAACATTTTTTTTTATCCCATTTATCATCCCTGCACCATTCTCGCGCTCCCTCCCAGTAGTAACTCAGATCCGGGGTCACATAGCGGGCCCTCCTCGTCCCTCCCCACTTCGGCACGTGCGTTCATTTTTACCGCGAGCAGAATCGAGCATTTTCTTCCCTCGTCGACTCGCGTCGAATTGCACCTAGCAGGCGCTCTCAGCTGCTGCTGCCGTTGATCTCTTTTTTTTATAGCATTTTTGCAAATAAAGTCAAATTTCATCGTGGTGGGTGTCGTACTCAAGGACAACCAAACGTTGGAGGTATTCGAGGGTAAAACCACTAGACCACCGGGGCGGCCGGCTGACAATTGATTAAAACAAAACAGGATATTTGCATAGGGTTCAAAATCTTGTTGGCAGAAAAAACAAATTTGCAGGAAGCAGCTGAAAGGTCAAGAAACAGGCAATATTTCAGTTGTTGTTGTTCTCACATTAACTCGCACAATCCAGTCCGTGGTCACAGGACTGGTTCCAGTCACTCTGGAGCAGAGGAATACCCTAGGGAAAAACACAAACAACCCAAGGTGGTACACGCATAAATCACAAGCTGACGCAATTCATGCCTCCACCAGAAACATATAAAGTGAGATCGGGAGTCAGTATACGATGTGCCAGGTCCATACCGGCGCATACGTCCCATTACTCGCGCCTGGGAAAACGGACTATACCGCTTGCCACCCAAGAAAGACTACCACGTATATATCACACGTAGTATCTATCACTACGCATACGCACAACAGACGCAAGTCAATTGGAAAAAAGAAGCAAAGAAGAGAAAGGGAAGGAAATGGGTGCATGGGGCCAAGAAAAAGAAAAGGTGAATAAATTTTGGGGGGTCTACTGGCGAGGCTGCCACCAGAACGGGATGTCACATGTCACGTGGTCTTTCGACGGTCTACAGCAGTAGTACTACGAACGACTTCCGATACACTCACCGGAGCACGGACTACCGGCCAATTACGCGATCGACAGCTGGCCGTGGTTGTCACGTGTCTCTGTGTTGGGGGCCCCTGCCCTGCCTCTTGTTGGCTCTTGAGAGTGATGCGTGTACGACTATACTTGCCAGCGAACGGCACTCGCACTGCACTTTGAGCTATCTGCTGTAGTTCTCGTTGCTACTTGTTGCCGCCTTATGTGCTAGACGTTTCGCCCTTCGGCTACTGCTGCTACACCTGCTGTTGTGTGTTTGCCAATGTCGTCAGTTGGCGTTCATGCTCGTCGTACATACTGATGTTCTCACCGAATATGTGCGGGTTTCCTCGTACCTCAACCGTACGACGACGAGCTCAAAACCGAAGGGAGGTGACATGAAATGGCATTGACAATGGCCACATAGAAGCGAGCACAGCGGGATAGTTCGCTGCGAATCAACCGCACTCGTTCAACCGCACTCGTTCATGCCTACAGCAGAGGCTGTCTGGAGTGTCAGCGGCCGTGCTAAAGCCAGGGCCAAAGGCCGAAGAGACGGCTCTACCTGCTTGGTTTTGTCTCGAGATTCTGTTATATATATTGGACAGAGTGATGCGTGTACGACTAAACTTGCCAACGGCACTCGCACTGCACTTTGAGCTATCTGCTGTAGTTCTGGTTGCTACTAGCTGCTGCATTATGTGCTAGAAGTTTCGCCCTTCGGCTACTGCTGGTACACCTGCTGTTTTGTGCTTGCCAATGTCGTCAATTGGCGTTAATGCTCGTCGTACATACTGCTGTTCTCACTGAGTACGTACGGGTTTCCTCGTACCTCAACCGTACGACGACGAGCTCAAAACCGAAGGGAGGTGACATGAAATGGCATTGACAATGGCCACATAGAAGCGAGCACAGCGGGATAGTTCGCTGCGAATCAACCGCACTCGTTCAACCGCACTCGTTCATGCCTACAGCAGAGGCTGTCTGGAGTGTCAGCGGCCGTGCTAAAGCCAGGGCCAAAGGCCGAAGAGACGGCTCTACCTGCTTCGTTTTATCTCGAGATTCTGTTATACATATTGGACAGAGTGATGCGTGTACGACTAAACTTGCCAACGGCACTCGCACTGCACTTTGAGCTATCTGCTGTAGTTCTCGTTGCTACTAGTTGCTGCATTATGTGCTAGAAGTTTCGCCCTTCGGCTACTGCTGCTACACCTGCTGTTTTGTGCTTGCCAATGTCGTCAATTGGCGTTAATGCTCGTCGTACATACTGCTGTTCTCACTGAGTACGTACGGGTTTCCTCGTACCTCAACCGTACGACGACGAGCTCAAAACAGAAGGATAGTGATATGAAATGGCATTGACAATGGCCACATAGAAGCGAGCACAGCGGGATAGTTCGCTGCGAATCAACCGCACTCGTTCAACCGCACTCGTTCATGCGTACAGCAGAGGCTGTCTGGAGTGTCAGCGGCCGTGCTAAAGCCAGGGCCAAAGGCCGAAGAGACGGCTCTACCTGCTTCGTTTTGTCTCGAAATTCTGTTACGTGAAAGTATCATGATTTGGGAGTTTTTTGTCACGAAACCTCTTGCCGTCGGTAATTTGTGTCGCGAAGTTGTGGGATATCGTCGGTAAGTTGTGTCACGTTTTAAGTGAACCCACACTAAAAAATTGAATTTCCAGCTGGAAAAACGAGCAGAAACAAAAGCAATAAAATGCCGAGCAAGAAACCAGACGAACTAGTGAAAAAGTACAGCAAAGAATCTAACGCTCGAGAGTACGCCACCGCAAAATTCCAAACATTATCATGAACCGTTTGGAAATTATGCCAATTTTGTAAATCATTCAGGCGTTGCAGCCATTATGATTCAACAATTTTTCCGAAATTCCTCCTCGACACTCGCTCGTCTCGCTCGGCACCCGTCCGCGTTCACGTCGTTGTGCGGAACGGACACGGCAGGGCGAGGGGCGTTGGAGCCGCCCTCCGAAGGCGGCGCTCGAACCAAGCCATATTCGACCGAGGATTCCAGTTCCGCGAATCGCATACTTAGGCAGAGACAAAAAACTCCTGACCAAAGTACATGACACCAAGGAATGACTCGATATTCAAGGAATGATTTTATGTATATTTATATTTCAATTTTTTCGAGGATATTTTTTTTTTCGTGTGACCCCAGGATTCAACCGACGAAAACCAGGCTCATATGCGGACAGTCTATCTACTAGAAGACCACAAAGTGACATTGATACGTATCTATTAATTTTTTTCATGAGGACCATTTCTTTTTTCTCCGATGACACCGGGATTCGAACCAACTGAGAAGACACCGGGATTCGAACCAACTGAGAAGGCCTTGAGGCTTATAGTACATACCGGTAATACTACACCAGGTTAGTACATGCCATCGGGTACTACTCTGTTAGATCACAATGCACGCCCAGCTCATATCAGTTCGGCTGTATACAGCCCAGCGTGGAAGCGTAGCGCTGTGCCAAGCCGTGCGGAGCCGTGCGGTGCGGTGCGGTGCGGTGCAGTGATGTGCGCTCTTTGCTGCGGTGCTGTGTCGTGCTGCGCTGTGTGCTTTCTTTCGAACATAGGGCAGTACCGGGTACAACACGTGTTGTTGTGTACTACTTTTCTTCTATTTTCTTTTTTTTCGTGTAGTTGATCTTTCACGGCCCCCTGTTCTTTCCCCCACGCAAAGTACCCCCGTGCTGCCGATCACAACGTAACACCGGCAACATACGCAAACAGCCCAGCTGAGCACAACAAACAGGGCAATTTGCTCTGCACAAGCAGCTGTTGGCAATATATAACCGCTGCTCGCACCAAATCATGGGCCTCTTCTTTTCGCCCCCTCTACATGTTTTTAGTTGTATTCTTTGTATTACGCGAGCGTGGCGGGCGGCGTCAGCCGCCTGCGGACAGGAGCCCTTGTATATTATACCAGTTTTGACGTTTATGTCCCACCGAAGAAATTGACGAAATTGTTTTATCCGACAATGAGAAGGAATGAAAAAAAAGTTGGTGCATAGTCTATATGTACACCTAACATCGTAATCTGCCAGAGTAATAAACACTTCCACGCACTTGATATCACATCATTGTCTTTCTAGAGCCATCCATGCCCCTGCTGCAACTCAGCCCCCCCCTCCTCCCAACGCCCCCAAGGTCCCCTCCTTGCCTGCCACCCGCACCATCGCTTAGAGCGCACTATCGCCTAGAGCACCACCCTATATCTATGCGACCTGAATATATGCTGTTTAAAACCCGTTTCGCCCCCCACCCCCAGCCCCCCATCCGCCCCCCACCCCCACCCCCACTCCTTGGAACGCTCCGCCCTCCCCTCACTGAGACTGGTTGTTCGACCTACAGGATAGGATTTGTAGTTTCCACGCACACATTTAGCTGCCCCGGCATCCCCCCCACCCACACGCCCCCCCTTGATAAAACCCAGGCTCCAACGTCCTTAAACCCTCCGCCCTTCCCTCACCCGTTATTCGGCTTACAGGATTCACTCTATAAACTGATGCATTACCTTCCTCAGCTGCCAGTTTTTGTCCCCATCAAAAAAGGGTTTTGTAGTTTCCGCGCACATACTGACTAATATAATCCTGTTGACCCTGATACGTACACTGCAGTTGCAAGGAGATTCCGCCGACCTTTATCCTTAATAAGGATACACAACCCGTAATACGCGATCGGAGTATAACACACAGCGTGCAAAGATGATTTTCTACAAAACCTTCGATCTCACAGCTGTAGTGTATTTTTTTTTCTTCAAAATATATGTACACATTGACATAATGTAATGTTTTTTGTCCAACTAACACAATGCAAAGTATTCCATATAGTATAAACCAGACGTCATGCCGCATATATATGGATATTTTTCCAAAATCAATTTCTTTCTTGGAAATAATGCCAGTTTTGTTCGAAAACTGGCGAATTCAACACCTACTTGTAATTTGTAGGAATGATACCGAGGGGTTCTTACCGACGGGTGGTCAATTGACATAGGAAAAAGCATTCCACGACCATCACTCTCGAGGCATCGAGCTTCTCATGTTCATAGCTCCGACACCATAACGGAGCACACGACGAGCGGAACCACACTTTCCTTCCCGACGTGTAAGGCAACAGAAGAGGCTAGCCTACCACTGCCGCTGCTTATCCTGCTGTGGCTGTGAACGTTTCTCTTTGAGGTGGTGGACGGCAAGCGACAGCGGCACACGGAGCACGCGATCCTCTCCTTCTTGCAAGGAGCCTGCAGCTTCCGACCTCGATCTTCCGGGTATGTGTTCGAGCCGAGTAGCACCAAACGGCTACGGTAGCAGGGTCACTTTTGGGGGCTTGTTGGGTAGTGGCTCGGGGTTTCTCGTGAGAGTGACCCCTCTCTTCCTTTGCAACCTTGAGCTTTCGTGCTGTTAAAATTTTGCAAAACAAAAATTCGCGGTGGAACGGTAAACTGCGTTGCCCCAAAACGATCTCCCTAGTCGTTGTCGTCGGTGGAGTAAAGCGTCATTCGTGCGAGGGGTGAAAACAAAGAGTATTGGTTGAATGCATGGGTATCCCCCATACCGTAGCCTTGCCCCTAGTCTGTAGTACCGTACGCACGTGTAGGGCAGCAATCGGGTCCGATAAACCTCGAACGCGATAAGGGTCGACTGATTGGTGCGTTTTGAATCGGTTTCCTTCGTCGATTCGAAGGCCGCGGGCGTCGCCGTGTGTAATGCGTCATCCCTCTATAGTGCCGTTACGGTTGTATACCTGGGGCCTAACGCTCACTACCGTTTGAGCTCAGACTCAAATTTGTAACTAATTATCGGTTTTGTACGATCAACTTAGAAGTTATCAATAAACCCACGGCTGGACAATATCTCACGGGCAGGAGTCTAAAGACTAGCGCATAGAAATGTTGGCCAGCTCGCGCGAACGAGCGTCTTCGAAGCCATGTTTCAAGTGAGATATTGAGCTCCTCAAACGTTCAGGAGCTCAAACGTTTCCTCCTGTTGCCCCCAAATCGTGTGACGACTCCATCGGTGTTTTTGTGCATACGAATTGGCAACAACAACCATACGGTGTTCGAGATATTGTGGACACACGGGTGCAACGTCACTGGGTCATGGAGACTCACGCACCCTCCAGGGGCATGCGAGCGACGCACAGTCGGTGTTGCAAGCAAGCATACAGGAGTGATCGGGACCTATATACCTCAAAAATGCGATGCGGATTGGAGGGTCGGGGCGCGCGTGTGCGGCAAGTCTGGTTTTTTCCCAGGTCTATTTACGACCCAACCTGCGTGTGCGGCAAGTCTGGTCTTTTCTCAGGTCTATTTACGACCCGACCTGGCGGCAGATAGGTTGGGACCAAGACATGCCGCTGATACCAATACACCATGACAATATCTCGTAACAAGGCGAAACCCCAACGTTAACCAACGTCATTAGCTCGGCTAATAAGCACTGAAAAGGTCTACCTGGAATACCTTATTATGCCGTTGGCTGGGTCTGATAATATTGGCAATGTGACTGGCTTTGCAGAGACTGACCTTGAAAAACATATATTATTACTGTCGGCAGGGTGTGTGACTCTGGCATTGTGGTCTTCTGATCAGATTATTACTCACATTCCGAAGAACGTTGCATTACGTTTTAAGGCAAGGCAAGGTGAGCATAACTGGCAGTATGTTATATTAATAGCGCGAACAAAACTGCACGCAACAACACCAATCTTGATATAATGGCATACATTTTATCATGTGTCTCCCTGTTGCACACATCGCATTCATTCGTGTAGACCATCGTACCTAAACTAAGGTACTCACATAGTGTTGGTGTTTTTTTTTCGCCAGCCATGTGACACTAGCGGGCAATATCAGAACAGAATCACGAAGAAGTTACAACCTTTTTTCCACCAGGAGCACGACATCGTGGTATCTCCGGCAGGGACACTCCTTGTTGTGTTGGATGGAATTAGGTGGAAACATCCAAATGGAAACGTCAGCTAAACGCGAAGAAACGAATAAACAGACGCACACGACATTTCTTGCCTTTCTTTTCTTTTTTTTTTTCATCTAAAATATTTTCCTTGCACTGCCCTCGCATTCCCTCCCGGTAGTTATTTAGATCTGCGTCACGAAGCGGGCCCTGTTCCCCCTTCCCCACTGCGGTGCGTGCCTGCATTTTTTCCGGGAAAATGATTCAACCTTTTCTTGCATCGTCAACTAGGTAGGGTCGACTTTTACACACGCACCCTGCTAGGCCCTTTCAGCAGTTGCCTTGTTTTGTTCTTCATTTATATGCAATTAAAGCAAAATATTCACAACGATGGGAATCGAACTCAAGGACCGATGCTAGATATCGAGGGTAACCAATACACCACCGGGAGTCGACCGGCTAATAACAGCCATTATTGAATACATTTTTCCAGCACAAAATATATGTTCACTCAGCTGCTGTGGGATCAAATATTTCGTCATGTTCACTCAGCTGTGGGATCAAATATTTCGTCTGAACTCATGTTCGCAAGATGTGTGTGATGCTCCAATTGCGCGTATTGCTGGATATTAGTATTGTGTGCCTTCATTAAGGATAGAGGTCGGCAACAGTGGCACCTGTATTAAGGCCGATTTGCCGTATTCAGCGTTTGTTGTGGTGGGCTCACATATTCGGAGGCATGACGACGGAAATCGGAAGTTTATGGGAAATCAGCATTTTTTGTGGGATTTCCAGTCAAGGAGATTTCATTTGAAGCCCAGGTAGGTGCGTTCGAGTGAGCGCGCACGTCGGCGCTTCTGTCTTCCTGGAGGTTAAATATCCCGCTAACCGTAATGCTCGAGCAACAATGGGCTAAACTGGTTGCAATCGATGGGGCCACGAGGCAATGCATGAACTGGATTTATTGGGGGATTACACACAACCTGGTCAAAACTGTCAAATAAATGGCGGAGGAAACGACTGTGGATATCCCCTTTTTTCTGCCGAGTACGAGAGCAAAGCTTGTGCCACACAGATGGCATCAGGGAGTCAACGGTGAATCACCTCGAGCCCGCGACCGAGGAAACAAAGGCGACGCACACTGGAGAGGCAACGCACGGAGGGAGTAGGCTTTCGCACTCCCTAGCAACCGTCAAAAAAAGAACTAGGCTTTCGCCATAGAGATGCCGCCAAGAAGTCAACAGCGAAGGCGAAGCCGATGACGCTCTACATTGGGGTAACATATACAGTTTGTACTCGTCGTCGTAGTGTCCGTGCTGCTTGCTGCAGGTGATATGCAGAGAGCGGCATGTACTACATATGTTTTACACAAGGTCCTATGGACATCTGACGGCTTGTTCATGACTTCTGAACGACTTCGAGAATCCCGCCGCCGGCATTAGCGTGAGAGCGCACGGCAGCGCGGGAACACCAATGAGAACTACTGCTGAACACACCCCATCCTGTTTACTCATATATATGTGGTTGGTGGGCCACGATCCGCGTTTTGTCAAGACCCAACAACATCTGGCAGAAAAATGTATAAAAATGACAAGAAAAGAAAAAAAAAATCGGCATTAGGTCGATGGTTGGTTTCTGTATTTTTGACGTCAATGAATAGCACATCACAAGAAGGAGTCTGAAAGCACGCCCGTTGGCCGGCAACAACTCCGTAGAGAGTGGGTGGTTGTGGAGCTTTTTCCACGCGAGATGCCGTCGAAATATGCAACGGGGGTGTTGGGTGGGGATGGGAGCTTTTCCTCTGCAGCCAGGAGCTAATAAACCAGTACGAGTCGTATAAGTTCTTTTTAAGTTTCTTCTTCCAGCGTCAGCTGGAATGTAAGAGTATATTTGCTTGTGTACAGAGATGATGAGCATATTTTTCAGAACTAGACTATATACCAAAAACGTACCTTAATGTCAATTGCATCATGCTGTCGTGTATGCCACAGAGCTGCACGCTGCTGTTGTGGATACTCGCTTGCACACCACACACATCCGGCGATGTCTAGAGGGGATACTGCACACACTCCATCACGGGCTCGAGATAATTCCAACTCTGCTGCACGTTGAGATTACTCTCTCGAGGCATGCCGTGCTCGAGGCATGCCGTGAAGGTGATGAATATTATACAAAATTAAAAAGGTGATATATATAATACTATATAGTCGCCGACCTATATCCTTAATGAGGATACACAACTCGTAATGCGTGCGATCGGAGTACAGTGGGGGTTGCGGTTTAAGATAGCGGTGTGCCATACCGACGAAAACTATCTTAAACTCGTAGCTCTCCTAAATCGGTTTACGATATGTTTTATCTTAAATAAAGCGAGATTTTGGGTTAAAATAAACATATCTATATCAGAACATATGGGTTTTAGAGAGCCCGGGCCTGGGGTCAAGAGCGCTTAAAGGGCAGGTTGTTGTCGTTGTGCCTATTCGAAGTGTTGAAAGCGCATTTCGTATTGTTTACGCAATATTTACCGTACGTTAGAGGGCCGACACGCAGCACGATCCTTCCTTGTTGCGTACTCGCGGAGTATATATTAAAACAAAAGTAAATATAAAGAAGAAACACCTGCGTGGGATGAGCTCACTAGGCTGCGTAGAGTATATTGTCGAATGAATTGTTCTCTTTGGCAGGGTTATTCCAACATCATCTATACCCTGTAAGCAGCCAACATAACACAGAGAGAGGTGAAGCAGCATGGGCATCACTTGTCGGGGTTGACACATCCGTGGCAAACACGTTGCATCTCGTTGTCGCCACGCGGGTCCGCCAAACCGCAGATTCCATGAAGGTAGACTTGACAGACACCGCATCTGTGAGTCGTAAAGTTCGGAGGGCCCGGCGTGTGGTCCGGAACCACAGCGCACTTCGAACCCGCGGCGCAGGGCATTGTGCTACAGCCAGTAAAGCTGTGAGCTGTGTGTCTACCTTGTTCTGCTGTATGCCTACATGCCTACGGGTGGTAGTTACTCAGGGTTTCTAGGCTACAGCACTACACGGGCAGGCGGGGTTGGGGGTATGTTCGGTTTAAAATAATCCATGTTCGGTTTAAGATAAAGTGTGCCAAGCCATTTTTGACTCTCTAAAACACGTGATTCTCTTAAACTAGGCTTTCTTAGACCGCAACCCTCACTGTATCACACACAGCTTGCAAAGATGAGTTTCGACGAAATCTTCGATCTCACAGCTGGAGTGTATTTTCATTTTTATATAATATATATGAAGAACTCCATCTATCTGTGAGATCGAATATTTCGTCGAAATTCATATGTGCAAGCTGTGTGTGGTACTCAGATTACGCATATTATTACTGGGTGTGTCTCCTCTCTAGGGATATAGGTCGGCGACTTCCCTTAGAACTACAGTGTAGCTTTAGGCCATTTATTATATAGTCGGGTTTGTCAGTCGAAAACGACATTTTCGACTGAAGCCCACATCGAGCATTCTTACACGGGCGAAAAAGGGCTTCTTCGACTCTACTTTTTTCGACGGAGAATTCCTACTGGCGAATCCAGTAGAAAAGCTTGACTTTTTCAAAACTGAATCCTCCAGTCGAAAACCTCGGTCGAAAGAGTCTTACACGTGTTTTTTGAACGGATCGCATCGTTCATCCAACCACCAAACACACACCCACACGGCCACACAGCCACACACCCATACCAGGTACCACACTTCTGTGTGTGTGTGTGTATATATATATATATGTATATATATTTTTTTTCTCTCACACCTTCACTTTTCGGCTTCTGGACAAGCCGTGGTCACAGGTGTCGACCCTTCTCCCCCCCGGTTCCTGCCTTCAATTTTATCGCGCATAGGGTTCAGCAATCCCACTGCTCGTCGATTTTTCATCGAGTGTTGCTAACTCACGCTCTCGCGCTTTCCGCAAGTCAATTGGTGCACAAGAAAGAGTGCCACCGAATTTATACGAGTATGCACTCGGCGGGGCTCGAACTCACGAAACTGACCTATACCAGGCTCGAAGATAACCTGATACGCCACCGGGGCGACCGGCTATATCATGCAAGGCGATGACGCTGGCGTGGCTATCACTTCTGTTGTTACTTCTCGCAGCAAGTCAGCGTGGCGCGTTTCAAGTTCCGCTCGCCAGCAGCGTGTATCACAAGACGGCAGCAGCCGCGGTATCGATCCCATGCTGCCAACAACTGCTTGCGCCGCCTGCGGCTTTTGCGGCTCTCGGCTGAGTGCAACCCCACGAACGTAGATTTATCGGCTTTCGCCTGACCCAAAGTCACCAACTCGCTGGGACGAGGGTTCGTCGAGCCATTGGTCCCGGAGAAAGTGCGAACCACAGAGCTGCCAACCGATTTCGACTGCTGTACAGAAGTACGCCCTCACACCAACCACCTCTAAAAAGAGCACAAAAACTTCAAAATCGACTCGACTGACGATAAGAAGGACCAGAAGAATCCACCAGTCGAAAAATAATCCAGTCGAAAAGGGCCGTTTTCGACTGGGCGAATCCGACTGTATAAGAACTGGGCTTACCACGGTGAACAGGGTTATTATGGTAATCAACTTGTGCGCGGAACATATAAAATCCGTTTTTGAGGGGGACAAAATCTGACGGCTGTGGAATGCACCAAGTTTTAACGTATATACGGTAGTCGTATGATCGGTGACGGGAGGAGACGAGTATAAGGGCGATCGGTTACTTAAATTACTATTAACTTACTTCATGCGTAATGCAAGTAGGTGATGGCGGGAGCGGCGAGGGAGGGGGGGGAGGGGGGTTAATTGAAACTTTCATAACAAACAAGTGAACCAGGGCTACTGCATGGGTGGCGCGAAAAGCGGTGAAGTCATAATATTATCACCTGTCGGCTAGTGCTTACAGTTCTGCCGGTGCGTGATTTTCGGTGGGGTGGAGTTGGAGCGAGGGGGGAGGGAGGGGGGAGGGGGGTGAGGGAAGTTGCTCGTGGGGGAGGGGGGAGGGGTGACGAAGGTGAATGGGAGCAAACGAGGCTACCTGCGTGCAAAATACAGATGCCCAATATTTTCAAGGAACTCTATGAGGTACATGAGGAACCTATTGGTAGTGTTGTTTTTTCGTAAATGTTGCGGTTACTAATGGTTTAAATATCCGTATATGATGGATACCACCACCAATGGTACACTTGATGCTCTTTACCGTCGCTGCCGTGTCCAGCTCGAGGTCTAAGTGAAGTGTGTTCAGTACACGCTTCAGGTAGGTTGATTACATTACAGGGCGTTGCATGGAACTTAGTACTACCTGGATCTTTAATAATAAATGTCTGTTATGCGCCGACCCACGCACACACTTATTATAAAAATCACTAAGCCATCGGTCCATATGTGACATTGAAAAATGTCATCGGAACTCGTCTTTGTAATCTGCGTGAGATATTCCAATCGCGCGCAATACTGGGCGCGTTACCTCTCTCTTGTTTTTTTTTTTACTTCTCAAACTTTACTTTCCAACTTCTGGAAAAGCCACTGTCACAGGTGACGTCCCTTTCCCCCCCCCAGTTCTTGCCTTCAACTTTTGTCGCGCATATGACTGATTCTGCGATATCTCCCCCAAAATCCAGCGATTCTCTTTCATGAACACTTCGTCGCTGCTCGATACGATGAAGGATTCTATGAAAAAAATACATATTCCCACATGTTCTTGTTCGCGAAGTACTATCGACCGATGGCGTCGGGGTGTCGAACGGCAATGTACTTCAGGAGATACGGCTGAAAGCTGGTTTCAAAACCGGCGATGCCATTCAAGAATAGTTGAGGGGCTTCCGTAGAACGACTCTCAGGGTTCAGCAATCCCGCTGCTCGTCGATTTTTCATCGACCGTCGGTAACTCACGCTCTCCCGCTTTCCGCGAGTTTATTTTCGCGCAAGAAAAAGTCCCAACGAATTGATACGAGTATGCACTCGGCGGGGCTCGAACTCACAAAATGACCTATACAAGGCTCGACGATAGCCTGATACGCCACCGGGGTGACCGGTCGAGAATATAGGTCGGCGACTCCCCTTAGATCTAACTTGCAACAGGGTCAATATTAGCATGCAAATGATTACAAAAAAGGTTTAATGGGGAGAAAAAATCTGACGGCCAAGGTATGCGCCGGTATAACATGTGCATCCTGTGGTCGTATAATCGGTGGCGGGGTACCCAATTCGTGCATGGCCGTGGCTGTACGACCGTAGACCTTCGTATGCCTACATTTCGGGGACGGAGCATGTCGGGTTTCCACCTACCAGGCAGGCATTGCTTGCCCCAAGCGCAAAGCGCCGTAAGGGATTCTGGGAGTCGCATGAAGGCTAAACTCCAGTGACAACAATGGATAATACTATGTAGCTGTCTCATGTGTCTCTCGATGCATTCGCACTACGTCTTGCGATCATTCCCCTTGTGCGGAGTTACGGTTTTCCACACCCCGCACAATGTGATATATCTCGAAAACCATCACGGATACCTATAAAACGAAAAGAACGGCACCCAGGCTGTCTACCTCACAGAGTGACAGGCATGCTTCACGGCGTCATTGCCAACCAACGGCAACACTAACGGCGGCAAATTGTTTATCGCGTCGGTGCCAACTGTAGCCAACAATTATGTACATATATTTTGCGGGGTGTTAAGTGGAACTTGAAGACACTATAAATGTAATGGAGCCACTGATTGGATGACTCGTAGTTCAAAGAGATGTTACTAGCTGTCGGGTAGTATTTAATCTGTAGCGGGCTTCTCTTTTTGGGTGAGGTAGGGGGGAAGGTAGGGGAGACAAGGTAGAGGGGTTGCTGGCGGGGCGGGGGGGGGGGGTACGAGAGCGAAATACTCTACCTGCATGCTTAATGCAGATGAACGATATTGTACATAATAACTATGAAGTGGGTGGGAGCAAAGCGTAAGCGGTGTTGTTTTTTCTCTGACATTATCATTGGATTGTTGGCGAAAACCCATCGTGGTAAAAAATATTCCTTCAAAATTCGCCCCAAATACGGTATATGCGGCTTGTAGGTAAGTTTGTTTTTCAAATTTAATACTCCAGCAAAGGTAGGTTTTGATGAAATATGCTGAACGCTTTTGGCTGTCCGCTTCATGGGCCTACAACGCATCGCGCATTGGCCCAACGCAGCTGATATCAGTTATCACGGAGCATCGTCCCTGCTTTGCACGCGCCACCAGCTGACTGCCGTATTATTAGTGCTGTGCTGTGTCAATATTACACCTGGTGAGAACACAAAGACTGAAGACACGAGAAATGTGGCTAGAGTATGACGCGGCTTAGCGGTGCTGGGTGGTCCAGCCAGCCGATACCACGATGGTGCGCTCTCTCCCGCTTGGAATCGTGAAGAACGCGCCGCTTACTCGTACTTGTGCCAGTGCGCTATCCTGAGATAATTGCCCGTGACAACAGTATACACTTCTGTTCCCGCCAACTTCGATCGCAGCAGCCGCGGAGGCGGTGGGGCGGTGCGAGGCCACCGAAGTCCAAGTGTCGGGTGCAGGGCGTGCTCGAAGCTGAGCGCGTCTGAGCTGTAGCAGCATACGCTGTGAGCAGCAGCAACTGCAGCAGACGACGATAATATTGCGAACCTGGTCCTAAATACCGCTAAAAAATTGAAGCTGTTGCCTTTGCCGGTGCTGGTGCTGATGCTGTATACTTTCTTGCTGAAGCGAGTGCTGTCGCTATCTGCCCCCAGCCGCTCCTTGCTGCGCTAGATGTGCTGCTGCTTGATATGGTGGGATATCGGCGGCGGCACTACAGTGATCTTTGCCACCCCCATCGCTGCTTGGTTGCCATTGCTATGTTCCTGCTACGCTATTATTTTGTTTTTTGTTTGTCTTCTTTCCTTTTTTTCGACTTGTTGCCGCAGACGTAACCTTCTCTGATCAATTTGAAAGGCCCCGAATGCAGGATTTTCTTTACGCCCAACGCAAACACAATCTATGATGAAGAGATTTGAGTTTTTTAGCACAAGAAAAGTATTTTCCGAAGAAAGGTTTTCGCCAACGCATATCCACAGTCTTTTTTTTTTCTGCGAAGTGTACGTACTCATGGCGTTCGATGGTCGTAGCACAGTCGATTTTTTATTTTATTTTGTATGACATTGGCTGTCGTCCTAGGCGTATCTTAGCGTGATACCGCAAACAACATGAAAGGACATATTGGACCGATCGAAGCAACGATCGGTATCAGATCGTCTCCAGCACGACCTGAGGCATAAGCAAAGTAGATGGCAGGAGAAATTTTAGAGTGCGATAAAAGGCAATCCAAGCCTTGTACGCAGCCATCCATAAGCAAAACAGTAGGCACAACGTGCGAAGTCTGTCTTGCAACGGGATCTTGGAAGGATGCAGTACACCCTTCATGCGACTCGCCGGACACCTCACGGCGCTTCTCGATAGGTGCAGGCGATGTTTGCCTGGTAGGTGAACACCTGACGTGCTCCGCCCCGGCATAATATAGATGCAATGGTCTATGGGCACACGACTACGGCCATGCACACATGGAGAACACAAACCGCATCCCCCCTACCGTGCATGGCCCGGGTGCGCACGTCTTCCCTCGTTCCGTTCACGTCCCCGCCTGCCCCTTGTCACCCGTATAAGGCACGGCACCCATGCGTACTTTCGTCCGCGGTGCGTGCCCGGTCCCCCCACTAGGCCTCCTCACCCTCACCATTGGATCCAAATGTGTCAGTTGGTGGATACTGTCCTGTTCGGCGAACAATTCCATCACCCAAACAGCCTTGATCTGCGGTGAAGTAACATATCACCCAGCTCGCCCAGCGCCTCTGCTTAAAACAACTCCTTCCCGTTGAGACACCTCCCTGAAGATGTCCTGCACCACGACTAACAGGTGTTTGTTCTTTTCCTCATTGCCTACTGTCTTTCTTATTCGCACTATCGCCCCCTTTAATCAAAGTATCTCCTGCCCTTCGTCCTCGGTTGTCGCCCCCACCGTGCCTTGATCAATTGGAGCACCCTTGCCCCCAAACTATTGAGTGCGGCGCCCGTTGAGCACTCTCTCCTCCGTTCTGTACGCTTCCTCGTTGCGCACTTTCCCCGGCGTTTTTAACCCATCTTCATCGCACCCCCTCTCACCCCCGTTGTATGCGCGGTGCCGCCGCATCGTTTTCTCTTACTCGGTTCCGCGCCCGGCCTTACCGCGCCCTCCCCCGATCGTTCCGTGTGCTGCCCGGCTTGCCGGTTCCCCTTCGTTTTCTTTGCCCCCTTCCCCCCTTCAGTTTCTTGTTCGGCCTCGTTGCCGCGCCATCGTCCTTCCTCGACTGCTCCCCCCCGTCCATGCATGCCCACTAACTCTCAGGTATCCGCCTTTTTCGTTCGCGACCTCTAGCTCGTCGCCTCCTTATTTGTACCTGGACTCCTACTTGCCCGGCCCGTCGGTTTGTGCGCGGATCTACCACGCACTTACCCCACCGATCTGTGCGCCTCGTTCCGTGCACGTCACCGTGACGGGCTAGCCCGCCGCAACCGATGCCACCGTCGTTTTGTGCGCGGATTTACCACGCACTTACCCTACTGCTCTGTGCGCCTCGTTCCGTGCACGGCACCGTCACGGGCTAGCCCGCCGCGACCGATGCTACCGCGCCGTTACCTCCCCGGTCCCGTGCACGGTCCAATGTTGCCTTGGCGCCACCATTTCGCATGCGGCCTCGCCACGCGCTTGCCCGCCCGTCCCGTCCGGCCCCCCCGTTACTCACTTTCCCCGTCTGACCTGTCAACGGTCCCACCATGCACTTTCCTGCCTAGTCTGAGCGCAGCCCCGCTGCAAGTTTGCTCCTCCACGTTTCGTGCCAGCGCTCCCCCCGCGCACCCACACCCCCATCGTTTCGTGGGTGACTCCGCACCTCGTCCATCGTTCCATGCACGCCCCGACTCGCGTCCGCCGCGCATGGGTGGTCTCGGTTTGTACACGCCCTCCCTCGCGTTTCCCTTGTTCCGGGGGTGGTCCCGGGCATACAACCGCCCCCTAGTTCCGTGTTGGGGCCCGCTCCGCATTTGCCCCCTTTCTGATACCTGGGCAGCCCCGTCGCAGGGTGACGCCGGCTCCGAGCATGACCCCACTTTGAACTTGCCCCCCCCGTTTCGTGCGTGGGCCCGCCCTCCACTCTCTCTAGCCATCCTCGTTTCGTGCACGGCCCCGCCTCGCATTGGCCTCGCACTTACGCCCCTGGCCTCGTTTCGTGCGCGGCCCCCTCAACACACTCAGTCGCCTCGCCACGGTTCTTGCGCCACCACGCCGCGAACTCGGGCCCCGCCTTCTCCGTTGTGTGCGTGGCCCCGCCACGCACTCACCCTCTCGGTATCGATTCGTGCGCGGCCTCGCCGCGCACTCGCCCCCCCTCCGCCTCGTTTCGTACGTGACCCCCCCCGCGCACTCATCCCCCTCATTGTGTTTCGTATGCAGCCCCGGTACGCACTCACCCTCCCATCGCAATTTCGTACGCCGTCCTGTCGCCCACACATCCCCCCACCCGTGCCTCCTTTATTGAGCGGTTCCGTTTCGCCCCCTCTCTTGCGCACGGTTTCGCCTCACACTAACACCCTCCACTACGTGGCACGGCCCCGCCGCTGATTTCCGACCTTGTTCTGTGAGCGGAGCCTTTCCCACACATTTCTTCTCTCGGTCAAGCACCCCCCGTTTGATGCGCACCTCCGCTGCCTACACCCACCCTCGTTCTGTACAGTGCCTTGCCAACGCCTTGCCCCCGGATTCCGTGTGTGCCCCGTTGCCATACGTTTCTCCCTTCTTCTTAACGCGCACACCCGTACCCCCTCCCTGCGCCGTCCCGTCGCGCACTTTTTCCCTCGTTCTGTGTGCAGCTCCTTTACCGCTCCCTTCTCCTTTCCGATGGGTGAAAGCCTTCCCGCGCACACGCACTCCGTGCGCGCCTACCACAACGCACCATCCTTCCCCGTCCCGGTCAGGACCACGGGCGTGCACACTTCCATTCGTTTTTGTGTTCGGTCCCAGTGCCTCAAATTGCCCCCACTTTGAAGATGCACGCCCCGCATCAAACGCCCCCAAGGTGCGCGGGCGCGTGGTCACTTGCCCACCACGTTCCATTTACCGCCACGCCGCGCATTTTCCGGCTCGTTCAATGAGCAGCCCCGTTGCAGCACCGTCCTCTCTCTGTTGGAGTCCCGACTACGCGCTGTGCGCACGACCCCCGCCATGCGCTTCACCCCAACGTTCAGTGCACGACTCTACCGCGCACTTTCCGAATCATTCCATAAGATGCCCCTTGTCTGCCCCTTTCAATCGCTATCGGCACGCCTGCCTTTGCGCGGCCCCGTGGCCACACACTTCCGCTTTTCCCCGTGCCCTGCAACGGTGACACGCAGACCCCTTCGGCCACCTTTCCCTCCTTTCTCCCTCGCCTGAGTTCATCGGTCGGATAGACCTCCCCGTGATTGCTCCCACCACATCTGATTTCCCCCCACTATGTGGCTTGGCCAAATGCCCAACATCCCGCGCCATGCTCTCACCTGCCGATCCGGACTACCCTCCTCGACTCACGCTCTCCGTTGTTTGCGTGTTTGCGTGTTTGATTGTTGCCTGTGACTGCACCCATCCCCCCTCTCCGCGGGACTCCTAATATTCGACCGGAACTGGGCCAACATGTTGATTATGGACTGTACGCCTCCCATCACGTCCTTCCTGGACAAGATTCCTTGATTCGCCAACCCTCCCACCCCCGCTGTCGTTGATCTTCTGTTGGCGTAAACGTATACGCACATATATTCGTTTTCCCGTTCCCCCCTCGGTCTCCCCCCCCCGTGAGAGTACACCCCTTCCCCCCCACCCCTCCTGGATGCGTTGGACGCGGAAATGAGGAAGGTTTACGTAAGTGACATGGATGAGTTCGAAGACGAGATATAAGGGAGAAAACGATCGCTATTCTAGGAGATTGATGGTGGCCGCAGACGGGGAAACAAGACGGGGATAGGCTAACAATATTTTTTTTTGTAAGATGTGGAAAAAGCGTAATGAGCACCCAAATGTTACAGGTATCTCTATCAGAAGTAGGAACGGTGCCCCGTCTCGAAAGGGGTTGTTGGTCAATGGTCAAATGACTAAGGCAAATAACTGATCAGTACCCGCCCCCCCCCCCCTCTTCCGGCTCTCCCTCCTCCATCCTCTCCGTCTCTACCCCCCCCAGACATCAACAACTCCCGAAGGGTTGAATAAACAGATAAATGAAAGCACTAGGAAAGTGAACGTGATAAAGGTCCAGTAGGTGTATGTAACAAAGATACGGTTAACCCGGAAAATTTCAAATGGAAGCGTGGAGAAAATGAGCGACCGTTCGTAGAGCAGTATACGTATGTTACGCCGAAGATGTTTCAAAGGACTGCTCGTGAGGTGCACACAAAGCGAAAGGAACAGGGAATGGCAAATTAGAGGTAGTCAAAATGGATGCGATCCTGACAGACCCGCACCTTGACACTGGGATTAAAAATTGTTTTCTGATGAATGCGATTGCACCTAAGTTGTTTGCAGAAGAAGTATTAATATGGAACGCGACGTTCGTAAAACAACTGCAACAAGTGCAGATGACAGCAGCTGGAAATATACTAGGATGCTCAAGTACGACGACTAATAGAGTATAGGAGCAGAAGAAAGAACGTACCCATTCATAGCCAATAAAGACATGCGAAAGTTGAAACATGACAAAATAAATGATGAACATGTCAGAAAACAAGTTGCCAGACGTAGCTGAGAGGGATGTATGGGAGAAAACAAGAGGTCGAGTTGGAATAAGATGGGAGAACGTTGGCAAGAAAACATGTAAATATAAAGTGGGAGAACAAGAAGAGGTAATGTCTGTAAAGATGTTTGGCGGGTACAACACAGAAACAGAAGCACTCATAAAAGAGAAAGGGAATGGCTAGCGCTATGATATAAGATGAAACAATTAATAAATGGTATCTGCACGGCCCCATGGATTACCCGAAAATGGTGAAACTGCGATTTCGAGTGGGGGACCCAGACCTACCAGAAACAAGAACGAGATATACCGGTAGTCGGGAGGAGGAAGACCTGGCTCCCAACATGTGCCCGTGTGGCCCAACAATAGAACATAGGACTGACTCGTGCTACGATAATGGTGCACCACCTTTTTCGGTGGTTCCTCTATTTAGGAACAAAAGACCTCTCCCAAAAACTATTTTGATTAAACTAGAACTGCTACCAGATGAAAAACCCCATGCCCAAGCACACAACGAACATCACGCAAAAACAAAACCTATTTCCGACAATTTTGGGTTAAGAAGCCTATTTCCGATAATTTGGGCTTTAAAAATCCCCGTCATCAAAAAACCATTTCAGAAGAGGAGAGGTACAAATTATATTATAGCCTTGATCGACTCACATAGTAGGAAAATGTGGAATGTGCTAGGAAGAACGGAATGCGTTAAGAGGATATGAGGAAATGTGACGTATGTGACATGGAAGGGTATTGTAGACAAAAGATTAGCTAGAAACGATCGCAATCATAAAAGATGGATGGTGGCCGCAGACAACGATACAGAACGGGAATGGGATATGCAAACCGGTTCTATGAAACATTTTGGACAAGGGTAATGAGCGCCCAAATGTCTGCACACCCTGTACAACTACACTAGTTGGTAGTTGCCTGCCAGACACTACTTGTTCGAATTTCTGCGCAACTAGTTGTCTGCAGGCAACTACTGTCTTGAGATCCTGCACAACTAGTTATCTGCAGGCAACTACTTGTTTGAGATCCGGCGCAACTATTTTCCGGCAAACAACTACTGTCTGAAGATCCCCCGAAACTAGCTGTCTGCAGGCAACAACTTGTTTGAATTCCTGCCCAACTAGGTTTCTGCAGGCAACTACTTGTTCAAATTCTGCGCAACTAGTTGTCTACGGACAACTGCTTGCTTGAGATCCTGCGATACTATTAGTTGTAGTCGTTTTGGCAACTACTTTCCAAATTGGTTCTTCGTCATAGAGAGGGAGCGAGGGATCGGAGGGAGCCTGTAGCCATAAGCCATATGTCATGAGATGGGAGAGATTGATAACGGGACAGTACCGACTCAAATGCGTCCACATTTATTTGGGCGTAAGTCAAAGAAAACAATATTGAAAATTATTTTGCCAACCACCAGTGTTGTTGCCTCTCCACTATTGCCTCTATCCTGTCCTTTGTCGCGGATTGAAGCCACCCAGAACACAAAACGAAACACACCGCAACAAACTCCAACACCAGCCTCGCCGCCACCGTCCGCGTCACTACGCACATTACATAAGACTGCTGTGTACAATTTGAATATCCACCCAAAACAACCACCCAACAGGTCTCTATGCACTAGTTCTTGGAGACGGTGTGGCCGCCATCCGGCGCGCCATGCCACCCCCCTTCCATAATCACTGCTGCTGCTGCTGCCGAACAAGACCCGCTACCTCCTTCCTCAGGTGGCGGACCATCACCATTTGCTAGGTCAACAGATGACATGTAGACAGTTGGCGAGAGCCCACGTATGTTGCTCGTGCGCGCGTGATGTGCGGCGCTGTTCTCGTTTGCACCACTGGATCTTGGTGATTTGTTTTAACTGTTCTAGGCTGAAGACGTCAAATTCAACGGTCCTCGGAACTCGGGACCTTAACCATCTCCGCTCGTCTGTCAACTCAACTAGTTGTCTGCAGACAACTACTGTCTAAGGATCCTGCGCAACTAGTTGTCTGCAGGCAACTACTAGTTTGAAATATTGCGCAACTTGTTATCTGCAGGCAACTACTGTCTATAAATCCTGCGCAACTAGTTATCTGCCCGCACCTACTTGTTTGAGGTCCGGCGCAACTAGTCTCTTGCAAACAACTACTGTCTGAAGGTCCTCCGCATCTAGCGGTTTGCAGCCAACTACTCGTTGAATTCCTTCGCAACTTGTTGTCTGCAGGCAACTACTTGTCGAAATCCTGCGCGACTAGTTGTCTACGTCTTGATTTCTAGATGAAGCTCTCGAGGCTCATAACCTGTTGATTCTTAGATGAAGCTCTCGAGGCTATAGCCTATTGATAGCTGCTTGATGCGTTGACGCAAGACAAGGCTGATAACCTGTTGATTACAACCTATTGAACTTAGGTGGCATGTGGCGTGTATCAGCTCTCTTGGCTGGTGTACGCTCGTAGGCTCGCTTTCGGATGACCCGATGAAGACACAGCCTATATTATAAAAAATGAAAATACACTCCAGCTGTGAGATCGAAGATTCCGTCGAAACTCATCTTTGCAAGCTGTGTGTGATACTCCGATCGACCAGCATTACGAGTTGTGTGTCCTTATTAAGGATATAGGTCGGCGACTCCCCTTACAACGACAGTGTAGCTATCAGGGTCAACAGGGTGATTTTAGTCAGTCTGTGCGCGGAAACTATAAAACCCGTTTCTGGGGGGGACAAAATCTGACAGCTGTGAAGGGAAATGTATCCTTTTATGAAGTGAATCTTGTAAGTCGAATAACCGGTGCGGGGGGGGGGCGGAGTTTTTAGGGACCTGGAGGCCTGGTTTTGATCAAATGCGAGCGGGTTTGGAGGGGGGGGGGGGGGGGGGGGGGCGGGAATTTGTGCGTGTAAGCTATATATCTTTTCAAGGGGATAAATCTGACGGTTTTGGCGCCAGCTTATTACTGGGGGCGGCGGGAGGGGGGGGTTGGGGCGGGGGGGGGGGCGTGTGGGGCAGCTCAATATGTGCGTGGAAACTATACATTATTTTAAGGGGATAAATGTGACGGTTTTGGAAATAATGCATCAGTTTATCATGTATATCCTGGGGTAAGTCGTACAATCAGTGAGTAAAGAGAGGGTGGAGTGTTCGAGGGGGTGGGGTTGGGATGGGTTGGGGGGGGAGGTGGGGGGTGGGGGCGGGGGGGGGGGGGGAGGAAGGGCTTTAGGTGAGGGGTTTGTTATACGTGTGGTGCTAGGTTTAGGCGATGGTGCGGGTGATGGGGAAGATGGGGGCGTTCGAGGCGGGGGGGACACAGCGGCATGGATGGCTCTCGAAAGATAATGAGGTGATATCCTGTGCGTAAAGTGTTTATTAATCTGGCGGATTTCGATATTTGGTGGGGCGTTTGAGTAAGGGAGAGCAAGAGGGGGAGGGGGGGAGGTTTTTACGAGGTTTAGGTCACAAATAATATTCAAATACACTTCGGCTGTGAGATCAAAGATATGTACCAGCTTGTTGTACGCGTGGTGCTAGGTCTAGGCGATCGTGTGGGTGGTTGGAAAAGAGGGGGCGTTGGAGGGGGGGGTGGGGGTGGGGGGAAAATAATTGAAAACTACGTCATGGATGGTCAGAAAGATAATGACGTGATATCAACTGCGTATAGGTGTTTATTACTCAGGCCGATTTTGAATGTGAGTGAGACGTTTGGACAAACTAGGGTGAATCGGGGGACGGGGGGGGGGGGGGGGGGGGGGAGGTTGGGGTTTTTTATGAACAAGAGGGGTCAGGGGAGGGGAGAAGAGGAGGGGGGGGGGGGGGGGGCATTTCAATATATATATATATATATATTTATGATTTGAGGCAAACGAAGGCCACGGTTAGGTGAGCTTGTAGGAGCAGAGAGCTCGAGCTGAGAAGATGTTGTTCGGCGACCCCAGACCGATATGTTGATTGATGATTAGTTTGCTCAGCAGATGAGAGCTGATGGTGAGCAAAAAGGAGTGATCGAGGTGGGCCTGGCCATTGCCTGGTCGAGACGGCACAATGCGTATGCTACGGACAGATCTACCCTAAGGGTAGATGTCTGATCTACCTACAGCAACGTTTCCTGAGGCTTGCTCGTGGTCCACCGTACCTTTGGCAATGTTCCCTGAGGTTTGCTTCTGGGAGCTTAGCTACGTCAACGTCCCAACAGTAGTCAACCTGAAATCATATTCCACGAATGTTGCTACCAGGTACTTATTCCGCCGCATTTTTTTTTATTACACCGCACTACTCGTACGTACAGCATGTACCAGCGGTTGGATATGACTAACCAGCAAGCTGCTGTGCATCATGTATCCAAGATATTGCTGCTGAGACTTGTGCTTGCTACGAGCTGCATCGATAAACGACAACAATCTGACTTATTTTAAATATCTGTTGTACGAATAACTCGCAATGTATACCAGATGACTTTTAAGTGTTATCAAGTAACGACATGATAGTTACTGACAAGCAGCATCTCTAATATCTCCTCCCGTTAAGTTAACACTTTCTCACTCTGCGTTACATGATAAAAAACTCCATAACAGAAATGCATGCAGCAACAATGACAAATGTTGGGAAAAAAATTTCGCGTAGAGCAAATTTATCTTGCTAATACCCGAAGAGTGAACACAAAACAAGCGGACACGAAAAATTCTGCTCTGACACTATACGTGCTTCCGCATATTTATGCAAGTTAACTTACTAGCTCACAATTCTAGAATCATCAGATGTGAACTATATTCCAATCGGTTAATCAACCAAGGAATTAAAGATGTTTGAAGTAGTCTAAAACAGTGAATGTATTCATCATTCCGCAACAATCATAGGAGTGAACAGCCTACCAATGTTCCTGCCGCCCTCAAACAAAGGAACAAAGGGGCACTGCCAGCGATTTACAGCCGGATAAGACCACATATTGTAGTGAGACATCATCTCTCGTTTATCTCAACCTTTTGTGTGTACTTGTCCAGGTGGCGGGTTTTTATGTCCGTACATATCCTGAAGTACCGGAGATGGCGTAGTCAAATGTAAGATTCAACTGTCCAGTCGATATTGCCTATTCGACTTGTACCCTTACTTGGTACTAACTGCGATATTTCGCAATTTGCAAACCATGCACAACACCGGTCGTTGTCTCTGCTCGCCCCGTACAAAGAGAACATGCGACACTCTACGTAAAGCTTTGGTAAAGAGATAATGCATTTCACACTTCCAGTGGCTTGACCTTGTTGGTGTAGACGTTGTCGGTGTAGACGTTGTTGATGTAGACGTCGGTAAATGTGCTTGATCTGTTGTTTATCGCTTGGATTTAGAGGCTTAACTTCATCTTGAAGTCGGAGAGGTAATTAGACTTATTTATCTCAAAACCTGTTGCCGTCATCGGCGCCGCCTCGACTGTTAATTATGCACCCAGTCTCTGCGTCATGGCCTCGATGTATATGGGCTCGTCGTTCAGGATGAAGAGGAAGCTTGAGGTTGGCTTGCGGGTGTACACGAATGCCGGAGATGTCGCCAGTGGCTCTTGATCGTCCTGTGTTGATTCCGCAGATCCTGTCTCGGGGTTTGCCCGTGGCTGTCCTTTGTTGTTTTGAGCGTGTGAACCTCCTCCTGACCGTCTATTTCGTTGTTGAGCTGGGCTCCAAGGCTTGGCTCAAAAATAGCTGATGTGATTTCGGGTGTAGCGGACATTGTCGATCCGTCGACCCTTGGCTCAGCTGATGGTCCGGTAGTCCCAGATGGCGATGATCCAGCGACTCCAATGGTCCCATGTGATGCTGTTGGTCCAGCTGATGCTCCAGTGATCCCACATGAATTTGATCCAGTGATCCCAGAAGCAGTGGCTCCGATGTGAAATGGTGATCAAGATTACGTTGCTCCGAAGATCCCATGCGAAGATGCTTTGGAGACCCCAGCTCCGGTAATTCCGGTTCCGGTGATTCCAAGCGATGCTGATCCGTGAAGTAGATGGCATCTGAGTGTGTCGTTGGGGATTTTAATCACCCGGTTTTCCTCCTCCGAGATCCGAAACGGGTCTCTCTCGGTGCAGGTGAAGTTTAAACACGTGGTCGGTGGGGTTGTCCCCGATGCTCCTGTTGCGTGCGTGTTGTCAAAGGTATCCTCGACTCTTGGATTGGGTCTTGTACTGGCGGTCTCGTGATGCGGTACATCCGGTGCGGCCCCAGTTGTAGTAGAATGTGCGTCTCCGGGCGTCAGAGCAGGTGTGATTCCTGTCCAGGACACTCCTGAACTTCTTGCGGTAGTGCTCCAGCCCTTGATAACGATTCTCCAATATCTGGTGATGATGACTCTTCTTCTGATGAGGATGCTCCAGCTCCCGTCGATTACGCTCCGGCTAGTGTCGATGACGTTTCCTCTCCCAGAAGGTTGTTCTCGTAGTAGTGTAGCATGACCTGGACTAGAGCACAAAAGCGCTCCGTCTCAGTGACAATGGCTTTCTCGGGCTTGTACGGGACTTGCGCATGTTGGCGCTCAGTCTTCGTGACAGTGGCCTCTTTGGGCGTGTTGTTTCCGCCTGACGGTGTGCACTCCTTTTGGGTCGCGTGATTCTGTCCTTACCTCGCGGATACCCTCTTTCGTTGCGGCGTTACCGTCGTGGTGTGCTCCATGGCTATGCTGGAGTTGGTGCAGAATTCTTGGATCTCGTCGAAGGTGCAAGCGCATTGATCATCGTCGTTGCTTGCCTGTGCTGCAGGAACTCCAGCAGGCATTGATGGCGTATCAGTCGTGTCGCCCAGGGTGCGAAGGAATACGTCGTAAGAGCATATGCTCTTGTCCTCTGGGTGTTGGGTGAGCGGAAGCGAAGTGCTGCTGTCGAACTGCAAGTGGGGGTTTCTTGTTTCGAGGATAGTGCTTACCCCTGGTTGCATTGCTTTGATGGAGGAGAAGACGTTGCGTCCCAGTCCAGGTACGAACATGGCCGAGATGCGAACAGGAGCACGCTTGCCAGCCTGGTCAATGATCTATCCCCATATGGTGCCTGTTGCTGTTGCGAATACGTTCTTCCCGTTGGTCATGATGGTGTTCGGATCTTTTAGATTCTTGTAACCCTTCAGGCTTTTCCGCAGTATTGGAATCAGCTCCTCGTCTATCAGGTGGTCCGACGCGCCGCTGTCCACAAGCATGGTGAACCTGTCGCTGTTGGGGTGAAAACCCCTGTTGCCGTTACCATTGGAGTGAAAACCCTTGGGGTGAAAACCTCTGTTGCCGCTACCAGCTAGCAGCCCTGTAAACGCGAATCCCTCTTCGAAACCATCGTCGAAGTTGGGGGATGGTTTTTCGTCGTCGTTGGGGCGCGTGCTCGCGCCCTGTACAGCAGAGGCAGTGAGAGCGCGTCCACTCTGCGGTGGGCGTGGCGCTCCTTGCTTGTAGCATTCCGTGTCGTTGTGCGAGGCAGTTTTGTGTACAGAACACCACTTGTGCTCAGCTCCAACGTTGGATGCTGCCTTGCCGTTTGAAGATTCCTTGTTGTTCTGCTTGTTGTAGGCGCCAGTAGACTTGCTGTCGTTGTCGTCATTCCTTTTCCAGCAGTTGCGGGCGTAGTGCCCTTGCTTTCCGCAATGACTGCAAGTCGATGCCTCAGTCATGGCAATGCCACGACCAGCGATCCTGGTGTCGCTGTTGCGGGAAAGATCATCTAAATAAAGATGGCGCATCGTGCTTGGCATCTGGTCAATGTCGAAAGTCGGGTCTCGGAACATCATCATCTTGATGTCCTTGTACTCCGCCGTGAATCCTTGTACACAGATGTCCTTACATCTGCGGTCGGAAATCACCTCGCCCATCTTCTCGAGCTCAGAGCGCGCGAGCATCTTTTCCACAAAGTAGGAGTCCGGATCTTCTCCTTGCTCCATGTTGGTGTTGACGAGCTTGACCATTTTCGCCCGGATCACTTCGTCAGTGACCTTGTTGTACTTCGAGACAAGTTTTTGTAGGGCCTTTTGTCCGTCACCGGTCGTCCCAGTCTCATCCTCGTGCTTGAGTACGAGTAGAGATGCTGGTTTTTCCGTTAGTAGAAAATGCATGGCGTACAGATCTTGATTTGCCCTTTCATAAGCTGTGATTTCTTGTGCGAGTGCCGGTGAAGGTCCCGTACCGGCCGTCGCTTCGGTCGGTCGAGGACGCCCTTTAATGAGGTTAGCGACATCGCGTCTGGATACTTCAATTACAACCGCCAATCGTTAATGCCAATCTCGAATATCAGCTGGGCTGCGCCCATCGAACGTCCTCAGTCCTTCAATAGCGTTGGCGAATGAAGTGCTGCTGCTGTTGGATTCCCCCATGGTGATGATGAGTAGGTGCCAGAGAGCAGTTCACTCAGATGTCTCGTATGGTATCAGTACTTGTAAAGCAGTGTAGTAGTACCAGTAATCCCGCCGCACGTATGATACGAGCTGCTGTATGAAACAGCCGTTTCAAGTGCAGTAGTGGTGTTTGTGTAGAAGTCGAAGGCGTTATTATGGAGATTTCCAAAAAAAACTCGGAAACCTCTAAAAAAGATACAGCAGTACGAAGGTCCTCCTGATGCAGCTGCTGGTTGCTGGCTTGCACTACAAGTAGTCGCCTTGATGCTACTCTACTGCCGGGAGTGCTCTTGACAAATCTTGTCGCTTGGAGTTTGGCGAGTTCTTACTGAGAAGTCACGCTTTTGGCCCGCACGCTCAATGAGGTGCGTTGGGCAGTTTTGTTCTGTCTATCACGATGATCACACGTGAAGTCTATGGCCCGCCCTCAACGTGAGGTGCGTTGGGCTCGAATTTTGGTCGGTCTATCACGATGATCACACGTGAAGTCCTTGAACTAGAGGTCAGAGCTCTATTAACAGACAAGTAGGTTGTACCGTCGAGAGTTGCGTCTGTACCGCTGTTGCTCAGAACGACCCGCTTATTTGGAGTCGAGGCACCGTACAGCAGTTAGTTGTATAATCGAGTATATCGAGGTTTCGTTTTGGAGTCCTTGACGATGTAAAAATGGGTCCCGTGCGCGTGGATGGTTGATTTGGTACAACCTGTGATGTGGTGGCGTTCTGTACCTCTAAGTACCTCGATTACAGCTCTGGCATCAATTGCTTTCATTGAGTACGTAAGGCCCTCTAGATATGCTCACTCACTCACCGCGCGTTTCCAATGAAGTACTCTCGTAGTAGTCCTCCGTCTGATACTTCTCGTCGTACTCGTAGAAGTAGATGTAGAAGCTCCCGTAAGCAGCAGTAGATTTCTTGATCAGTCGTCCTCAAGTGATGATGATGATCGTGAATCCGTGCCTTAGCTCTCCCCGTTTACGCGTGCGAAGGTCGAAACCTGTTGATTAGTATATGAAGTTCTCGAGGCTCATAACCTGTTGATTCTTAGATGAAGCTCTCGAGGCTATAACCTATTGATAGCTGCTTGATGCGTTGACGCGAGACAAGGCTGATAACCTGTTGATGATAACCTATTGAACTTAGGTGGCATGTGGCGTGTATCAGCTCTCTTGGCTGGTGTACGCCTGTAGGCTCGTTTTCGGATGACCCGATGAAGACATAGCCTATATATATATCCTTAATGAGGACACACAACTCGTTATGCGCGCGATCGGAGTATCACACACAGCTTGCAAAGATGAGTTTTGACGAAATCTTCGATCTCACAGCTGGAGTGTATTTTAATTTTTAAAATATTTATATATGATTTCAGGCAAACGAAGGCCACGGTTAGGTGAGCCTGTAGGAGCAGAGAGCTCGAGCTGAGAAGATGTTGTTCGGCGACCCCAGACCGATATGTTGATTAATGATTAGTTTGCTCAGCAGATGAGAGCTGATGGTGAGCAAAAAGGAGTGATCGAGGTGGGCCTGGCCATTACCTGATCGAGACGGCACAATGCGTATGCTACGGACAGATCTACCCTACGTGTAGATGTCTGATCTACCAACAGCAACGTTTCCTGAGGCTTGCTCGTGGTCCACCGTACCTATGACAATGTTCCCTGAGGTTTGCTTCTGGAAGCTCAGCTACGTCAGCGTCCCAACAGTAGTCAACCTGAAATCATATTCCACGAATGTTGCTACCAGGTACTTATTCCGCCGCATTTTTTTTTATTACACCGCACTACTCGTACGTACTACATGTACTAGCTTTTGGATATGACTAACCAGCAAGCTGCTGTGCATCATGTATCCAAGATATTGCTGCTGAGACTTGTGCTTGCTACGAGCTGCATCGATAAACGACAACACTCAGACTTATTTTAACTGTCTGTTGTACGAACAACTCGCAATGTATACCAGATGACTTTTGAGTGTTATCAAGTAACGACATGATAGTTACTGACAAGTAGCATCTCTAATACTACGGACAACTACTGGCTTGAAATCCTGCGCAACTAGTTGTCTACGGACAACTACTGGCCTGAAATCTTGCGCAACCGGTTGTCTACGGACAAACTACTATCCTGGATCACCAAGCGCAACTACTAGTTGCAGGTGTTTGTTGTAGTTGTACAGGGTGTAAAATGTTGGACATATCCCGATTATGAGTAGGAACGGTGTTCTGCCTCGAAAGAGATGCGCGGTGGTCAACGGTCAATTACTAACTAAGGCATGCAACAAATAATTACCCCCCACTCCTGCGTCCATACCTTCTCCTCGTTGCTTTCCGCTTCAATCATATTGCGTATCCGGCTCCTCTTAACCTGCCTAACTTGCACCGAGCCGCCCCACCAATGTCGCAGCGGCCGTACGTTGTCCTAATGGAAGTTGTATCGTGTGTTCAGAGTAATGGGAATAGCAGCAGTAGAAATGGTGGTGGTGGTGGTGATGGTAGAGATAGTTGTAGTAGTAGTAGTAGTAGTAGTAGTAGTAGTATGGTGGCAGTAGAGTGTAGTAGTAGCAGCAGTAGCACTAGTCGTGGCAGCAGTAGCGCTGGCAGTAGTAGTAGCTGTAGTATCAATAGTATAGAAGTAGCAATACCTACAGACCCGCATGTTGTTGATAGCACTGCGATAAAACTCGTGCTGATAGTACCTTGTCGTATTCGTAGCGGCTGTAGTGATCCAATGGAACTGATCCTCAGTTACGCAATTAATTGGGCTGTCAATGCTACGATCAACGAAAATATACAACTATCTGCCTTTCAAACCTACGTACATACCATCCTACCTTCTTATTATATATATTTGTAGTTTCCACCCAAATCCATCGGTTGTCTCCGCCATACCGCCTTTTTATATAGTTTATGTTCTAACTTTAGGAATGTTTGCATATGCCGCCCATCAATCGTCGTGCAAGGCGACTCCTCTAACGCCACTACTGGAATGTTATACCAAGTTTTTCTTGAGTAGGGGTATTATATAACGGGTATGTATCAAGTTGTACAATCTCTAATATGCTACTCTGTGGTTCAAATGGGAGTCAGTCGCCGACCTACATCCTTAGTAAGGATACGCACCCAGCGATCGCGAGATGGGTGTATCACACACAGCTTGCAAATATGAGTTTCGACGAAGAATTCGATCTCACAGCTGGGGTGTATGTGAAGTTTTCATACTATTAGACGAACCTATAGATGACAAACAGACAAGAATCAAATTGCCCCCGGGTGCCCCCGGCCTCCCGCCTCATACAAACTCTCCCTAAAACGAGTATTTTTTATTCCCCTCAACGTTTTTTTCGTTTTTTTGCTGCTCCTGCGGTGGTGCATAGCTTCATACAGCGGCCCCCTCTGCCACCCTTAAACTCGGGACCCGCCCGGCTGTTCGTTTTACGTAGGCATCGTGGCCTAGCAAATATGTTCTTTCTCGCGAACATCCAAGTTACTCTGCTCGTCCGGCGTCTCTAAACAATATTTGGCCTTGTTTCCTTCCTCCTTCACCTTCTCTACCCACGTCGTACTACACGCTCTCGCCCCATTGTTGTGCGCTATTTTTCTGAGAATTGCGATCAATGACCCTACGGCACGTGTGGTATCCCTGTTCTCCTACGTATGCTCCTGTCGTCCACTCGCCACTGCTGCTGCTGTGTTGCTGCTGCTGTTGCCACTGCAGGGTCGATGTAGCCGCCTTTGCCACCGCAAATGTATGCCCGGTATGTACGTGCAGATGTGCAGTGCTTGTGACACCCAAACCTAGTTTCTCTTCACTGGAACCACCCCCATCACGTATTCAGCTATTTCCCTTCCCGTTTCGAGAACATCACGACTGCAACCCGTCCTTGTACTTGTTTCCAGTTTTTTGGGGATGGATGCAAGAATTGCTTCAGCTGTGGCATAGAGTGTACTCTACTCTTGGGTAATTCGTTGTTTTTTCCTTCGATAGTTGCCATACCAGAGTGCCCGAAGCCTGCCCTGTGACCACGGGCCTGATTGTGCGAGTATATGTGAGAACAAGAACATGTATGCGCTTGTAATGCAATAGTTTCTCCCATCCGCCCGATGATAAAAAATATCTTACATTCAATTCCCATTTTTTTACGAGACAAAGAGTGATTTAACCGCATCGTGGTACAGCTCTCGCGTGGTATGAGCCGAAGAGTGACGTGTCGGGAGAAATAATGAAGGAACCAACCAAGGTTGCATTTGCGTTCCAACAGTTACGCAATTGAATTGAATGCATAAAAGCAAAGTACCACGAATTAAATCATCTCATGGCACCAAAATGCTGTAAACCCAGCATCATACAGATAGCGTTCCACGAACTAATGCATTGCTAAGTGTCGCTAAGGACCGTAGATCCGGAGCACGCAATCTTGATATGGACACAGTTCAAATGGTGATCGACACAAACGAGTGCCCAAACGTTAGCTTTGGAAGGCTTTTCGAGTAGCGCGAACGTTCTGTTTACAGAAGTCCAAATTCATCGTGTTGCCCTTCACAAAAGTTGTTGGTGAAAATCATTCATATTTTGACCGTCACCGGTGTTTTTTCCATCCCTATTCGATCCGTTCGGTAACCGTCGGAAACACTGCAACGGTAGGTGGTGTACCCCCCCCTTTTATAATGCCGGGTCTGAGCCACTCACACGAGTGACTCTCTTTCTCACTGACCAAACACGCTAGGTCATTTTCTTGAACCAAACGTAGCTAACTAACCCTTTTGGGTTTTACACATCGGAAAGTCAAAAACGGCACGAAAGCATATGACAGCACGGGACAGGGATGTCACTCGCGCTAGTGATCCCGATCCACTGTAAAGAAAGGCCCCAAAAGGTACCCCCTCAAAGTAGCATTGGTCTCGGACCTTTCACTGGCCCGGGATGAGCAGATCTTGGTATCGTAAACTGCTTTCTTCATTTTTATGCCTGCGAATATTTCTTTTCACGGCCGTCCTTACTCGACCGCTGGCGGAATCCTCTTGTATACACGAAAAAAGCGCTGTATTAACAACACATCATACAAAGGGGTGGGCACTCGATAACGTCCCAAAGCCATCTTTGACTTGAAAAACGGTATCCTCCGCACTACAAAACGCGCTTTTGGCGGCAGCGCTGATCGACACAGCATACTAAAGGCCCGACACCCAATTTCATCGACGAACCATATCCTTGCTTTGACAAATGGCAACTTCGGCGCTCGATGACACCAAGCCGTTGGAATTCTACGTGCTTATTGCACATGTCGTTGTGGCTGCTCTGCCTGCAATCCCGACGTACTAGTAATAGGCTTGACACACATGATAGCATCCCAGACCATTTCACTTGAAACCGGAATGACGACAAACTACGAAGGTGCGTGTTAAAAATGCCCTGGTATTGTACATAAAACAACACAGAAAATCATCCACAGTGGCAACGGTGGGCACGACAACACACTACTGTAGCCCGGACACTCGGTCACGTCCATGAACCACATCCCTTCCCTGAAAAACCCCAAGCCACACGCTTGATTCTACCAATTCGCCTGCATTGCGCGCCTGTCGGATGCTGAAACGCTATAGCGGCTCCGCCCGTTATCTCAACCCACTATAAACAAGCTGGACACACCATACAGCACCTCAGACCGTACACCTGTCCCTTGAAAACGGCAGCAGTCCCCCGGGTTTATGTTACAAAATCGCTTGTGTATAGAGTTTGTTTTCATAGGTTGGAATGTGCGTTCCCACCCCACCAGAACGCAGGCGAATAATATTTTACCTTCGCGTCAGTTCGGAAGCGGACCATGGAGGACGAAGAGATGGGCTTTGCTTTTCAAGGTAAGCAGCTGTACAGACTGTCCGCACGGGGTAGGGGGGCGTCAGGGTATCGACCACATCCCGTAGGCGGAGGCAACGCACATGTTGTGCGTTAGGCTTGACGGATACATATTTTGACCGCGTAGCCGTAGTTAGCAATTATCCCCAAACAGCACTACGAAAAGCTGGCAAGCATCCTCCCAGCAATTAGTGCTAGGACGGCAACGCATCGGGCACTTCGGGGTATAAATGAGGCATGTACGAGCAACGCTGCGTGGCCTAGGTGCTTAAAAAGCTTGTCATGAAACGCTCTGTGTGCGATCGAAAAGTATTTGTGGTCCATCTATCAAGACGAAGCGGGCTGAGTTTGACGTTCTGTCATTCTTCCATTGCACCATACTGACCACCGATATACTATTTGTACACCCCACATTATTTTGATTTCAATTTTGGGATACGGCCGACTCGGCAGTCAACTAGTGTTGAAGACTGCCCACACGGAGATAGAAGGTATTTGGGTGTCTACACCGTCGTGTAGGCAGGGCCAATGCCCATGCTGCGCATTAGGTTTTTCGGAAATACTGTTTGACCGTCTCGTTGCATTTTGTACTACAAATACGATCGAATTCCCTCACCCAACCTGGGTTGGAGCGGCATCGCATCGGACTCTTGTGGGTGAAGTCTACACAGGCAACTTACGAGGAACACGGGTTCGCTCATGTTCTTTGTCAAAAGCCTGCGAGAGCTCGCTCTATCTTGGAAGTTGATCCGAGATTATTTGGTCGATTCACGCCGAATTTGACGCCCTGCCATCCTTTTTTGGTTGAACTATACTGACTACTAACGTTTACTTTGACTACTAACGTTTGCTTTTCACATTACAGGTATACTTGCTGTCACTGTTGGAATATAGACTCTGCGGTCAACTGTTTACTGTAAAGTTGATTCGTACACACTACCCTCAACACCCCAATTATAAATATTCAATATATAAAAATAACAACTTTTGGGGAATCTCAGTGTATTGCTCCGTATCGGTAAAACATTGCGTATTGCAGTTGTAACTAGGTTGCCATAATGGATATCGGGGAACCTTGCCTTGAATGTTGAAAAGAACAGTACTGTAGGACGGACTGTCGCCCAGAAAACACTTACAGCACATCTAGCCGTAGCACCGTTCTTTTCCCGTGAGGATCAGGTGAGACTGTCAGCCGCACCTCGATCACGCCTTACTCCCCGTACTCCTCTTTTCTTTTACGTCTACTCCCTACTTCAACTACACCTCTCTTCCTTACTTGGCTGCCTTTCACTGTGTGGCATTAGCGCCACGTTTCCAGCTGCCTTCTCGTATTCATCTCCCCGTTACAAGTGCCCTTCACAGACACATGGGGGCCACCTCTGCAGCTAATGTCACAGAGTAATAACCCCGATTCGCACCGTTATGAGCGTCGCCCTGTGATCTACTAGCGATGGCGTCCCGCTGAGTTCATCAAGCGACGGAGAAGTTCGAGGATTTTCGTCCACTTGAAAATTTTATGGAATTTATAGATAGATCCACAAAGATGTATCGCCTATACGAGTACGCCAAGTTAAAAAATATGCCAAGAGCAATCGAGCGAGAAGAATGCTTTCTTTCGTGGTCTTACCGAGCAGATGGTGAGCAGGCTGCTGCCGCCTTTACGCGCGTATAGCATGGAAATTGTCTTGCTCGCGGTATCATATACGCGAAGTCGTCAGAATAGTCGTTTCTTCATGATACTATGACGTACAAAGTATGTATGTATGAGCATTTGTCAGCGTGAAATGCCGTGAAGAGACGAGAAGGCCAATTAGGCGTCAACGTACAGCAAGGCCGTTGGCTGGTTGGTTACTCAGCAGGTGTCACATTTTGCCCTAACGGGTATTTTTCATCTTTCGCATCCACGATTTCACTGCTAGAAAAACGTGTAAGACTCGGATAAATGAAAATTATATTCCACGCAACTGGTTTCACGTGTGCACGAGTTGACGTATCGTGTTAAACTCTCATCGCATACAGCAAGGCCCAAACTGCTGTCAAGAACAGCGAGATAAACGGCCATCATCACGAAGATTATTACGGTGAACAACAACATGCGTCACGCGTCCAGCCCATAGCCAAGGGGCGTCCTGACGTTCGCATCGCAGTTATGAACCGTTCAAACTCTAGACAGTGCAGGCAGCACCAAACAAACCAGAACTACTTCGTATGATAGGTAAACGTTTTAGCGCAAGATCAATGTCGGCGCTAGTAGTCATCTTCGCCTCGGCATACACCACGGCCAACCCATCTTCAGTAGCAGTGGTCAGGCACGCATCACCTTCGACGACACTCACCAACTGTGATGGGTACATACTACTGAGACTACGGCTACTACCTGTCGTTGTCCGTACAGCTACAGACGCGACATTACTTCGACGCTGTATCGCTTAAATCACAACTGCATCCAATTCCGACTCCTGGGGCAGCACCGTCAGCTCAATCAGCTATTCGTGCGACAAGTCGCCAAACAGCAGTTCACACCACTACTGGACCATAACCTTCAGCACCAGACTCTACCACTCCAACGACAACAAAAATATCTGCAATGTCAAACAGCATAAAGGCCTACCTATAAGCACGCTCATCGTTGCGATAGACATCAACGACGATCCACCAGCACATGACATGATACATATAATATTTTCATTTTTTTTAATATCGACAAATATATTGTTTTGGGAATCACAAGCCTTTAAACCAGATGGAGACAGGAGAGTATCGCCGGCCGCCTGCCATCAAAATGCGAGGTCGACGGCGTCCCCACCAAGGCGACATGGTTGGAAGCATGTAAAGTTCGTTATCGACTGACTAAGTGATTGGTCAGGTTCAATCAATCTGCGCCACCAGATTTCCCGGTTATCCCGTGAGCTGTTAGAAATTTCTTCAAGCGAGGGAGCTGCATTCTTTGTTTTGCTCCCTGTCTCATTCGGGGGCGAACAGTCTAGTTGCCATCAACGAAACAAAACTTCTACACCAGCCTGGAGCTGCCCTCTACGAATAGTACAAAGGGGCAACAACATAACAGAACAGGGTATCTCGGTATTCCTTATCAGACCTAAGTCATCATTCGCGACCGCAACTCGCACAGACCACACCATAAAACAGCAGTGTCAAGGCGCCAGACACTCGTACGATCCGTACGAACGAGTGCCAACTACAAGGTGACGGAAAAACAGCACATCTTAGCAGGTCTTCGACGACTGTCGTCATCACCATCTGAAGCTTCACCAACCATCATCCACCTCTACATCAATATCATCAACACTATTACCCGCTTTTCAGCAACAGCAGCAACAGCAACAACAGCAAAAACAATGAAGGTTCAGCAGGGAGCAAAAGATTCTTCAGCAGCACGATTTAGCTATAAATGTCCGAGGGTGATTGCTGGCATCTTCTCTGTGTAGACTATTTAATACTCCGAGTAAAATTTTATACTACACAAGAGCTCCGCATGGGCGCTGGCATTCGCCGGCGCCCATGCTCCGGGTAGGGCAGGGCAGCACTTCGACAACTTGAGGTGTAGCTGTCCGATTTGGCATGCCTTGAACTTTAAAGTAATGCCAAGAGTTCAATACGAACATGGGATTACGAAAGTCATGATTTGACAGAAAAAAAACGTAATAATATATAACAAAGAATTCAAGGATAGGCGAAACACACTATGTTAAATGCGCCGTCAAGTAAAAGTTGGCGTCAATCAAACAAAAATACCGAAAAGAGTATTATTGAGAACCTGCGTCGCCTCTAGGCGAAACGAAAGAGGCCTTGGCATTATTGCAAAGGCTGCACTGCTGTCCCCGTGGCAATGGAGGTTCGAAGTCGACACGATGCAAAGTCGGTTTGCATCAAACGTCGGCACGGGGCCATGTCAGCCGGCGAGGTTTTTGAAGAAGATTGCTTTGTTTGTTACGTGAAGGCTGTCGCATTGATTAGTCTGCGTGGTTGCGGGCGAGGAGAAAAACGAAGAAGAGGAGGGCGATCTCCCGTTGCGTCGGCGTTGTCTAAGATAGGTGCGGGGGTGGCTTTGCTCGTACGGGAGGTTGGCGTAGCACTTCTTCTCTGTTTTTTTTCGTGAAGGCGGGATATGTGTGTCTGCTATCTTTGCTTCGTGGGTGCTTTCACGTTGTCGAAATCGGACGCGTCCCCTCAATAAATAATGTCCGAAGTGTCTCTACCATGACGACTGCTGATGGTGCCGTGCGTATTTCCCAGAGACTGACATATTATTTACTGGTAAAAATAATCATACACCTTTCTTTGCAACATTTTTTTTTCATCCCATTTATCATCCCCGCACCATTCTCGCGCTCCCTCCCAGTAGTAACTCAGATCCGGGGTCACATAGCGGGCCCTCCTCCTCCCTCCCCACTTCGGGACGTGCCTTCACTTTTACCGCGAGGAGAATCGAGCATTTTCTTCCCTCGTCGACTCGCGTCGAATTGTACCTAGCAGGCGCTCTCAGCAGTTGATCTCTTTTTTTTATTGCATTTTTGCAGATAAAGTCAAATTTCATCGTGGTGGGTGTCGAACTCAAGGACAACCAAACGTTGGAGGTATTCGAGGGTCAAACCACTAGACCACCGGGGCGGCCGGCTGACAACTGATTAAAACAAAACAGGATCTCTGCACAGGGTTCAAAATCGTGTTGGCAGAAAAACCAAATTTCCTGCAGCTGAAAGGTCAAGAAACAGGCAATATTTCAGTTGTTGTTGTTCTCACATTAACTCGCGCAATCCAGTCCGTGGTCACAGGACTGGTTCCAGTCACTCTGGAGCTGAGGAATACCCTAGGGAAAAACATAAACAACCCAAGGTGGTACACGCATAAATCACAAGCTGACGCAATTCATGCCTCCACCAGAAACATATAAAGTGAGATCGGGAGTCAGTATACGATGTGCCAGGTCCATACCGGTGCATACGTCTCATTACTCGCGCCTGGGAAAACCGACTACACCGCTCGCCACCCAAGAAAGACTACCACGTATATAGCACACGTAGTATCTATCACTACGCATACGCACAACAGACGCAAGTCAATTGGAAAAAGAAACAAAGAACAAAGAAGAGAAAGGGAAGGAAATGGGTGCATGAGGCAAAGAAAAAAAATAAAAAAAAATTTTGGGGGGTCTACTGACGAGGCTGCCACCAGAACGGGATGTCACATGTCACGTGGTCTTTCGACGGTCTACAGCAGTAGTACTACGAACGACTTCCGATACGCCCACCGAAGCACGGACTACCGGCCAATTACGCGATCGACAGCTGGCCGTGGTTGTCACGTGTCTCTGTGTTGGGGGCCCCTGCCCTGCCTCTTGTTGGCTCTTGAGAGTGATGCGTGTACGACTAAACTTGCCAACGAACGGCACTCGCACTGCACTTTGAGCTATCTGCTGTAGTTCTGGTTGCTACTTGTTGCTGCATTATGTGCTAGACGTTTCGCCCTTCGGCTACCGCTGCTACATCTGCTGTTGTGTGTTTGCCAATGTCGTCAGTTGGCGTTCATGCTCGTCATACATACTGCTGTTCTCACCGAGTACGTGCGGGTTTCCTCGTACCTCAACCGTACGACGACGAGCTCAAAACAGAAGGGAGGTGACATAAAATGGCATGGACAATGGCCACATAGAAGCGAGCACAGCGGGATAGTTCGCTGCGAATCAACCGCACTCGTTCATGCCTACAGCAGAGGCTGGCTGGAGTGTCAGCGGCCGTGCTAAAGCCAGGGCCAAAGGCCGAAGAGACGGCTCTACGTGCTTCGTTTTGTCTCGAGATTCTGTTATATATTGGACAGAGTGATGCGTGTACGACCAAACTTGCCAACGGCACTTGCACTGCACTTTGAGCTATCTGCTGTGGTTCTGGTTGCTACTAGTTGCTGCATTATGTGCTAGACGTTTCGCCCTTCGGCTACCGCTGCTACATCTGCTGTTGTGTGTTTGACAATGTCGTCAGTTGGCGTTCATGCTCGTCATACATACTGCTGTTCTCACCGAGTACGTGCGGGTTTCCTCGTACCTCAACCGTACGACGACGAGCTCAAAACAGAAGGGAGGTGACATAAAATGGCATGGACAATGGCCACATAGAAGCGAGCACAGCGGGATAGTTCGCTGCGAATCAACCGCACTCGTTCATGCCTACAGCAGAGGCTGGCTGGAGTGTCAGCGGCCGTGCTAAAGCCAGGGCCAAGGGCCGAAGAGACGGCTCTACGTGCTTCGTTTTGTCTCGAGATTCTGTTATATATTGGACAGAGTGATGCGTGTACGACCAAACTTGCCAACGGCACTTGCACTGCACTTTGAGCTATCTGCTGTGGTTCTGGTTGCTACTAGTTGCTGCATTATGTGCTAGACTTTCCGCCCTTCGGCTACTGCTGCTACACCTGCTGTTGTGTGTTTGCCAATGTCGTCAGTTGGCGTTCATGCTCGTCATACATACTGCTGTTCTCACCGAGTACGTGCGGGTTTCCTCGTACCTCAACCGTACGACGACGAGCTCAAAACAGAAGGGAGGTGACATAAAATGGCATGGACAATGGCCACATAGAAGCGAGCACAGCGGGATAGTTCGCTGCGAATCAACCGCACTCGTTCATGCCTACAGCAGAGGCTGGCTGGAGTGTCAGCGGCCGTGCTAAAGCCAGGGCCAAAGGCCGAAAAGACGGCTCTACGTGCTTCTTTTTGTCTCGAGATTCTGTTATATGTTGAACAGAGTGATGCGTGTACGACTAAACTTGCCAACGGCACTCGCACTGCACTTTGAGCTATCTGCTGTGGTTCTGGTTGCTACTAGTTACTGCATTATGTGCTAGACGTTTCGCCCTTCGGCTACTGCTGCTACACCTGCTGTTGTGTGTTTGCCAATGTCGTCAGTTGGCGTTCATGCTCGTCATACATACTGCTGTTCTCACCGAGTACGTGCGGGTTTCCTCGTACCTCAACCGTACGAACACGAGCTCAAAACAGAAGGGAGGTGACATAAAATGGCATGGACAATGGCCACATAGAAGCGAGCACAGCGGGATAGTTCGCTGCGAATCAACCGCACTCGTTCATGCCTACAGCAGAGGCTGGCTGGAGTGTCAGCGGCCGTGCTAAAGCCAGGGCCAAAGGCCGAAAAGACGGCTCTACGTGCTTCTTTTTGTCTCGAGATTCTGTTATATGTTGAACAGAGTGATGCGTGTACGACTAAACTTGCCAACGGCACTCGCACTGCACTTTGAGCTATCTGCTGTGGTTCTGGTTGCTACTAGTTACTGCATTATGTGCTAGACGTTTCGCCCTTCGGGTACTGCTGCTACACCTCCTGTTTTGTGCTTGCCAATGTCGTCGATTGGCGTTCATGCTCGTCGTACATACTGCTGTTCTCACCGAGTACGTGCGGGTTTCCTCGTACCTCAACCGTACGACGACGAGCTCAAAACAGAGGGGAGGTGATATGAAATGGCATGGACAATGGCCACATAGAAGCGAGCACAGCGGGATAGTTCGCTGCGAATCAACCGCACTCGTTCATGCCTACAGCAGAGGCTGGCTGGAGTGTCAGCGGCCGTGCTAAAGCCAGGGCCATAGGCCGAAGAGACGGCTCTACCTGCTTCGTTTTGTCTCGAAATCTGTTACGTGAAAGTATCATGATTTTGGAGTTATTTTGTCACGAAACGTCTTGCCGTCGGTAATTTGTGTCACGAAGTTGTTGGATATCGTCGGTAAGTTGTGTCACGTTTTAGGTGAACCCACACTCAAAAATTGAATTTCCAGCTGGCCAAACGAGCAGAAACAAAAAAAAACAAAAAAAAGCGGAGCAAGAAACCAAACGAACTAGTAAAAAAAGACAGCAAATAATCTAACGCTCGAGAGTATGCCGCGCAAAATTCCAAACATAATCACGTACCGTTTGGAAATGATGCCAACATTGCAAATCATTCAGGCGTTGCAGCCATTAAGATTCAACAATTTTTCCGAAATTCCTCCTCGACACTCGCTCGTCTCGCTCGGCACCCATCCGCGTTCACGTCGATGTGCGGAACGGACACGGCAGGGCGAGGGGCGTTGGAGCCGCCCTCCGAAGGCGGCGCTCGAACCAAGCCATATTCGACCGAGAATTCCAGTTCCGCGAATCGCATACTTAGGCCGAGACAAAAAACTCCTCACCAAAGTCCATGGCACCAAGGAATGATTCGATATTCAAGGAATGATTTTATATATATTTATAATATTATTATTTTGCACTACGATTACTGCTGTGTAGAACGATACATATACGAAATGTCTTCAATCCGTCCACATGAGGGGTTGAGATTCCGAGCATTAATAGATATTTCTACAACTACAAAACACGGTTGAGCTTTGCGGCTGTTATCATGCGCGTAAAAGTCAAAGCGTAACATTGTTTCGAGCATGCTGTTGTTCACGATTGCAGCCTTATTGTTTTTGTTGTACTAATGTGCGTACACATATTGTGCGGTAGGGATTCGACCACAAAGTAACAAAATGGCCATCAACCGCACTCACTTTTAATCGGCACGTTTCAGTGTAGTAAAAGACGATTTTCGATTTCTTTCGATTTCGTTTTTGATCTGCCAGTCAGCTAAAGGGGCTTGGTAACCGTACGACAGATACCTTCAAAGGTCTATCTATTTCGAATATTTGCCTCGCTGCTCAACCGATTTGAGCCACAAGTACAGGTTGTGTGCCACGACTATACTTTTCATTGCCTATCGTTGGACTATCTGTGTTGATATACTTTATAAGAGTATGAACATACATACATGCATATACTACATAATAATACATACATGCATATACTACATAATGATATATACATACATACATACATACATACATACATACATACATACATACATACATACATACATACATACATACATACATACATACATACATACATACATACATACATACATACATACATACATACATACATACATACATACATACATACATACATACATACATACATACATACATACATACATACATACATACATACATACATACATACATACATACATACATACATACATACATACATACATACATACATACATACATACATACATACATACATACATACATACATACATACATACATACATACATACATACATACATACATACATACATACATACATACATACATACATACATACATACATACATACATACATACATACATACATACATACATACATACATACATACATACATACATACATACATACATACATACATACATACATACATACATACATACATACATACATACATACATACATACATGTGCATACATACATGTGCATAACCTGAGATATACGTGTTTTTCTGGACAGGAGCAGGTTCCACCTTTTCGTTTTTTCTTAAACATTCTGCAGCTCTAGGTAGGCATCTGTTCAGGAGGCAGCGTTGAAGACAGTCAGACCGTTACGTGCTCATTACCCAGAGCTTTTCTCACTATAATTGGACTGCATCTGTTTTTGAAAACGTTACATTGTTCGTTTGTTGATTGTTCATATGACATGGTTGCGTTGAAATTTCCGTTGTTTATACACAGGTCGGAATATGGGTATCATTTGTGTTTTGTGGTATGAGCGTCAGGTTTCTCTAGTTGCAGACTTCTTCAGGAGGCGTATTGGAACATGTGCTCAGGAATGCAGTGCTATCTAGTTGATTCGTAGTCACTACCACGTAGCTTACCTTGAGCACACAAAGTATCTTACATTTGATGTGGAGAAATACAACATGGTGTTTGTTAATTCCCGCCGGTTTGTTTTATATTCGTGAAGTCACTAGCTCAGCTCCAGAAGTGTCGGGGAACGCTGCTTTGAGTACTGACCGGAAAAACAATTTAGGATGGATTCTCCCTCATTATGACAACCCGTGGAGTACATATCCACCCGTAGCATGGGCATTAATCCGCAAAACAAATTCATGTTAATCACTCCGTCTCCTTCCTACATTCTCTCTCCATTCCCGTATTTCCCTTCACCGCTGCCTTTCGTTATCTTCTTCGCCTTCCGACGTTTGGCCGTGCTCGCCACTATTCAAACCATTCTTTCGTTTCCATCTTCATCTCAAGGGGTATCCACAAACCACCCCTACAGCTCTTACAGCAGAGTCAGAACCTCGACTCACAGCGATCCATAACTCACCAAGATGGTGTGTATTACTCGAAACAATGGCGGAAGTCGCGTTGAATACACCGGTCGAAAGGGTCCAACCGAACCTCATGTGTGACCCCGAAAACATCAGCCGTTACCCAAAGGGGATTTATACACAAACAACCGAAACTGCTCTGTAACAGGATCAGCTGTCTGTGTTGGTCGACCTCTTGGTCGGAAGATAACGCATTAGAAGCTATCAAACTCCATCATATATTGGCTGGGTGCGCATGACAAACTTTTCAACATTGCTCACTCACGCGATATTTTTCGTGCGCCTGCTGCGTTATACAAGGGAAGCACGTTGCCAACCCGGGAAGCAGGCCTGACTGGGTGCGGCGCTACCTTTCCGGTTCGATCTACCTATGGGCCTGCGGCGAAAAAGTGGAGGATAAAGACAACGACCTGACGCCTTCCGACAGACTCATCGGCTGGATGGTACTCTTGGTGAGTTTTTCTAACAGCCAAGTACTGATTAATCTGCACACAATTTGGCCCATTGCACTACGACCCTGGAATATCAGGGAAAATATCGCATGGTGTGCGCTCGTACTCTAGACAATAAGTGCGACAAACACAGGTTAGGTCAACAAAATGACTGGCGTTTCATCAACTGATTCATTCAAGCACTTTCGATTACCCGAGTGTATACCCCTGGAATGCAATCACAGTATTTCAAGGGATCTCATTGTTGACGCCATTGATCATTCGCTCGGCTCTTTAATGGATTGCAAAAGCAAACGGGAGATGAAGGGTGGTTGGTATCCAGCGAGGGTTTCTCCAGATATTTTCCGTTAGATTCGAAACCAGCTTGCTGTTGGTGACGGGACTCGGACGCCATTGAGCAATCATTGGATGTTGCACCTTCTTCGCATTTTTATGAGGGATTTCACGATAAGTTGCGATATTTCAATATCGCTCATTAGGACAAAAACCAAGCAACACGCGGGATCGGAATGTAGCGCACAGCTTGCAAAGACGAGGTACGAATTATTCAATCTCATATCCGTAGTGTATTCAACGTATGTTTTTTTGTGGGATACAATTTGCATTTAGATTTCATGAAACGTGCTCCGACCACAGATCTGTTGGCCTCGCCCTTGGACAATAGGAGACGGACGGGCGTGCGGCGAGAGTTTCCCGTCTGGGAAAATCCCCATTCCCGCCCGCACTCAGTGAGAGTAACACCCGATCTCCGGCTAATAATATCCCCCATATCACCGTAACTTCTTCCGGGTCGATACAACCTCGCACAGTTTGCAAACCCTAATCCGGTCGGCCGATCTCTGATAGGTCTGTGCTGGTAGGTCAGCATCACCTAAAAAGGAAAGAGCTTCATTCCTGGTCAAAATTCTCTTCTCATATATAGCAATTCGACACCCCATGGACGATGTTTGTCACGGCCGGGTCGATACCGTCCCGCACCATGTAAAAACCTCAATCGCATTCCCACGCCACTGATTGCCTGACGCTCGTACATGCAGCCAGGGTCACCCGGGAAAGAAAAAAGCTCACCCCTAGTTCAGGAATTGCTACATATTGTATATATTCTGACGAACCATATATGTATATTCTGACGAACCGTGGGCCAAACGTTTGATCCCCCGGAGTGAAACCGCCCCGCAGGGTCTTGGAGGCCCCTTACCTTTGGCCGATAGCTGGTTAGTTTGATTGGAGCTCGTGAATTGAGCCAGCTCGTCCCGGATATGATAGGGCTCCATCGCCGATCCGCATGTCATTTGAAGCATTCACGACTCCGTCAACGGGGAGATGAAAACGACCCTCCCCCCCCCCGCGAGTTGATACCGCACGCACGGTTCAGAAACGCCAACCCTAATTTGAATTTATATACTCCATTCCTAATTACAAGACAATACGTGTTTCACTACAGTCAATATGTACTTTTTCCAAAATGATACAAAGAAGAGTGAATGGAAGCACTGGTCGTCGAAACTTGAATCACGGCCGAAAATCTGTCAAACCCCAACAAGACAGCCACTCCAGGACTTACGTTTGAGAGAAAGCATCGAAAATTAATTTAACCTCGGAAGGTCGACCAACCAGAATGGGTGCTGTGCTACACGTAGTGGCATCTAACTGCGTGGGTAGTCCTCACTCCTTTCCTCCCTTCCCACATCATGGCAAGACGCGAATCGAGCACGAACCAAACGGATGTGGTTTTTGATGTAGCACATGCTTGGTGGGGTACTGGATAGGAGAGAGGATTCCTAGGTGGGTGGGTTGGTGGGTTGGTTGGTGGTGAGTGGGTGGGTGGGTGAGTGGGGGTCGTTTCGTGCGTGGATGTTGTCGTGCCTGTGAGTTGTGTAGCCCCGTATTTTACGATTGGTACTGTTTTTGTTTTCTCCGCCATACCAGCCGTCTCCGGCGAAGTTCGAGGACGAATATACCGATCTATTTGATGCTGTACGTACTGCTGTGCGGTTGTAGCACATGGTGGGTGCGTTAGGTTGTCGGTCGATGGGTTGGTAGGTGGGGTGGTGCGCCATGTGGCGAGAGGGCGAGTCTCGCCATGTCTGTGGGTGGTGGTCCTCCTATCTGGTTTTCTTGAACAGTCGTGATTTGTTTTCTGACGTAAAAAAGCCGGCCCTGAACTATTTCGGGGGCACGACTAGTCTAGAGCATCGGTAAGTACAATGAATATCGCAACAGAAATTTGTGTGCGAGATCGGTGAAACTTTGTTTTCTAAGCAGTAAATATCCCGCCCACAACGTCAATTCGCAATTAGCACTAGAAGCAGAAGAATATGGAAGCAACACACCACAACACGCAAACATTCAACCCACACTTGCATTTCACCTTCAAACGACCCCAGCGACCGCAGCGCAGACAGGCAGCGCAGTGACAGCACCTCTTCTGTTCCAACAAATCTGGTACATTAGCGGCGAACCGCCAGTATGCTACCGTAACAAATGCGACTGTTTCTATGGATACCATCCACGACCTTCGCCTGGCGCAGCCCAATAAGCAAAAAGATTGGGCGCGAAGAGCGCCGAATATTTGAGATCGTGCATATCATACATTCCTGAATCGGCCATGAAACGAACTTCTTTCTCATCTGCCCGGCCGTCGCATCCCACCTATGCGCAGTTGCAGGGGCTGGCGTACACAACCCTCGCCATTCGAGAGCAATACTCGTCCGAAAACGACACGTACCAATCCAATGGTGAAGACTCAAGTTATTCTATGGCATCCGTCACAGGGGCCATGTACCTTCTGGTTGCGTCAACAACACCCGATCTCCGAGCTGGCTTCTCTCTTCTTGTGGACGGCACGCGAGTCGACCACCGCGTATTCGGCACCTGTCTCCTCATCGTATATGCTTTAATGATTGGCGCCGCAATGAAGGTCTTGTTTTCGTCCGCAAACGACGATACGTCGATGGTTGTGAACGCTGTGGCTGTGCTCTTCATCGCCGATGTGGTGGGTGCAGGAAATCGCAGTCACGGACGCATTACGTTTTAGATGATTCCCGTCTTAGATGTTATTTTTTGGCGTTTAGCGTTCGTTCTCGGTCTGATCGTTTTTACATGACAGAAAAAATACGGATACGCCATGAACGTGTTCGATGGTGTTCATGGGCTTGCAAGTAGTACAGTAGGGTGCACAGTAGCCCGTGGCGACGTTTGTCCTGAAGTCACAGTATTACTCTAGGTTGTTCTTTGTTTTAATATCGCATAGAGATCCTTTCGTGACCTTTATTGAAAGACGGACTATTAATATTGTTGACTTGCACAAGTAAGCTTGATATCGTACTCACCACCATCATGATGTCATTCCACGTTAGGGTTCAGCAAGAGCTTCTCGACTCCTGACATGAGCTTAATATATCACCGTGAATACGCCTCTGAGACAACAAATCACCCAACCCGACCAACATTTATTTCCCCTGGAACCAGACCAACGTTTACTTCCCCTGGAACCCGACCAACATTTTGGTGCATGGGTCTCAAACTAAAGTACTCGCTAAACGATCATAGTAAGCGATAGTTTTACAGTTAGAAATGTTGGGCCCAAACGCTGCAAATCGTTCCGTAGCATGACCCTATGTACGAATGAGTGAATCGCAAAACATGTGTCGGTGCGGGTATATGCGGTGTTGACCGGCATTAACGGCTTTGGCTGGAAAACGTGGCATATAACGCATGCCTTTCGAAGGTTAGGGTTTGCGATCAAAGCGTGTTACGTTTGTGTGGGTCTCTTCCCACAGTGGAATATAGACCTCACCTGAACAATGCCTTTCACTTAAAAGTCAAGCTTTAGACCGATGAGGAAAACCACTACGCAAGTGTTCGATACGATGAATACCCCGACATATTGTGTGCGAACCTGCATGCAAAACAAATTGGGAGTCACCAGATTATCAAGCAAGAAGGCAGAGACATTTTGAGATGGAAGAAATGTCGGCAGACAGAAACATTTCGTACTCGTGGTGAGCCTGTTCTTAACCCTCTTTGAATCACTGCTCGCACAGCGCAGAAATGATCCTTTTTTCTCACTGCTGCCACATCTGAACTCGGATGGACGACCACGACAACGGGGCAACTTTGCGACATCACAGTCTAATTAAATTTCACCGTATGTATATTTTGCCTGCTTAATCTGCGTCCGATTTTGTCTTTTGTTTCGTATTTTTTTCGCTTGCAAGGAGAGGGAAACTTCGATAGCTTTCCATTGCCGGCCAAACCAACGCCCACAGAAGAAAAGAACGACATCTCAGCTCGCGTTGTTGGTTGGTCACGAGCATGTTTTTTGTAGCCTGGGCGTGCACAAAACACCTGCTTAACGATACGTTGTAAGCTGTTGTGTTTGGACGTTGTTGCACAGACATGCAGATGTACTCTTTTGTGGGGGTTCCTGCAGTAGGGGGCGGGTTTGTGGGTCCACTGCATTCTGTTCTGGTAAACCTCGCTCTTGTGATTCTGACATCGAATAGTTGCCGGTTCACGACGTCTTTAAGGACCGACGTCTCAACAAAATGTCCGACGACTACTGCATTAACGAGTTTCGTGTTCCCTCTAACCCCCTGTTCTTATTCCCAGGATGAGAAGGCGTTGAAATTCCTCACGACGGTGCCTCCGCAGTGGAGGGTGTTTTGGGCAATACACTCCGTTGGGATCAGCTTCGCCCTTGCATTGATCGCCGTCGTCTACATTGGGGATCCCTCCAAAATTTTATTGAATACAGATGGTAGCCTGTTTGACGTCGTCCCCAGCTGGTTTATTTGGGTTGTTAATCCGGGTGCTGTGACGCTTTGCTCATTTGTGATTAGTGTCGTCGTTCAAGGCTTCTCCGAAGCGTGCAGTGAGGTGTCACTAAATATTGATACGCTCACGTGGGGTGCCGTCGGTGAACGCGTTTACCTGCGACTTTACGCAGCCCTGAAGAGAGCAGAGGAGGGTTTAGTATATGAACCGTTCTTTTATGCCAGCCTGGCCTTGTGGCTTGCTGTTGGGGTTATTACCTGGTGGTTCTTGGTGGCGGAGTTCTGGTTTCCGGTTGCCGTCGAATTCCCTTCATCCTCGGATAGCGAGGACTGTTTCGGAGGCTTAAAAGCGACGAAAAACATTGTGGGCTTGATATTCTCAATCATGGCGCTAGTCGCCGGGCTTGCGATAAATGCGTTCGGTGCTTTTATGCATAAACTTGGACGGGTTGCCGTGTATCCAGAAGTGCCCCGTTCTTTCTCGGAAACTAATCTAGATAGAGACATCTCCGCGACCATTGAGGACTCCCGTGTCTCTTCGTTACTGGTAGGATGGGGGATAGGGTATTGGGTTACGTCTCTGCTATACGTCTTGGGTGGCTCGTGGTACGAAGGCGGTTGGAACAACGCACCAATCGCTATAAGGGTCTTGGCCTACGTGGTCATACCATGTTTTTCCCTTGTGACCCTTTTTACCGTGGCTGATGCAAACGTTCTGGGAGCGAGGTTTGGAGCGCTTGTCAAACCTGCAGTCAAAATCCTCCAAAACAGGCGAACCGTCTGGTATTGGGTTCTGGCCACGGTTTATCGCGATGTCTTTCTGTTGTGGACGATGATGTGGTTCGTACTGATGCACTCCATGAACAACTTGTGATCGCTCGAACATAAGTTCTTTTGTGACGCCACAACGTGGTATTCGATGTAAGCACATTGAGTTTTTTGCTGTTCGTCGTGATGCGTGGCTATGATGGTGTCCGCTACCGACCATCGAGTGCCAGTTTTTTTCGAGTATGAGTGGTTGGGAAATGGTGCCACGATCCCTACATGAAGAGTAGTCACCAGGGTCAATCGTCATATTTAGACGCCTTGCGCGGACCATCACCAGTTTGTTTGATTTATTAAGGAAAAACATTATTTAGTATCTTTATACCGTTTGCATACTATCTATTACGACTTTGCTAAGTTTAGCTGTCTCGGAGCGTTCTCGCCTGGGCCGCGCGACCGGCAACATAATCTCCAGGACGGGAACAGGGCCATGGGCAATCGGCGCATGACACGCCCGCCCCCGATATCGCCCGGCACAGACGGCCCGCGCCTGCGCGCTCGGCCCCCAAATGCGCGCGTACCGGTTGTATTTTGAGGGGACGCATAGAGCACACCCCAACCCCGGAAAGCCTACCTGTTTTTCTTCGCGCGTGCAGCAGCACACGCAAAATACGCCTGGCGTACAGCCGGAGCGCACAGCCACACGAGACGCACCACACGGCTAGCAGCAGCCCAGTCCCTTAGCAGCAGGAGCCTCCTACTGTACGCGAGTGTGGGTGCTGTGGCTAGTGACTTTGATCGGAGCCTGCGATAGCCAGCCCGAGCAGCTAGTTGCATTTTTCGGAACCTGCGATACCCTTCCCGACAATACCACTTCTCTCGGGTGCCGCTGCTCCTGCTTCTTCTGTGAGTGCGTGTAAAGTGCCACTCTGGTGAGGGGCGTTTAAATTTTTTTAGATGCACTCATCGTTTGAATTCCGAATAGATATGTAAACTGTCATTGTATTTATGTCAAGGTTGGTCGCGAGTTTTTTTTTTTGGACTTGGCATACCTTACAAAATCGGTAATCGTCAAACGCCGTGACCACCGACCCAAAGGTCTTGCCTATATCAAACGCCCAGTCGGGAACCTGTCTCCTCGACTCAGAGATGCCAGGCTGCCGATGTCCGTCGGAGATTGGCCCGTATCAGTCGAACGAGGGCGGCTGGAGCTGTGTCGCGTTAGTGTCAGCGTGGAATACAAGCAAAAACGTGTTGTACCGGGATGTAAGGCGCGTTTTTGTATTTGTGGTAACATAGAAACTGTCTTAAAATTCCCATACATATTATTAGTGCTCTTGCTCACTTCCTCGTCTCGCTCCTGGGACTTTGAGCAAGAGTCAAATTTCCGATAATCAGCTCAGTGCATTATGATACATAGTGCAGTACAGAGCATCGGTCACGCCGACGTTAAACTGCAGCTCAAATGTGTGTGCTGCTAGGACAAGCGACGATCCATGGGGTCGGGTTACTGGTGCTGCTGTTGCATATGTAGTATGTACATATTGTATGCTACGTATTGGTGCTGCTACTGCTGTAAGACAACATGTACCGGTACCTGGCGTTCGCGTGGCAAGATGCGGTGGAATCGAGTGAACTTTGAATTTTCGAAGATATTTTCAAATCCCAAGCATGGGCAGCGGAAGCTGTGGCGTTTGTTTTGGTGTATATTTAAAAAAAAAATGGTTGCACCGCAATTTAGTGCACGGTCTTGTATTTACGTTAGTTTCCAATCAGTAGTTACATTTCCATACATATTAGTCCTCGTGCTCACTTGCTCGACGCGCTCGACTACGAGCGCGAGTCAAACGTCCGATGGTCCGCTCACTTCAATAAAACAATATGAAATACATAGCACAGGAGTCACACCTAGGTTGAACAGCGGTCAAAATGTGGAAACTGCTAGGACATGACACGACGCATGGGGTTGAGTTACGTACGTAATACGGCTGCACCTGTTGTACCAGTCGTACGTAAATATATGCATATGTACCATTTTTCTTTTTTGCCTAGTCCGTCCCTTTTTCTCCGCCGGCGCAGAGTTTTTTGGTGTGCTTTCTTCTGCAATGCGATCAGACTACCCGTCGGTATATTATCAGCCGTGTGCCGGGCTCATGGGACGTCCGTGGCGCGAGCTATGGCCGCGGAAAGCCGCCGAAACTGGCTCTATTTTGCGGGGTATGAGACACTTCTGTCACCGAGCAACCACACACTAGATGTATTTAAGCCTCGAGGTTAGGTCTTAAGTACTTCCAACTGGAAGAGCTAGGTCATTCGATATTTCGACCTTAAACGCATAAAAAAATACACCATATGTCTAAAACTCGAAATAGTGGTCTCTTTCAGTACGCATAAAAAGAAAAGCCGAGGAAAGATCAAACTACTTGAATATAGACTATGATATTTCTGCACTACTCCAGACGCAGATGGCAAGACGAGGATTTATGTCATGAGTCAGCACATGAGTGGGTGGAAACTTCGAGAAAGACCCTCCCCTTCCCATGATGTGCGAGCTTCAACAAACGGCCAAAACAAATAACTGGTGCCTGGCAAAAACATTGAGTGCTTCGTACTCCATACTCGCTTCATATGTAGGATACCTCGCAGGCGTCTGCCGCCTTCGGTGTGCCTCAGTGTGGCAGTCAGTACAGCAGCACAGCAGGACTGGCCCTCAACCCGGTTCAATTTCCGCCCTCGAAATGTAGGCATCCGCGGGAAAGAGGCAACAGGGTTGTAAACTGCAGCAGCAGCTCCGGCCATGCGCTACGTCGGGCACAAAAACCAAACAAAAAAAATGTGTCATCGAAAAATTACAGCCTCTCAGGACGAGAGAGCAGGAGCACGAGCGCGCGACGAACTATGTCAGAGTCCCAGTTCTCTGACCGCAGAGAACGCCAGGGTAGGAGGAGTCTCGCGGGCGTTTTCCACCGGCTAGTTGTGCTGTAGTTGGGTTGGCTGTTGGGGTGCTGGTTGTCTGTGTGTTGTGCTGTGTTGTTTTGTTTTGTGGTGTGTTGTGTTGTGTGTGCGCTCGATCCTCGTGAATGAACAAGGACTCCTTTTCAAGTAATAGTACGTAGAAGCATGCCGCTCCACGAGAGTGGGTCGCCTCTGACCACCGCCAACGTTTCTGATCGTGTTGTACACGCAGGTTGATTAACCCGGGTTGGGGATACACCAAGCGGCTTGCTAGGTTGAGCGTTGCAATTACTGCGTGGGTGTTGTGCTGTGCTGCTGCTGCAGAGTGTCTGATGTTTCCTCGAGCTTTTGTCGTCTGAAATGCTGTTGTTTGCTGGAAAATACTCGGAAAATTGCTTCAAATATGCACTTGGGCCAAAATGTGCCCAAGTGCATATTTTGGGAAAATCCACATCTCACCGTGGTCTGCCGTGGTCGTTAGGTCGATAAAATAGACCTATTTTTTAGACATTTAAAACACGATAGGGCTTAAATTGGTTTAGAGCCAAAAATATGGGCATATCGTCAGGATTAAATACGTCGACTACACACACGGTGGAACTTTAGTCCTCGCACGTACATCGGGGTGGCATCAAAATGTATTTGCGAGAGAATTTTCCCACACTGCTACACGCGGGCGCGGTGTATATGTACCCGCTGCAACGACGTGAACTATGTCATTACTGTGAGTTCTCCCTCACAATTGACACGGTGGTTACCATACAACAGTAGCGAAACCTGTATAAAGAGATATAAAGTAGCAACATAACCCAAGCAAAAGTAACGATGTGCACACAACAGACCATATCGGCAACAAACATCGGTATAAACTGTCTACGATCACAGCAGCAGCAAGCAACCGCAGAGAGCGGCAATAATATATAGATCATAAAAAATCGAATTTTATTGAGAACGGGATTTTTTTCTGGATGGACCGAGGAGAATAAATACACGAGACCTTTACTCTCATCAAAAGAACATACACAGCGGTTTTACAAAAGAGCACCACCAGCAAGCAGCACGTAGTCCATAGACTCTAAGAGTTTATTGTCATATGAGCAACGACGGGAACTATGTCATTACTGTGATTTCTCCCTCACAATTGACACGGTGGTTATCGTACAGCAGTAGCGAAACCCGTATAAAGAGATATAAAGTAGCAACACAACTCAAGCAAAAGTAACGATGTGCACACAACAGACCATATCGGCGACAAACATCGGTATAAACTGCGCGCGGGGAAAAATACTGGACACAGAAAACACACAACAAATTGACACCAATGATTCCTCTAACAGCAGCGACAGCAGTACAAACCCATCAGACAGCGAAAATGATCAAGACAACAACAGCGGCAACAATAACAATTCTGGTCAATGGTCCATTATTCCCGAGATTGGTGATGGTGCATGTTTATCAAGATGTATCTCGCGTCGTGTGCACAACAACCCAGCTTTACATCACATCGTCCGTGCACATATTATTGCCCACATCACAACCAATTTGTACACCGTTATCCCAGGATCAGGTTTCAACACTTTCCACGACAGCATCTTAGCTGGAGCAAATCAAGAACTTGTGGAAGTCGCTGGATCTCAACCTACTACATATTCGAGTGTTGAAGAGTATCTCCACTTCATGTCACAGCCTTACGCATATGCTACAAACGTAGAATTAATTGCTGCCACGCAGTTATACGGAGTGGACTTTCGAATAACTTATCACACCGAGCCTCAGCAATATCCCAACCCTCCTCCTCCAAATGTCTGTTATATCTTATATTATCCACATTCTTTCCACTACGCATCCCTCCGATATACACCTTCTGCATAAATACTTCATCATCAGTTGTAGTCATTCGACTTGCGTCGCCCCCGGGAGGCACGTGTCCACCTCCAGAAGGGGAACCTTGTATGTGTATACCTTTCACTGTTGCTGTTGTATGACAACACACACCGGTGAGTGGCGTTCGCGTCGGGGGGGGGGGTGATGCAGTGGAATCGCGTAAACGTTGAAAATTTCAAGACGTCGTCAAATCTCGATACCATAGATGGTGGCACGCAGCTTCCAAAGACCACGCACGGGGTTGGGTTACATACGTTATACTACTTCTACCGCTGTTGTGCCAGTAGTACGTATATAAGTCAACATGATACTGCAGCTGCTGAATGACAACACATACCTATACCAGGCGTTCGGGTGCGGGTGTGCGGTGGAATCGAGTAAATATTGCGTAATCCAAGACATCTTCAAATCCCGATATCATAAATGAAACATAGATGTACCACGCACCTGTAAAATGTGGAGTTTCCACCATTTAAATCGGTGGTACTCACATATGAGGTATTTCAATTGTTTATCAAATGCCGCCGAGATTTTTTTTTTTTTGTTAAACCCTCTCAGCACTGCACTACTCTGGTTAAGGAGACTAAAGGCACTTCATCAAAGTAGATTAGGATCATCTTCGGAGTTGGACAAAAACTATTACGACATCGTTTTTCAAATTGTGTTGTTGATCGATATGGGACTGTAATCGGTTAGTCACCGAGCGATATGGAAGCAACCAGTAATGTAAGTGTGCGGAGTAGTGCCCGTTGCCGAAATATTATCGGTATTGCCAGCTGGCTCATGCCGGCACTACATAGAAGAATCAGTATAAAAGAAACCTATCTTACACCGAAAAAATATATGTGTGACTTCTCAACACGCGCCGCGTACTGCAAACGTCTGCGACCTTCTATACCATTCAGCTTCACAGCACTATTCCGCCCTTCGGTACTGTAATTCTTAGGGAAAGAAAACCAATATCAAGTGCCCTTTTGCGCTCACCCCACTCGTTTCCCCCCCAGAGAACCACGTCCCGGAGGGGAACCTTGTAGCACTAGACTATGTACCGAATTGATATTTTTCGCACTTCTACATTTCTTTCTCTTCCGACCCTGGGTCTTTCTTCGTGCTCCCGACCGAGGGGCGCGCAGGGGACCAGCGTATTGACCGCATCACGAGAGCGGACGCCCGCCGAGGTCCGTCGGGCATGCTCCGGGCCCTCAAAGCCGTGAACTCTGGCAAACAACCAAGGGGAGACCTTCGGACTTGACATGAAATGACACCACCTGGCAGTTGCCATTAAAACCTATCGTACGATTGTTTTATCGTTCGCATTAATTGTGATGGTTCGTTTTTTCCACGATGTATGAACGGAACACACAGCACGGACCACTTCGTGCGACTGTTTTTCGTTCGCATGAATTGTGTACTTTTGTTTTTGCCTGGGCGCATGCAGTTCTGAGTGGGCTGTTTGTACTGCCACGTGTATAACCCGAAGCCGGAAGCAAACTAAATGCCACCATATATACAAATATATATAAAATCATTCCTTGAATATCGAGTCATTCCTTTGGTGTCATGGACTTTAGTCAGGAGTTTTTTTGTCTCGGCCTAAGTATGCGATTCGCGGAACTGGAATTCTCGGTCGAATATGGCTTGGTTCGAGCGCCGCCTTCGGGGCGCGGCTCCAACGCCCCTCGCCCTGCCGTGTCCGTTCCGCAAATCGACGTGAACGCGCACGGGTGCCGAGCGAGGCGAGCGAGTGTCGAGGAGGAATTTTGGAAAAATTGTTGAATCTTAATGGCTGCAACGCCTGAATGATTTACAAAATTGGCATCGTTTCCAAACGGTACGTGATAATGTTTTGAATTCTGCGGTGGCATACTCTCGAGTGTTAGTTTATTTGCTGTACTTTTTGGGTAGTTCGTTTGGTTTCTTGCTCGGCATTTTATTGCTTTTGTTTCTGCTCGTTTTGCCAGCTGGAAATTCGATTTTTCAGTGTGGGTTCACCTAAAACGTGACACAAGTTACCGACGATATCCAACAACTTCGCGACACATATTACCGACCGCAAAACGTTTCGTGACAAATAACTCCCAAACCATGGAATCATGAAATTTTCATGCAACAGAATCTCGATACACAACCAAGCAGGTAGAGCCGTCTCTTCGGCCTTTGGCCCTGGCTTTAGCATGGCCGCTGACATTCCAGGCAGCCTCTGCTGTAGGCATGAACGAGTGCGGTTGATTCGCAGCGAACTTTCCCGCTGTGCTCGCTTCAATGTGGCCATTGTCCACGCCATTTCATGTCAACTCCCTTCTGTTTTGAGCTCGTCGTCGTGCCGTCGAGGTACGAGGAACCCCTTACGCACTGGGTGAGAACAGCAGTATGTACGACGAGCATGAACGCCAACTGACGACATTGGCAAACACACGACATCAGGTGTGCAGCAGCAGTAGCCGAAGAGCGAAACTTCTAGCACATACAGCAACTAGTAGCAACCAGAACCACAGCGGATAGCTCAAAGTGCAGTACGAGTGCCGTTGGCAAGTTTAGTCGTACACGCATCACTCTGTCCAATATATAACAACCGTTTTAGGTTCTTATTGAAAGAGAAAAAAGAATACTACATTTCCTGCGAGAATGATACGTCGTACAAGCGGACGTTCTCATTCTGGTGTGTTGCTCCCGTGAGACCTTGGAGCACAACGCATGTTTTACCCAAACAAGAGCCAACAAGAGGCAGCGCACAGGGGGCCCCAACACAGAGACACGGTTCAACCACAGCCAGCTGTCGATCGCGTAATTCGCTGGTAGTCCGTGCTTCGGTGGGTGTATCGGAAGTCGTTCGTAGTACTGCTGTAGATCGTCGAAAAACCACGTGGCATCGTTCTGATGGCAGACTCGCCAGTAGACCCCCCAAAATTTGTTTACCTTTTCTTTTTCTTGGCCCCATGCACCCATTTCCTTTCCTTTCTCATTGTTTGTTTCTTTTTGCCAATTGACTTGCGTCTGTTGTGCGCATGCGTAGTGATAGATACCACGTGTAATATATGCGTGGTAGTCTTTCTTGGGTGGCAAGCGGTATAGTCGGTTTTTCCAGGCGCGAATAATGAGACGTATGCACCAGCATGGACCTGGCACATCGTAGACTGACTCCCGATTTCACTGTTATATGTTTCTGGTGGAGGCATGAATTACGTCAGCTGTGACTCATGTGTGTACCACCTTTGGTTTGTGTTTTTCGCCTAGGGTATTCCTCAGCTCCAGAGTGACTGGAGCCTGTCCTGTGACCACGGACTTGATTAGGCGAGTTAATGTGAGAACGACAACAACAACAACGGAGATATTGCCTGTTTCTTGACCTTTCAGCTGCTTCCTGCAAATGTGGTTTTTCTGCTAACACGATTTTGAACCTTTTCGCGATTTTTCTTCCTTTTGGTCTAGTAAGTTGAACCTCCTACTATTTGCCGCTAATTTGCCGCCTGTGCATTAGTTGCGGAACGGTCCAGCTTTAGCTTTTCTTTGATTCGCACCATTTGTTTTGTACTTGACGAAGCTTCATCGGCTGAGATCTGGGCTTGGCTCATCAGCTCGACACCACCCAGCACCCCATCGCAGCGCTATAGCTTACAGCAACAAAGCGCCGTGCAGTGCCCTGCGATGCCCTGCGGCTCAGCTCAGCAGCGCATCGCTAGCTCAGTAGAGCGAAGCGCTATGCTTTGCCGTGCTCTGCCGTCGCGGTCGTTCGTTATTCATGATATCTAAATCTCCGCGTACGCTGATATTTAGGTATTTGGCGTTTTATTCTATATATATCGCGTCAACCATCGTAATATCATACAATAATATGGGGGAGGGAATGTAATCTCTATGCAAAGATCCTGTTTTGTTTTAATCAATTGTCAGCCGGCCGTTCCGGTGGTCTATTAATAATAGTGGTTTCACCCTCGAATACTACCAACGTTTGGTTGTCCTTGAGTTCGACACCCACCACGATGAGATTTGACATTATTTTCAAAAGTGCAAACAAAAAAACAGGGATCAACTAACTGCTGAGAGCGCCTAGCAGCGTGGGTTGGTTCGACGCGAGTCGACGAGGGAAGAAAATAAATGCTGGATTCTCCTCGCGGTAAAAATGAAATCACGTGCCGAAGTGGGGAGGGAGGAGGAGGGCCCGTTATGTGACCCCGGATCTGAGTTACTACTGGGAGGGAGCGCGAGAGTGGTGCGGGGATAATACATGGGATGAAGAAAAAAAAATGTTGCAAAGGTATATTATTATTACTACCAGTAAATAATATGTCAGCCTCTAGGAAATACGCACGGCACTATCAGTAGTCGTCATGGCAGAGACACTCCGGATACTATGCATTGAGGGGACGCGTCCGATTTCGACAACGTGCAAGCTCCCACGAAGAAATGACAGCAGACACACATATCCCGCCTTCCCGAGAAAAAACAGAGAAGAAGCGCTACGCCAACCTCCCGTACGAGCAAAGCCATCCCCGCACCAATCTTAGACAACGCCGCCTCAACGAGAGATCGCCCTCCTCTTCTACGTTTTCCTCCTCGCCCGCGACCACGCAGACCAATCAATGCGACAGCCTTCACGTAACAAACAAAGCAATCTTCTTCCAAAATCTCGCCGACTGACATGTCCCCATGTCGACGTTTGATGCAAAACCGACTTTGCATCCTGTCGACTTCGAAACTCCATTGCCACGGGGACAACAGTGCAGTCTCTTCATTAATGCCAAGGCCTCTTTTGTTTCGCCTAGAGGCGACGCAGGTTCTCAATAATACTCTTTTCGGTATTTTTGTTTGATAGACGCCAACTTTTTCTTGACGGCGCATTTAACATAGTTTGTTTCGCCTATACTTGCCTTCATTGTTGTATAATATTACGTTTTTTCTTTTTTCAAAGCATGACTTTCATAATCCCATGTTCGTGTTAAACTCTTGGCATTACTTTAAAGTTCAATGCATGCCAAATCAGACAGCTACGCATTGAGTTGTCGAAGTGCTGCCCTGCCCTACCCGAAGCATGGGCGCCGGCGACCATGCGGAGCCCTTGTATAAATCAGGATGCTTCAACAACAGCGGTAGGAGTGGTACTAACACTAGTAATAGTAGTAGTGGTAGTAGTAGCACTGGTAGTAGTAGTAGTAGTAGTAGTAGTAGCAGCATCAGTAGCAGTAGCAGTAGCAGTAGCAGTAGCAGCAGCAAGCAGTAGTAGCAGTAGCAGTAGAAGCACCAGTAGCAGTAGCAGCAGTAGTGGTAGTAGTGGTGGCAGTAGCAGTAGCGGTAACAGTAGCAGTAGCAGTAGCAGTAGCAGTAGTAGTAGTGGTAGTAGTAATAGCAGTAGCAGTAGCAGTAGCAGTAGTAGCAGCAGTAGCAGGAGCAGGAGCAGGAGTAGTAGCAGCAGCAGTAGTAGAAGTAGTAGTAGCAGTAGTAGTATTAGTAGCGGTAGTATTAGTAGTGTAGTAGTAGTAGTAGTAGTAGTAGCAGTAGTGGTAGTAGTAGTACTAGTAGTAGTAGTAATAGTAGTAGTAGTAGTAGTAGTAGTAGTAGTAGTAGTAGAAGTAGTAGTAGTAATAGTAGTAGTTGTAGTAGTAGTAGTAGTAGTAGCAGTAGTATTTGTAGTAGTAGTAGTTGTAGTTGTAGTAGTAGTAGTAGTAGTAGTAGTGGTAGTAGTAGAAGTAGTTGAAGTAGAAGTAGTACTAGTAGTAGCAGTCGTAATAGCAGTAGCAGTCGCAGTAGTGGTAGTAGTAGTTAGTAGGAGTAGTAGTACTAGTAGTAGTAGGAGGAGGAGGAGGAGGAGTAGCGGTAGCGGTAGCAGTAGCAGTTGAAGTAGCAGTAGCAGCAGTAGCAGTAGCGGTAGCAGTAGCAGTAGAAGTAGCAGTAGGAGCAGTTGTAGTAGCAGTAGTATTAGTAGCAGTAGTAGTAGTAGTAGTGGTAGTAGTAGTAGAGGTAGAAGTAGTACTAGTAGTAGCAGCAGTAGTTGCAGTAGCAGTCGTAATAGCAGTAGCAGTCGTAGTAGTGGTTGCAGTAGTAGTAGTAGGAGTAGTAGCAGTAGTAGCAGTAGCGGTAGCGTTAGCAGTAGCAGTAGCAGTAGCAGCAGCAGCAGCAGCAGTAGCAGTAGCAGTAGCAGTAGCAGCAGTAGGAGTAGTTGTAGTCGCAGTGGTAGTGTTAGTAGCAGTAGTATTAGTAGTAGTAGTAGCAATAGTAGTAGTAGAAGTAGCAGTAGTAGTCGTAGTAGTAGTAGTAGTAGTGGTAGTAGTATTAGTAGTAGCAGTAGTAGTAGTAGTAGTAGTAGTAGTAGTAGTAGTAGTAGTAGAAATTGAAGTAGTACTCGTAGCAGCAGCAGTGGTAGCAGTAGCAGTCGTAATAGCAGTAGCAATCGTAGTAGCAGTAGTGGTAAAATAGTATGTTTTCTTCAGGCCCCGACATAGGCCACGAGTGTGTCAACGGCGTGTACCGTTTCGACCTTCGACACCCCCATGATTTCTCGTCACTCACATCCCGAAGGGGAATCTTTTAGTATTATAGGATAGTATCATCGACATGTTGGAATGATGACGCATACCTGGTACTTCGCAAATATTAAAGCGACAGGATATCCGTGTTATGTATGTTGGAGGCGATAGATCAGGTTAACATTACACGAGGGGTATGAGCGCGACCTTCTGACGGATGACTGTTTTGAAGCAGGCGATAAGGCGAGGGGGAATTAATTTGTCATTTCCCGTGTCGTGTTGTGTGTTGGTAACTAACTATTATTCCAGATATTTGGGTTGATTCTTACGGTACAGTGCACTGCTGCTATCTTTGTTCGCACACTTTTTGTGACACACAGTATGGCTCGGCGTTGGAAAATATTCTATGAAACACGGGAACTAAAATAACTGGCCGTCCTAATGACATGTGAGACGTCGTGTCGTGTGCTGTGAAGTAAGAGGAGTATATTCGCTATAATAAAAGCGGCCTGTGTTTTGAATAGAGGTTCAAAAAGTTTGAACTTGCGAGAGCCGAGTTCTGAAATTTGAATCGGTTCGGCATGCTCACACAGACAGGAGGAAGTGGTAAGATACGGCCTCGAAAGGCCTGTCATTATCTGAATTTGAGATCACTTGGACGGGTTTTGTATGATAAGGTTGGCGGTTTATATTCGGGAAAGCTAGGAATTAGATCGGAGGCACGTGCCTCCGATCTCAGAAGCTATCCCGGGATCTGGTGGAAACGAATAAAGCTACATCTCTACGAAGGAACGAAAGTGAGTACTCTCCGAGGACCTGCTCAATTGGAAGACCTGCAGGGGGCACTCTGTGTCTCCCACCTTTAATTTAACATGTGGCGTCGACGGCAGGACAGAAAAAAAATGGATCGTAGTGTCCTGAGGGTCTTCATCGAGTTTTGGGGCGGTTCTTTCATTTTTTTTCTGTCCTGCCGAACCCCCCGCTCAGTGCCGGGTCAGGGTTCGGGTAAATCGTTCTGGGGCGCAGGGCTGTCGCCTTTTTGTCATTGTTCAATTTCGCTATGCCGACGCCCTCCTCAGCCCAGAGCCGGGGGGCGACCAGGGTACCCTGTTCGCGCGTAACGTGGTACAGGGCTATGTGCGGGTCTGTGTGTCCTTTTTTTTTAATCTTTTATGTGTTGTATTTGTTCTACTTTTTTTTTTTTTTGTCCAAACACTTCCCCCCCTAGCGGGGCTGTACGTGTTGCCACCTTCCATCGCGGGTATTTGTCCTTTCCTCGCTTAACCACCCGCCTTGCCGATGGCTTGGGGAGGTTTTTCGCATGACTTCACCTTTGTGTTAGCGCCTGTGTTCGCCTCCATATCGATGAGGGCTCGCCTCGCCATAGTACATTTTCTGTGGTTGGTTTTCTGTAGATCCTTCCCTGCCCCCCCCGCCACACCGGCGGCATGCGGCAGGTTCTAGAGCCTTTTCTGCCCCCCCCGCCACACCGGCGACATGCGGCAGGTTTTTGATGGGTGACTATTGCCTTGTTGTAGGGTCTGCGTTTCTTTCTACTGCGTTTCATTGCGTGTTCCTGGCTCCATAGCCAGACGGTTATAGGTGTGGGAGTGGGTTTGAGGAGCCGCATCTTCGACTCATGGTCTAGTTCGTAGAACCGGAGTTTCCCCGAATCTCCTATATTTCTGCATATGCGACTCATCAGGGTGGGCTAGTGTTAAGATACGGCCTCGAAAGGCCTGTCATTATCCGAATTTTAGATCATTTGGATAGGTTTCGTATGATAAGGTTGGCGGTTTATATTCGGGGAAGTTAGGAATTAGATCGGAGGCACGTGCCTCCGATCTCAGAAGCTATCCTGGGCTCTGGTGGAAACGAATAAAGGTACATCTCTACGAAGGAACGAAAGTGAGTACTCTCCGAGGACCTGCTCAATTGGCAGACCTGCAGGGGGCACTCTGTGTCCCTCACCTTTAATTTAACAGAAGTGTGTTGGGTGTTGCTTCTGTTCCCTACGTTTGTTAGGGATGTCTAGAGTTATCAATGCGTTTATGTTGTTCGGCACGGTTTATCTCGGACTCTAATATACAAACTGGAGGTAGGTCATCTTGGTTTCGTGAGACGTTTCGATCGAGGACTTGACATACATGGACTGAAAACGTGATCACTTCCATGTTATTCTTTTGATTGTTTTGGGATTTGGACGATATCGGCGTGTCCCCAGCAACGAGGCTCTTCGCTTGTAGGAGTATATTTCCTATAACATTTATTCTGGGAATTCATGAAACAAATATATATATAGACTACAAATATATGTGTCAGCGACAAGGCACCAAAAGGCGTCCCAAACACCACAGGCGGTCCGATCGTTATTTCCTCGAGAGGCGTTAGCTCTATCTGGATCAAAACGCGTCATTGAAACTCACCATAATACTGCAATAGGTTGTTCAACACGGGTTCTTGCCTTAGGTAGCCTGGGCTAGTTTAGCTACTACAGATGATCTATGCGATATAATGGACCATGGTGCACAGCAATGGGGTGTACCGTCTTTGCTTATTCTCTTCGTGTTGTAGATGGACGGGATTACGACGCCACGTCATCGACCCAGCAGGCACGTTAAAACATACCATGACGTTTATGTAACATAAGGGAAAACAGGGCACTGACTGCACGCTAACCTGAGGTAAGCTCAGAGACCCGCGCACCAGATAGTTCGACATATTTATACCCTACCCACATGTTGAACAAGATGCGATACCGCCTCTTTGATCTTTTCCCGCACCTGGCGCTTGGCCCAAAGTTCGATATTGACGTTTCCACGATTCAATTTTGTGTACATTATTGAGGGCCATCTCTAGCTCAATATCTGCGCAATGCCAACCTTTCGTGACCATGGCAGGTAGTATCAGCTCCCGGCGGCGCCGTCGTTGAAGATAAAGGTCAGAGGAGCTCCCAGTCAATCAAGTAGGTCGACATCCATGCACGTTGTGGCTTTCCTCGCTAAATTTTTGGCTGTGTTTCCGGCCCATGCGTATGGGTGCGAAATAGGGGTAGACATAGACGCAATGATATCACTCGCTACCCTTGTTCCGATGTTGAAATTGATATCTCGCCGGGTGTACATCCATTTTCGTCACGGCCTCCCGCGATTTTGAGACGCACCTATGTAGAGGTATGGCCAACCGCTTCTTTGTGTTCCAGCGAGTGCTGCTCCGTCCCTAGACGGTCATGGGATGTGGTCCAGCCAACCCTGGTCACTCTCGGTCCTGCTTCTATCTCCCTTTTACCTTTGTCGGGTTTTGCACGTGTAACGTGGGGATATTATCACATCTGACACTATACATTTTCCTCCGTTTTATTGGTAGTTGTCAACCTAACTTATTGGGATTTCTTCGTCCATATACAGAGCGTCGACGAGCACCGTTCACGGAGTTTTCCGTCTTGCTTGTTCGCAGTTTCCCTACAGTTTAAATTGGTACCATGCATGGTGAACCACGTTATTCGCACACCGAGTCAGCGTGTCGGATAACTACACTGTCATTTACACGACAATACATACTTTCCACGTACACACAACCGAAATGCCTGTTGCGCATTACTGACGTTATCAGCGTTATCACACAAGGTAAAACAAGGGCATTGGGCAGATTACTGGCTCCATCCGCTTTATCGCAATAGTTGATACAAGCCTAGTGATTAATTGTTCTTAAACTACTCACCTACTTCCATAGCGGCATGAAAACAACAATTGTCGCAAAATGATCAATATATCCGGTAGCTCCATACTTGAAACGATCGGCCTGTAAAGGGCAACCGATACCGATCATAGTCACGGTAGGGGGATACCCTAAATTTTCACTGCCGGGTCAAATGGTATAGGACTAGAGGTACAGCCTTTTTTGGCCTTGTTACACCCTATTTTGGCTTTGACCGGGGAGTAGAAATTGGAGGTACTCCCCTGCCGTAGCCTTGATCTAGAGGTATACCATTTTTTGGTATTGACCCAGGAGTGAAAATTGGGGTACCCCCCGACCGTAGCATTGATCGGTAGCGGTTGCCCTTTACAGGCCGAAAGTTTCAAGTATGGAGCTACCGTGGATATAATGATCATTTTGCGAGAATGGTTGTTTTAGTGCTAGTTCATAAAAATACTGGCCGGCTTTCGGAAACAAATGTCTTCGAAGTTACGTTTCAGGTTTCATTTTCTTCTTATGTTTATTTGTAGAGGTCAGCAAACCCTGATTCACCTCAAGCGTGGGATATGGTCCTCATGCCAATGCTTATGCCGAGGAAAATACCTGCTGCGTGGTCGTTGGCGGTGAAAACACGCACTCTTCGAGAAATTGTCATATCTGATTTTTCATGGCGTACCGTAGAGTAACCGGACTATTTCCGCCTGTCAACTAAGGCCGCCCCGACCGTTGCTTTTCGACACACCTCGCGTAAAAAATATCAGAATGAAACACTAACAGGAGCGCCGTGATACAGGACGAAGAAAATGTGTTTCCTTCCTATTGTTTACAACTCTAAATAAATTAGCCTTAAATTGACCTTGGAGTCCCCCCTCCGTACGACGGCAGGGGCGTGGGGTCTCTAAAGCCAAGTGGTTTACAAATTTCAAGTAGGTTTCTGGTAAATCGATGGTGATCACAGCTCTCTGGCTAGTTCTCCATTCTGACCAATTTGGATGTGAGGCCATGCTATCCCAATCCCCGGTTACCTTTGTGTCCACTGTCGTCGCTATCGTTCACTGTCTGCTCGATGTTTGGGTGCTCGCTGTCGCAACACACGGCTCACTTACCTGATGTCTGCCAATACGGGTAAGGAGATGCTCACGATTCGATCGAAGCCCCGCCAGTTGGGCACGCGACATTGACGTAAGACCATGGGTGCGAGAGGAATGTTGAAAAGTGGAAAAGTATAATGTTGAGGGAGAGCTTTGGTCAGGGTTTGCCAAGCGTTAGCCGAAAATTGACGTTAGGGGCTGACGAATCGCCTGAGCAACCTTCTTGCTCAGGATCCTCAGGCCTTCAAAAATTTTCCCCCAGCCCTGAGTGACATGCCGCAATAGGTCCTGGCAAAGGAACAGAGCACAGGAGCAAAAATTACCTGCACCACCACAACAACGAACGCAGTCTCGCCGCCAAGGCGGAAGATTGAAGGGAGCGCCATTTCGTCGAGCGAGCAAGGCAAAATAGTCGATTGGTGATTCTGATGCGGTGGCCAAAGCGGCACAGCAGGTTCAATATAGTAGCCAGGCAAGATTATGAGATGAGGTGGATGTTCCGATTTTCGTGTTGAGCTGGGATAATTTGGTCTTACTGATATTAGATGGGGAAATAAGCGTTCTGATGAAAGGACGGTCTTCAGGTACAGCAGCGGTACTTGGATCTTGATTATTATACATACTTCAATTGAGGGTGAATGATCTTCCGCTGAACGAACTACGTTCCACTGGTCGTTCGCGCGTGTACCCCGTACACAGACAAAATATTCGCACAGATGTAGGAGCCAAAATCACTACTCCCTCCCCCACCTCTTAGCGCCGGTTTTTTGTATGTGATGACGATATTTTCAGTATCATGTTCGACTGTGGAAGCCTTGTAGAACGTTAGCTATTTTAGGCGACGTGTATGCCTGAATTGGGGGTTCTATGCTAGGCAGGGGGTCCATTGGCCAGTGGGGTCAAGGCCGAGATCAATTAGTATTGTATTTTTGTGCACAGTTAATAGTGTGCAAGCATTTACTGGGAACGTGTTGGTCGTATTTCGCGGTTTGACCTCTCTCTCCATTCTGGGGTCGTACGTCATGACGAGAGTTTCGGTTTTGTTTGGGATTGAAAAAGGGGCGTTTAATAGAGACTAGATGATATCGAAATGTTCCCGGAATAGGAAGTTTCTGATAAATCGATTTTTGTACGAAATACGAAAATAGAGGGGACCAAGCGGGAGGGGGGGTTTAAAATGGAGTCGCACTGTCTTTTTGGACTATTACGGTTGCTCCTCGCTGCCGTTTTGTTTTAAACGTCTTAAGCAGGGTCGGTCCGACTGAACCCGTTTCGGGCGACATCCCCGAAAAGTTGCAACGGACACATGTCCGGTTGCAACGTAGTGTCAGGTGATCGCCAACTCCGCGCAGGGTCGATACTGACTACATTCCTTGCCAAGTTCTCTCCCACGCGCAAAATCTGCCCAGAATAGCCACTGGAGGGAATATCTTCCATATGTTGTGGAATGCCCTTTTCAAAGTGGATTTCGCTGCGGCGTTTACTAGCGAGTGCTGTATACAGCACCAAACCAAGGGGACGCGCGGTACGGGACTATATCCGTTTTTCCGACCACAGAAAAATAACAAATTGGTTCTTTTCTGGGACGGTATAGGAAAAAGTGTGTCTCTTTGATACCGCGGGACTGGAATTGTGGAATGCCAGCTGGTCAACGGGACGGGATGGTTGCACGCGATTCCTTCGCGGGGCAGGACGGGATCGTGTTACGGGTTAGGAACTGGTCTGGACATCGGCCTGGAACATAGTCATTCGAGAAATGCTCGTGAACATGGTCGGGAGCAGGGTCGCTAAACCGGCCGAGAATGTCCTGCTGTTTGTTCTGCTGTCGGGATGTGGCCGGGAGACGCACATTCTGCAATGGTTAGGAACACAGAGGAGAATGCGGGCCGGAGACAGCGGTCAATAAGAGGGAAAATGACACCGCGTCCTATATGTCAATTTCTACCACCTGTTGTTGTGTAGTCTACGCACGTTCTGCTTGAGCCGAGAAGAAGCATACCCGCCAACGCCATCCACCTACTTAACGTACATGTTTGTCATTTATGTCTTGTGCGTGCGTATATATATATTTTTTTTTAAGCACGTATATATATATATTTTTTTTTTTGAATCTATTCGCAGTAGTTGGTAGGGAACCATATCGCGGCCCGCTTGTGTAAGCGGAGGCGGGGTTGCGAGCTCCTGGAAGATGACGAAGTACGTCGTAGAAATTAGTTGTTTTTGTTCTCATCATGATGATTACGCATAATCGGCGGTATCATAATCTTTTTCTCTGTCGTGCTGTGGGATCTGAGATCTGAAAATGTGAAGGGGCATGGGGCCGTCCGTATGTTCGCAATCAATTTTCCATGCTCGTTTTGTCGTGCCGGCTGGTTGGTCCCGACTCCCGGCCAGCAGACAAAGATCCAACAACAACAACGCACAATAATAATAACCTCCCATTAGAAAAAAACCAAGCTTCGAAGAGATGTTGCAAGAAAGTGGGTGGAAAAAGTATAATGACGAACAAAATCTTCTGCGTAATAACCTACGTGCAGCAGCAATAGGCCCCACACATGTAAACACCCTCTCCTTCCCCTGCCGCCTCCACCTACAATGAAAACCCGCTAGAAAAATAAAAATGCCCGACGGGTGATGATACCTCTTTCCCGTTCGAGTCATCCATGAAGCAGCTCCATACTATGAATTTGACTTTCAGGTTCAAACCATCCCTCACCCCCCCACGCCATATCTTTACCCGCCACCCCCACACCATCGACTAGACCTGGCATCACGAGAACAGTTAACTCCAGGCCTTGTCATGGGCCGGCGTTGGTGGGGTGGCCCGGGGTTGGGCCGAGCCCGACCGGCCTGGCCCGGCCCATCATTTTTTATGTAGTTGGCCACGGCCCGGCCCGGCCCGGCCAATCAAGGTAAATATTACCGGCTGCGGCCTGACTCGGCCCATGTGAATATGTATTTGATGTGGGTCCCGGCCCGGCCCGGCCCACCAAATTTTCGGCCCGTCATTTTTTTTGGAGGATGGGTGGCGGCCCGATCCGGCCCATCGAAGGTCAATTTTTTTCTGGCCGGCCCGGCACGGCCCATCAATTTTTATAAATTTGTCGGCCCGGCCCGGACCGGCCCATGACATTCGCAGCGAGGCCCATGAGAGACGGCCTCCATATGGGCCGACCCGTGGATTCGAAGAGCCGGCCCATGCGCCGGTCCACGGGCTGGCCCATATGTTACCCCGTTCTAAAAAGGCAAAATTTGTCGTTTTTTTGTTTTTTCATATTGGTTTTATAGGCGAATAGTATTACCAGGTATTATATACTTGCGAAGTATAATTTTATATCGATTCGTAGCCGTTACTTTTATTTCCCGTTTTGAAAAAGGTCTTCTCAACACGTTAGCTCTGACTGATATATTCTGCGTCGACACTCAGCTTGGCGAGCTGCGTGATACCCCATAGTCATTTGAGTATCTACTATAAATATTACTGAGTATCATCATACTTCTTGTAGCTGCTTCCGGCCCATGAGGCACACACATCAACTGCCCTCTCAGCCTTGACACATCCACCTGCAAGCAAATAAAATGCCTGGTCCGATATATTTTGTCCTGACTGGTGGCCCCCACCTTGTTCTGTTCCTGCGTCATCCACACCACCAGCAGCAGCAGCACCTGACCTGCTGCTGCGATACCCGCACATTCTATAACATATGCCGCAACGTCTGCACCTGCTCACGTTATGTCATCCGAAGAGAACAAAGATAACGCTCTAGCCACTATTTTTTGGTGGCGACTTCCCATGCGACTGCAGCAGCAAGATTCATACTTGGTTCGAAAACGTCACCCACAAAGGTGAGCGTCACATCAGGTCTAGGCCCAAGGATGCCCCCTGCATGGCCCAGCTTCGCGAAATGTTCACCGGCGGTTTCGTCTGGGCCGAACCATGGCGAAAACGTTATATAATTGCTGTCTGAAGCCCGAGAAGGCGAGGAGTGTCCGCTGTGCACTTAAAATTGTACGAAGGTATTGAAAATTCATTGCAGAAGGATGACGACGCAGAGTGGAAGCTGGTTGTCGCCGCGAGCACGAAATAGGCACAGGCAACGAATCAACGCGGAAGAGGCAGTCGTCGAGGCATCAGGTGGGTAGTTGTGAGGATCGCGCTTTTGATGACTTTTAGGAAGAGTGCACAAGAGTATCTTGGCTGGACAGTAAATGTTTGTCTTGACGGGGAAACAAGTTGTGTATATACGAGAATATACACGTATTGTATAACGTAGATGTCGTTCCGATATGAAGACGACCAAGCTTGCATCATGTCGTGCTACAAATTTATAATAGGAGTAGACTATAGTGTATAGTCTAGACTATATGTTGATATTTTGTTTCCGTTGTTGGATTATGATGTCTCATTTTTTCCCTTCTCCTTTTCTTTCATTTATCTTGCTTACCAAGCAAAGGAGCAGCATCGCAACAGTGGAGGGCGTAATAGGTGCAGGGTGGGGTAAGGAGAGGCTGGGGATTGCGTGGGCAAAGAAACACCACGACAGCTATGACGAGAGGGTCGAGGTTGGGATGGGCTGGGCTGGGACGGCTGAACGCAGCTATTGGAGACGAAGGCATGCACTGAAACAATGAATATATTGGTTCACTCTTATGACCGTCTCACAGCAGTCTATGACCACGCCATTTATATCTCTCTAGGGTGAAGAATCAGCACGGATAATGGCTATTGCTAAAATACGACCTTGAAACGCCTGAATTTATCCGTTTTGAGATAATTTGGATGGGTATCGAATGATAATGTTGTCATTTTGTATTCGGGATAGTCAGGAAATAGATCGAAGGCACGTGCTTCTGATCTCAGAAGCCATCCGGGGCTCTGATGAAATCGAGTACATATACTACTACGAAGGCTAAAAAAAGAGTAACTCTCCGAGGACCTGCCTCATTGGCAGACCTGCAGGGGACACTCTGTGTCTCCACCTAAAACCGTTACACTGTGGCGTCGTCTTAGGCTACACTTGCCATGGTGGCAGCGTTCCTCCAACCTCTCCGATAGCTGTTTTTCGTAGCGATGTTGATTTTGCTTTCCATCGAGCCCACAAGCCCTGTTCCTTCACGGGTGGCTTCTCAATGGAGGGAGCGTCCTTCGTCCTCCAACGGCAACCACAACAGCGGTGAGATGACTGCCAGGGGCCCCTCCTGTTGATCGCCGGGCACGTACCACACCGACGACACCTTTTAACTACGTATGGACGACACTGCTCTTCGGAGCACACTCCTCGTCTCGGCTTTTCGCCGCATCAGTTCCCCACCAGCTCTGTCACATGGACCACTCCGCAGCCTAACTTTCCAAGCCCCAACCATCAGGATCACACTCCTCTTCTCGGCCTTTGGTCGCATCAGTTCCCCGCCAGTTGGTAACATGAACCACTCCGCAGCGGTACTGCCCAAGCCCCCACCCGTTAGACTTGTTCACGCCCCACTCAGGCAGCATGTTGCACTGCACATCTCGGCGAGCTGCCAGCACAACCCTCAAGATCGCCCGTCGACCTGTACTTTTTTAGCGTTTCGGGGCTGAGACATACGCACGACGCGACCATAGACAATCATACATGAATCAACCCTTTAAAGGACCATCGATAGGGACTTTGCGTGCTGAAAGAGCCCATCGGCCTGCGTACACCTATGCTGACGGAGCCAGACTGACCTTCGCGTGACTTCTTGGACTACGTGCGCCATGGCCTAGGAGCTCATGTCGGGGTTCCTTGCTTGTGGTCCTCCCTGGTAAAGAACACTCGGTGCATGTGGAATGTTTGGACTTTCTCGTTTGGTGATTCTTTCCAGTGCATGCGGTATCGTATGGGTTTCAGCACAGACGTCGATCGTTCTTGCGCGTCAAACACCTGCTGTGCTCCTTTTCTGCTAAAAATAGTGCAGCTACTAATTTGACGCAACACGGACCCCTCCCCGATCGTTCGCGATCAACAGCGTTCTACTAAATCACGTAGCTACAACCACCATCATGTTCGCAGCGCTACCACCTACAGTGCAGCAAAATGGGCTCGCTGTAGATACATGTCTTATACCGATGGATTCTCTGCTGTAGAAGTCACGGTACAGTAGCCGAGCCGCCTACTTTGTCGCCTTTCCCATTCACCACAAAGCTTGACCCTTCACTGCCTCAGCGTCCACAGATACAGCACCGCAGCTCTGACACCCTCCGCTGCTTTGCGATTGCTCTTTGCAAGTTTGATTCGATAATATTGTTTCGTCTTGGTCTTCTCGTGACAAGAACTTCAATTTTGTGAGCGCTGAAAATCTGTCCTGGCTTTTTCTGTCGCAAGGATGTTGGCGTGTGCGATGCTGTATATTGCACAATTCATGGGTACGCGGGCGTTAATACCCCTTTCTGTAAGGGTACAGCTGCGATAGTGCGGCACTCTGAACTGCTGTCGAGACAACACTCCCCTTATAGTTTGGTCGGTGTGGGAACGAATTTTTTTCAGCTGTCCAGGCGTCCAGGCGTTAGGCCGCCTTCCTCCTGGTGCCACAGGTGCTGACCTTCTACAATGCTGTAGGATAAATGCTGCATTTTGTTTCCATCTGTCACGACGGATACTGTCCGTTGCAATGCGGTTTACATATGGCGGAGACACTGAATGCTATACGTTTGGCGCAAACGCTGCTTTTCTGCTCCTCTTAGTACATGTGCTGCCCTTGACGATGCCGATAGGATCTATGTTTGCATTATTTTTCTCTACACATGTTCGGACAGCTGCTACCCATTACAGAACTTTTACTACAGTTCACGGAGATACTCCGCTTTACAGCTTTTAATAGTGCAAGTGGGGATCAACCCCTTTGCTGCCGTGCTTGAGGACAAACCGTCTTTCTATTCGGCTGCGGGCACACACCTTTCCTACTGCTGGTCTTAGTATGCCACTAGTCTATTTAACGCAGTGGGTGTTGTCGTTACCCGTGCTTACAGGAGCAATCTTGCAGCACTACCCTAGGTTCGACCGTCCCTCTACAGTGCGGTCGGCGCGGGAACTGGCTTGTTCGGACTCCATACTACGTATCATGGTGCGGTTGGAATTGCCGTTACCTGTCAAGACAGCAGCGATACTACAGGAATCAGCAATACTGTACGCTTGATCGTCCCTCTACAGTGCGGGCGGTGGGGAACTGCCTTGTTTGGAGGTTATGCCGCCCATCTCTGTGCGTTTAGTATTGTCGGTACCTATGGGCACATCAACGATAATGCAGAGAGCAGCACTACTGTAGGCGCGACCGTCCCCCTATAGTGCGGTCGGTGGGGAAACTACTTCGTTCTAGCGTTGTACTGACCTCGTCCTCTGATTAGCACATATACCACCCGCTACTGTGCTACAGCCCCCTACACTACTGTGGGGGCAGATGCTGCCTTTTTTTTTACGGTTGGCTGCGCGACTCTTTGCTGTGCTACCCCACTACACTGTACCGGGGTTAAATGCTGCAGGTTTTATTGCCATGAGCGTCGGCGCGTTGGGCGGCCCTGTACTGTGCTACTCCACTTCATTGCACCTGGATTGAATGCTGATTGATTTTGATGCGATGGGCGTGGGCTTCTTGTGCAACCCTATACTGCGCTACCCCCCCTACGCTGCACCTGGGTAAAACGCTGCCGGTTTTATTGCGATGGGCGTGAGCGTTTTGGGCGACGCTTTCCTGTGCTACCCCCCCCGCCTAAGTGAAATGCTGCCTGTTTAAGTGGAATGGGTGCAGAGGCACCTTTACTGTGTTGCACCCCCTGCACTGCGGTTAGGGTCAATGATGCCCAATTTTGGCATCTTTTGCTCGGTTCGTGGAGGTGTTACCCGTATATCCTAAAGACAGACTGGGCCCTGCTTCTATGTTGCGGTTATGGTGAATGGTACCCTTGTTACTGCTGTTTTTTGTTTTTACCGCTGGTTGGTGTGCCTGCTACCATCGTCGACGCTGGACGGAGTAGAGTCCCATACTTTGCTATTTGCTGGCACATAGATATTAGCGCTACTTGCAGCTGGGACACCACAGCGTTATATCTGCCGCTATAGCTTATCTACGCGTCGTTCCCATCCCGTCACCTTACCCCACACCCGCCCACCCTATAGACAACAAGCAACAACATGTCTACCGGTGAGGAAGCGGGCTTTTCGGGGCAGGCTGAAGTCTTCCACGCACACCAACTTGGATGCCCGCGAGACAGGGAGAGGTCCCTCGAGATCGCTAGATTCGAGCCAGGGGGAACCACCAAAAGCGGGTTCCGGTGACGAGACGGAAGATGGAGCACCATACCTCCATCCGGATCCACCAAACAAGAAGGTCGACTCGCCAGTTCGCGCAAAGAAGAAGACGGACCAACCTCCACCGGACTTGGGGGCGTCTCGACGTCAGCTCTCGCCATCCTCGGGGGAGCGCCATCAGCTGCCCCCCCCCCCGCTCGAAAGGGCACCACCGCCGCCACCTGGGCTCTCAGTGCTCGACAGAGCGCCACCCACAGAGTTCCCGGGACCGGGGCGCCCATGCCGGCCCCGCGGACTTGGCATATGCTGCGGTGCGGGCCCAGCGGGCGCTCGACAACACTAACCAGACAATTTCACGCTGACGTCTGCTTGACGAAGATAGCGAACAGGCGAAGACTGCTGCGCGGGAGGCGTCCCTGGTAGCGAAGTGGGCGCAACGGGCCCTCTCCTAATTAATTGCTTCAACTGCGGTGCGAGCTACCACGGCCCAGTTGCCTTGGTCGCGCTCGCAGGGTGTCGCATCCCAGCGACCACGACCAGGGGATGACGCCTGTTTTATAGGCAGCATCGCGTGCATGGCGTCTGCACCGAGGATACAGTTTTCTCCAGCGTTGGCGACCGCATTCGTGGAAACGGCCTCCGCACTCCTCACAGCAGAGAGGATGGCGTTGCGGCCAGCAGACACCCTTTTAGTGGAGGAGGCCTGAGCCCACATGGATTGTTCCTCCTATTAAGGACAGACTTGAGCCACCCCGGCCCTTGCAATCGTCAAGGCCTTGCGGATGGCCCACGTTGAGGCCCCCGACCCCGTCTCCAAACCCCGGAGGAATAGTTGGCGGAACGTAACCGGGGGAAACAGCGACGCAGCGACAGTCGCGACCGCGGAGACCGCAACATTGGGAGTGGCAGCAAAAATATGGGGGAGACGACCACCACCACCGCCGCGGGGGTGGCAGCGGTGGTGGAGGCGAGGAAGGCGCATCGGGTGCTGATGTGACTGAGGGTGCCGCCGAGGGGGCACCTTGAGTCAAACAACCGGGACAGTTGGGTGCAGATGTGGCGGAGACAACAGAGAGCAGAGGAACGGCAGTGTGGCTGAGGGGGCCGTCGAGGGGGAAACGTTGGTCCAACAACCGGGGAAGTTCGCCACAGCTCTGGCGGAGGCAACGGAGGGCGAAATGACGGCGCGAGAGGATGTTCGGCGTGAGACGGCTCGTCAACCTCTTCCCGCACGACTTCGTTCTCGAGCACGGACGACCGCAGTGAGGTGGCCGTGGTAGCAGGAAAAGTGCGTCAGGAGGCAAGACAGGACGAGCATCTAGGCCTGAGGCTTTCACCCTTCTGTTGAAGCTGCTAATGACACATTTCGACGCGGCTGACATGGAGGACGGCTGACCTAAGTTGAAGACCTTTGGAATGCGTAACGACACGCCTTTTCATGACTTCAGTCGGTTGTTTCGTGTGCTTGTGCCGACCGCTACAGGGGATAATCGTGGTGTGTCTCCGGGGACGAATGTGGTTGTGGAGTTGGTTCGGGTGGCGGGGAATGAGAAATTTCCGACTCTCATGCCTGCGTGGTACCCTGGTTCGAAGGCGACGGACCCGCGGCCATACGTTTCATTGGGTGCTATGTGGCGGGCGTTTATTGACTAAGTGCATAATATGACACCTACCGTCAACGGCGAAACATATTTTCATCAGCCTGTCTCTTCGTTGGGAGCGCGGTCATCCACCCCGTCGGAGCCCGGCCCGCCGATCATGGGCGTGGCTAGTGCCCAATGCCGTCTCAGTTGTTTTCGTGGCAGACGGGATGGAGCCATCGTTCAATAGTCATGCCCATCGATGATTCATCTGACCGTTGGCTTGACGACTCATCGAACTATTGGCCACTAAAAGAGCATCATTATACAGCAATTCTCGCCGTTAACGCCTCGTTTGAGATAGACGACCCTCTCCTTTGGAGCGGCCTCGTTGAACCTCGCGCGGATGCCCTCCGAGAAAACTGGGGGCTTTTCCTCAACTGCCACAAAGACAACCATTTCTTCAAGCATTGTAGGCATCCTTTCATTACTGCGAGTGGCTGCTTGAACCCTGAACTAGGCCAAATTGACGATGACGCACACCGACGTTGACAAACACACATGGTCTGCTACAGCCTAGACGATAAATCGTAATGTCCGAACAACACGAAAAGAAAATCGTCGCCATCTTTTAGGTCAATCGCGAGGGTACCACCAGGAACAGAGCCAGCTAAAGTGCTACCACGATACCACATAGACGTCGGATCACGATGGTGGTACCCCGCGCTCGCTCTCCTGTTCTGCCCCCGCTCCTGCTCCTCGAAGGCTCTTTGGAGCCTCCCACAACCCGGCCGGAAATCCTCTCGCGCGCAAGCCTCATACATTCCGTAACGGCAATCGACAGCTCAACGGCGGTACGACACCGTTGACAACACTGCCGGGGGGCACCTCTTTTTGTTTTAGAAGATACTCGTGTTCTATTGCTAGCCTGTCCGATGACCCAGAAAGGATTGCCTCTGTCAAGAGCACACGGGCTCCTACGCCGTCTGCGAATGATTCTCATGGCGTAGTACCGGCGGCGGGAACTAGCGCTTCTAGCGTGGTTTCTTCCAGCGAGATTTATTTTCTTTTTCGCCCGCAAGAACGCGCGTTTCGAGCGACGTTTCCTTTGGTCATGTTCTGAGGTCGGCGACGGGAACCGCCGTTCCAATGCCGTTTCACTCAGCCGCGGTTTAAACTCGGCCATGGCGGTAGGCGCTCCAAAAACCGCCCCCATCAACCGTGGCACGGGACCCTGCGCTCGCGCATTCCCCCCCAGACACGCGTCGCGCAGCAACATAGCTGCTGTGACGGCGGGTCGCCCTTCAACGCGAACGTGTGCATCCCCCTCTCCCGTTGACCGGGCAGTGGCGGTCGGTTTGAGGTGTGGCACGGCCGCCCCTCGGTCACTTTTTCCGACCACGAGGTGGCTGTCGGTTTGATGTGTGGGAAGACCCACACCAAAGCACCGAGGTGTTTTGCGAGGCTCGATCCGGTGTTTGCTCGGGATACAACCGGGTGCTCTGTCTTCTTTTCTGTCAAGGAGGAGTTAACAAGAATAGCTACCGCGTCTCCTTTCTCCAAGAGGCATAACGAAAAAGAGTCTTCTCGGGTAAAAACATTATTTCCACCTGCCCGAGCCCCGCTCCGGAACACGCCCACAGGGTCTACGGGCCGAGCTTCGTCTTTTAGCACACTGACCTACGTGGTTCAGGCTACGTCTGCCGCAGTGGCACAAAATTAAGATCCGACACTGAGCTACGGGCCAGTGGTGACGCCAAGGCCTCCAGCGGCCTCCAACCTGATCAGCTTGAGGCTATTCCCATAAATTTACGGAAGAATCGCGCTTCCCGTCAAGCAGAAACACCTCAGAGCCCCTCCACCTTGGAGTGCAGTTACAACAGTTTTCATGCATTATACTACAAAGAGCAAAGAGGCCTCGACGCGATAAAACGTGGTTTCGGACTCGCATCATGCTCCCGAGGCCTGGTGTTCCCGCAAGGGGACACCACTGACCCAATAAGCCGAGGACTGGTGTTTCCAGAAGGGGACATTGCAGACCCCAATGTTCAACGAGGTTACCGACGGGTTGGCACCGTCGATTTTTGCCATTTTTCGGGTTCAGTTGGAGCGGATTCTTGCGTTTTTTCGCTAACGAGTAAAGAAGACCTGGGGCGAGAAATCAAGGGTTCAGGTTTGCGTCGTGCTCCCGAGGCCTGGTGTTCCCCGACGGAGACATTGCAGGCCCGAATACCAACACAGTTATTGACCCTTCTCTCGAATACTCCACAGACAGAGTGGTGTTGTTCTCGCAGCCACCAACCTATTCTCCACTGTGATCCCCTTCGTCGTTTGCCGTCGACGACGTGCCATGTTTTTTTGCGGAGCAGTAGATGATGGCTGAAACGACGGTCATCTCCAAGACCATCGAGCAGTGCAGCTAATCATATCGTCGCCTAGTCCAAGCACACGCAAACGCATCCGTCGAGGCGTGCGCAATTTTTACTCCGGTGTCGGGGACAGGGAGAAGCAAAACGCCGTGTAATCTGGCACCTACGCCACATTCACGAAGATTCCAGCCATACAAAATCCCCTTTTGAGATCTGACACCAAACGTATCTCTGAATCTAGCCCTCTGGACCCAGTGTGGGGCATTGGTCTCGGCGCGGATGATCCCAGGGCCAACAACCCATGCCAGTGGAGAAGAAAACATTAATTCGGTGAAGCACTTTCTGCCGTTCGCGAAGCTATTCGCGACAGTGAGACCGTGTCGGCGCACCCGGCTTCCTGTAGTTGGTTCCGCACCTGCATTGCGAATGCAAGAACCAAGAAATCTCGTCCGCGACGCGGCTGGGCCGATAACAGCGGCCAGCGCTCGCAACGCGTCGCCTTCGGAGTTCCCGACCTGTGTCACGGGCGCGTTGGCGAATAAAAATTTGTTGAGTTTCGGCGACAGCTTCTGGCGTCGGCCCTGACCTTGCGCTGTCAGATCACGGCCCCTGTTTCGTCAGCGGTACTGTGACGCTAGACGATATTTCGTTCGCCATGTTAATCGCGTATATCAGTCGAGCAACGCTGGACTCGGAGAGGCACTGGACTCTTATAGATTTGGGGACCGGCAACTTTGTTTGGGTTCCCACACGCCTCAGAGGGTACTGTGGGGAACAATGTTCCGCAAATCATTCGGCCACAAGACACAGGAATGAACTGAAAAAGTAGGCACCCTCATTAACGAGTCCAGCGGTAACTTTAGGTCGTCACCGCGTTCGATTTCCAACTCGAGTACCGCAAAGGCAGCGGCAACGGCCTCGCCGATTTTCTGGCCCGTTTTGCAGAGCCTGCTTGTGAGTACGACCGCGGTGGCTTCACCAAATTCCACCCCGTGGGGTTGACAAGATCCAACCCCGTTTGAGATTGCGGTATCTACCTCCTACGGACCGGCGGGCTGCGCTCTCCGTCCTCGGCGATCACAGGGGTCGGTTTGGGTGGACTCGCGTCCCTCACCGAAATCACGGTCTCGAGTGGGCTCGTGCCCCATACCAAACGCACGTCTTTGGATGGACTCGTGCCCTTCACCGAAAGCACTGTCTTGGGTGGGCTCGTGGTCCGCACTGAACATGCTGCCATGGGTGAGCTCTTTCTTTCCCACTTTTACCGCATTTCACAATTTTCGTATACACCATCCGCGTATAAGTACTGACGGCTTTCTGCTTCCCCGGGGAAATTCGTCGCTCGTGTTTCCGCCTCCGTCGCCACTAGCGAAGGCATTCCCGGCCGCGGGTCTATTCTTCCTGCCGTTGACACCGTTTTCGCTTCATTTTTTGCCATACCCATCGAGGGTGGCACGAGCTCCGCAGAAGCCATGGCTGCATCGACACCCATCGCATAGCCGGCAAATCTATCAAGGAGTTCTACAGAGGAGACTCCCCGGCCGCGACCACCGGTACGATTGTGTCCGTCTCCGCTTTTCTTGGCATTCCAGCCCCTCCGTCATCGACGACGCGCTGACGAACAGCGACAGCAACGGGTATTGCAGCCCCGATGTAGGTTATGGGTTCGGGCCCGGCGGGGCCCCGCTGCCGTCTTTCTGACGAGGAATAACGTCGCATAGAGTCCCACGGCCGCATTCGGCTCTGTCCGCTGTCACGACACCTGCTCTTGCCGACTTGCCGGTCTGCACGGTGCCACTACCGTCCGACCGCGACCACGCGAAGTCAATGTGGAAACTCCTCTTCTACGAATCACTCATTCTTCTGGTACAACGCCTACTGCACTAACAAGGTCTGACGTTTTCGGCGACGCTGCTAAATTGAGGTACGCTTATTCCGTCGCGCGTTATTCACATGCCGATTTTGGAAGCGAGGAAAGCACTCTGAGCTGACGTGCCTTGCTTTGATGCGTTGCGTCTCTATCGGCCGGCCGTCAACCCTGCCGCCCGACGCTTTAACGTGCTTCCCCTCGCACAAGCGTCTCCCTCCCCAAGACATCTAGGTGCTGGCGGATAAAAGTTGACTACATACGACCGGCGACGACATCGTCCTACTCGTCCGTAACCCGACACTGCCGTCAACAAGGTCTGACAAACCCAACTCTGTGAGGCGAGCTGCCTGCTTGTTAAACGACCAGCCAGTTCGCACCTGCGCGCCCCTGCTCATGTGCTCGTGGACCATGCAAGCTTGTCACTCGACGGCCTCTTGTCACCTTGGCACCACGCGAACGTCGCGCATGCAGGAGCAGTTTTTTTGTTGGATTGATATCAACGTGTGCATCCGGTGGTAGCGTCGCCACTGCTTGAAGTGCCATGCACGGTAAACCCCGCCGCTGACTGTCCGCTGGCACATCACCTCAATGCCTCTACCGGAAGGTCCAGATGTCGCCGTCAGTGTTGACTACTTCGGCTCCCTCCCGGTCACACCACGACTCACAATCTACATTCTGCTGTTCACTGATCGCTTCAGTCGTCGGGCCGACATGTTCCCCGTCACTGCCGCTGAGTTCACCGCTGAGGGTACAGCCAACATCCTGGTGAACCAATAAATCCCCTTGCGGTGGTGCCCGCGCACCAATCGCTCGGATAACGGAATGCAGTTCTGCTCCAAGCTTTTTACAAGCTGTATATCAAATGTTGCGTGTGCGCAAGCTTGATCCAAGCTCCTATCATCTCAACTGTAACGGGGCGTTAAGCGGGTAAACGACACTATATCCCTTGGTTGGCTGTGGTCGTCAACGACCGACAAGACGATTTGGACTGGCATCTGCCCCACATCGAATTCGCAGCAATATATTCAGCGCGTCATTTTGTCAGACGTCCACCGATATCCCATGGAAAGGTACCCACGGCTCCCCCTGGACGTTTTCGACCGCGCTCGTTTCGTCGGTCACCAAAGTCTGGCCCGTGACCTCCTGGCCTCTTGCGAATTGGCCACCGACCGGCAAAAGCGCGCGAGCGACATTGTCCGCGCATACCAAGCTTTCACCGTTTCTCGTGTTAACCGCAGAAACTCCGCCCTCGCAGACGCGCTTCGCCCAGCACCTGACTTCGCTACGGGTGGTTGGTCATAGGTATACAATATTGCCTCTACCATCCACCAGGGTGTGAAGGCGAAGACCGATGCCAAGGTAGTCAAAGCCGAACTCGCGCTTATCTGGACGGGCCCGTACAAGATCCTGTCCGTCAGTCCCTGCTTCGCCGCCGAGACCCCGGACTGTCGGCCGCTCGGAAACAACCTCCTCTCTCTTTGAATCTGCCTTCCAACTATCCCGGGTCGGACGCTCGTCAGCGTGCGGTTATCGAGTGCTGCAAACCCTGCGCTAACCCACACGATAGCGGGAACATGCCCACATACCTACCCGCGGGGCAAACGCAGAACGTGCTCAACAATTTTCCAAGAAGTCCCCGCCGTACCACGTCACGCAAGACGACCTTGTTCGACTCCTTTTGACGGCTGGAAGTGACGCAGATCGCCGGTCATCAGTCGGTCAGGGGGCGAGATGGCGTCATCGCGGCGCCATGCAAGACGCATTGCGCGCGACTGTCTGAACCTTCGTGAAAGCGGGGAATGGACCTCCACCTCTCCCGCTCCCATATCATGGGGTATTGGGCCGGAACCCTGAACCAGCACCGACAAACCAACCGCCTCTACCGCCGAATGCGGATCGAGGCGGCACAGCCCGAGCTCTCCCGCAACAACGGGGAAAGTTTCTTAGCGCCAGGCAATGGTTGTGTTCCCCGCGCCGATTGGCTCAGTCGCTACCACGACACGAAACTTCCTAAAGGAGCCCACGTTTGGTACAAGGAAGTCGATTGGTTATTGTATATTGGAACAATCAACGCGACAACTACCGAGAACGAGGTATACCTGGTCCGCTTTCTGGATGACCCGGGACGGATTAAAATTCCTCGCCCCCAGGCGCGCTACACGACTCCGACGGGAGCCGTACGAGGCTCTCTGTGTCAGAAATTTCACATCGCAAGTGCGTTTCCTCAGGGGATCCAACGTAACGTGTACGAATCTCGAGGCGCGGCCGTGGCAAGTTGACTTTCAAGCCGGCACCGCTCCTCGATATTATTCAATTTTTTCCGGTTATGAGGCTTGATTGTTTGTCTTTGCTGTTTTTTAGTGGTGTTCTGAGAATCTTGGTTTGATTTTGGGTCGGTTCTTTCCAATATATTATATTTGTCCTGTTGAACCCCCTGCTCAGTGCCGGGTCAGAGGTCTGGTAAACCGCTGCTATCTGAGGCGCAGGACTGCCGCTTTTTCGTCGTTGTTCAATTTCGCCCTGCCGAAGCCCTCTGCTCAGAGCCGGGCGGCGACCAGGGTACTTTGTTCGCGCGTAACGTGGTACAGGCCTATGTACGCGCCTGTGTGTAACCTTTTACTTTTGTATTTTTGAGTGTTGTATGTGTTCTACATTTTTTGTTTCGGCTAAACACTTCCCCCCCTCGCGGGGCTTCAAGCGCGGCCACCTTCCATCCCGGGTATTTGCCGTTTCTTCGTCTATTCCCCCGCCATGCCGATGGTCCGCGGGAAGTTTTTCACATGACTTCTCCCTTGTATTTGTTGCTGTGTTCCCCTTCATATCGACGAGGGCTCGCCTCGCCATAGTACTTTTTCTGTGGTTGGTTTGCTGTAGAGCCTTTTTTTTCCCCCCCCTGCCACACCGGCGGTACGCGGGAGGTTTTGATGAGTGGCGTTTGCCTTGTTGTAGGGTCGGCTTTTCATTCTACTGCTTTTTTTCGCGTGTTCCTGGCTCCATAGCCAGACCGGTAGATGTGCGGGAGTGGATTTTGAGGATCCGCGTTCTCGACTCATTTCTACTTCGTAGACCCAGATTTTCATTGAATATCCCAAATTTTTGCATATGCGGCTCATCAGGGTGGGCTAGTTTTAATATACAACCTTTAAAGGCCTGTAATAATCCCTATTTCAGATAATTTACATCGGGTTTGTACGTTACTTTGGCGTTGTATTTTCTGGATAGTCAGGAAATTTATCGGAGGCACGTGCCTCGAATCTCAGAAGCCATCTGGGGCTCTGGTGGAATTGAATAAAGTTACGCCAACGAAGGCTACGAAAGTGGGTACTCTCCGAGGACCTGCTCAGTTGGCGCTCCTGCAGAGGACATCCTCTGTCTCTGCCCAATATCCTGACAGTGTACTGATCTCGTTATATAAAAAAAACGGATTAACAAAATACTACTGTTTATTTCAATTTCATCGTTATATCATACCACGTATATTACCTCTTTAATAATGTATACAACGGGCGGCTAGAGAATCGCATATAAGGTATACGACACAATAAATAGTTCTGAGACATGTACACGACGACAGGCGGCTAGAGAGGTCCTTTACTGTTGAATTCTTGGTTAAACCGCTGTGCATTGCAATTGTTTTCAAGTTATGTATAAATAATCTGATAACTTCAGTAATCTGTTTGGTGCTTCGTACTAATGTAGTCTAGACAAAAAACAGCTGACACCGTCATACGCGTCTAATCTTTTCTTCTACTACCCGTTCAAGATAATTTTCTCAAAATTCCTTTAGCACAGGTAACCGTGCCGTCGACATCGAGACAACAGCGCAATCATCATGTGGGCAGGGCTGCGCTACGTCAGTGTCCCCACCCCGCCTCTGCAAGACGCTGGTTGGGAAGGGTACTTTTTTTCTTGTCGGGGCCTTTGGCCACTCAGCCGTCCTCTTTGACAGCCAGAGATGAAGGACGCACGCGCGAAGGTGCTACGAATCCATGCTGCAAAGACGCAGACTGTCGTTGGTGAAGGATATGTAGAATATGTAGTCCAGAAGAGTGTTCTGCTCGAGAAACGTGATAGGCCACAACATTTGAATGGGCGGCTGCACTCTCGTCCAAGTTGTGTATAGGGCATATAGACAGCATAAGTTGTTATTACTTTGGGCAGCTTGTCGTTTGGGTCTGCATGCCTCCTGTCTGGAGAAAATTATACTCTTAGGGTTTGTGTGCCGTCAACCGTACTCGTGCGCTGAACTGGAACTCGGGTATGGCCGGGCCGGCGGTGACAGCCAGCGACAAGGCGAAAAAGTTCCTCGCGGACATTTTTAACGCAGCAGCCTTGCCTGCGGAAGCAGTGTCGCATCGCCGTCGCGGAAAGCGTGAGGGGCTCGTATCGAACAGGGAAGAGAGGATCGAGTCTACGTGAGTAAGCACCAAAGTCAGGAAGGAGATCGTGTCGGGACTGCTGCCCCCTTCACGTTGCCACTAAGGCAAGAACCAGGAAGGGCGAAGGGAGAATGAGAGGGGGAAATACTCCGTCTGGGGAAAACGGAGGGTGGAAGAGAGGAAATCGGATTGTCGGACAAAGAAGAGGAGGCGCAGAAGGACTCGAAGGACTGCTCAGAAAACTTACACAGCTGCAAGGGCTAGGTCGAGAGCAGGATAAATCGTCGTGGGTACGTACAACGTTCGCACACTTGTATTCAAGGACACGAACGGCATAGGCCACGCAGAGGTGGTACTGAAGACTTGCGAGGACGCAGGGTTTGATATCATAGGGTTGCAGGAGGTGAGGCGCAATGGACGAAGTGCTTTTACGGTGGTGGGGTATCTTGTGTTTTGCTCAGGAGCAGACGGAATAAAGCACGAAAAGAAGGGAACTACGGGGTAGGCTTAACTGTGAGAGAATCTGTTGTGGCAGGAATGAGTAACAGCGAAGTCGCGGTCAAGTGCACGTGTTCTTGATTGATGCAGGTTCGTATCCAACTAAAACGGAAATCTGACGGTGTGCCGTTCTTTGTAGGCCATGCTCCCACTCTCGACAAGAGCACCAGCGAAACGAAATACTTTTGGAGTTCAATTGACGAGTTGGTCAAGGGGATACCCGGTAGGGACCACGTCCTTGCCCCGATTGACGCAAATGCTCTTATAGACATGGGAGGGATCGGGTGGACCGATGGCAAGGTATTGGGTGCATACGGACGTGACGAGCTGAACGACAACAGAGAGCGATTAGTGATGCACACAACCGGTGACAAAGTCACCCTCCTCAACAGGTACTATGCTACACCTGCTCGTGGTATATCGTACACGTTTCCGAGTTATCACCTAAGAAAAGCCCAGTGTACAGGCTTGACTACACACAGATACGGCAAGTGGATAGACGATTGGTACGTAATGTAGCTGTGCGGACCCCACCCAGGGAGAACGCTGAGTCGGGCCACAACGTCGTCATCGGAAATATTCGCCTTCTTGGCGGCATCGCACTAAACTCGTCCAAAGGGAGTCATACAAAAAACAGCGAGCTATGTGTGAGCTGTAGTCTACGATTGCAGCATAGTCTATTATAGACTATTGCTTGGATGCAAATACCATCGCAACCTCACAGCCACGTACAGCAGTATTGCAATTTTGAAGAAGGCAGATTTATGTGTGGTGTAGGCGAAAGAAAAACCCTCGCCCCCTCAACATCAGCGGTGGTAGTGTTACATCGGCACGGCACCCGAACAGTGCTTGGATTCAATTAGCACTACCTACAGTGATTAGATGCAAATAGCAGCGCACCCTTTCAGCCACGTACAGCGGTATTGCAATAGGAAGGAAGGCCGAGTTGCGAGGGGTGTAGTCAAGAAAAGGAGACCTACAACCAACCCCTCAACAGCAGCAGTGGTAGTGTTACGTCGGCACGGTAGCAGAACATTGCTTTGATGAAAAATGCATTGTCGGGGGGGGCGATCGGCCCCCTTCCAACCCCATCCCCCCGGGCGATACCCCCATTTTCACTGGTGTGTTTGAGCCACTCGCACGAGTAGCTCTGTACCCTACGGATGAAGATGGTTTAGGAACTTGGTTTGCCGCAGCTTAGATCACCTTTGCATTTCGGATTGATTTCGTCAATGTAAAACATAAAGGAAACGTAAGATTGGCATAGGAACAAAGGGGTTACTCGCGCGAGTGACCCCTATCCACTGAAATAAAAGGCCCAAAAGCGGACCCCCCTACCGTAACCTGGGTCCCTCGTCAGTGGGCGTTAGAAGGGCTCAGACAGTGTGCGTTGGAAGTCCCGCCGACAGAGTGCCTTGGAAATATGGTTAGTCATAGTTTGACGAAGATGCTGATTAATCTCCACTCTAGGAGTGGTTATCCTTTTTAAATGCCGCTCCTGTTGTGCAATGCCGTTCGTTTAATAGCGCATCAAGTGCTACTACGATATCATTACCAAGCAACGCCATCGTTTCGGCTGTCCCTTCCATTGTCCAATCGTCTTGAAATCGTTATCACTCATCGTCGCGCGTCAGCGCAGGCCTTGTGTGCATATCGTTTCCCTCAAATATCTAAAGAAATTGTTGTCCTCATACTTTATATAAAAGCGGGATTTTACACAAATAAAAAAATAAATGCATATTTTCTTGGTGTGAGTAGGTACGTACCTGGTTTTTAGTGTAAATATGACAGGCATTCATGGTTTACGGAATGCCCGGGGGGGAGCAGGACTTCACCTCACACTACTTAGGGTTGGGGTTTTGGGAGACCTTTTTCTACCATAAATTTCCTAAACTGCCTAAATTTCCATATTTAAATTTGTGATATGTGTGACAAAATACGAAGGGGTTCTGTGACAATTTGTGCAATTCCCAAACAAATATGGAAAAGTTAACAATCCCAAATTGGGAAATCCTATCGTTGATTGCCATATTCGAAGGGAGTGCTCAGACAAGCGCCGTGCCTCAACGCCAGGACCATCGGAGAGCATTAAATGTTGACCAGGGTGGTCCAACATTGTGGCCGATAGAATGAAACGGCCTGGGCCTCATCCTCGAGTCGGACGGAACAACGTTTCAGAGCCTTCCTCGTTTTCCAGACACGAGGGGCAGAAACACGAAGAAGGCTATCGCCGAAACAACGATTCAGCCTTCCCAATTTTCCAGACACGCGGCGCAGAAACATGTAGAAGGCTATCGCTGGTGTCCCCGTGGTGTTCGGGGTGTTTTTGACACCAGGGGCTGCTGTCGCCGGATTGCACGAACCTCCTTGGCCTGGGTGCTGTCCTCTGCGGTCCTCCGGTATGTTCGCTCATGATTGCTGTGTGATGACGCGCGTGACTGCTGGTGTGAAAAATTTTGCACCTGAGTTTGTCCTCCACCGTGTCCCCGTCCGCCATCGTAGTTATGTCGTGCCCAGTTCTCGTGCCCGTCCTCACGGTACAGCAAGTATGATTTACGTGTGGCAAGTGGGTCTGAATTGCGTGTCGTCGCTCCCACAAAGGCTGAAGTAGAGGAGGTTGAGAGTCAGCATTCATCGCGCAGGCGAAGATTGAGTTGGAATAATGGTGTCCCTGATTCCCCAGGTACTGTATCGGCGTCCCCGAGGTCGAGTCAAGGTGTGCGTTCAAGCAGATGCACGGCGCCTGCGCGCATGGGTGCAGGTTCTCGGAATGCGAAAGGGAAGAGTTCCCCCGAGAGAAAAAAAAAATCAGACCAGGTGTCGTACAGCTCAAGGCTGACGCACAAAACCATCGACTATTCTTCGTCTTTCTCGTCTCGACGGGTCCGCATTGCCGACTGTGTCGACGACGCCCCCGTGAATCACATCACGGTCGGCACGTCTACCGATGTGCTGGTTGTTTGTCCCGCGTGGGTACGGTCTCATCCCACCCTGCGAGGTATTCCTCTTGATCCCGTCCCCCCAGCCGCTGTTGCGCTCCGCGCTCCAAATGGCGAGCCAACAAATGTCGTACGGTTTATTGATTTTCCTTTTACCCTCAGCGAGATCACCCGTACGGTGACTGCGCTTGCCGTCCCCTCTTTGGGTCCCGACCTTATACTCGTCGATTAAATTGTCATATCCGACTTCGGAGCGCGCCTAGATTGGGAAAATCAAACTTTGTCATGATCGTCTACCAGTTCAACGATACCATCTGTTCATCGCATTCGCGACTCCGTCCCGTTGTCCAGAAACAACAATCCTTCCCCGGCGAACCACGCTTAAAAACATGTCGGTGTCCGCTGTACATCACCATTCTGCTGCCCATTCCTGTTGCTCTGTGTGAGAGAGTCAACCTCAAACCGGAATGAGAAAGCCTTGCTAGCACTGTTGCTTACACTGATAGTCTACCGGCAAACGACTGCACTGTTGTTGTCGAACCTCGCATTATAACCGAGAAGGACTCCTCTGACGACGCAACACTTGAAACTTTCAAGAACATTCTCGTCGCCCGTACTTGAGCTACGTGGAGTGCTTCTGATGTTTCTGGTGTCGTACAAATATGCAACCCATCTGGTGATGGTGTCTGCCTTTCACCAGGCTTGCTTCTTGGCAATTTGTAAACGGCGTCTGTTGTCACGCCTGGTCGTTGAAAATCAACGTCGTCGCGAACACCTCAGTACGCCGCGCCAGGTCTGAACTTGAAGGTCCTTTGTCTAAAGCATTCACCTGTTCCACGTTCACCGAGGAGCAGAAGGATTCTGTCCTCGACTTATGCGCCAAGTATTGTCCCGTTTTCTCTCTCTCGGTGTTTGAATTAGAATCTTGTACTAATCGCCGAAGAAACGTTCCCCGTGCCAGAAGGCGCCCGTCCTGTCGATCGTCCTCCATACCGTCCCAACCCCCGCACCTCTGCCGTAATTGACAATGTGCCAACAAGATGTTAGGATGGAGAATAATTGAGGAACGGCCAAGTCCTGGAGGGTAGCTCTTGTACTGTCGTCGCCAAGAGCATCGGCAGCGCTCGTTCCTGTGTTGAATACAGCCATACCCTTAACCGCCACATCATCCGCATGTTTTGTAATTGACAATGTGCCAACAAGATGTTAGGATGGAGAATAATTGAGGAACGGCCAAGTCCTGGAGGGTAGCTCTTGTACTGTCGTCGCCAAGAGCATCGGCAGCGCTCGTTCCTGTGTTGAATACAGCCATACCTTCAACCGCCACATCATCCGCATGTTTTGGCCCATGCCCAACCTCCCGTCCTGCCTGGATGCCGTCGGAGACGCCCTTGACATTTCAGTCGCCGACATCTCAGCGCGTTCAGGCAGCTACCCGTGGCCGAGGCGAACGTCGACCGCACCGCTTTCGTGACACCGAGAAGCAAGTACTGTTTTATGCGCATACATTTGAGAGTAGCGAATGCACCGTGGCTGTTCCAACATCTCATGTCTTTAGCTCTAGGCGCCCTTGGCTCTGCCTCCGGTATCTTCTCTTACATGGACGGTTTGATTTGTATTTATCACAGGTTTGAAAGCCACCTCGTCTCTCACGGGAAAATGTTCGCAGCGTTGCATGTGGCAAACTTGACACTCAATCCGTCCAAAAATCAAGTTGGGAAGAAAGACGTCGACTAGCTCGGTCATGTCACATCCGCGAAAGCTATTTCCGTCAGTACCGACCGCATCAAAACGATTCATGACCTGGCCACGCCAAATCCATTAAAGACTTACGTTCTGATCTGGGTATGGCAAATTTCGTACATTGGTTTGTCAAAGATTATTCTGACTCTACGGCACGGCTTGTACCACTGACTCTAAAGAGCTTCGTCAAACGCACGAGGTTCAAAATAGCCTGGAGTTCGGCACAAGATCCCGCATTCCAGAAGCTGAAAGGTTCTTTATCCGAAGCCCCTGCCCTCCACTTTGCCGATATTTCGGGAGGTTTTGACGTTAGCACCGACGCTTCCGAGCAAGGTGTAGGTTCCTTACTTGCCCAACCGTCCAAGGGCAGCACCATTGGCAAGGATCTGGATATTGTCGCGTACTATAGCGATCGTTTTTCTCCTAGTCAAAGACACCATAGCCCTACGATGAAGGAATTCCTTGCTGTCGTATGGGCTCTGACCCTTCGGCGCCTGTATCTACGGGGTCGAAACGTTACGTGTTGTACCGACCACCAAGCTCTCACGTACTTGTACCACATGCAAGACACGTCCAAATAAACTCACCCGTCGGGCAATTTTTCTTCAAAGTTACGATTGCACCGTCAAACACGTTCCGGGAAAACTTAACGTTGTACCGGATACGCTGTCTCGTAGTTTTAGCGAGGTGGACGGAAACTCACCTCCATCCGAGCCGCAACTTGCAACGATATGTCGTCACGTTCCCGATTAACAGCCTTTTCATCCCCCCAACCCTCATGAATACGAACTGTCCGCTAGCAACTTAGACGAGATCGTACCCATCGAACGCGGTCGCAAATTTATTTGCTAGTGACGTATCTGTCTTCCCCGTCGTCGATGCTGCGAAGTTGCTTGATCATCAGAGGAAATATTGCCGTTAGTACTTTGACTATGTAGCCAATCTTACCAAGGTTCGCGTCCCAAACCATCACTAAAAGTCCAGCATGAGTAAATTTTTCATCCACGATATTATTGTTTGCCGACTTTACGTCCCTGCCCACCTACGTAGGCGGGACACCTTTTGTGATCAACTGGTGCTGTCGAAATCGTAGAGAACACATTTCATCAACGCTTGCCACGACCTCCGATCCTCAGGCGGTCACTTAGCCTTTAAAGGTACCTTCGTACAGGATCGTTATGGTGGCCCACGATGCACCATGACGTTGCCGAACATGTTGAAGGTCGGCTTGCCTGTCAACGCCGCAAAACGTCTCACCGATAACCTACGCTGCCTACTGGGCAACGACCGGTCACCAGACCGTTTCAAGTTGTTGCGGTGGATGTCGTCGAGTAAAAAATCTAAGTCGGAAGTAAATCGATTTATCCTGTCTATCATCCATCGCCTCAGGCGTTTTCTTATTCTGTTACCTATCAAGTCTAATGAAACTGCGGTGGTGGTTCATCATCTTATCGACCGCGTCCTTTGGGTATTAAGCCGAACATAAACTCTGCATTCCGAACAAGGAAGGAATTTCAAAACCAACTCGTGAAATAATTGCAGTTTGTCTTTGGGTACAAGAAAGCACGTACCACCACTTATCGTCCGTAAGAGAACTCTGTTCCCGAGCGTGTCCACAGCCCCGTTCAGAATAGGCTCGCCACTTACAGCAACTTGCCTTGCAATAATTGGGCGGCACTGTTACCGTTTGTCCAACTTGCGCACAACACGGCCTACTCCGAAACGTTAAAGGAGACTCCCCACTGTGTTGTGTTTGGGCGCACGGCTATTCTCCCCGTCAAACCCATTGTCGGAGTTCCTCCTACTGATGCACCCCAATGTAAACTCGACTACTTACGTCGCACAGAAGAAAACATGCAGCTCGCGTACGGGTTAGCCCGTCGCAATCTAAAAGGTCAAGCGGACAAGCAAGCCGTCTAAAACAAAATACTGTCTTTCTCCAGTTTTAAAGTGGGCGACAAAGTTATACTGCGTTACCCGTATCACGAAACAGACGGACCAAACTCCAAACTCGTTAGCCCTTGGCATCGCTCGTATACCGTCAGAGCTCAGCTCTCCCGTGATATTTATCGTTTGTCAAAACCGAACGAATCGGCCAAAGGCACGGTCCACTTAGGTCGGATGAAACGATTCGTCAAACCCTAGTCACCCACCGCCCCTGCCGTTGAGGCACTCGATGACATGTTCCTCGGAACCACCCTACCCGTATCTAATCTTGATGACTCAATGCACACCGTTACTATCGGCCCGTATGTCATCGAAGCAGTCGATGGTCATAATCGGGGGGTAGGTGCAACATCGGTGGAGAAGTTCCCATACCACCTCGAACTCTAAGGTCAAGTACCACAATGTGGTGTATGGCGTCACTACAGCACTCTCCCTCAATGCAAGGATATGGTCGAACCTTACCGTGCGGTAATTCTGTCACGAAATCCTTCGGCTTTCGACCCTCCTGGGAAGAAGAAGCGAACCTCTTTTGGATCGGCATCGTGACGAAGGTGACACGTAAGGCATGCATTTGCGCATTGTCTTCAATTTGATATTTTTGTGACTTGATCGCTTCGGTTTTGCAACGACCGATGCCTGGCGCCCACGTGTTTTTAGATATTTCCTGTAGCCGGCAGCCCTTCACGGCTTTTTTTTCAATTTCCTTCGTATTTGTCCTCCGTGCGAAGTACCGCGCACGCGTGCTCGTGGTTATCTTGTTTTCGAAGCATGACCACTTATCGTGGACCCAGGCTACGGTAGGGGGGTCCCCTTTTGGGCCTTTTATTTCAGTGGATAGGGGTCACTCGCGCGAGTAACCCCTTTGTTCCTATGCAATCTTACGTTTTCTTTATGTTTTACATTGACGAAATCAATCCGCAATGCAAAGGTGATCTAAGCTGCGGCAAACCAAGTTCCTAAACCATCTTCATCCGTAGGGTACAGAGCTACTTGTGCGAGTGGCTCAAACACACCAGTGAAAATTGGGGGTACCCCCCCTACCGTAGCCTTGGTCCGTGTACGGTTTTTTCTATTTACTCCTTAGTGAGGTAGAATAGCGCATGTCGTACGCCAGCTGACTGCCCGCGTAGTTACGCGCCCTTGTGTCTTCGCACGACTTTTGGAAGCGTTATCAATTTGTATATTATTAGCCATATATGGAGATTTGCTTCGCTAAAAATTCGAGTGGAATAGCCGATTAGTCGTCTATGTGTTGCATCCTTCGCGTCGGCTGTTGGCACTTCGTCTCGACGAGACCCAGACGAGTAGTCCACTACAAGTGATTTTTTCCGGAGTGGCTTTCAGTCACAGGGGGGTGAACCAAGATTCAAGGTTAGACGAGAGGAACTTCATAACAAACGAGCAAACAATATTTCATGTCTACTGGCTCCACGGGCATCGCACGCCCAGTCTCCTTCCACCAAAATGCTTTTAAGAACACGGCTGGTTGGATATGATACGCATGTTTGTTGCAGGGTGCATTTTTCTGCAAGGTTAAGTTCTATTTGGACCTCCAGAAAAGCAACAAACTTCGGTCTGATTCCTGGCTATGTACGTGCTGTCACCTGGGATCGGCCTACTTATGTCGCTGTTTTGCTTTTCGTCATGAATTTTCATTCGTCAGTGCTTTTGATCGCATCAATTTCATCTGGACTTGATGCGTCAATGTTGCGTACCACCCTCAGGATCCGTCAAAACGTCTTTCGCGCGACGCTTTCAATACATTATGCGTATATTTTCCGTGCTAGCCACTCGTCCTGCAGGACGCAGCTACGCTGTGTTTATCTAAGCACATGGCCATTACCCTTCCGCCATTCAATCCTGAACAATACTCTGTGTTACTACAAGTGTTTCCGGAAACCGTTTCGGTACTACATACTATCGATGATTTATTTCAAAAGACTCTTCGGGATATTGTCTTAGGAAGGTTGGATAACCACAGCCTGTGTTACCATTGCTCTTTAATTTTGATGGAATGAGCGCTCGAACACCATCAAAACCGGGGTTGTGATGTGGGTAGCAATGTTCTGAACCCAGCCTGCCTACTTGCATCCGACCACTAATCCTAGAGCCTTTTGGGACGTTCCGCACTGTATCATCGAAAGATCGTCTCTCGAAGCGATGTCGTTATCGCCAACGCTCCGAGCCACAAGGAAGGGTACAACATCCCGAGGAACCTCAAGACGTCTTCCCAGACGCTTCCTCGTGTCGTTGCCCGTTGCGTTTGTCCGAGGAGTGCAAGGGCGCGCCGTCACACACCTCTCACTGTTCTTTCTGTCTCCTTCTCAACCTGAGATTCTGTTTCTTTACCGAGCTTTTCTATTCGTCCGGTGATTGTCAACACCGCCCACATTCTGAGACCGTTGCTTGAATAGGACGCTTTTACACGCAGGGCTGGAAATTCAAACCTCCCCGAGATGTTCTCGGGAACTAATCCTTATGTGTTGTAATAATATGAATACACTCCAGCTGTGAGATCAAATATTTTGTCGGCACAAATCATTGCAAGTTGTTTGTGATACTCCGATCGCGCGAATTACGGGTTGTGTGTCCTCATCAAGGATATAGGTCGGCGAAGTCCTCCCCTTGCAACTACAGTTTATCAAGTGAATCATGTAAGTCAAATAACCGGTGAGGGGAGGGCGAAGTTTTTATGGACGTGGGGGCCTTATTTTGATCAGAATGGGGGCGGGATGGGCGGAGGGGGAAAGGGAAAGGTGGGGCAGCTCAATTTGTGCGTGGAAACTATAAATACTTCTTGTGGAGGAGGGGTGGGGGATAATGGGGGGGGGGGCGGGAAAGGGGAACGGCTTGAGGCCGCAAAGATGTAGGGGTTGCTAGAAGCCTGGTGCTAGGTCTAGGCGATGGTGTGGGTGGTGGGGAAGGAGAGGGCGTTGGGGGCGGGGGGGTGGGTGGGAATTGCAGCAGCGGTATGGACGGCTCTAGAAAGACAATGATGTGATATCAAGTCCGTGGAAGTGTTTAGTACTCTGCCGGATTTCTATATTCGGTGAGGCTTTTGAGCAAGAGAGAGCGAGAAAAAAAAAAAATGGGGGGGGGGAGGGTTTTCAAGAGGTTTAGATCAAATTTAGTACTATAATTCACTCCAGCTACGATATCAATGATTTGGTCAAAACTCATCTTGGCAACATTGGGTGTGACTACGTAATAATAATTTTTGGAGGGGCTTGCTATACGCGCGGTGCTTGGTCTCGGCAATCTTGCGGGGTGTGAGAAAGAAGGGGGCGTTGGAGGGGGGGAGGGGAGATGAATGAAAGCTACATCGTGGATGGCTAGAAAAAAAATGACGTGATATCAACTGCGTAAAGTGTTTATAACTCTTGCGGATCTCAATTACTAGTCCGGCGCTTGAACGAACTGGGCGCCCAGGGAACAAAAGGGGGGGGCGGGGGGGCGGGAGAGGGCGGAGATGAGTTGGAGCTACGGCATTGATGTCTGTAAGGAAAATGAAATGATATCAGCTGGCCGGTTGTGTTTACTACTCTGGTAGACTTTAATTCTAGGTGGGGCATTTGAACAAGAGGGATCGGGGGGGGAGGGGGGGGGGGGGGGGGGGGGGGGGGGTATTTCAATATGTGCGCGGAAATAATCTATTAACCCTTCAAGGAGACGAATCTGACGGTGGCAGCAAGAAGACACCCCTTTATATCACCCGCCTAGTAATGTTTTTTATTTAAGAAAGTTTGATGTTAGATGTAGTATGCATCCAAGTTTTTTGGTGTAGTAAACAACGTGTTAAAAGCTTCATAATTTGTTATTGTACATGGCTCGACAGACAGAACATTTCAATCGATAGGAACAATAATGTAGGTACCATTTATTTCTGACGTCGCTAATTATATGAAATAGATACATATTGCCAAAGACTACAGGCGAGGTGATGTGGTCATGCAATGTCACCTGCATTCAGAACGAAAGGGAGAAATGCGAGTCGTTAGTGTTTTGAAAAGAACGCTCAGTGTACACGCGCTCCATTATGTTACTTCGTTAGTCGTACTTTGCTTGGCATAGATTAGAAGACGATCATGTAGACGGTATGTACGGAATACCCTACGTGTAATACGTTGATAGTGTGGTTTACCGCAACTTTAAAATATATCTGTACCTCCTTTTCAAATTATTTTTGTCTCACGTATACGATTTTACTCCTATGATTTTACCGTGCCGATGTGGGGCTTTGAGGTCGGACCAAGGCTACGGTAGGGGGGTCCCCTTTTGGGCCTTTTATTTCAGTGGCTAGGGGTCACTCGCGCTAGTAACGCCTTTGTTCGTACGAGATCTTACGCTTTCTTCATGTTTTACATTGACGAAATCAGTCCGCAATGCAAGGTGATCTAAGCTGCGCCAAAACAAGTGCCTAAACCATCTTCGTCCGTGGGGTACAGAGCCACTCGCACGAGTGGCTCTAACACACCAGTGAAAATGGGGGTACCCCCCCTACCGTAGCCTTGGTCGTCGCCAACTCTAAGAAGACAGAGATAAATTTTACAAATACATCAAGAGATGTGACGTGGGCACGCGATGCCACCACTATTGAACGCGAGGGCGACTTTACTTTTTTAGGCATATGGTACTGCGTTTGGTAGAGGTTGTAAGGCGATCATGCAAACGGCCGGAGGCACGAAATACCCTGCGTAATAGGTTGGCAGTAGTGTGGTCTACCGCAGTGTTAATATATCTGTCTGTACTTCTTTTATGCATTGTTATTATCTGGTGCACGATTATTCGCCCGGTTTTCCCCCCACGCTGTCGTCGAAGATGTTGTGGTCCCGTAGATGTCGCGTCCATGTCTGGTGCTCTTGTTAGTGGTGCTCATGAAAACATGTCCTAGCGTGTGGTAGATGATCGCTGAGTGGTGTTAAATTAATGCCCCCTGCATGTCAAAATAATATTGCAGCATTTATCCTAGCAGCATTGGCAAAACGCGTACCGCAAATTTCTTTGCGGCATTTATCCTAGCAGCTTTGTGGAACCCTGTAAAACAATTTGCAGCATTTATCCTTGCAGCATCGTGGAGCACCGTAATTTGTTTTTGCAGCATTTATCCTAGCAGGGTTGTGGAGGGGCAACACATGTGTCGGCACGAGGAAGACGGCCTAACGCCCGGACAGCTGAAATAAATCGTACCAACTCCGACCGATATAGGGATGGTTTCGTTGACAGCAGTGCAGAGTGCCGCACTGTCGCAGGTGCGCCTACGCAGAAAGTGGTATTATAGTCCCCGCGACCCGTGAATGGTGGAATATAGGATATCGCACACGCCGACAGCCTTGTAAAAAAAAAGCTAATACAGAGTTTCAACGTTCACTAGATTCAAGTTCTAGTCGCGGGGGGGCCAGGACGAACAAAAAAAAAAACTCGAATCGAACTTGGAGGAGCATTCGCACAGCAGTGGAGGGTGTCAGAGCTGCGGTGCTGTAACTGTGGACGCTGCGGCAGTGAAGGGTCGAGCTGTGTGGTGGATGGGCGGGAGCAAAGTAGGCGGCTTGTCTGCTGTACAGTGACTTCTTCAGCAGAGAATCCGGCGGTATTTGGCATGGAATGACAGCGAGCCCATCATGTTGAACTGTAGTTGGTAGCGCTACGGACACGCTGGTGCTTGAAGCTACGTGGCGCACAGTAGTGGAACGCTGTTGATCGAGGAAGATCGGAGAGGGGTCCTTGGTGCGTCAAATTAGTAGCTGTATTTTTTTCGGCAGAAAGGGAGCAGCAGTTTGTTCGACGCGCAAGGCGGATCTCGACGTACGTACTGAAATCCATACGATAACGCGTGTACTGGAAACATTCGCCAAACGAAAAAGCCCAAACATTCCACGAGCACCGCCTGTTCCTTCCCAGATAGGATCACGAGGAAGGAGCCCCGACATGAGCTTCTAGAGCACGGTGCCCGTAGTCCAAGGGGGTCCCGCGAAGGGCGGTCTGGCTCCGACAACAAAGGAGTATGTTGGTCGATGGGCTATCTCAGCAAGCGAAGTCCCCTGTCGAAGGTCATTCGAAGGGTTGATTTCAGTATGCTTGTCCGTGGCGTGTCGAGCATGTGCCTCAGAGCCCCGAAACGTAAAAAAAAAGTATAAGTCGATGGCCGATATCGAGGCTTGTGCGGGCAACTCGCGGAGATGGACTGTGCAACATGCTGGCAGAACGCGGGGCGAACAACTCTGATGGGTGGGGCTTGGTCAGTTCCACTGCGGAGTGGCTTATTTTGCCATCTGGCGGGGAACTGATGCCACCAAAATCCGGGACGAGGGGTGTGCTCCGAAGAGCAGTGTCTTCCGCACGTACTCGGAAGGTGTCGTATGTGTGGTGGGTGCCAAGTGACCAACAGGAGGAACCAAAGTCCGAGACGAGGAGTGTGCTCCGGAGATCAGTGTCGTCCGCACGTACTTGGAAGGTGTCGCCCGTGTGGTCCGTGCCCGGCGACCAACAGGAGGGCCCCTGCCATCTACCTGCTGCTGTTGTGATCGCCGTTGTAGGAGAAAGGGCGCTCCCTCCATTGAGAAGCCACCCGAGAAGGAACAGGGGTTGTGGGCTCTGTGGAAAGCAAAAGCAAAATCGCTACGAAAAAAAAATCGGAGACATTGGAGGAACGCCGCCACAAAAGCATATCAAGCTCGTCGGCGCCACATGTTAAGTTATGAGGGGGGGGGGGCACAGAGTGCCTCCCGCAGGTCTGCCAATTAGGCAGGTCCTCGGAGAGTACTGAACGTCCGTTTCTTTTGTATAGAGGTAGCTGTATTCGTGTCCACGAGAGCCCGGGATAGCTTCTGAGATCGGAGGCACGTGCCTCAGATCTACTCCCTAACTTTCCCGAATATAAAACGCTGACCTTATCATACGAAAACCACCCAAATGATCTCAAATTCGGATTATTACAGTGGCCTTTCGAGGCCGCATCTTAACAGTGTTTCTTTCCTTTACATCAATCCAGGTAGTATATAGTCTATAGTGTATATGTTTTGTTTTTCTCCTATTTAATGATTAGTGTTGGTTTTTTTACCTTAGATGGGGAATCAATTTAATAAATATATTACTGTAGTTTCCACGATACTGCTCCATCGTATGCATGGTAGGTGTTTTATTTCAAGGGTGCCGATTTCTTCACCAGGAACCCAAATTTTTCCGGGAAATAACAGCCTTTTTCAGCTTTGCCTGAAATTTTCTCCTGTTGTTTCTTCTTATTCCAGCAAAAAAGGCGTCATTTTGTGGAGGGGACAGGAGTTATCATCCCCGGGTGGTCCATGCACTACATTCAGCACGGTTATACGATTCTTCCAGCCCTCTGGGCAGTCATTTTCAGTCATTTTCACTCCACACCAGTAGTGGCAGGGCAGAATGCGAGTGCCTTTCACTTGTTCATGCCTTCGTAGGTTTTGTCCTGCAAAAGTCTATCGAATATTGGAAAACCAGTACTACTCTGTAGTGCTGATAGGGGTCCCGGATGTACGAATATCCTTCATGTTGCGAGGGAAATCGGCAATACAAAGATGCAAAATACAAAGCAGGTGAGCAGCCACAGCAGTGCGCTGCTGCGTAAATGTGTAGCGATTACGACCGTATCCACGACTGTATAAACATAAACATGGATGCCTCAACGAAACCCCAACGTCCCAGCTGCATCGCCGCCGAGTTCACCAGTTCCATTTGAATGTGATACCTCGCATGATTATTATAAAAAATGAAAATACACTCCAGCTGTGAGATCGAAGATTTCGTCGAAACTCATCTTTGCAAGCTGTGTGTGATACTCCGATCGCGCGCATTACGAGTTGTGTGTCCTCATTAAGGATATAGGTCGGCGATTCCCCTTACAACTACAGTGTAGCTATCAGGGTCAACAGGATGGTTTTAGTCAGTCTGTGCGCAGAAACTATAAAACCCGTTTCTGAGGGGGACAAAATCTGACAGCTGTGAAGGGAAAGGGGGGCCTGGTTTTGATCAAAAGCGAGCAGGTTTGGAGGGGGGCGGGAGGGGAGGGGGAAGGGGCAATTTGTGCATGTAAGCTATAAATCCTTTCGAGGGGATAAATCTGACGGTTTTGGCACCAGTATATTATTGGGGGCGGGGGGGGGGGGGTGGGAGTTCGGCGGGGGGGGGGGGGGGGGGGCGGGGGGGGCAGCTCAATATGTGCCTGGAAACTATACATTATTTTGAGGGGATAAATGTGACAGTTTTAGAAATAATACATCAGTTTATCATGTACATCCTGGGGTAAGTCGTACAATCAGTGAGTAAAGAGAGGGTGGAGTGTTCGAGGGGGTGGTGTTGGGATGGGTTGGGGGGGAGGGTGGGGGGTGGGGGGTGATTATATAATTAATTAGTTTTTTCCCTTCCATGACTCCGCCCGCCATAACTTACAAACCAATCACCAAAAATAAAATCCGGAGTATAAAACATGATGTTCGCAGCACAACATCCCATGCGTACGCAATATAATGGACAGCGCTGCATTCCCAAGTAGTCCCATCCCAAAAATCAAACATCGAAGCCAACATCATCGTCGAAGTCCGAGCTCTCCATCTCCTCTTCATCGCCAAGAAAACCATTTGACTCCACTGAGTCAGGGGCCCAGGCGATTAACGGCCTAGCGTCGTAGTTCTTCGCCACGAGCTTCAAGTTGGCCCGAACGAAGACGAGCTTCTTCGCCTTGGCAGTGCTGGTGCGCGCGTGCTTGTCGTCCATGACATCTGAGGTGAAAACAACCAGGAGCGCGGGCATAGATCGGTATCGGGACGGAAAGCGGTCGGTGAAGCGTAAGGCGGTCAGGTCACACAGGAACAACTACAAAAATGTAAAAAAAAAAACTGGCTTTGTTCTTGTTATCTGTGAGTACCTGCGGTTATATATTCGGGTAATCACCGCTACTTCAAAAAAAGAAAAATATGAAACTATTTACCTGCGGTTCCCCGTGTGAGTACCAGAAAAGATAAACAAAGCACGACAGATCGCCAGTCATCAAACAAGTCGGCGTAACATGTTTAGACTAATGTTACATACAGGATTTATTTACAGCACCAGGTTGGGAACTAAAAATGAGTTTTACATTTATTTTGTGTTATTGCTCGAAATTGTACGCACTGCTATTAATATATTCTAGTCTATTAGACTAATATGATGAGACACAAGGTACAGTGTGTACTACTACAATAATCTGGATATCAGGTATACTTGTACGATACACACATACAATCAGTAGCTCTAACATTGCAGGTACGTGCGCAGCAGTACAGCAGCAGTACAGCACGTAGTCGGATGGTGTGGACTATATAGTTGAGTGTTTAGTACATAGACAAAATATATTCACAGCAGCGATGCACTGAACTCACCCGTGGGTTACTCAAGTCAAGTGTCTGGGTAGTCTTCCCCGTCTTTGCTACCATGCTCTCTATCGACGCCTTGCTGTGTTCGTCGACTTTTTTGTGCTCCTTGATGAGGTCGGCTTTGCTGATTGCCTCCCGCCCCCTTGGGACCCAGGTTGGGTTTTGACGCACTTCGCTGAGGAACGTCTTCAAGTATACGTTGGAGCCTGCGTCGAAAGCTTGGCCAGTGGCGAACAGCCATCGAGAAAAGGCCGCATCAGTCCTCCCCTCCCCCGTACCATTTCACGCCTGGATCATAGATAGTCTGCTGCGCGACCTCCGTTGCCTGCTGATCCCGCTTGCGCTTTGCTCCGACGGAGGATTTTTTTGCCTACCTCCCTTGCTAGGTGAGGAGATTCGCTGCAGATCACCACACTTCTCCCCGACACTTGAGCAAATTGTGCAGCTATGCGTCCCCCCACACCCGTCATGACGTGCTCGCAGGACTTGCATCGCAACTTTGTCGTCGACTGTTGAGCCGTCTGGTTGACGACGTCAAGGTGTCTCAGAAGCGCGGAGCGGTGCTCGTCGGAGCTCTGCGACCCTCTCGAGTATATTTCCACGATGGCGGCCTCCTGCACGCCATGGTATGGCACTTCGTCACAACGGTACACAGCTGTTGTTTCCTTCGGCTGGCGCAGCTTTATGTTGTCTGTGGGCGCCTAACGGGCTGCTGCTCTGCTGCACAGCCTCACAGCGCTGTTTTTTCAACCAGGGGGGTTTGATTCTATATGGAGGCGTTATCAGCCCGGGAAAAGGGTACGTAATTTGTTTTTTCTTCAAAATATCTACACCTCAAGCCCCAATAATTTCGGGTAATTACCGCTACCGTTAAATCCGCATCCTGGGAGGAGTACGAAGACAGGGTATTACAAGTTATCCTAAAGAGTTCAATAGTAAAACTCGGCTACTGCTCTCGAAAATAAAAGGACTTTGCGGTATTCAACCCCTTCCAAATCGATATATATGCTTCCTGCAGGGTAGGAGGCACTATTTTATGGCACGGACTCTGGTCGAGCTTAATGGAGACGGGTGGAAAATCAGTTTATAATGCAAAGAGCACACACACTGATCTGCCCCCTTTATCAAACACCAGTACGAAGTGATTTCCGATATGATATCGATTCACAACAATCGCTGCAATCATTGTCCCAGCGAATGCCCCCTCCCACAGGTCCATAAACTCTGTGGCCACAGAGCGCAAGAGTGTATATGCGGGCTTGGCAGGTGCGCGCTCTGTGCAACCTACATCAGATTCTGGTGACGAGATGCAGTGCAAAAGCGGGTGCGGGCAAGGGTAATGTTGTTGTGTTATTTGTGTGTGGCAGCAGCCCATCCAAATTACTTGGTTTGTGTCTCTTTCCGACGCAAGAAATAAGTGCTGAAAATATATATTTATAACAATCGTTAGGTTTTTAGTTGAATTCATCTGGCAGCAGCTCATCTGGTCGTCTGGCGTCTTGGCCAGCATGTGTTCCCGCAAGGAAAATGTCAGCTGGAAAATGCGACAAAAATGTGATTTCATAGGCAAAATATTACCAGAGAACGTGTACAACTCAGCGGTGATCGCAAGTGCTTCTTCTGATACGTCGGTGTACATGCAGCTGGAAACTGGTACTCTGACAAGTTATACGTATGGCGTAGGGCGGAAAAACTGTCGTCATATTGTCGTTATAACGGGCTAAATGAAGATAAAAAAAACAAGACACTCCATCTGTGAGGTCGACGATTTTGTCGAAACTCATCTTTTCATGCTGTCTGTGTGGTAATATTATATAAGTACTATCGACGATTCCTCCGTGGTCGTTATCATGGCGCGGTACCTAGCCCTGCACAACGTGGCATGGCATAGTAGGGGTAGTAATATGCAGAGCTGAATATGTCATGCGTGAAATGTCCATCACGTCGCAAAAGCCTCTTCATATACAGGAAAGCCAAGAAGGTGCGTCACTCTATCGCGCAGGCTAGCGCCGTCCAATATCAGTTTAATTTCTCTGAGAAACCCCGCCGCTATAATAATAGCAATTGGCCGCATCACCTGCCTGTCCACCCACCTCAATTCGCTCTCTCGTCGACAAGTACTTAGTACACGCAACATGTGGTGAGAGGATCCTGTGCATTGGACACCGTGCCGTGCGTGACTATTTGATACGTACGTACGAAAAGTATGAGGTAAATGACTCTTTCGGCTAGGTACGCACACGGACCGAAGTTGAGTGTTCCCTATCATCAGTAGAAAACGGTTGAGACACACCCTTTGGGAATAGTCTAAACCTTGAAATTAACCTCCTCGCTCAAAGAAACAGTGAGTGGTACCGGAAAAAGTATTATTATCTACATATGCGGCAATGTAGGTGCATCGCTTGGCGCGTTGGGGTTGACCTATTATTTTATTAGTCGAGCTAACCAAGCGATATCCTTTTGTCCGAGATATAGGTTAGCTTGCGTGTTGTACTGCATTATCTTTCCTCCTCAGAAGATTGAAGACAAACGCTCGATGTTTTCGAGGTGACGGGGGTTCATTTATCCTGACGCGATGAACGTCACCCCTAACGAACGAAAACAAAATTGAATTCTTCTGGCGACATAATGCCACGAATCCCGACAAAAGGTCAAGACTACGATAGATACTGACTTTGATGTTATAAAAGGTCACGGTTACCAAAACAAATACAGTACCGTGGGCCCTCTATTATGCGGGTTGAATAGTGCAGGCGCCTGGTAAAGTGCATGTAAAATATCCGAACGCCGACAGCGCCCCCAATAGTGCTGCACTTTTGAGGCAGATACCGCTATTATAGTGCAGGTTAGGCACCGCCCCGCAAAAGCTCAGGTTAGGCACACACGGACAGACAAACAGCGGACAGACGCAACACAGAAATGAGGGTACACGTGCTGCTGCAGACCCGAAGAGCCCTACGCAGCGCAGAGGCGCACCATGCATTGTGCGGACGGTGAACTGTGCCATGAACAACACCGAACGCCGTGAGCCCCTGATGGTCACGTCTGTCACGGAGGATGTGGCGGGCAGCTAAACGGTAATTGCGGCAGCAAGTTTGACGACCATGAAACGACGCGAGTCTGCAGCATGTGCGTCGCTGAGGCTGGCAACGACAAAGCGACATCAGCTGAGAGTGCTTGGGCGGGACCATCTAAACGCCCGAAGAAAACGAAGGGAGGGAGTGAGAAAGGTTGTGGTTCTCGTGGGCGGCCGGACAACCATGCGAAGCTTGAGATTATCAAGTTGACGAATGAGAATTTTGTCACCACGTAATGAGGGCGGGGGGCAGTAGTATATGTTTGCTAGTCTTTTGGCAGTGCGCTTCCTGTTTTTTTTTTTTCTGTTTTGTCTTTTTCTATCTCGCAACATCGAACGAAGGCAACGAGGACTGAGTTTTAGCTTCGCCTACTATTATTACATATTTTCGATCCATTCGTGTACTCTGTTAGCCCGGCGAAGCGTGAACGCCACACCAAGTCAAAGAGTGCCTCATCCTGCACTTTTGCGGGATGTTCAACACACCAATAGTGCCGAACCTGCACTATTGAGGCGCTCTTATTAGAGAGTGCAGGTGCCTGCTATAGCGCGGTTAGAATCTCTGGACGCACCCATGCACTGGAGCGGGCCCAGTTATGTACAGTTTTTTTTTTCGTCCGGAATCTTGACATCAATTAATTGAAAGAAAAAAATTATGGACGTCAGCCGTGAGTTGGACGAATTTCGGGTCAATACTCATCTTTGCAAGCTGCGTTGTGGGTTCTTTCAATATACTAAATGGGTGAGTTTATTATTTGGAGGGGTCCTATTTTTTGTCCACTAGACTCTAGACTAATTAATGGTAAGTGTTGGTATTTATTTATATTCTAATTAGGGAATTTTGAGCTAGATCAAACATCGCATCTACTATATCAATTTATTCCTGTAGTTTCCACTAAATGTACTGCTTTATCATATGTTTGGTAGGCGGTTTATTTTGTTTTTCGCCCCCCGGCTTCAATATCGGGAAGGGTAGGTACGAATATATTTTATTCGGAATAATTCACGATTCAACTAGTCTGGATTCCGGACAAAAATCACGATTCTTGATCATGTCCCGTATTTTTGTCAGGACTCCGTATCTTGGCTGATTTTGTTAGGAACGGCCCTAAAACCGGTGTATCCAACCACTGACTCACATACGGGTGTGGCGTACGAAAGAAATCTACAACAACAATCGACAATTTAGACTGAGAATAGTAGTAAGCTCGCACGCATGTCGTAGCCCAAAGGAGTATTTCACGGCCATCGTTAGTGCGGGTAAGCTTGGGATCAAATTTTGGCCGCCGGGTCGCGAACGGCGTGTATCGCGCCTTTTTTCGCCAACCGCTTGTTTCCCATCGTGGGAATTTCCAATTGGGCATATACAGTGGTACGTACACATATCAGGTGGTAACGGCAGGTTTGCAGTTGTTTCCTACCGTATGTGTTGACTTTGGCAATGAACACCTCAACCAATTTTTAAGGTTTCTAACGTGCAGTAGCCAGCGATGGGCAACGAAGCCCTATTGGGGTTCGATGGATATCTGCTAAAGAACCTCCAGGAATGTCTTTGGTGGATATTCGGATGTTTCAAGGGAAACCCGAAACCAAAAACGCATCTGTCGAGTTCGTGCCTGTGGGCATATCACCATATAGTAGCCGTATCACATCCATTTCAAGGCCCACAACACACATCATACGAGAAAACGTGAACTTGTGCTGTAACATTCGCCATGTGTCATTGACGTACAGCGTTCAGCTAACAGGCGAGCAAACAGAGCACGAACCACGACGAAACGTATGCATGTAGCGTGACAGCGAGGGTAGCCTGCTTCTTGTAACCATACAAAATGCAGGAGAGCTTTCAAAAGCTATTACAACTCAACACGCCGGGGACAAATTGCCCGAGCTTAACCCTGTGGTATCAAGGGGAAACGCACTGCTGCAGCTCATGTATGTTCCTTCATTGACTTTTGTTTATTTGGTGTGATCACATTATTGATGACCTGCTAGCTTGGATTAACCTCTTGATTGCCGGCTCCCGCGACGCACCAACCACCAACCATCTATCGTGCATCTCGCACTACGCAACAATGATGCATCATCAGAATCACGTGCGTATCATTTACTATATTTACACATTTACGGGGTCTTAAATCGTACTGCTACATACCATACTTCTTCTCAGCGAATGCCTTATCCACCCCAAACCCCCAACTTGACACACGATAAAGGGTCTTCACACATGTGCGGGGGCAATATATCGTGTAAGGGATAAGGCATGCCTTAACCAACCGGAAATGACCGAACGGGTTATGCCCGATGCATTATTCTGAACAAAGTAACCTGAAAACCGTTTAGAACATTGCCAGTTATCGGTTGCAAATACCCGGTAAAAACACAAACGGATACGAAAAGATTCCAAATTCGGTATCGGTGCCGAACACTCGGAGTAAAATAATAATAGTAGTACCGCCTGCACAAAACTTTCTGGAAGTCCTCTGCAATGCTTTGACCCCTTCAGAGCCCCCAAACCCCTCCCTATACCATTTCGAAGTAATTTTGTCCCCAAAACGGGATCCAGTTGTAAAGGGGTTATGCCCGTACCCGATACTTGTGCGAGTCCCGTCCGTCCGTGCCACACTACTACCCGAAACTTCTGTGGGTTCTGTGACACTTCCACACAGGGATCTCGAGCTTCTGGAAGCTCTGTTGGATTCCCATACCTTTACCCGGAAGCCACAAACCCTACGGAATACAACCTTGGACTTTTGAGCCCTACCACATCTAACACAACCAATATCCGTGCCGATGTCCAGTAGAGAAACGAGCTATGCGTCACAAACTACGACACGTGGACAGCTAACAGAGATACCGTACACAAACTGCGAAAGAAAAGGGCGATTTGGTAGAGCTGTGAATCGGTAACGATGTTTTTCGATATATCGGACGATCCGATTTTATTTTATTGGGAAGTCAAGCCGGATATTTTGTGTATATTTAATCGTATGTTTTTTTTACCGAGTGGGAAGGCATACAGCACCAGGGAAATTGCTTATATACACCTCGTCTCGACGACCTACATCGCACACAACGTCCTGCAATAGCAGTAGTAGTAGCAACAAACAAGCACACGAACGTCACTAGGACCAAATGAGCGCCGAGGGGTCAGCAGATCAGCAAAAAAGGTTCAATGTGTCGTGGAATAAACACGACACACCTGCAACCGGCCAAGCGCTTTTACGGGCAGCGTCAGTGCTCAAACATTGTTAGCGCAAAAGCAGCACCTTCCATATACCATCCATAACCCGTAATACGCGCGGTCGGAGTATCACACACTGCATGCAAATATGAGTTTCGACAAAATATTCGATCTCACAGCAGCTGGATTGTATTTTGATTTTTACAACATGTATTTATGGTGTGACTTTTACATCATATCTATTACGTTGAATTGTACATCACTACTACTGTCTTCATACTCCCGATGTATACTAAACCTCGCCATTATAAGGCAAAAAACAAATGATAAGACCACCCTCAGGCAGAGAAATCTTACCAAAGAACTTAACCACAAGTACCAACACCCCTGACCAAGCCGTCCATTTGCAAACCATCCACCAAACATATGATAGAACAGCACAGCAGTGGAAACTATAGAAATAAATATGTAAAGTAGATACCTGGTACGATGTTAAATCCAGTTCAAAATTCCCCATCTAAATAAAGTAAAAATACAAATACAAATCATTTGAAACAGAAGAATGGGACCCCTCCCATCAAGGGAAAAATTACCCACATCGTTTATTACAAGTACCAACAAGCAGCTTGAAAATATGAGTAATGACGTAAAATTCGTCGAACTCACGGCTGACGTCCTGAAAATATGTTTGTAAAAAGTTTGACTGACAGTGTATGACTTTGGAACCGTGGGTTTGTCTCCCACAGAGATTTATTTTTCGGGAGGAGCTGACATTTATTCTCAAATGCCTTATTAACATCAACATATTAGATAGCTAGCAATTATCTGTGTTCGTACTCCTTCCGATTTTAAAGCGGAGAAGAAACACAATAAACCACATACTATGCACATGACAGAGCAGTATAGGGGAAACAACAGCAGTCAATTTATATAAACTGTATACGTATGATGTTAGATCTAGCTCAAAATTCCCCACCTGACCAACCATTAAAGTGGAGTAAAAGCGACATATATATGTACACATCTATATTTACAACCCTTACAGGATACACATACATGATGAACTGGTGCATTGTTTCCAAAACCGTCACATTTATCCTCTTGGAGGATGTATAGTTTCCACGCATAGATTGAGCTGCCCCGCGCGTCCCGCCCTCCACCCCCCCCGTGATAAACTGGTGCATGCATTCTTTCCCAAAAACGTCAGATTTATCCCCTTGAAGGATGTATACCTTCCACGAACAAATTGAGCTGCCCCACCCGTCCCTACCCACCTTTCCCCCCCCCCACCTCCGCTCCCTTTTGATCAGAAACAAGCCCTCACGTCCTCGAGAACTCCGCATTCCCCTCACCGGTTATTCGACTTACTACAGGATTCACTCGATACACTGATGCACTATTTCCTTCCACAGCTGTCAGGTTTTGTCCCTCTCAGGAACGGGTTTTATAGATTCCGCGCACACACTGCCTAACGTCACCCTGTTGACGCTGATAGCTACACTGTAGTTGTAAGGGGAGTCGCCGACCTATATCATTGATGAGGACACGCAATCCGTGATACGCGAGATCGGAGTATCACACACAGCTTGCAAAGATGAGTTTCGACAAAATATTCGATCTCACATTTTTTTTTTTTATATAGTTCGATCACAACCCGTAATAATCGCGATCGGAGTATCACACACAGCTTGCAAAGATGAGTTTCGAAAAAATATTCGATCTCACAGCTGGAGTGTGTTTTCACTTCCTAGTATATCTCATCAACGGCACCAGCTGAAAGCCTCTTATCCACCACTTCCCGGCTTTTCCCATTAACCCGGGTAGGCCGAGGCCTTGATCCTCCTCGCTGGTCGATCTTCGGCCAACATCTTCTCCCTTTTTCCATCGGCCTCAACTTCACGTTCCACGTTTACGGGAAACCGGATTGCGAATTTCCGGTCCTCCTACCTTTCAAGATTTCATGTTTGTTGAGCTCCTCACAATCTCCGTCTGCGTACCGAACCCGCCAGTACGGTGACTTGTAGTCGAAGACCTTTGAAAAATGACGCTTCTTGTTACCTTCAGCGTCCGTGAATTCCCTCCAGATCACGGTCCCCACGGGGTGTTGTTTCAACGCTTGTTCGCGGTCGATCCCATCTATTTCCTTCCGCGTTAGCGTCGAAGTTGGTCTTGCCCGGCACTCCGCTCCGTGATACGTTTCCCACAGCGCATGGAAAACGTCCAGCTGTAAAGGTGTGAAGCTGTCTCGTGCCTCCTCTTCGGACAGCCACTGCGACACTGTGCCATCCACGAATCGTCCCTTGTATCGCGACTTCCAAGCGTTGCCTTGACCCATCACAGCATTTCTGCCTATTAGGGTATACATAAACGACGCTACAATCGACGGCTCCGCCAGTTGGAAGTCAACTCCCCATGCCAGGTGAGCAAATTCGTTTTCGAAGTCGTGACGGAGGTCGTCCGGACGTGAGTGGAACATCTTGATATTCGATGCTGACGTCCGTCGTCGGCGAATCCTTCGCCAATTCATCGTGACGATGAAGCTGAGTCCTGGTAAGACAACTTCAGTCACCTCCCAGGGTCCGGTCCAGTGCTCGTGGGCTAGTTTATGATGTACCCCTTCCCTTACCATCACAGACTCCGCCTCTTTCACCAGCACCCTTTCTCCGACAACAACACAGGTTCCCACCGAGGTCCGACCGATTTCAGCAACCCGACTCTCACGACTTTCCTGCCTGTCTCCATGCCTTTTCGATAGAAACATACGTGCATCCCGTACCTCCTTGTACGCTTGACGTTTGTCGGCCACGTAACTGTGCATCCCGCCTCTGAAATAACCACCCTCTGTCTCGGGGTGCGTAGCATCAAGTTACGTGCGTACATCACGACCGAAGAAAAGACGTAAGGGAGTTGGCTTCGCCGGTAAGTACAGGTGCGGCGTGGTACGATGGATCCACAGAGCCGGTTGTACGTACTCGTCCCATCTGCGAGGCCAGGTCTTGCACAGTTGTCCTAGTGCTTCGTGTAGCCAACCCCCCAGACTCTCCACCGTCCCCTTTGCACGTGGATGATCGGCAGGCCCATAGGCGATGGTCACGTTACCACTTACATAAGTGTTGCATCACCTCTGCTGTGAACTCGGATCCCAGATAACCGCGAACATTGCAGCGGTAGCCCAAAAGTAAGCATCACTTCGAGCGGTTTCCTCGGTACTCCGATTGCTTCTTTCCTAGGGAGTGGAAAGGCGAACAAGAACTTGCTGGCTTTGTCGACTGCTACTAGTAGAACTTTGTTGCCTGCGTCTGACTTAACCCCCATGTCCTGGATGTCGACTTCGAGTACTTCCCCGGGTCGTAGAAACCTCGACAGTAGCATAGCAACCCGTTGACTCGCTGACCGCTTGCGTCGTTTGCACCTACACGAGAGGACGTAGTCTTTAACGTCCTTGATGAGGGTGGGCCAGCATTACCGATGACTGATCAAGGCTGTAGTTCTCGCCGTCCCCGGATGCCCATAGGTGCTGTGCGCCAGGGCTATCATCCCTAGAACGAGAGATAGGGGAAATGCAAGTCGTGGGATCTTTCCCCGAGGTGCTACCCACAAAAAGAGGCGGTTATCATCCATCACAAGTTCGCCACCACCTGATCCTCGGTTTCCCGCTTCCTGGGGTTATTTGCGAATCTTGCCAAGTACTATATCTTCGCACTGCCTCTGCGTCAGCTGTGGCAAATTCTGGACAATAGCGGTCACCCTTTCCAACATGGATGGCGCCGACCGCTGGGGTCCTTTGTCCTCTTTCCCTGATCCGCTCGAACAGCTGCTGGTGTCCTTTGGTGATTCTTCCAACGGATCACGTTGCCGTTTCGGTCTCGGGATGGGCTCTCTCTGACCCCTGCGTTTGCGTGGGCGATCAACTTCCACTGGTAGTTCAGTAGTAGAGACCGTCTGCGCCTTTGCATTCTTCATCTCCTCCTCCTCAGGTAACGACGGTTCTGCCTCCCAGACGACCCCCGGTTCCTGGGATGTGGCCTTTGCCTGCGATCTCGCGACCACTCTGGTCACCTCAAAGGCTTTTATTCCTGCGAGGTAATCTCCAAACACCATGCAGGCCAATCCTTCTAGTTCCGCCACCTCTAGTACCGGTTTTCCCAGTAAGCCTTGAACAGCTAGTTCAACTAATACTCCTCGTCGTAGCATTGGAGGAGACGTTAAATCTGCGATGACGTTTGCCGCTGCGCTTTTACTAACTGTTTGCGGGATCACGTAGTGCTCTTGCCCTGTGGTTATTTTGGCGCAGTCGTTGAAGTGCAACTCTTCGGCTTCATCGAGGCGTGCCGCATCCGCTGGGTGTGCGACATACCCTTCGGTTGGCTTTTCCCCCATGATGTGAGCACGGTTCAAGGAGATGATAGGTTCGTTGAACGAGTAAATCGCTCGCTCTCCGTTACCTCTTTTCAAGAAGCATGCGCCTCTTCGTCCCAGAAATTCCTCTAATTCCTAAACTGATTGCTTTACCTTCCCCAACCTCCGCTTCCAAACGGCTAACTTTCTGTTTGCGGCAAGGCCTCCCTTGATTCCTGCCACGAATATCCGTTTCCTCCTCCACGGAATCCCTACTTGGCTCGCTAGTATCTCCGCTTTGTCCACGATGTATGACTCTCGTTCCAAAGCTGTGAGAATCTCGTCGTTCCATACCGTCGTTCGCAGAAGGTTGCCCAAACATTCGAGTATGAAAACTCGCGCGTCTGAAGCGATGGCAGCTTGGGCTAGGCAACTCGCTTCGGATATTCCCTCCTTCTCTCGTATCCCTTCAAACCTCCTGCAGGCGTCACCAACCACCACGTCTGGTTTCACCTCTCTCAACATGTTTAGGCATTCCGGCGACCCTGTGGTCACCCTAAGTAGATTCGCACCTTTGTCCAGTCCGTTTGCTCTGGTGCATTCCAGTGCTCTCCAGTCCTGGTCTACGGCTCCTGACCGTCAGCAACCCCTCTGATGCAAGGATGCTGCCTCCCCCCCCACAGTCGAGCATGACCCCCACTTGAAGCTCCAGTGCGATGATAAGCTTGGCCTGTTGAGTATCTGCCTCTGATGGATCTGCGGGTGTGAGTGCGACGACTGCAAGTACTGTAAGACTTTGAGTATTTGATCCGTCCACATCTTCTACTCCCAATGGTTCGAGGTGTACGCCGCCGAGCACTGACCCCTGTGGCCCTTTGTAAACGTTTGGCAACGACTCGTCTCCTGGAAAAGAGTCGTCAAAATCTTCAATCACGATGATCCTGTCCGGCGACCGCGACATGGCGTCTGGGAGCTGATGTTGTGTCCCCGGCCTCCACGTCAAGGTTTTGTCGTGCTCCATTAACCTCAGAGCCCAGCGGTGGCATTTTGTTGTGGAGATTGGCGTTTGATAAGACAAGTCAACGCCGAACAGTCCGTGGTGAGCGTGAACGATCGGGTTGGAATTTTCTCACTGCCAACATGACCGCCATGCATGCACGGTCCGTTGCTGACCTTTTGGAGTCTCCTCTCGACCATCTTTTGCTGCCATACGCGATCACCTTTTCTACTCCTTCGATGCATTGTGTTAGCAACGCTCCTGCTCCTATCTCACTGGCATCGGTGGACAGTGAGAACGAGTCTGTCCACACCGGCGCTAGGATTGGAGGTGACGTCAAAGATTCGATATGCGCATAAAAAGCTTTGTTCTGTTCTTCTCCCCATGGGACTTTCTCTTTCTTCGCTCTCTTGGTTCTGAACCTTGGATTTCTCAGAAAGTCGGAATTGGGCGCCACCACTGTGCTATACTGGGGTAGAAATTGTCGTAAGTATCCTGTCATGCCCAGCAACACTCGCACTTCCTCCACCGTGTTCGGCCTGGACAGCTGCGTGATAGCATCGATCTTGCTCGGGGCTGGCCTGGTACCAAGTCTATCCACGATCATGCCGACGAACTCCATGACCGACTGACAGAAATGCGTTTCGACCCTTCCATCGCATCCATAATATGCTGCAAGTCTCCGAGTCAACCAGTCTGTGATTTGATAAGCGTACTAATACCTCGAAAATCCCGCACAACCCGAACTGTCCCATCTTTCTTGCGAACCGTCGAACAATATGCCGCCCACTCGAAAGTTGATTCCGGAATGGATCCATTCTTCAGGAGCTTCACCACCTCAGTCTGAATAATCTCGCGCTGTTCCGGGCTGTAGTGTCGAATGGGCGCCAAGTATGGCTTGACGTTGGGATCTTCGAGCTCCAGTCGCATGGGCACTCCTTTGCATGCTGGTGCGCTCTTAGGGTTGACCGCGAACACGTCGATGTACTCGATGAGAATGCCCATCAATGTGTCCGTTTTACTCTAACTGAGCTGTCCGAAGTTGGCCTCTCCCAGGTCCACCTTGGGGGCTTCGCTCGGAATCTCTGCGATTTCACCCCGTTTGTGGCATTTCTCCGGTGGTCTCCCTTTGCCTTTCTTTTTGATCCCGTCGTCCTTTTTGGGGCCTGTCGGTTATTCCGACACCGGGTTCATGCGTTCCCGATCGTAATTGTTAACAGCGTAAACCGTGGCAATCACCAGCCCCCCCTGGATCTTCACATTATCCTGGGTAACATTCGACAACTTACATTGAAGTGGTATACCCGGAAACCACCACTGTGTCGCCCTTGGCACTCCTAGATCCACTCCTAGTTTAAGATCATAGCGGTTAGTTGGTTCTATCACTACGAGCTGCTGTACTTGAGGTTGAGGGCCTTTGACAAAAGCGTCTACCTGGATACTGGTACCACCTGGAACCTCTACGTCTTTCGCAATGCGTAGTTTCCAGTGCAAAGTGCCTTCGTCCTCCAGAAAAAAGTTTCCTAACTCCATAATCCCCGCCGGGATCTTCGGTTCCTCCAATTCTTCCGGTTCTTGCTCGTCCGGTGACGGTTTCACCGCGCAATAGTGGTCCCATTCAGCACACGTCGCTCTTGCCGCGGCCTTTTCGACCTCTTTCGGGGCGAATGGTACCCACGATGAGGATGGTGTCGGCCGGGAATCCTCCTCACCATCGAAACTGATGATTCTTCGATTATCCTTCATGAACGCGGCTCCAATCACCATCGCATACGGAAGTCCTTTCACCACCCTGAACTTCACACGGAAGGTTTGATCGACCGGTGCAAAGACTAGGGGCAGCAAGCACGAGCCTACCACTTCCATCGGCGGTACGGCGCTGTTCTTTGGGTTTGCTGCGCAGTAGGCTGTCTCCCGTTGGATATATCAGCGACTTTCTCCAACCATCACGTTCTTCAATGGGTTTGACGAACTGCCGTGACACGTATTTTCCTCCACCCGCCTCAGTATCCACCAGCACCGCAATCGGAAGTCGCCGGCTCGAGCTCGTTGCATGCCAGAACGTTGCATGAACTCAAACCTGTCATGTCTTAGTTTGCAGTGCTTCCACTCCCGATCGGTGAGAGGAACTCTCTGAACCGTGGCTGCTGTTGACCAGTGAACCCTGCCTGCTGTTGTCCAGCGAACCCTGGCTGTTGATTGACCAGTGAACCCTGGCTGGTGTTGGCCAGTGAACCCTGGCTGCTGTTGGCAGACAAACCCTGGCTGTTGTTGGCCAGCGACCTTGGCGCCATCGGAGGTCCCCATCGCGATCTAGAGATCGGTGGCGCTCCTCTTGGGGTTGTCTGTGGACCCCATCGTCCTCCGATTCCAAACAGTGACGGTAGGGAGGGAGCGGACATCTGATTGTACCCGCCTCCCGTTCCTACAGGATTTGCCAGTCCAAGGCTTACTAGCGGGCAGGGATGGATGTATATCTTTCCCAGTCCTGCTGCCCCTTGTCTTGCACCGCCCTGTGGACCCCATCCAATCTGGCCGCCCTGTGACGGGCCTCCAGCCTGGCCGCTCTGTGACGGGCCCCCCTATGGTGGGCCTTCCTTCGGGTAAGGTGCACCAAACGGTCCCCAAAAAGGTCCCCCTCTTCCTGCCATGTTATTTTCTCCAATCACTCCTCCCCCCCTCCCCGGGACGCCGCCCGTTTCCCTTTGACGAAACCTCTCGCTTTGCTGTCGTGTAGAGAATGATGAACTCGACGAAGTTGTGCAGTTCACGACGAACTCGACGACGCTGTGTTGTATCCGACGAATGGATCTGTCCAGTAGGAGCTGTGCAGTATTCGACGGACTCGATGAGGCTGCGTGGTACACGATGTACTCGACGAAGCTGCGTCGTATAAGGTGAAAATGTTATCCAACGATGCAGTCTAGAGAGACGAGTGGAGTCCAGGGGATCGATGGAGTCTAGTAACACCAAGTTGTCTGGACCAAACGGGGGTAAACAGTGGCTTGGGACAAGGTGGGCGGGAAAAAGGGGTGGTGAAAGGTTTCGAGTACATGCATATTTACCTTCCTGGTTTGTTGAAAGTTGTCCCTTCATCATAATATACATGCAACCCTTCGAAAGCTCGAGTGTTCACTAACAAAGTAAGGTATGGAATCCCTTAGGTATCTAAGACACAACAATGATTTATATTAATGTATTCTTTACAAACCTCAAAATTCCAACGTACTTATCAAGCTTCCCCCCTACTAATGCATTATTTACAATCCTCAAAATTCCAACGTACTTATCGAGCTTCCCCCCTTCCCATTCCAATCTGATAATGTTCCTAAACCATGTTTCCATTTCCGGTAAGTTCTTAGCATGACAAAGAGCAGCCATAGAAAGGCTTACATTCCCCATACAGAATTAACAACCAGAACCTGTTTGCAGTATCACTACTCTTGAAACACCTGTGACAACGACCTTGCAGTGCCTATACACCCAGCGAAGACACAAATCCCCATCACAAAGGCCAAAACCAAATTGCCTGCAAAAAAAACATGTCTTATGGTCGTCTCACAGTATGCAACAAGTGTAGATCAACTAACAGACCCGAACTCATTTTCAAGCCGTATGATGAACGCAAGCACATCCCTGCAGTGACTTATCACGTATGAACTTACTCGTCATCGGCACTGATGATAATTCTTTCCCGATCTCCTATTGGTCTCGTAGTCTTTAATCTTCTTCCTACTTTTTATAAAACTTAGTCAACCCTTGCTATGTTTTTCCAAAATAACCTAGCCCGTAGATTACGATTTCGCGTAGTATAAATACCAACTTGTCTACTATTCTATACAAGGTACAACAAAACAAGACCAACCTGTATACCTTGCTTCCGTACAGCAATTGCTGATGCTCCACACCAATCGAATTCTCGTGCTATACAAGGTGCAACAAACAAGTAACCCCAAGAACAACGTATACATATAATACTCTATATCACAACCGTACACTGTTTTGACCATATAGTCTATACAGCAGTAGTAGGTATATGTATGAGCAAATGATTTATAATATTTTTTTTACTACAATTTTTTACTGGCTCAACAATCCATGTTACTCCCTTCTCACCATCCTGCCTACATAAATACCCCCCCAACTTGCATGTAGGCAAATCTTACTAGCAGGCAGGGATGCATGTATATCTTTTCCAGTTCAAAATTTGAAAAATTCGGTTCACGGATAGTTCAAAAATTAATATACACTCCAGTTGTGAGATCGCATTGTACCATCGCTTGCTGTATGCATCCCTTATCGATTGAGTACTTGCTGATACCGAAACAAACAAAAAATATTTTTTAGGCAAAATCAGGTATACCCGGGCAGTTTGGTGTCAAAATTAGTGCAGCACAAAAAAACAATTGCATATCACAAACGACATACAGAACATATCATACCCACGTATACAGCACGATGACATACATACCTGGTACAACAATGCAGAAGTACTCGTCGTAAGAGTAAGTACGAGCACGAAAGCAAGAAAATGCATGCTTTGCGGAACAACTTATACCATTGATGCATACGTACCAACGTGTCGTCTGCATCGCATAAAAAAAAAAACAGTGTGTCAATCAAAGCGGGGAGAATCTCGTTTGCTCTCTGTATGTACTGCTGTGCGTAGCATGGACTGCGTGACTCCTCATCATGTATAAACTATCAAGCGTCTCATTCACCTCGCCTCCACTATCTAAGGATCACGACCACCGATTGTCATCACTCATGCGGCCTGCTGTACTGCTGCTTATATTTCTGCGGTGTCTGCCTGTGGTTATCCTGCAGCATGTGGAGTTCGTGATACTTCTTCAAGCGAGATTTTGCTAGACGAGCGAGATTTTCAACATGATAATATAGAGTTGAACTGCCATGGAATTCTCTTCAACATCCTGTAAAGTTCATTCATATCTAGACTACTCCTTTCTTTCCACACTCCATTTTATGCACTATTTCAACCAAAAATGGCCCGGCATGCAGCTGCACTTCTACCTGCACATTCACGACCGTACTACTACCTGCGTCAAGCGAGACTATCAACCCACACGGATCCCAGCTGAAGCCCCATGTAACGAACGGATAAAGAGCTATTTTAGTCACACGTACCCAAGTCTCCAATCCCTTGTCCCAACTCTCTCACCGCTTCTAGATCGTTTCCTCCGTGTCTACCTTTAGGCTGATTGCTCCCGTCTGCTTGTTGCAACAGCTGCCTGCAAACACCAGTCTCGTCTCACGCAGTCCTCTTCCAGGCGCTCGTACAATATAACAGATCTCCGGATGAAACCTCCAACAATGCTCCACGGTAACGATAGCTGTACTCAAGCTCGGTTTGCAGTCACACACGCTCGTGTCAGATCAAGTTCAGATTATTTTTTCCCTCGTCTGGTTTTTTGTGTGTTTTTGGACTGAGGCCGCGAGCGGCACGCTATCTAGACTGATCGGCGTTATACAGACCTAGGCAGCATTCCGCCACGGGGTTTCATGTAACAATCATGTCAATCCGCCGCAACATAGGTATGATATCATAGTAGTAGTGCCTTTCAATATTGATTTTCGGTAGGTACGTACGTACATGGATAGACATAGCAAGCGCACGAAACAAAAACGAGTCATTGTTGACTACGATTACTGCGCCAGACATCGCCACACAGCAGGATGACGAGTGGCTGCGTCCCCGGCCTTGAAGGTGTGGTAGTTTGGGCACATCGACATAATTGTACTCGTGCAAGCAATGTAGATACTTGTAAGAGCACACGCACTGATGCACTCCATTACACATTCGCTTCTTGTGTGAAATGTGTCAAGGGGGCAGGTGTACAAAAAATCAGGGGATACTTTCTTACATGAAGATCAAGGAGGAAAATCGTTCTTGTTGTGGAGCGGCGCCACACGAAGGTTGTATAGTACCAGCGTAGGCGGTATCCACGGAAGAAGCCAGTGGCATGCATTCGTCCCGGTATCGCATTGTTTGGTGGCTCTATTCAACGAGAGTACTATTTAGAGAAGTATAGACAATTTGGGATGCGTGCTTTGTTGCAGCTGTGGTGCCTCCGCCCCCGTTTCTATTTTGGTCGTTTCTCGCGGTCAACTGGACAAAGACCGGTCGTGATGCTCCTTACCTAACGTGCTCCTTGCTGCTGATTGCTGCCTGATATTCATTTTTCGAGTTATATAGAGCCAGTTGACCCGGTGGTCTATCTAGCGGTTACCTTCGAATACTACTTGCGTTAGTCCTTGGGTTTAATTCCCACTGTGATGAGATGTTCATATATGTTCTAAAATGCACGAAATATAGTACCAAATAACTGCCGAGAACGCCTAGCGGTTTGGGTAGGTCCAGTTCGGTGTCGCATAAACGACAAAGTGGATTTCACGGTAATGCTTGACTACTCGACTATTATTAGGCGGGTCAAATAGGCACTGTTTCAACCACATTTAAGGCTTGTTTCCACCGTTATATTGCTCGTGTGGTGCCAGTGTTAGTTCTATTTATTATGTCGCTTTGCTTTGAACACCCCATTTCTTTCTGTTTGCAATTGCGTTTTAAACCGGGAGGCCCTGAATATTGGCTAAAAATCGCTCTAATGCGTTCATGTATATCTTGGATTTGTAGCTATTGTTGCTATTGAACTGTTTCTCACCCTTATTTTGAGCGTGCATGCTCGGCACGCCAACCTAATATGGGCTTAAATCGCGTTTTTGTGTGACCTATCATGCAAGTAGCTGGTCGAATTACGCTGGCATTGAATATATTTGCGGTGTACGGAAGAATGCGAGAGAACGCAGGTCGGTCAAAAGTTTTTTAGCTTATTGGGTCAAAGCCTTCCAGCTAATCACGATTAAGACAATGGGACACGCCGTGCGGGGAGTTATCGACCCGGGAGAACCTTGTTATAGTTCCTGCGTTGTTGGAGCTGTAGAGATTCCGAGGATTTCTCAACCGAGGATTGGGCCCTATCTCCCCCGTATGCGGCGGAACTGCCCCGCATTTCTTGGTGAGCCTCTGTCATCTCCTAGAGTACGGCGGCGTTGTTGAGCTCGAATCAATCAGCGATTTTAGCCAACGGAGTCGGGTTTTCCACACAGTTCGGGGAGGTGATGACCGGAGAGAGATCACTTTTATTTCCCGGTTTGTCAAAGTTTTAGATTTATAGAATTATGTTAAGATACGGCCTCGAAAGGCCGGTTATTATCCGAATTGGAGATCATTTGGATGGGTTTCGTATGATGAGGTTGGCGTTTTACATCCAGGAAAGTTAGAAAATAGATCGGAGGCACGTGCCTCTATCCGGGGCTCTGGTGAAAACGAATAAAGCAACGCCTCTCTGAAGGAAAAGAAAGGAGTAATCTCCAAGGACCTGCCCAATTGGCACACCTGCAAGGGGCATTCTGTGTCTTCCCTATAACTTTATATGTTGCGTCGTCGTCGGTGCTCGACACACATCAGGTTTTGATGGGTGACGTTTGCCTTCTTGTAGGGTCTGCGTTTTTTTCAACTGCTTTTCGTCGCGTGTTTCTGGCTCCATATCCAGATGGGACCCAGGCTACGGTAGGGGGGTCCCCTTTTGGGCCTTTTATTTCAGTGGCCATGGGTCACTCGCGCGAGTAACCCCTTTGTTCCTATGCGATTTTACGTATTCTTCATGTTTTACATTGGCGAAATTAATTCGCAATGCAAAGGTGATCTAAGCTGCGCCGAAACAAGTGCCTAAACCATCTTCATCTGTGGGGTACAGAGCCACTCGTGCGAGTGGCTCGAACACACCAGTGAAAATGGGGGTACCCCCCCTACCGTAGCCTTGGTCATGGTTAGAGGTTTGGGAGTGGGTTTTGAGGAGCCGCATCTTCGACTAATGATCTAGTTCGTAGAGCCAGAGTTTCCCCAAATCTCCCATATTTCTGCATATGCGACTCATCAGGGTGGGCTAGTGTTAAGATGAGGCCTCAAAAGCCTGCTATTATCCGAATTTGAGATCATTTGGATGGGTTTCGTATGACAAGGCTGGCGTTTAAATTCGGGAAAGTTAGGAAATAGATCGGAGGCACGTGCCTCTGATCTCAGAAGCTATCCAGGGCATTGGTGGAAACGAATAAAGAAACGTCTCCACGAAGGAAAAGAAAGTGAGAACTCTCCGAGGACCTGCTTAATTGGCAGATCTGCAAGGGGCACTCTGTGTCCTCCCTATAACCTTACAATCACCTCTGGACCGAGGATGTGACCCTCTCATCCCCGTTGGAGCCGGCTCTGTAATATGCGACCCCTAGCCAATCAGAGATCGGCCGGTCGACGGGTTTAGGGATTCCACACTGTACGGGGAGATATCAATCCTGGTGATATTCTCCGTCTTTGTTCGCGGATTGTCTGAGTTCAACATGGGTTGGGACCCTATCGTCTTCAGATGACGGTTACTATACGTACAATCCCCGGCCAATCAGCGACAAGCGATCAGATAAAAGGTCAATCCAGGTAGTATATGTTTTATATATACTCGTCCAAAACTCGAGTTTGAAAAATTCTCAACTGCCAAATTCTTAGGTCAGTGCTATCGCGCACTAATAATAATACTCTATGTACCAGATAGCAACAAGTAGCAGCATTAAAATATAAGTATTATTCGAGGAAGTGAATGACGAAGGAAGCGACACCGTGTTTTACGCCTATTAATAGAATACCGTCAGCAAGTCTCTCCTCGATCAGACTTTACACACAGAGAGTCGGTATGCGAGCTTCGGATCTAAGTTCTATCATGCATGGTGTAGCAGAAGCTGGCTCAGTGCGCGCCTCTCAGCGGCTACATGGAACACATGCAGCATACATGGCCACCCCTATGCTGGCCCTGGATTTTTCGTTGAGTCAAAATATACGAAACGCACTCAAAGCTTCTCTTTGTGACCAGACTAGATGGTTCGTTTTCCTGGGTTCGGATATTATAAAAAATAAAATACACTCCAGCTGTGAGATGGAGTATTTTGTCAAAACTCATCTTTGCAAGTTGTGTGTGATACTCCGATCGCGCGTATTACGGGTTGTGTGCCCTCATTAAGGATATAAGTCGGCGACTCCCCTTGCAACTACAGTGTAGCTCTCAGGGTCAACAGGGTGATGCTAGGCAGTCTGTGCGCGGAAACTATAAAACCCGTTTCTAAGGGGGAAAAAATCTGACAGCTGTGGAAGGAAATGCATCAGTTTATCAAATGAATCTTGTAAGTCGAATAACCGGTGAGGAGTGGGCGGAGTTTTTAAAGACGTGGCGGCCTGATTTTGATCAAAAGGGGGGCGGGAGGGGGGGAGGGGGGGGAGGGTACGGGTGGGATAGGTCAATTTGTGCGTGGAAACTAAAAATATTTCTTGTGGGGGGGGGATGGCGGGGGTGGCGGGGGCGGGGGGGGGGGCTTTAGGTCGCATAGATGTAGGTGTTTGCTATACGCGTGGCGCTAGGTCTAGGCGATGGTGCGGGTGGCGGAGAAGGAGGGGGCGTTAGGGGCGGGGGTGGGTAGGAATTGCAGCAGCGGCATGGACGGCTCTAAAACGAGAACGAGGCGATATCCAGGGCGTGGAAGTGTTTATTACTCTGGCGGATTTCGATATTAAGTGGGGCGGTTAAGCAAGAGGAATCGAGGAAAAAAAAAAAAGGGCTGGGGGGGAGGGGGGGGAGGGTTTTAAGAGGTTTAGGTGACATAGGATGTTAAAATACACTCCAGCTATGAGATCAAGGATTTGGTCGACACTGATGTTCGCAACATTGTGTGTGATCCTCCTATCGCGCGTATTGTTTATATATGATGGGGCTTGCTATACGCGCGGTGCTGGGTCTGAGCGATCGTGCGGATGGTGGGAAAGGAGGGGGCGTTGGAGGGGGGGAAGGGGTTATGAATGAAAGCTGCGTCATGGATGGCTAGAAAGATATTGGCGTGATATCAGTTTCTTAGAAGTGTTATATACTATCGAAATATTATCAATATTACTATGAAGTTCGGAATCGGATTCACGAAAGAAACGGCAGAAAAAAAAAAGTCCACTTCCAGTCTATATCGATCTCTTGGCATTACTTAATCTTCTACACGTGTACACGTAGTAGCGTTTATTTCGTCCTATCGGTTATCGAATCGAACAAGTCGAAGTGCTGCTCTGCATTACCCGGCGCCCTTGCGGAGCCCTTGTATATTTTGTTTTCCTTCACTATAATGAATGGTTGGTGTTGGTATTTATTCTCTAGGTGGGCAATTTTGAGCTAGATCCAACATCATATCGATTTGAATTTTATTTTTACTGTAGTTTCCACCATAACACTGCTCTGTCATAGGTTTAGGAGATGGTTTGCGGGTGGATGGCTTGGTCAGGGTTGTTGAAACTTGAGGTACAACGCGTAGGTAACTTTTCCCTACCTGAGGGTGGTCTTTTTACTTTTCTTTTTGTCTTTCTCTGTAGTGGCGGGTTGTAATTTCGTAACTGAACATTGATAATGATACTAGGCTGATGTCTCCTACCAGGTATTTATTAACATAGCCCTCCCTGAAGGACCTTACATCTGCAAGTCAATTGACAGATAATGTATGTCCACACCCAATGTCTAGGCGTGTCAAACAAAGTGCAACGCTTGGGACGCACCACTTTTTGGCGACAATATATATATATCATTTCCCTCCACAGCTGTCAGATTTTGTCCCCCTCAGAAACGGGTTTTATAGTTTCCGCGCACAGACTGACTAAAAGCACCCTGTTCACCCTGAGAGCTACACTGTAGTTGTGAGGGGAATCGCCGACCTATATCCTCAATGAGGACACACACAACTCGTAATACGCGCGATCGGCGTATCACACACATCTTGCAAATATGAGTTTCAACGAAATCTTCGATCTCACAGGTAAAGTGTAATTTCCAGTTTTCATAGTATATATATTTCTGAATGACGGGATTCCTTGACCTAAACTTGCCGGAAGGGCGTCATTGGTTAAGCGATATGAACAGATTTAATGTAGGCCAAAATTTCGTCGCTACGATGCACTTCCAGATACTCTACCACATGTTTTTGGGTGACATGTAGAGCTCCGCATGTAGAAAGCCTCCGAAATAACCAAACGGTGCGTCTTTGCCGTAGCATGTGTCCCACAACATTCGTGTACAGCGTAGCTACAAGCGACATGTGAAAGGATGTGTACCGTTCGACTTCACCACAGGGTTTTTAATAGTTATGTCGTTACAATTATCTATTTCTCACCTTCGTTTTTGGCATGTTGTTGCGAAGATGTTTACTTCGTGCGAAACTGGGGAGATTTCGAGCCGTGAGATCGACAACAGCCGAGTGCTCGGCTGGTACTTTCTCCTAGTACACTTGTAGGAGAATGATGGAGTTAACGTCGATACACCATCTCTTCAGCTTGAATGTATTGAATAATGAATAGGGACATAAATAAAGCCTAGGGGTCCGCATAATCGCGATCGAGAATGTTATGCCGGGTAATATGATGTTTCCCATTATACGAAACATATCATGTATACCCTTTTCACGATGCCAGCATCTCGTATAACGGCTAATTCGAGGCGTTCCCAATGCTAAGACCAAACGACCACCTACACAGTTTCTATTCATCACCAAGTCGTCGACATCACCCGACTCACTGGTTAGGTTCCCGCTATTTCAAAACCTCAGGAAACCAGCGAAGGTGGTGCCGGAGCACAAGCGGCGGGCAACTGCTATCTGGTGCACTCTTGTGGTGGCCTTCCTAGGATGTAAGAATTGTCAGTTTTCGTGATTGACAACCACGCTGTACACTGTGTGATGGCCAACCAACTAAAACGGAAGAATATTGCCGTGGTTGTAAGCGTGTTGCCTCGTCCCATTTGGGCCAAACAACTGACCGGTGGTTTGGTCCCTGTGACAATGGTTGGTGAAGATCCGTTCTTCCGTTCCGTCCGCGCTGAGAGGGAGACACGTTGTGTTCGGACGATATCTTGCAGCTTCTACCTCAAACGAACGGGTTGGAGAAGATATGTAGGCGGTTGACTATTTTTAAACAGTTCACTGCTTTCGGATGTACCCGGTTGTCGTCGATGACTATTTTAAGGTTATGTTTCTGCTCAGCTCAAATTAAGAACTGTAGCGAATTTAGTTGCAGGTTTAGTCTATGATCATGACATTGTCAATTGCTGATATCAAGACATTCTCACTCTTGGGTAAACTAGTCGAGCTGCACTATCGATGACATTATCCATGACATATGCATATGTACCATTTTGATTTTTTTGCCTAGTCCGTCCCTTTTTCTCCGCCGGCGCAGAGTTTTTTTGTGTGCTTTCTTCTGCAATGCGATCAGACTACCCGTCGGTATAGTATCAGCCGTGTGCCGGGCTCATGGGACGTCCGTGGCGCGAGCTATGACCGCGGAAAGCCGCCGAGACTGGCTCTATTTTGCGGGGTATGAGACACTTCTGTCCCCGGGCAACCACACACAAGACGCCTCGAGGTTAGGTCTTAAGTACTTCCAACTGGATTAGCTAGGCCATTCGATATTTCGACCTTAAACGCATAAAAAAAACACCATATGTCTAAAACTCGAAATAGTGGTCTCTTTCAGTACGCATAAAAAGAAAAGCCGAGGAAAGATCAAACTACTTGAAAATAGACTGTGATATTTCTGCACTACTCCAGACGCAGATGGCAAGACGAGGATTTATGTCATGCGTCAGCACATGAGTGGGTGGAAACTTCGAGAAAGACCCTCCCCTGCCCATGCTGTGCGAGCTTGAACGGCCAAAACAAATAACTGGTGCCTGGCAAAAACATTGAGTGCTTCGTACTCCATACTCGCTTCATATGTAGGATACCTCGCAGGCGTCTGCCGCCTTCGGTGTGCCTCAGTGTGGCAGTCAGTACAGCAGCACAGCAGGACTGGCCCTCAACCCGGTTCAATTTCCACCCTCGAAATGTAGGCATCCGCGGGAAAGAGGCAACAGGGTTGTAAACTGCAGCAGCAGCTCCGGCCATGCGCTACGTCGGGCACAAAAACCAAACAAAAAAAATGTGTCATCGAAAAATTACAGCCTCTCAGGACGAGAGAGCAGGAGCACGAGCGCGCGACGAACTATGTCAGAGTCCCAGTTCTCTGACCGCAGAGAACGCCAGGGTAGGAGGAGTCTCGCGGGCGTTTTCCACCGGCTAGTTGTGCTGTAGTTGGGTTGGCTGTTGGGGTGCTGGTTGTCTGTGTGTTGTGCTGTGTTGTTTTGTTTTGTGGTGTGTTGTGTTGTGTGTGCGCTCGATCCTCGTGAATGAACAAGGACTCCTTTTCAAGTATTAGTACGTAGAGGCATGCCGCTCCACGAAAGTGGGTCGCCTCTGACCACCGCCAACGTTTCTGATCGTGTTGTACACGCAGGTTGATTAACCCGGGTTGGGGATACACCAAGCGGCTTGCTAGGTTGAGCGTTGCAATTACTGCGTGGGTGTTGTGCTGTGCTGCTGCTGCAGAGTGTATGATGTTTCCTCGAGCTTTTGTCGTCTGAAATGCTGTTTGCTGGAAAATACTCGGAAAATTGCTTCAAATATGCACTTGGGCCAAAATGTGCCCAAGTGCATATTTTGGGAAAATCCACATCTCACCGTGGTCTGCCGTGGTCGTTAGGTCGGTAAAATAGACCTATTTTTCAGACATTTAAAACACGATAGGGCTTAATTTGGTTTAGAGCCTAAAATATAGGCATATCGTCAGGCTTAAATACGTCTACTACACACACGGTGGAACTTTAGTCCTCGCACGTACCTCGGGGTGGCATCAAAATGTATTTGCGAGAGAATTTTCCCGCACTGCTAGACGCGGGCGCGGTGTATATGTACCCGCTGCAACGACGTGAACTAGGTCATTACTGTGAGTTCTCCCTCACAATTGACACGGTGGTTACCATACAGCAGTAGCGAAACCTGTATAAAGAGATATAAAGTAGCAACACAACCCAAGCAAAAGTAACGATGTGCACACAACAGACCATATCGGCAACAAACATCGGTATAAACTGTCTACGATCACAGCAGCAGCAAGCAACCGCAGAGAGCGGCAATAATCTATAGATGATAAAAAATCAAATTTTATTGAGAACGGGATTTTTTTCTGGATGGACCGAGGAGAATAAATACACAAGACCTGTAGTCCATAGACTCTAAGAGTTTATTGCCATATGAGCAACGACGGGAACTATGTCATTACTGTGAGTTCTCCCTCACAATTGACACGGTGGTTACCATACAGCAGTAGCGAAACCTGTATAAAGAGATATAAAGTAGCAACACAACTCAAGCAAAAGTAACGATGTGCACACAACAGACCAAATCGGCAACAAACATCGGTATAAACTGCGCGCGGGGAAAAATACTGGGCACAGAAAACACACAACAAATTGACACCAATGATTCCTCTAACAGCAGCGACAGCAGTACAAACCCATCAGACAGCGAAAATGATCAAGACAACAACAGCGCCAACAATAACAATTCTGGTCAATGGTCCATTATTCCCGAGATTGGTGATGGTGCATGTTTATTAAGATGTATCTCGCGTCGTGTGCACAACAACCCAGCTTTACATCACATCGTCCGTGCACATATTATTGCCCACATCACAACCAATTTGTACACCGTTATCCCAGGATCAGATTTCAACACTTTCCACGACAGCATCTTAGCTGGAGCAAATCAAGAACTTGTGGAAGTCGCTGGATCTCAACCTACTACATATTCGAGTGTTGAAGAGTATCTCCACTTCATGTCACAGCCTTACGCATATGCTACAAACGTAGAATTAATTGCTGCCACGCAGTTATACGGAGTGGACTTTCGAATAACTTATCACACCGAGCCTCAGCAATATCCCAACCCTCCTCCTCTAAATGTCTGTGATATCTTATATTATCCACATTCTTTCCACTACGCATCCCTCCGATATACACCTTCTGCATAAATACTTCATCATCAGTTGTAGTCATTCGACTTGCGTCGCCCCCGGGAGGCACGTGTCCACCTCCCGAAGGGGAACCTTGTATGCACGTATAGATGTACGTATAGACTACAGCTTGCGGGAGCATCTTTCGGGGGAAGCGCGAAAGGTTTGAGCGACTGGTGCCATTCGAACAGGACACGCACCTGTCATGAATTCTCCTCGCTACATTACTATTTTCGTTGTTTCATGGGCAAAAATGGGCAAAACGACGATGCCAGCAAAACGTTACTCGTTCCAATATATTTAGCCCTTAAGCAAACACACAGTAAAACTATTCTCGTGCATTTTTTACCTGGGGGCACGTGTGCGCATATACCAGGAAAAACTTGCACGCGGCAGAACCGAAAACATTGGCGCGCTTTGTGCCTATACATTTTTTTGGCTGCGCCAAGCGACGATCCCAGCACAGGGAGAAGGTACTGGTACCTACGGGGATAGTTCCATTTATTACAGTATTCAATAGAGGAAGGACCGCTGACATCCTGGAATTGGTGGAACGGTAGAGGAGGCGCGAAAAGCTGAATAGATGTGAAAGGCGCGTCGCTTCAGAGTGTAGCATTGACTGCCCCCCTGTTGCTGGAGACCCTCTGTGAGAAATTGGTCGGGACTTCAGCAAATAGTCGACGAAAACAGAAGCAGTTGCGGGTCGCCGCTTTCGTCGTAGACTCGTGGGAGCGGTAGAGGAAGGGCGGAAGACATGCTGCCTCTGCCAGCTACCGGTGAAACTAAGCAATGTCTTGTTGGAATCCCTCTCTCTCTGAATAAGCGATGTGTACGCCAGCAAATTCGAGACGGAAAACCTGTAATTACCATCAACATTCGATTATATTACCAAGGCCCGGGTGTGGGATAACACGGAAAATGACGAATTTCCAACAATGACTACTAAACATTCTTCTTTGGCACACGTAGGAAGACAAAGGCTATCTAGAGGCCGACCGTCAACGAATGCATCTCCTCGAATCTATTTTCATTTAACACTGCTGACCTGTGAGGGTACGTATATACTAGTATAGCCTCAACTGTAAACCTATATTCAATAAATGCTACCTTGGGCACCAGGCAAGATGCATTTCTTGCCCCGAGATGCGTACTATACCTTAAAACCCTGGTGGTTGCCGGTAGGAACCTACATTGACGTCATAACGATCTTCACACGGTGGTGGCAAAGCATACCACGGCAAAAAAACAAAAAGTGTATCTGGAATGTGGTGCATACATACCGCCAGGAATATAGGAAGAATAATAATCCAAGGGAAGACCCACAATCGCGAAGCAATAATGAGCGTTCTTCGACCAACAGAGCAGAGGGAGCGTAGCACCCAATATTCGGAAGCCGAACTTGACCCCCCAAGAATGATACACATTTAATATATACCTGTTCCTCGGAAATTGCCTCCAGACTGCCTCTCTGTGCTGCACAGTGTGATGCGGGTCAGCTATCACAACAGCAGTGCCAGGCAGATACATAAAGGTAGGAGCAGCAGCACTCGCCCACGAAGGAACGATCCCCAGCCACCCACCCAATCACTCCCCCATGGACAAATGCGTCCAACAACGAAACAATCCAGGCATCACGTGATATACGTTTGAACAACAGCGAGTACAACAGAGAACAGTAGTGGTCTTCGGTCGACGAACGGGAGGTGTACGTCCCGTTAGTGTGGTTGCTGTGTTGTGTGTCGCTTCTTTACCCCTTGGTGCTGAACCCTTCTGTTGTGCCGTATGATTCTGCTTCTCCAGGAACCAACTTGCGCTGAATACTTCAATTTGAATCTACAACTGCTACATTTACAGTGATGTACCCGAATCACGACCGCCCCGTGACAAGCCAACGTAGGTGGTCTTGTCTCTGCTGTGTCTTTTCCTTCAGACGCATGCCACGATAGAGGTATCACTTCCCTTCTGAAATGTATTCTGAACGACGGCGATCGTTAACCCAAAACCGTCGGAAGTGGCCCATTTTTTTTCACGATTTTTGTTGTGTGCCTGAGCCATATAGAAGTATTCATCTGGTAGAGGTTTATTTCTTCTAAAATCAGGTTTTGAAGAGAGAGGCGCCTTAAGCTCCAATGTTGAGGGGAAATCGACGCAAGTTCATCGTAGCACGGGGTTTTTCTCCTACTAAAATGATCCAATACTAATTCTAAGTAATATATTCTCCGTCGCAGGCCGATTTACTTGGTCTTATACCTACTTTGGTCACCACTGTAATCTTAGTCATGAGTATGATAAGGTGATCGCTGATAGTCACTGAACGTGTTGGACCGGTGCGGTGAGAATGGGTGGGTCTCACGAAAGGCAACACCTGTCGCAGGCGCTTCGCCCCCTGATTGGCTTAAGGAGTCCCTCTTGCTGCCTTTGAAATATTTTGTCGGCGAAGTCGAAGCGGATGGCGTGTAGGTGCGGATGTTGTTTTGTATGTCGCTTCCTTGCTCCTTGCTGAAGAAAGGCGCTATTGTGCGGCGAGGTTTGCGGCTTCGATAAACAAGTTAGGCTGAATTCTTCAAGTTGAATCCGCGACCACTCTTTCAATGAGTATGCGTAAAGTCATCCTGATCTTGCCGAACCGGTGCTGCGGTTCTAAAATGTGAAGTACATAGAACCTGGTACATGCATGTATAGTCTATATCAAATGGTAGATTTTTTCGAGAGGACAGGGATTGGCCAGGAGCTCCCGTTCGTCTCGGCCTCAGTATGGGACCTCGAACCTCGAATTTCTCTGTCCAATCGCTTCTTTCGAGCGCTGTCTTCGAGGGGCGGCTCCAACGCCCCTCGTCCTGCCTTTTATACTACGTACCTAGCCGCGAAAGCGTATGGGAGCTGAGCGAGACGAACGAGACGTGCGCAACATTTTGTTTCTGGGGCGGTACTCTCGAGCACTTGTTTTCTAACCTTTAAACGTACTATGGAGAGCTTGGAGAGGGAAAGTAACCACGGAAACGCCTTTTTATCATTTATTATTGGAATCATTTCCAATTTTTCATCTGGGTAGTTCCCTTTCAGAGCCAACCCTTCTTGGTATATGCGTTCTTCTCGTGCAGTCCGTGATCACGCTCAGGCTGTTTAACTTGGGGTGTACCGCTGCTTTTCCACATGCTGTAGTACCGGCACGAGCATGTGTATCTTTCGGCTTTTGGGGTTCTTTCCGAGGTGCTACTGCCGGTTTATGTCAGTGATACCATTACGAGAAAAGTTTTCAGACCAACGACACCAAGATACAGATAAGGAAGGTTACAGCAGTACAGTGGGTATCCCCATTCAAGATCACCCTGAGGCAAGCAAAAGCAGGCTCTCATTGATCGTATCTGTAGCCGGCAACATATGGCTGTCAGTATGCGGGGACCAAGACCATTTGACCGCATTTGTGTCCCAAATGGTCTTCTCCTTGACGCTCGTTAATGGGGAACTACTGCATATCTTTACCCCGAGCGCGTGTTGTTTGTACGAACTGCGGTGGCATTGAAAGCGTTCGCCCTATTCGAGAAGTATGAACAAAAAACGCGAAGGAAGAAATAATCTTAGGCTAGGCTAATGAAATCGAGATTTTCGGCGACCTTTTTGCGGTCGAATAATCGACGAAGAGTTAATTTTGCCGGCAAGTATTCAATAATTATTCGACCATTATCATTGTGCGAGTCAAATAGACACTTTTTTTGGCCTCAGTTCAGGCCATTTTCCACGCAAATCGGGCTCGAGTTATGCCAGTCTTACTTCCATCAATATGTCGTTTCTCTTTTTTTTTTCCATTTTTGTTCGAAAATATGCCTAAAAGCAGGCGGTGGCTGAATCCTGGAAAAATAGTTCTAGATCGTCCTATTATATAGCACTTGATGCTGTTCAAGTGTTTCCCATTCATTCTTATTTGGAACGTGCTTCCCCGGCAGAACAGATGCATAAAGATTCAAAATCACTTCATTGTGCGACCTACTGAGCAACTACCTGGTCAAATTTTCGGTGGAATTGCGAACGCCTGCCGCATGCGAGTAGATCGCGAGACAACCCGAGTTGATCGAAATATTTGCGAGTTTATTGCGTCACATAATCATAGCCTACCAGCAAATCAGGAATGAACCAATAATTGAGTTGAAGTCGGCACCCCGTGCGGGTCGGTATCAACCCGGGAGATCATGGTAATCGTTCCTGCGCTGTAAGAGCTGTGTAGAGATTTGGGGCATTTCCGAACAGGGGATGGGGCGTTATCACCGCTGTGTGCAAAATAACTGTGACCCCGTTGAAAGGTGAGCTGCTATCCACCTAGGTGGGGCGATGCTGTGGAGCTCGAATCAACCAACGATTTAAAGCAACGGCAATGTTGTTCCCACACACCGTGGGGGGCGTTGTCGATCCTAGAGAACTCGCTTTCCTCCCCCTTTTTGCTTAATGTTAAGAGATATGGAATGACCTCTGGAACGGGGATGAGACTCTACCTTCCCCGGGTGGAGCTGACGCTATAATAAACGATTCACAGCTACTCAGGTATATATTAGGGTTTACACCACATTGTGCGGGGAGGTATCAATCCTGATGATATTCGTGTCCGTTTACGGGCTGTTGGAAGTTGGTATATGTTGACCGATTATAATTCCTAGTTGGGACCCCGTCGTCTGCAGATGGCGGCTACTTTATGTACAATCCCCGGCCGATGTATGAACAGTGGTCAAACAAAAAGGCCATATCAGGCAAAGGTGCTCCGACGGTCTTTTTCGAAACCTCACATCGAAAATGATCAGAATGCAAAACTATCCGGAGCGCTGTGAGCACGGGACGATTTAAAATATCAATTTTTATTTTTTTTTATTTTTCTATCACACTCGGCAGGTTGCTGAAGAGAGTTAGAGACTACTACCAAGTGATGAAAAATGGAAAAATTTGAAAAAAAAAATCGACAACCTTCAAAATCGTCTTGCGATCACAGCGCTCCGGTGAGTTTTCCTTCCTGACCATTTTCGATGCGGGGTGCGTATGCTATCCTGATTCCCGGGCACCCTCGTATCAAGTACTGTGCATGTTTTCCATTTTCGTTTAAAACTCGAGCCTGATATAATTAACTACCAACTTCTCAGTTCAGTGCTATGGCGTACTATTGATATTTTTGTATCTATCAAATGTGAGCGATCTACAGTCACAAGCAGCAGCATGTGTACCGACTCGCGCGACCGCGGGACCGGTGGTATCAGCTCCGAGGACTTCCACTCGTAGGCTCAAAGAAAGTGCGTTTGTCTACAATGCTGCAGTTAGTTCGATATAACACGGGGAAGTCCCATTTCATCGACCGTGGGCCTCCCCGCTTGCATGTAAAATTTCAAGAGTGCACAAGAGACGCCAATAGTGGCAAATTAGTCTCCTGACAAAATGTTTCCAACCGTTGTATGTACGACAGAATGTCCGATGACTTGACCACAGCGGTAGAAGCAAAATATTACCATTCGACAAGTTGAATGGTAAACTCGGTAACACCGTAGTTTACACTTCGGCAACCGCCAGCAAGTCTCTCCAAGGTCAGAGAATCCACACAAACGTTCGGGCTGCTAGCTCGGGATCTAGATTTCCACCAAGCATGGTATAGCAGAAGCTGGCTCAGTGCGCGCCTCAGTGCGTGCCACTCTGTGTGTGCGTGGAGAACATGCAGCAAACATGGGCATCACCTTGCTAGCCCCGAATGCATTGTTGAGTTAAAAAGTAAAATAATGCACTCGATGAAACCTCTAATCATGGCCAGACTAGAGGGTTCGTCTGCGTGAGCTCGGATATCTCCGATCAAATGTAGTGAAACTCGGAAACGGAACTTCGTAAGAAACGGTGCGAATATACGACTCAGTAGTAGGTATAGTCCATTGATAGCCTATTTCGATCTCTTGGCATTACTTTACACTTCGTACGCGTAGACTGTATGTGGGGGTCGATTACTGAATCGAATAAGTCGTAGTGATGCCCTTCCCTACCCGGAGAATTGGTTATCTTGTTTTTTCAGGACTAACATGAACCCCATTTGAAAGCCCACAATCGATAATTCCTACGCGTTGCTCGCCCAGAGCAGAGGGCCTAAGCACCCATCACTTGGAGGTAGACCTCGATATCCAACACTGATGTTGTATACAATACGTGGTAGGAAATATATCCAAACTGTTCCTCTACGCTGTAGTCAGCAGCTATAGCACGACAGTGTACGGCAGGTACCCCGAGGTAACAGCAGCAGCACCCAATCATGCACGAACCAATCCTCGACCACCCGACCACGCACCGACTAACCCGTCCGCGCACCAAACGCCCAATACACTATATGCTAGAAGCCTACTGCTGTTCAGCAGTACGTGCAACGGCGAACAGTCATTGAATTATGTCGGAAAACTGGAAGCGGATGTCGTGCTGGTGTGGTTGTTGTGTCGTGTGTTGCTTCTTTGCTACCTGCTGCTGAACGTTTCTGTTGTGCTGTGGGTTTCTGCGGCTTCGAGGATCACGGTGCGCTGAATTCTGCAAGTTGAATTTCTTACCATTGAAACTATAAATAAATATGGTGAGCTGATGGTAACTGATCTGTGTCAACCGGCGGGGCGGTACTGGGGTATTCGGCCGAGGGGCAACTCTTGCCGCGCTCTTCACAGCCCCTGATTGGCCCCGGGCGAGCGGGAGGGCGATTCTCCGCCAATACAAATGGGAGTCGGAAGGCGAAGGAATGGAAGCCATATTCTTACCAGGTATCCTTTATTTGATGAGTTGGTGGTATGAGGACCGCACAGAAACATAAACATACAGCACACAGGAGCGCATCATCCTTGGGATCGTTTTCATCCACCTCTCTTGCGTCAGCTCATGATCTTTGAAATATGACAGCACTAGTCGTAGTTCAGCCTTGGAATCTTTAGAGATAAAGGGTGCGCGTCAGGGCGGAACCCATGCAATACTTGGACACGGTACGCAACGATAAGTAGTAGTTCCATTTAATGCGAAACAATTCAAGATTTGCAGAACCCGAATGGACGTTGACGTTGTGCCCGCCCTCGAAACACTGCCCGGGTCCCCAGAACAACTTATTTGGCAACGAAACAGCCTTGACATAGTTATATATAATCATTCTTTTGTTTCAGGGATTGGGTCAAGATTTTTCTTCGTCTCGGCCTAAGTATACGATTCGCGCAACTGGAATTCTCGGTTTAAAAGCTTCGTTCGAAAGCCGGCTTCGGGGGGCGGCTCCAACGCCCCTTGCCCTGCCGTGTCCATTCCGCACATTAACGTGAACGCGGACGGATGACGAGCGAGACAAGCGATTATTTGCAATAGTACCGCATGTCGACTAGGAATACAGGAGATTTTGGTTGTATTTTAATGTCTGCAGTACCTGGATGAGTTTCAAAAGTTGGCATCATTTGCAAACGGTAGTTGCTACTGTTTGGAATTCTACGATGCCATACTCTCGAGCGCTTTATTCGCTTTTGACGTCTGCACGGCTGGAGAATTTGTTTGTCTTGCTTGACGTCTGCATGGCTTAACCGAATGAAACACGTAATAGGTTCGGGGGGCGACTTCAACGCCCTCACCCTTCTTTATCTGTTGGGCACCTCGACTTGAACGCGGATGGATGCTGAGCGAGACAAAGTAGAAGCTGGAACAATATTGTATTTTGAGGTGATCTTGCGACTTCGGTTGTAAATTACCATAACGTCTCCAGAGTCTGGTAAATTCACAATTTTGCATCATTTCCAAACAGTGGGTAGTTGCTAATGTTTTTACTTTTGCGGTGGCATTCTCTCGAGCGTTTGTTTTGCTTCACAACCGCACGGCTTGAGCGCGTGTTATACAACCAGTAAAAGTAGGTCGATATAATTGAAAGTTTTAATATTATTGCGTTTGGCGCTTTTGAAGTGTTTCTCATTTCGAGCGTGCTTTGTCTGAACGGCAACCCGATATAGGCTCAAAATCGTCAGCAGGAGGAGTTGTACTAGTGAATAATGTGTATATCTTTGTCGGGTTAATACGCACATGAAAAAGTAATACCTGATGAAATATTTTTTTGGATAAGCGCCAACAACAACATACAACAACGATGGACAACCTTCAAAAAGAATTTAACAGACAACGCGCGAGCGATGAGGTGTTTTTCGTAGACGAATGCACATACTACGTCATCTGCGGAAAGTTCCCTACGGCCGACAACGAAGGCGTGGGTACAATTTTGTTTAGGAAGCAAAAATTGACGGACACCCTTCACAAGCAAATAAATAAATCCCTAGATAACTTACATTAAGAAAATGACCAGCCGAATTGCGACCCCGTAGGTGATTGCAAGCTTAGTGTGTATGCTTTGACCCAATAGGCCAAGGTTGTTTCTGCGATCTATTATGCAAGTAACTAGCCCAATAAAACACGGGAATGTGCGACTTGTTGTTAAGAATGCGATGCAAGAAGATTAGAATGGCTACAAGACGAACATGATACGTCCAGAAGGACGCGTGTTATACCAATAGTAGATCGCTCTCATCCGTCTGTTTATATTATTGCGTTGGATGCTGATAAAATGTATCTCATTTTGGGCGTGCTTGGTCTGCACGCCAACGTGATATAGATAAGCTAAAAACCGTAATTTTGCGACCTTATTAACGCAAACAAATTCTGCAGGAGGAGTTATGAATAATGTGTATAGTTTCGTCGGGTGAATACGCACATGAAACAATAACAATTGATAAAATCTTTGTAGGATACGTGCCAACAACAACGTACAACAACGACGGACAACCTACAAGAATAAGTAAGCAGATAACGCGATAACGGTGTCGTGCTTTTCGTAGATGAATGAGAATACTACGACATCTGCGCAAGGTTCCCTACGGCCGGCAACGAAGAAGTGGATACAACCTCATACGCATCAAACCCAGACGGACACCCTTCACAAACAATTAAAAAATCCCTATTAATAGATAACGTACACGATGAAAATGACCAGCCGAGTTGCGACCAGGATAATATTTGCGAGCTTAGTTAGTAGGGTTTTATCCAATAGGCCAAGGATTTTTGCGCGACCTATCATGCAAGTAACTGGCTACATTGCGGTTGTTGAACTTAACGTCTGCAGAGCTTGAACGAATAAAATACGGGAAAGTGCGAGTAGTTGTGAAGACTGCGATGCAACAAGGTCATAAAGGCTGCAAGATGACCATGATACGTCCAGAAGAACACGTGTTATACCGGAGGAAGATTGCTCTAATTTTCCTCATTAATTTGTTGCGTGTGGTGCTGTTGAAGTGTTCATCATTTTGAGCGTGCTTGGTCTGCACGTCAACCTGATACAGGCTCACAACCATTTTGTTGCGTGACCTTATTAACGCGAAAAACTTCTGCAGCAGGAGGTTTGAGGAATGTGTATAACTTCAGGTTAACACGCGCATGAAAAAATACTACATATATAGACTTATCATTATTTTGTTTCAGGGGTGCGGCCAGGTTTTTTTTTTCATCTCGGCCTAAGTATGCGATTGGCGGAAATATAATTCTCGGTCAAATAGCTTCGTTCGAAAACCGGCTTCGAGGGGCGGGGCTCTATCGCCCCTCGCCCTGCCGTGTCCGTTCTGCTCATCGACGTGAACGCGGACGGATGCCGAGCGAGACAAGCGAAAAGTTGCAAATATACGGCATGTCGACGAGGAATACCGGCGATTTTGGTTGAATTTTAATGTCTGCAGCGCCTGGATGATTAAAAAAATTGAAATCATTTCCAAACGGTAGTTGCTAATGTCAAGCATTTTGCGGTGGCACACTCTCGAGCGTTTTTTTTGGCTTGGCGTCGGCAGGGCTTGAGCGGTTTATTTTGCTTGGCGTCTGCAGGGCTTGAGCGAATGAAACACTTTATCAGGGGGCGGCTCAAACGCCCCTCGCCCTGCAGTATCCGTTCCGCACCTGGCCGGGAGCGGGTACGTTGGCTGAGCAAAACAAGCGAGAAATGCGCAAAAATATATATTTGGGGGAGTATACGCCCGAGCTACTCTTGGATCTCGGCATATGCAGAGGTTGAACAAAAAAAACATTCCGGAAAACGTTAATTTCCAAGTTGGCATAATTTCCAGATTTTTGCGTCCTAGTTCGTCCCCACAACACTTTTTTCAATGTCACACCTCGGATCGTTGGGCCTATTGTCGTACGACTGCTATGCCGTCGTATTTCGATATCAGATTTCACGGTCAAATGCCTTTCTCGAAACATTCGTTGTCTTTATGGAGGGGCCGTCCCCTACCCAACGACATCAGTACACCTAGTGTCCGTGCCGATTCTTCATCTTAGAGAGATGCAACTCATTTTTTTGTGGTCACAGACTGTGAGACAGAGTAAACCAAACAATCACAATTAATTAAGGTATGAAGCAAGTTAAATGCTAGCGTCTGTGTACGGGAACACAACAAAACGTACATGTATCATAGAAAATAAACACAACGAACGAAGTGGTCGCTTTTTAAAATCGCAGTGCGGGAATCAATGTTTTGTCAGTCTTTTTTCGTCGCCGCTCCAAAGAGTCGTTCCGAATATATTGATCCACGATCAACGATCCATCTTTCAGGACCGCATAAAAACTTCCCATACGAATCCCATTTATATTTATCGCCACAAACGAACCTGGATGCACTTTTAAAGGTAAGTGTGATTATCAAGGTATAGGCGTTTCGAACGCTTGTTGTGTGGTTGCAAGAACTGCGCTGTCTACAGACGTTGTTGCAGGTCAATCCATTCAGCACCTCGACGTGAACGCCGACGGATGCTGAGCGAGACAGGCGAGAAGCGCGCAAAAAAATGTATTTGAACGGTATTCTTCTGTTGTTCTTGAGATCTTGATGTATGGAGCGGTTGACAAAATAATACTTGGCACGTCAATATATCCAAATTGGCGTCATAATTTGTGCCGAAATTTACAATATTTACTGTAAAAAAAATACCAACGGTATTTCAGTAAGTGCATTTATTTATTGAAATTCTGTAGGTACACGTACATACATGGATATAGACGATGCAAGCGGGCGCATGACTAAAACGAGGAGGGTGTAGTAGAGGTCAAGATTACTGTCCCAGAAAAACCCACACAGCAGCATTGCGAGTAGCTGCGTCTCCGGGGCCTCGAGGGCGGTATTATACAAGTTCGGACAAATGGACATGGTTTGTACTCTCGTGCAAGCAATGCACTTCGAAGTAGGTACGTACAAATATGACCACACACAGCGATGTTCTATTACACAGAATGATCGTTGTCTAATAATTTTTTTATGGCATGGAGCGAGGGTGTACCATATATCATATATACATTTTAGACGCAAAAATTAGGGGAAAACTAGTCGTTCTTCCTGTTGCTCAGCTGCGCCACGCGAAGGTCGTAGTAAAGTCGACAGCATCCACGGAAGAACCCAGTGAGTGGTATGCCTTTGTCTCGTATCGGATCGTTCGCGTTTGGTATTTTTTTTCCCCCGAGAAGACTCTTTGAAGGATGGCGTGGCTTGTTGTTGCTGTGGTGCCTGATTCCGTTGCTGCAATGTTTTGCCGGCCAAGTGCATTTGGTCGTGTTGGTACGTAACTGACAACAATGTTTGTGTTGCTTCGTACTTGACGTGCTCCTTGCTGTTGATTGCTGATTGATCATCTCTTCTACCAGTAGTGGTTTTGTTTCTTTACACACTCCTACTTTCTAGCTTCTGGACAGACAAGCCGTGATCACAAGTGTCGTCCTTTCCCCCCCCCCCGGGTTATTTCCTTTAATTTGTTTTTGTGCATATGGTTCAGCAACCACTGATCGTTGATTTTTCATCGAGTGTTACTAACTCACGCTCTCGCGCTTTCCGCAAGTCATTCAGTGCACAAGTAAAGCCCCACGATAATGTATACGAGTACGAACTCGGGAGGATTCCAACTCACGAAATTGACCTATACCAGGATCGAGGATAACTGGTTGAAGCGGGTTACACTGTTATTACTATAAATAGGGTTGGTCCTTGAGTTAAAAAACCACCGCGTTGTGAGCTTTGTTGTCTATATTTATTTGCAGAAACTAACGCGAAGAAAAGGATCAACTACCTGCTGAAATCGCCATTCAGCGTGGGTAGTGACAATTCGACGAGAATCGTCGAGGGAAGAAAATGCTCAATTCTGCTCGTTATAAATACTTGTGCATATTCCGTACGTAGTGGGCATGGAGTAGGAGAGTCCGCTATATGCCCCCGGGTCTGAGCTATATTACTGGGAGGGCGAGAGTAGTGCGAGAATCACACTAAATATAATGGGAAAAAGAAGAAGTGCGTGTCTCTGCTGCTGTAATAATACGATACCCGAGCAACTTGCACCGATCGACTCGATCTTGACCGACTACTGTATATTATGTAATTGGTCCATGTATAACTCATCAAATAACAAGCCAGTATGAGATGATAGTCATTGAACTTACTGAACTTCTTTTGGAGTGGTGGTTTCCTCTATCCACGAACCCCGGCCGAGCCGATCAATCGAAGGTTGGGTTATACTGTGCGGTGGTATCAAAGCAGGAGGCCAAATGAAATGTCCGCGTACGGCGGGGTCGGGGTAAACGAATAAAATATCAGCAGTAGCGCAAGTTACCATATTTGTTCAAAAATAACTCAAAGGGTTTCTGAACCGGGGTTGGGCCCATTTCGCTGGTGCTGGCGTTGTATACTAACCTCAGCTAGCTAAGGCTTCCACACCGTGCGGTGTGGTGTCGACCCGCGAGATGTCGGTTTTCGTCCCCCGTTTGCTGGCGTTGATGGGGCATGAAAGGGTTCCTGGAACGGCGATGCGGCTCTATCCTCATCGGGTACGTCAACCCCCCCCCCCGCCCGTTTGCTGGTCTATCTCCTCACCGGGTGTCCCTGGCTCTACGAGCTGCACAGACAATCAACGATAAGCTAATGTCAATAACAGAATATTGTCGCACCATAGTGCGGGGCTGTGTCGACCCGCGGGAGGAATCGGATATCGTCCCCGGTTTGTCAGGATTCCTGAAACGGGAACAGGATTATATATCCTCCCCTGGTGACGTTGCCCTCATGTCTGAGCCCCAGCCAATCAGCGGTAAGCGAATACAGTGGGAGTTCCACGTCGTGCGGCGAGGTCTCGACACAGGAGGTCATCGTTACTGTTCCCGCGTTTTTGGAGCTGTAGAGATTCGGAGGATTCATGAATCGGGGATGGGACCGTGCGCGACGGAAACGTCCCCCATTGGTGTGCCTCTATCCGCCTAGGACGGCGCTGTGGAGCTCCAACAAATCATGGTTTAGCCAACGGGATTTGGGTTTTCTCACTATGCAGGGTGGTGTCGACCCGAGAAAGCTCGGTTGGCTTTCACGGCTGATGGAAGTTTTAGACATGTGAAACGACATCTGGACCGGGAATGGGACCCTATATCCTCCCGAGGTTGAGCTGGCTCAATATGCGAACCATGCCCAATCAGAAAGACAGTCGGCCGGTGGGGTTGGGCTTTCCACACCGTCTGGGGAGGTATCATGTGTGGATGGATTCCGATCCCGGCATGTGAACTTATCGCGCATGGATAACGCCTATTTCGTGTATGAATATTGTCCCATGCACGATTAGAAAAAACTGAAATAATTATATTTACGTCTAATAACCTCGAGTCTAAAACACTTCGCTGGCAAAATCGTAAGCGCTGTAGTCCCGTACTGTATCTACAAGAAGTGAGCGATTTACACAGCTGACAACAAGCAGCAGCATTGCAAAAGCATTCGAAGAGTTAAACGAAGGCAGTCATACCACCGTGTTTCGCGCTTGGAACAACGTCAGCACGTCTCTCCACGATCAAACAACACACAGACCGTCCGTCGACCTGGGGAGCTCGGGTCGAGATGATACTATTATATAATGCATTGTATATTTTAGATACTGGCTCAGTGCGCGTCTCTCAGTGGCTACTAAGAGGACACGCAGCGGCCATAGTCAGCCGCCTTGCTGGCCCCAGATTCTTGACTAAGTATAAATATCAAAAGAAACGGAATCGGCACGTTCTGCGGACCGCCTAAGGCCATTTCTTCTACAGTCGGATTCCGCCAGTCGAAAACGGGCCTTTTCGACTGAACTTTTGTTGGACTGGAATCTTCTGGTCCTTCTTCTTATCGTCAGTCGAGTCCATTCCATAAAATTTGTGCTCTTCCCAGCGGCAGTTGGCGTGAGGGAGTACTGCTGTACAGCAGTCGAAATCGGATGGCGTCTCTGTGCTTCGCGCTTTCTCCGCGAGCAACGGCTCGACGAACCCTCGTCCCATCGAGTTGGTGGCTTTGGGCTTAGATGAAAGCCGCCAAAGCTACGTTCGTGGAGTTGCACCCAGCCGATAGCCGCCAAAGCTACAGCAGGCGCAGCCGTTGTTGGCAGCAGGGGATCGATACCGTGCGCTGCTGCCGTCGTATCATACACGCTGCTGGCGAGCGGAACTAGGGTTGCGCCAAGCTGACTTGCTGCGAGAAGCAACAGCAGTGATAGCCACGCCAGCGTCAGCGCCATGTATGATGCTGCAGTGTGGTACCTGTTAATGGTATGTGGCCGTGTGGCCGTGTGGGTGTGTGTTTGGTGGTGGGATGAACGATGCGATGGGTTAAAAACACACGTGTAAAACTTTTCCTGCTGAGTTTCTCGACTGGAGGATCCAGTCGAAAAAGTCGAGCTTCTCCACTGGATACGCCAGTCGGAATTCTCAGTCGAAAAAAGTTGAGTCGAAAAAGCACTTTTTCGACTGTGTAAAAAGCTCGATACGGGCTTGAGTCGAAAAAAAGACCGCTTTCGACCGACAAGTCCGACTGTAAATGAAATGGCCTAACGGGTCAGTCGGCGTGTGGTCGGATATATCCGACCAAAATCTGATAAATGGAGCTCGGAATCGGATTCATTGAAAAAACTGTAGCAATTAATAGTAGTACATTGTTATGATTAATCGAACCCTTGGCATCACCTTACATACTGTACGTGTAGACTATGCTTGTGTGTGGTGACCTCTTTTACTCCACCAAGTATTGAATCGAATAATTCGAAGTGCTGCCCTGCCCTACCCGAAGCATGGGTGCCGACCAATGGCGGCACCCATGCGGAGCATTAGTATCTATACTTGAAAAGGAGTACGAATTTGAGAAGACAGAAAACGGTAAGGACATTTGTTTTGTCTCCCACTCAGTATGGGATTCTCGAACCTCGAATTCCTCGGTCAAATCGCGTTGTTCGAGTGCTGTGTTCGAGGGGCTGCTCCAACGTCCTCCCCCTGCCTTATCCGTTCTGTACATGACCGCGAGCGCGTACGGGGAATGAAGGAGACCAGCGCAAAGTGGCCAACATGTTGTACTTCGGGCGGTTCTGTGAAGCGATTCTTTGGACATTGGCGTACATGTAGAGCTTTAACGAATATAACACTGAAGATAATTTCCAACGTGGCAATATTTCCAAGTTGGCAATTTATTTCGTCCCGACAACGCTTTTTAAATGGCCGCCTGAAGGCGTTTGCCCTCTCAGAGATACTGCGGTGTGTCGTTGCCTTTCGATATCGAATTTTTCGGTCGAAACCCATTGTTCAAGAGGCGGCTCCAACGCCCCTCGCCCGTCTACCTCCGTTCCCTACTTGGCCATGTACGCGTGCCACCGGGGGTGTAAAAGAAAAACGAAAATTCACGACGGTTTCCGATTCCTCGGTAGATGTTTTTCTGAGGGCGAGTCAACGTGTGGCGTGCTAGTCGATGATAAAAAAGTAAGCTATAGTATAAGGAATCTTGTTGACAACGTGTCGGGTGCGCCAATTGTCGATGATACAGCGGGAAAACACGTACCAGGTAAAATACTAGGCATGCTAAACATATGTTTGGGTCACGGCGAATCGGAGATATTTCCCTCTGCAAAAATAAGCTGGACGTTTCCCGCCACCCAACTGGTTAGAATCATAATATTGCATTAATGCGTTCCTCAACGTTTCTATCCTTTGTAGGCTGTCTGTCTGTCATTGTCGTGTGTCGTCGGGGCGTATGCAGTCTTTTTGTCACGCTATACGTTTGAATGAGCGTAAGCAAGCACGACTGTTTACCGCCACCCACACGAGTTCGTATTGATTTTGTTCGCTTGCTTTTCGTACATTGTCCGTCGTTGAAATAGGTGGCCCCGGCGTGATCAATTGATTTTTCACATCACATTTTTTCACAAGAGCGTAGTAGTTTACGCTCGACTGTTTCCCGTCACCCGCCTGGCTCTCTTCATTTAACTTCGATCGAAGCCTCCCCCTTCTTTTTCCCCTTCCCGTTTTTCACGTGTATGGCATTGCGCTGGTATTTTGGATTTTGTTTTGCCTTGAACGGGAGATTTTTAGGGATTGTGCGAGACATTAATCGCTACAATACACTTAATCGAGTTCACCCAATTCTCGTGCGTAATTAACTGTTGTATTTAGCGCACTCTCGCTGGCAGCAGCCAACACAGCAGCTGCTGCTATAATTCCACTTGAGACCAAGTCGACGGTAGAGGATTCCCTTCTGAGACTTCTTTTGGCAGTGGCCTGAGTAACTTGCATATGCGACCCCCCCGTTCATTGGGGTCTTAGGCTTTGTTACTGTTTTCAATTTTCGATATGATTCCCCAATTCATATATTGGCTACGCTACGCCAATCATATTTCCTAATATTGTGTTTTTGTCAGAGAGAGGTACTGAGTCGCTTCGACGATCAAATTTCATACTATTGTGTTTTTGTCAGTGAGAGGTACAGAGTCACTTGTGCGAGTATGATGCATCAGAGTCGGCGTTGAAGAAGGAGGCACCGCAGCCATGTTCCGTATGGGACACGTGCTGTTGATTTTCTCTTCTAACAGAAAATTTCTACAGGCGGGCCGATGGTTTCGGGTAATATGATATATTTGATGCGAATATGTGTCGTTTAACTTGGCAGAATGCGCTGAGTTACCGGGGGCCTATCGCATCTTGTGCCGAATCGGAGGGCTGTAGGTGATAATCATACGAATTGACCTGGTCTACGGAGTATTTAGTTTGCTTTGTGTAAAGCAGAGTTGATTTCTGGATGATTGTGCGTCTTCCGTGTTTGCACCTTTTCACTAGTGTAAGTTCTGCGTAAACTAAATGAACATGTTGGATTGAGGTAGTTGAGTATTGGCTTCATATTACCTGTTATAGTAAGTATCTGTAAATATGTTACATCGTGTATTGTAAAAATAAACCGGAGAGGTTTACAAAGGCACCATTTACGGCGCCTTCCTTTTGCCGTTCGTGCATGACATATTTTCAGCCATTCCGTGAAGTACCTTAAATATTGATTGCAGCTCCTCTTTCGTTTCGCCTGGAAGCGAAGCTCAATACTCTTTTCGGCACGTCTGCACTTGTCTTTTTTTGATAGACGCCAGCTTTTTATTGACGGCGCATTTAACCAGAGTGTGTTTCGCTAAGCTTGATTTCTTTGATGTGACATTTTTCTTCTGTAATGTGGTAAGGTTGAGAATTTGATGCTCGTATTAGATTCTTGGCATTACTATAAACTTCAACATCGAATCGGACAGCTACAAATTACTTCGTCGAAGTCCTGCCTGGCCTTACCCGAACAATCGGCGCCGGCAGATACCGGCGCCCATGCGCAGCCTTTTTAGTGCAAACAAAATTTTCGCTTGGTTAAATAAACGGTCAAACAATGTCGTATTTAGCATCAGCGGAGAGCTCGAGTTTACGACGACCACCAGGGACAGCATCGAGACCACCCACAAGGACCACTAGCATCACATGCCACCACCACCAACACCACGTTGCTGCTGATGATGGTGGATTTTTCTTGTTGAAGTGTTCCGGATGGTGCTGGTGCTTGTGCTGGTGCTGCTGCCGCTGGCATGCTTGCCACCATGTACCACTTGGCTCATACCGCGGCGAAGGTTAACGAACTCGATCACCACCACCACCACCCAACACCACCAACGCCACTAGCTTACTAAAGTCTATTAGTTCGTTGGTGGTCGTGGTGATGGTGGTGGTGTGCGGGGTTGTACAGGTGTGGTGCTCTGTTGCCCAATTGTTGCACGTACAAGGATTCCAAACTCCGAGCAAATGCGACAAGAATTCATAACGCAGCACACTCACTGAATGAAGTCGACACCGGTTTTCACGCTTCTGGCATAGGTTGGCGTAACTGCGTATGGGCGTTGATAGACGACATTGATTCCATAGGTAATCCTGGTTTCGAGGGAGACCATAACCAAACGCACTATTTGAAAAATGTCACACGGTCGTCGCTCGTCGTACGTTCGTCCATCGTCGTACGTTCTTTGTTCGTTATTCGCGCAGAAATGTTTCCCTTATCACGAAATAATTCTTGGGTAGCCTAAAGTAACGTTTTTGTTGTCCGTTCGTGCGCACATGCCTTCAAACCGGAGACCCCTAACTATCATTCAAGGGCTTCTAAAAACCCTCGCGCTTCGCCATCGAATGCAGGTTTTAGTCCTCGTTGTTGTATGCCGATCGCGCGTTTCGCGTCGTGCGTTTCGTGTCGGGTTATACAAACACCCGTGGTGATACTATTGGGTAAGCAATATGCTATTCACTAGTTAGTATTGCTGTCGCTGTTGCGTGTTGTGTCGTGCGGTGAATGTGCACAATGTTCCGTGTCTTGGGAGAGAGACCAAGTCGGCAATTTGCCTTAAACAGACTGTAAAGCAGCAAAATCGGCATGTGCTACGCTGGAGGTAGCGTAGAAACCGTTTCACAAACATGGAATCGAGCCTACAAATATACCCATTGCCTTGTCAGAGCACCGGTACGGTGTTATCAGGTTATTGGCTGTTAGCTTCAACCTGTTTTTGTTTCACCGGAATACGTTTCTATTTTTTCTATCGTAAGCAACATTTTTAGGATATGAGCTAGAGCTTAGAACACCATACACAAGAAAAACGTATACCCTGAAGCCAAACTGAGATTGACGGGAGGGTATGAAACTACTGAGTCAAAGCATTGAAGCTAATGAAGAACGCACCCTGTTGTCAAGTATGAAAATCCCGGCTGCGACAAAAATTAGGATATTTGTTTCATATTTGGTGTGTTGCACTGCATTATGAAAACTTCATCTAAATCGTCATCAACCATCCCCGCGGTTACGCTTATTACGCGCAGACACGGCATGGCAGATTTACGGCCTTCGTGACGAGTTCGACAACCCGAGCACAGCGTTCGAGATCTCGGCAAGTGCAGTTATTTTTGTTTGTCTCTTTGACCGTACGCGTAACGGAACACACGATTAGAGTACCGCTGAACCGTAGTTTAATAACGCAAAATTTATAAGTACTTGACCGGCATATCGTAATTAAATACCTGATACCAAAATTTGATTTTCGGTTCAAATGCGCGACGCAATAGTTTAGTGAACGACTCTATGCAAACTTCTTCGAGTAGCGAAAAACGTTAACGTCCAACGTCTTTATCAAGGACATGACGCCCCTAGCAACGAGGAGGGTTTCCACTATGAAGAACCACGAACAAACAAAGTCTTCACGGGTATACGGAGCCGTGAGTATTCGTTGACGACTCACGCCATATGTGCGTGGATTCTAGAGAAATCATAACTGATAATTAACTAGAAAGGTATTTTGCGATAGCAAATACAGCGAAAAAAACCAAAATTCGAAACTACGAAATGTACGTTCCTGCTCTATTGTCTCTGTACGCAAGTGTCACGTCCCCCTTCCCTTTTGCGACCGGAATGAAGTGTGGTACATTAGTAGCCAGTATTGTTCGCCGTGTTTCTCCTTCGGGTTTCTTGCAAACGCTTCTATATATTCTCTCGGCCTACCTGCAGTGCGCTTCCGGGACGAACTCTACGGCCTACGCAATTCCGCTTACCAAGAGATAGGCTATCAAACACACATGACCCTGCAAACATCATTAACCAACGTAGGGATTGCCACTAAAAACTCGTACACCCTGCTGCCCCAATTTTTTAAGATTTGTGAAAAACTCTAACTGTCCGTTATGTGAATTGCGCACTACTGTCAGGACGAGCTCTATGCGTTTCCACCGTTGGAGGTATGCTTCTTTGAAGGTTATGGGTGCGACACGCGCCTAGAGACGACCACGTGTATTGATTCTGCAACTACCAGGGTGCGCGACTCTTGTAATAACGAAGCCGAAGACGCCGAGATTCCGAGCCAGGTCAGTGCAACGCTTACCCAGTTTGATCCATGGGAGTCATGCGCGATGGTAGAATGAGTGGAACTAGTATAAAGTGCTCCTACAGACAGAATCCCGTCGTAGATAGCCGGTGGAACGAAACCGGAACCAGTTAACACACCGCAACAACTGATCAACAGCACTGAGAGACGACCTCGTCGTTCTTCGATCCTTGGAATTCTTCACGGTAGACTCCCCACGGCAGCTTGGAGTTGAAATCGTTCTATGGGTCCAGGCCGTAAAGAACGCTAGCAGATAGTGGCGGGAAATCTTCGAAGGAGCCGAGCGTTTAATGGCCAGGTGGTAAATAGACGAGGGAGAAAATGTCTCTGAACGCCGCGCAGCCTGGACGCATAACGTCCAAGGGACAAAAAGGGAGTCAAGGGTAGAGAAACGTCAGCTGAGGGTCGCAAGATACGTCAGAGACCAGAGCTACGTAAAGTAGAGTGTACTCAGTTTGTGCATTGACGTAGCCGTATGGCCATAGAACTATACCAGGACGGAGCACGTCAGGTTCCACTAACGATGCAAACATTGCTTGCATCAAGCGCTAAGCGCCGTGTGCAACACTGAAACGTCTCGAATCTCTGTCTTCGTGCTCAGAGTTGCAGAGTTGGCACCGAAGAGTATGTTAGCATCACCTATGAAGAAGAATGAAGCTGGTTCAGTTATTGGCACTCATATGGCAAAGGCATAAAAGAGAGGGAGGGAGGCAGGCGAACTATGGATAAGTTAGAAGAGGAATGGAGGTGTAGGGAGTGATCGAGGTGGGCTGACCGTCACCTGATCACTACGGCACAATGTCCATGTTACGGGCATGTGTGTTGAGGGTATGAACCTTGGATTCAAAACTATGTTAATGCGCAGTCTATTCGCACGAATAAGATATGCAGTTGAATCTTACGTTTGCATATTACGTTGAATCTTCGGTGGAACTTAAATGTGAACGTATACTTGATTATGTTAAGGTTGTCCCGTTGTCCCGGTATTATACCGGACTACTGGCATTGTTCCGTGATAATCAAGTGGTGATGCAACCCACCATGATCACTCTCCCTTGTCTCTTTTCTTCTTTTTCTTCTTCTCTCTTTGGCCTCGAGCGCCCTTTCCAAACTATCTTTTTTAGTTCTGATGACAAGTTATCTTAACAGACAGTTCGGTGCCACCTCTGCATCTCTTGGAATAGATGACAGAGCCTCCACACAACCAGGCTATTCACAGGTTATGAGCCTTCGACATAAGATATGAACATCGATCGGCACCAAGCGACATCTCATTGAAGCTTGCCTCATCTTACCGGAAAGTTTGAAAGAAACCTTCCTTAGGCCGGCTACAGCATCAGCATCGCCATCACCATCAATATGGGAGAGTCCACGAAAGCAGGTGATGCGGTAGATAAGCTCGTTAGAGCTCCCAACGACAAATTTAATGGGCTTAAGTTCGACGTATGGAAACGCACGGCTCAGCCCGTGATAAATATGCGTCATGCCGGGATCTCTGATATCTCGGAAGGGCGAACTTGCGCCGAGCACGAACAAATTAGTCCTCGTCCATCTTCTAGAAGAAGTAGGCATTCACGAGCTGTAACTCGCAGCCAGGCCGCTGACGAAACGGACACTCAGTCCGGGGAAACACCCCCGGCTGACACATCAGAAAATGTACAGCCCGACACAGGGAGTACTCCCGTGGACACGGCGCATCTGCTACCATCATGTTCAGGATATTCTACACTCCCAGCCGCAACATCAGTTTTAAGGGCCACAGATGACAACATCTCGAAATTGGAAGACACCAAGCACTGGAACCGCGACACCCGTCTTCTGTTCGACGTCGTGTTCTTGAGCATATCGGGAGCCGTGGCCAGCTTTCTTCTAAAATTCAAGTTGAAACGAGGTTTGCGAATTGGTAGGCTGCCTGGGATGGTATGGTTAGAAAATATCAAAATTCCACCCGCCAACGTAGACGTATACTCGAACAACAACTATAGCATATAGTCATGACGGATGGGCAAGACCCTGACGTGTTTATACATGAAGTATACTAATTACGGGATGAATTGGTGGATATGGGAGAGGTATCCAACAATGACAGCATACTGGACATAGTGCCGGTAGGACTCACGGATGAATACCTGCAAATATAATACAGCGCCGAAGCAGATGATGACTTCACACTCGACCGAGCTGTGATAGCAATGCGTAATATGTACGCCAGTAGAGCTATGCGAAACGGGCCTTCGCGAAAAGCGAAGGGGCGCAAATCTGCTATGATAGTCTGGTCACCAATCTCAGCAGTAGTGACCTGTTCACACTGCAAAACACCAGGCCATCGATTCCAAAATTGATTGAAACCCAAGGGAAAGATGCCGGGGAAGTAGCTTCCCCCGACACCTCGAACAAATTCGTGGTGTAGCCTGAATAATACCGATCGCCACGATATTAGCGACTGTCGGTCTCAAATGCAGGATGACAATATAACCCATCGCCCTCATCCTGGTCAACAAAATGGCTAGCAAAATAACAACCGCAGCGCTCACGCCAACACCGCCACAACTCCAACTTCAACAACGAAAATGAACGCTTACGTCCCAGAGAAACATGCTCCATCCACTACTGCGGCTGCGACTACAGCAGCTACTTCTACGTCCATCGCGACTCTTTCCTATCCATCCTCACTTCCAGATGGTATAGGTTACTCTTTCTTCGCCGCACCTCCGATCAACATCGGCACTCGGGCATTCGTGCACGTTGAAGGGTACACCACCAAGCTTCAAGCCAAGGCTTGGGAAGGTGTTATCGTCATATATGACAGCGACAAACCTACATTCCACGTGTATGATCGCTACACGGGAAGAATTTCAAGCTCGCGCAACGTCTCCTTCATCGAAGAGCCCCCTACCGTTCTACAAACAGCAGAGTCGGGGGGGCAAGAAGCGGAAGTCCCCGATGGCGACTTGGAGACAGGCTCGGATTTTGTGGACGACTTCAAGAGCATCAAACATGGTATCTCATCGCTAGAAACTAGCGACACCGACGCAGCCGATAACAAGCCGTTTTATATGATGCTGCGCTCATCCACTTCTCAAGCGAAAGCGTCAGCAGGCACTTCAATGCCTAGACTCCCCGAAACAGCAATTTGAGGCTGTCTCGCAGTACATTGGCGCTGTCGGCATGGATAAAAATAATCCTCCGGCTCCTAGTGTGGTACGCAACACGTACGCGCAAGCTATGGCCTCACCACAGACGGAAGAATGGGAAGCAGCCATGCGTAAGGAGCTCAAAAGTCTCGATGAGCACGAGGTCGCCGATATAATTCCATTCACCAAGGTTTCTACGGGCTGCTCCATCATTGGAACGCTGTGGTATTTCGAGTTCAAACAAACGGACGTTTTAAAGCAAGGCTAGTGGTACAAGGTTGAGTTCAACAGCACGTACTGGATTGCTTCACTACTTTCGCTTTTGTTTGTCGATTTGAAAGTCAGTGTCTTCTGCTGGCTATAGCGGCATTAAGGAATAGACGAGTTTTAGCCATGGACGTACAAACTGCATTTCTCAACGGAAAACTTGGAGAGAACGTCTACACCAAGCAAGCACCAGGCTTTGAAACGATAGACGAGAGAACCAACCGACCGCTGGTAATGAAACTGCGAAAATGCTCACATGGACTTCGCCAATCTCCAAGCGTTTGGAACAGCACCATTAACAAGGATTTGCGTATAATGGGGTTCACGCCGACAGCATCTGATTCCTGCGTGTACACAAAGGGAAGTGGGAACGCATACATCATGCTAACTCTCTTCGTCGACGACCTACTCATATTTGGACTATCGAATGAAAGCATGGTCGAGGTTCGACGTGTGCTTTTGGAAAAGTTCGCTATGACTGAACACGGGGATGCGTCTCAAATTCTGGGCTTTCAAGTTGAGCGCGACAAGGCAGCCGGAACGATTGAACTCAGTCAAGGACAGTACACCCTTTCGGTACTTAAGCGTTTCAACATCAGTGACTGCAACAACGTACACGTACCCGAAATTGGAAATGAACTAAGCGCACAGCCGGAAGGAAGCGTACTTCTAAACGCGACAATGACTAAGCTCTATCAAGCCATTGTAGGAAGTTATATCTTTCTTACCCAATGTACGAGGTACGACGTTGAGTTCAGCAAGGTGCAGGCAGCTCGTCACATGGCAAAACCCACTTCGGTGCAAATAGTAGCGGTTTGAAAGGATCCTTCGATACGTTCGAGGAACACCTAATCTGGCCATTGTGTACAAAAGGAGCATCAGCTTCGATCTTACCGGATACTGCGACGCTTCGTACCATATGGGAAACTCTAAAAAGATGAGGTCTACTACCTGTTCGATGTACTTGGCCGGTGGATTCATCCACTTCTCGAGTCAGCTGCAGAAGATCACTGCTCAAAGCACAACCGAAGCGGAACTCATAGCTCTGAACACCTGCGCAAAAAATAGACTTTACCTTTCAGGAATCCTTGGGGAGCTAGGATGACGGAACTTCACGAGCTTCAGGAAATCTTCCGACAACAGAGAACACTTCTCCTTCCAGCGAACGGCAATCATTCCAACCGGAGCAGACACATTGCAATAAGATCTGCAGCTCTGAGGCACCGGATAACGGACAAGATCGTGATTACCGAGTTCGTCTCTTCGAGAAAGCAGCTTGCTGATGTCCTCACCAAATTTTGCAATAAGCCAACCTTCAACGACCTCTGCTCGAAGATCAACGGCCTCATCACGGAGAACTCGTCCTAAGCTCCAACATCTTGAAGTCGCAAGTACAGCTCCGGCTCGCAAGACCACAATAAGAAACGATAAAAATGTTTATAAAGTCGCTCAAGTACATATATAAGCGAGATGACTTGCTGTTTTTTATCGACAGCAGAGTATACAGTTTTTTAGTGCCGGCTTGGATCGGTGACTCGGTCGCTGACCCTTTTGACTTTCTCCTCGCCAGTAGTATGTACAACGATATAGCCGAACGACTGTCAGATATCTCGTATGTATGTGAACCCGAAACAAAGAGAAAATATAGCCGAGACTTGACCGTGTCCCATTCCAGAAATACTTCGCACAGGGACAGGCGTATGGTTATACCGGTAATATATTCTTGCGAAAATCACTTGTAGGTACGGTTGAAATTGATAAGCAAAGAATATTACTTAGTGCAGCAGTTTTTCGTCAACTATAAAGTTACAACTGCTCGCTAGTTACGTATTAGTAAAGGTGGAACTATGGTAGCCGAGTGAATTACGTATTAGTTGAATCAAGGGTAGCCGAGTAACGACGTCAGCCTAAGCAATTGCCCACGGGAAACAAAAAATTAAGTGCAAAATACAGTTTAAGACGCCAAAGGCTGCTTTTCCGGGGCAGGTGATATGTTCGATTACTCCTGGACGGATCGATCAGGGATGGATAGGAGACTGGTTGTTTTTTAAATATATATTATCGCGGGATAGTTTGTCTTTCGAAGAAGTCTCGTTAAAATTGTGGTTCTGTAACATTGGGGCAAAAAATAAAAATCATGAATGAAAACGACAAACACAATACTCCTGCTCGTACTTGTGCCGACTCGAGCGACCGCGGGCCCGGTGGTATCAGCCCCGAGGACTTGCCCTCGTAGGCTCGGGGTGCGTTTGTCCACATTGCGATAATTCGTTCGTTATCACACGGGGAAGTGACATAACATCGTCCATGGCCATTCCGGGTTGTATCTCAAGATCTCAAGAGCTCACAAGAAGCGCCAATAATGACAATTGAACTCCCTGACAAAACGTAAATAACCGCTGTAAGGTAAATGCCCCAACAATACGACAACAACGGTACATCATCCTCCAAAAGACCATCTCGGGCGACCAACCACAAGTTGGCTCAGACCGAATAGCTTCGATTACCATAGCTGTCCGTACGTTTGGCAATGGTTAAAAGTAGCTTTGATAAATATAACTTTCCGTGCGTTGGGCAATGGTCAAGTCCAACACATACCGGTCTGTTTTATCACGACCTGAGTTCTACCAGGTTTACTGATCGTGAGAAAAAGTTTTTCAGCAGCCGCGTCATCGCGAATGCGTCTAAAAGCAAAACAAAACGGCGTGACTCTAGGTCAATGGCTGCTGCGGGGACCAAGTCGCAGGGACGTGCTGTTGACGAGCACGACTCACGTGAGAATGCCAAGTCCGCTGGTGTGAAAGCAGAGCGGAGTCGTCGGTACGACAACAACGAGTGTTTCGTATGTGGCAAGCAGGGACACAATCAGCGGGACTGCCCCCAAAGCCAGCAGGGCAAGGCGGGGAAAGGCGTCCATCGCCAGACCCACGGCCAGACCCCTGTACAGCAGCAGCAGTCCCCAAGCGGTCCCCCTCAGCATACTCGGAGCAAGACAACCGGGATGGCCCCTGCGACTGCAACCCCTCGAGCTTGTGCGCACAAAACCGCCTCAAAAGCGGTAGTTACGGAACCCGAACCTGATGTGCCTGAACCATACCACGCGTCACGCCTCCAATTGCGCATGCAACTTGCCGAAGCCCAGACAACAAGAGGAATGAGTAATCCAGCACAATAGACGCCCCTGTAAAACGGAAGCATCAACCCCGGACATGCTCTACCCACACACAGCCTGGGCGACTAACAGCCAGCTGTGGCTGCGTCAGGTTCCATCAGCGCCGTGCGAAGAAGTTCCGAGTTAGAAAAACAAGATGGAATTCAAAACTCAGATAAACCGAAAATCAGTAATTCAGAATTCGGGATTCCCCCTCCAAACCGCAATATAATATAAAAACGCAGCCCATGACGCTGTATGAGTCCCCGCTTCTGATATATCTTCAACCGCAAAGCCTTGAGCTCTTCACGCAGCACGGCCGTCGCGCCATCAAACACGCGCGGCACCGGCTCCTAGGAGCTCTCCGTCTTCTCCGGCCCCTTCCGGGACACCTTGACGACAAACTCGTCATCACTACCGGGCGGCAGTCGGGGCACGGCTCTGCCGCATTCCACCGCAAGCGATTACGTTTACGTGGGGTCTTCACCCGCACAACCCTTGCCCCTGAATGAAACCGGACCGCCCCAGTCTTCTTGCGTACATGTGGATCACACGACAACGTGCCACGTAACACGTCAAGGTGCGTGCGAAAACCGACATATGGCAGCATCTTGGCACTTTCCGGCGGGAAGCTATGGTCAACAGCGTTATTGACAGACGGTTCCAACACGCCCACACGATCCCGCATTTCCCCCTCGGAATCCTGGAATATCATGGGTCGTTGAGACGGCAGTGTCAGCGCGACCTCATCGTCCACGTCGCCTGGCGTGTCACTGCCCGGCACGAACGCTGTGACAGCCATCGCCGCTCGCAGCACGGCATCATTGTTGGGTTCGCCCACAGAACGAGATGTAAGCTCCATCCCAGCACATTTGTGTCTTCAGTACGACGCTATGAGCTGTGCTATGACGTCCATGACGCGGTTGTTGCCTCAGCATCTTCTGCACGATGACAACCACATCGCCCTCCCCGGGGAGCACGATAAACGGCATGGTAAATCGGACTGGTCCCCATGGTGTTCCGATCGTTAAGTGGCGCGGGCACGACTGCGTCTCAATATCACACTCCTGGGCCAACGACGTCACCACACTCGAATGCCCAACAAAACGCCTGCGTTAACCCGGTTTGCGTCATCCCCAATTGTTTCTGCAGGGCCTCTACCAGTTCCTCCTATACAGCTGTAATGCCTGAACCAGAATCCATGAGCCCCTTAGCCTCAGCAGCCCCGCAAGCACCGGGAACCGCGAGACCACCTGCGACATGCTGCGTCAGGTCCTCCAAGTGCGGTTCGGTCTCCACGGTATCCACGCTCGTATCACCACTTTCACCCGGCTGTAAGACCGACACACGCGCGTATGAAATGGTGCTGGTATCACCACATGACATCTGCGACGCGGGTGCCGGCAGCTGCAACGAAACGGAGTGAAACCCATGTCGCTGCATTCTGTGGCCCAGCGATATGAGACACCACGTGCTGCACCGTCTCGGTGAGCCCATAATCCACTGGCACCATCCTTTCCTGCGGCACATTAATGTACACGTAGTCGTCGTCATTCTGTGTAGATGGTGTAGGCAAATCAGGTTCGGTTTCCGTAACCACCGATTTTGAGGCTGTTTTGTACGCACTAGCTCCAGGGGTATAAGACGCAGGGGCCATCCCGGTTATCTTGTTCCGGGTATGCTGAGCGGGACCGCTTGGGGACTGCTTCTGCTGTACAGGGGTCTGGCCGTGGCCTTGGCAATGGACGCCTTGCCCCGTCTTGCCCCCTCGCGAGTACGCGGTCTTCTCCATTTTGGTCTGTGATGTGCATCTGCTACTCATACTCCGAGTTGGCAACAACAAATTTACGTATATCTTCGAAGATAAAAACATCATCACCCAACCTGGGCGGTCTATCCCCCCCAATCGTCACTTTGATCTCCGGCTTCAGCCGGCCGCCGGCTCGGCCTCCACCTCTCGGGTTGCCCAAGCTGGCAGAATGGACTCGATCAGCGCCCTCCGCTCGTGCTCCCCTTTCTGCTGTAGGGTCTTCCATTGCGTTCGGCTGGTGTCCCAAACCAGCACGCAAACCGGTGCTTTCCGACCTCCGCGAAGAAAATTGGTCACGTTTTGGGCAGTAAGCAGAACTTACCTTATTTCAACGGAATTGTACCGACTTGCGCGACCGCGGGCCCGGTGGTATCAGCTCCGAAGACTTTCCCTCGTAGGCTCGGAGTGCGTTTGTCCTCAATGCAAAAATCCGTTCGTTATCACACGTGGAAGTGACATAACATCGTCCATGGCCATTCCCGTTTGTATCTCAAGATCTCAAGAGCTCACAAGAAACGCCAAAGAGGACAATTGAACTCCCTGACAAATGTATCCAACCATTGTAAGGAAAAAATGCCCAATGATACGACCACAGCGGTACATACGCGAAGAACATTGGAATTTCCCGTACTACGCACGCCGGCCAACTAAAAATATCATACACGTGATGAAAGCTAGAGTACAGCGTCTCGTGTCTAAAGTTGAGAAACACTGGCGTGACTCTTGGCGACCAATACTTGAACAAACGGAGATATATTTTGACTCAATGGGTGTTAAGAATACAACCGCCATATTGAATTGCAGAGGATGGGTACGATCTAGGAGAATCGCTTGTCTCGGTTAACACCTCTGGGAATTCATAGGTGGAGAAGAACGAAAGAAAACACGATTACCTCTTCATCCACACAAGAGAACATTGCGCATTGGGGTAAGGGGTGTCTCCAAACTGGAAAGTATTGAGCTGTGGACACGTACGCAGCACGGCGGTGCTCGTGCGGCTCAATGCTCTTCTTATGGGTTTGACAATATCGATCTCGCAGTTGTGTACGTTGCCGTTGCCGGGCCCCACACGGGTAGATATAGCCCCCTAAATGATCACGGCGGCGGTCGAGAATTTCCCGATGATCGTGGAAGCTTGCGAAAAATTAACCTTGTAACAAAGCCATCAAACAAGGAATTTACAAAGGCATAACCACTATAGGAAAGACCAAAACAGGGTGAATCAAAGAGCCGTGTTTACTCATTGTTTTACAGAGAGAGAACCGCGGCATGGATTCGCGGGATTTTTCCGTCGGGAACACAAAAAACGTTTCCCGTCGTATAAAAAACGTTTCCCGTCGTATAAATTTACATGTTTATGAAACAATATCACCGTCACTCGGTTTTCCGTTATTTTGGTATTTCCTCTAGATGCGTGCTATGGTAAAATTAGTGTTTATTAATTTGAAATATTTTCATGAATGATGGGCCCCTTAACCCAAAATCGTCGGAAAAAGGCTATTTTTTATGCCTGATTTTCGTTTCGTACCTGGGTCATCGGATTTTTCATCTGGTAGCAGTTCGGATTTTGTCCAAATCGGTTTTTGGGAGAGCCCAAATCGAGGAAACCTAAGAAGAAGGTTGTGCACCTCTATCGTAGCACGCGTCCTTGATGCCTTTGCCATCGTTTATTCCTCATTGATTGCATTGTCACGTGGTTGATTCACCGGCATACCCGCGATTTTCGGGAATCTTTCCGTGGACTGCCGTGGTCTACACATAGTGCCTTCCGACCAGGGGGACCGCCCACGGCTGGATCTACGCCAAGATACGTTCATTCGAATTTCGACAGCCGATTGATTTAGCGATGAAAACGGTTGGCACCTGGTCGTTGCTTCCTACGTACAATTAGGCTTATGGTCTGTCACCAGGCCGAGATAGTGCTGGGTCTAGGCGCAGGCCCTCAAGGCACGCCGCAAAGGCAAACAGGCACATGGAGATAGGCCCGCCGCAGGTTAAATTATAGAGATTACCACGACTATAGGCAATTGCCTGAATGGTCAAAACATGCCTGAAACGTGCCTATCTATTGAAAGCATATTATCCCTTTAATACTGCCTTGGATGTGCCTTAAACCTGATGAGCCCTCCAAGGCACATCCCACACTAATTTCAACTAGGTTATGGTTTAACGCATAAATGCCTCTCTTGCTCATAACATGACTGTAACATAACTAACAACGCCTTAGACGTGCCTTAAACGTAACGTGTTCGTCAAGACACATCCCATACTAATTTCAAATAGTCAAAGTATCAGGCATAAATGCGAATCTTGCTCAACAGGGTTGTAACACGGGTTGAATTGCATCTGCGTCTTCGGAGACGGGTCACTAGACGAACTACTTGGAATTAGGGAGTAGTTTCATTTTCGAACTGCACACCTGCGTTTGTGGGGACGCACTAGGCAAGTACTTGTTTTTTTATTTGGAGCAACAAAAAATGGAAATAGTAGCAAGTATGAAGACATAAAACAGCAAACGTGGATGGAGGCGTTACTTACGTATTAACTGTAGCGACATTTACCAGGGGGGTGCACGGCACAAGGCAAAGTTTCCTCGAGACTCGACCAGGTATTTCTAATATGGCTCATTAGGCACCCGAGTACAATTATGCCGTCATTCATCAATGTGTACGACTTGAAAAAAAATGCACTCCAGCACAAATAGTCAGTACGGTATTACGTTTCCAACATTTTACCTCATACCCACGGTCATATGTCTTGATCTGCACTATTGTGAGGTTTCTAGGGGTGAGCGTCTACTTTCGGGTGCAAGCAACCCATCTTGTTTGCCAAGGAGCGTAGCTCCGAGGAACATTATCTTTTGTGCGGAGTCTGCGGGTGTCGTCCATGTGTCGCGCGCACGGTTACTTTGCAGGCCCTTGCTCTCTCACTATAGTTGTGGTCAAAGCCGGGAAGGAAGAGTACCTCACGGCTTGATTTGTCGTCCAAAACAAGCAAGAGCCGATCTACCGTCAAACCAAACGCCTACCAAAACGAAAAGCCCAAGACGAACGTACGATAGGAGGGTAAATATCACCGATCCCATTCCTGCTCAAAGACGTCATTTCTGAGGTGGGTAAGGGTGAGACACAGAGTATCCCTACTGGTCGACCAAGTGGGCATGTCCCCGGTGTCACTCACTTTCGTAGATCATAGCGGGAGAGAAGCAGCTTTCATTGTTTCCACAAGAACCGAAGATGATCACTGGGACGGCAGGCACCAGTCTATCCGTCTCCTGACTACCCAAAATACAAAACGCCAGCTTATCATATGAAAACGGTCAATTACCGAATCAAATCAGGTAACTGCCGGTCTTTCAAGGACGTACCTTAACACTATGCTCCTCCGAATACACCGTTGCAACACCTGTGTGCATATCATCGACAGTAATCCGTTCACATCGTTTTGGTTTTCTGCTCCTAGGACTCGCTTTATAATGAAAAAATACATGCATGCTTTGGTTGTTCGATTTCGTTCGGTACGTGCTCCTTTCCAGGAGGCAAGTTTGACCCCGGATTCGGAGACGTCTAAGTGTGCCGCGGAAGGGATGTTACTTTTGTATTCTTTTTCGCAAAACTAGTCGAACTAAGATGGGCGAAAACAAGTATATCGAAGGTCTCTTTGTTCGCCTTCGATTGAGATAGGCAATGATACGACTTTAAAATAGATGGTAGACAAAATACCTGTCTCGTCCATACCTTCACGGGGAAAGTATGTCAGACATCAACAACAGACAGTTCCGAAAATTTGCCATATTCTGTATATGCTTTGCCGCAAAAATATCTCGTTGCGAGCCTCTAGTTACTTGTACCACATACACTATACAGAATACAGGAACAGCATCTGCGCCTTGACTTCCTCGTGCCGAGGTACCGAGGGCAGCAGGAGAGCATGGGGCAGAACCCCACAAAGACAGAAACTGCACTGGTGGGCCCGACGGCTGTTTGCGCACACTGCCCCGGTATTGGGTCCGGCAGAGGAAGGGGGAGCAGGTGATGAAGCTGATTTTTTGACAGGCGCTGCTGCAATGGACGAATATCACGGGAGAGACGAGGACGGGCGCAAGGGTGGTGCCACAGGGGCGCAACATGGTCACTAGCACAGATCGTCTTCTGGGTCAACAGCAATGGTTACAATTTTTCTGCGTTTCCAGCCCAGGGGGTGGAGAGGCTAGGAGGATAGATTTCATGGTATGGACGTCGCAATGGAAGAAATAAGCATAGGACAAAGACGACGGACAATGTGGCTATGCACGCTGCCTGTAGTTTGTTTGCTTTTGTTTCGTTATGTTTTGTTTTGTTTTGCTTTTCGCGCTTTGTTCTATAGACATCTTTGGCAACTATTTTGTCATTTTGCCTCAGAAAATATATAATATCGTGAAGACATCATGTCTTCTAGAGCGTTATTTTTGTGCAAGATGCGCAAAACCTGTCGTATTAGGTATTATATTGGTATTATATAACAAGGGGGTTTCGCCACGGGGGACTGCCGCCTACCTTGGCTCCTCCCATGCCCGACTTTTATTTTTGTATGCATGGCACGTGTCAAGTAAGATATTCTAAGTAAATCGAGGTTGTACATGCGACCGTACTGCCAAGTCGTACATCCCAATTTATCGTGTTTGAGCACAGAGAAATAAACACTGAAATCAAGTGACAAAAATACAGCAGCTGCAAATTGCGGATTCCAGCACACGATGACAAACAACAGCAGTAGCAGAAGCCTTCGCACAACTATTGCGTATGTGGAGTTTCATAAACAGCAGGAGCGGCAGCTGCGGCAGTTCGACAGTAGCAAGCGTCATTTCCAGTGTTACAATATCCACACGATAATATTTTCACTTTGTCTTGAGCCAGTAGATTACAAGAAAAAACATTTGAGGAAAAAAACTGCAGGGTGAAAGAAGATCGGATGATGTACACACCGACGCTCGAACCCAAAGAGAAGAATACGAATCAACTAACTTGAAAAACAAAAGACTCGCGGCTAACGATTAACAATCGTCGCGGCTACCATCTTCGAGCTTCTCTCGTAAGATTACAAATGAGATAACATTTGGTGTTCTTACAAGCACGGCGATGCATACATACGCACTTGGCAAAAAAACGAGTTTTCAGCGCTTGTCACGACACCAAGCGCGGACAGCCGGGTCCGCCCCCGGCAGGGTCGGGAGGGACGAGTAAGGTGAAAAACGTCTAGCAAACAGCGTGCCGACAAGTAGATCTAAGCTCGTGTTATCTCGAACGCCGATCAAAACCTGGTCTCAATCCGGCCTCTCGATCGTGAGACGACATGGCCAACACATTTATACACATACTAATGACACGGACCAGTAGCAGCAGCAGCAGTTCAACGACAAACAAACGGTAAGCTGTAGACACACAGAAAAAATACATTTACAGTGGCAGCAGCAGCAACGCTCTACATCGTTTACGTGCGTGTTGATTGAACAACTAAGTTACTGCAAACAGCATGCTGCAGCAGCGCCAGCACCGTCAATGTGACCAACAGCAAGCAGTATCCAGCGCAATATGCGTGCATGCTATACGTTCATATTTTGCCTGTACCCGGTACGCGTAAGACAACAAAAAAGGAAGGTAAAACAAAAAACAACAAAAAAGGAGTAACAAATTGCGGGGTACAAATCGTGGCTCAAACACAAACGCGAGAGAAAATAACTCGCACACGCACTAAAAGTTCAAGATCAATAGAAGCATAAGCGGCAGTCTAACGACAAACGGCAAGCCGTAGTGGAGTACAGCATACACACAGTAACAGCAGCAGCAACGGCGCACAACTCTTATGTGCGTGTAAATTCAACAACAGCTAGCTGCAGCACAAGCCAGCAATACGACAAACAGCAAGCAATACTGTGTGTAATATTAGTATGTATAAATACTACTTTGGTATAAGATCTATATAGCAGCTACTCTTCGTAGGCATAGTCTATACAGTCAAAAGAGCAATCAAATACCTGTAGAACATGCTATTCGGCTTGCCATGTCACGTACCCGGGTATATAAACAGCTAAAAAATAGTTTTTTATCTACATTAATTTAACGTCAGCGGGGAGTATTTTTTTTCTACCGTTGTTGTCGTTGATATCGTTTTACTACTACATGCAATTCATACTTTGCTGTTACTGACTTATAATAACCTGCTACGTTGGGATGTACGTGTAGTAGCTATCATGCATGACAACAGTTTGCAGTTGTTATTGTACACGCTGATAACATGATTGTACGTGTTTAAAAACGAGTGGTTGGTGTATCACGAAGCTTGCAAAGGCGAGCATCCACCCTACGACGAGTGCAACGATAAGGGTGCACCACTTTCGTTTTCGGAAGTCCCTCACATTCGTAGCTTAAGGCCTCTCCCAAAAATATGATTTAGAAGAAATGAAACTACTACCGGATGAAACATCCTATATGGCCTAGGTGCACACCCGAGAATTATGCGGAAAATACAACCTATTTCCGATGACTCGGGGTTAAGGAGCCCCGTCATACAAATCGTTTTCGGCAAAAAGTGTCACCTATATAGTAGCACGCGGTTTAACTGTTATCGAACTCGCCGCTGAAAACGCATAAGAAGAATACATAGATAGTATTGTGTTCACTTTGGGCCGCTCACAAATCAAGAAAGAAGGAAGCAACTCCGAAACAAACAAAAAACGGTCAAAATTCCATTACAGCTCGAGGCTAATACAAATAAACATGAGCAAAAACAAAAAGCAATGCTCAAACAAAGGGGAAACGGTTTTTGGCGGTCTTCGAACCCGCGACAGGTTCATACGGAAGGTAATGGTCTATGCGCCAAACTTCTACTACGTTGCTGTCCGTAGCTATTTCTTGAAAGCTTAGTATTATCCAGGCACGAGAAAATGCGCGTGTTGCACGTACGGAAAAAGACAGCCCATGCCAATCATGTCAATGCGGGTTAATTGTACAGAAGAATTGGATAACCGTGAGATACACCTTGTCCAGTTCGTAATTGCGGACCTGCGAGCGAAACATGTAGTCAAGCGGAGTCAGCCTTACAGGTTCTGTTCAACGTGTGATATAGACCGGTTTGAATCGCAACAGTTTTATAGGTACGGCTCTGCACTATATATTTCGAGACCAAATTTTACAAAATGATGAAACTTGTGTAGGGCACCACACCACGAGGACAGCACGACCGACGCCGACCACGGCAGGGTCGGGACAGGCAAGCATACCGAGGAATCCCCAGGAAACAGTTCACGGAAAGGTTGACCTCAGCTCGAGGTATCTCGAAAACAACCTAAACCTGGTCTAAATCGGAGCCTTCATTCGCTCTCGTGCCAGCGCTCCCTTATTGATACATTCATATATAAATAGGTATGAGGACCATAGGGAACGCAGATACTTTCAATTTCCGATCAAAAATGCCAACCATGAACACGCGTTAACAAACAACCAGTAACTGAGACCTGCAACCAATAAAATTGCTCTTCACAATGGCTGACGTTCGGCAATATCAAACCCGAACGCAGCCGGGCCCAGGGTCCTCTACGACAAATTCCAATCTCCCTCAGAATACTCTTTAAAATCTCCCCTTGCTTAACGCGAGAGAGTTTATGCGGACACCTCCTTGCGACATGCACGAAATAAACAAGCGAGTCTTGGCCTCGTCACCTACCAAGACAAGGCCACTATTTCCGGAACAGGCGACTTTCAACTTGCCCTCGTCAAGTCGCTCAACACTTTGCTGTTTCAAAAGTCAAAGGAACAAAACGAAATCTAGGAAATGAAGTAAAATTAAACAGCGAGAAAGAACGGAATTATCTAGCACCCCCCTCGAACTTGCCGTCATTCCGTCTTCCCACCCTCGCCCCCCGTCGAAGCACTTTTACAGATTTGTCGAACTGTCCACAATAACGCCCGGAACCGCATTGAGCATACGACGTGGACACTGAACTTGGTGATGACGAGCAACTAAGGACCCCTGGTAAACTACATTTCCGGGTGATACCCAATTGGCGTGAAGTTGTTCTTTATTGCGACTGCCCTCGCCCGTACAAGTTGAAATCGGTGAGGGTGGCTTGAATATCCCTAGTACTAAAATGTCCGTAGTACTTGCGGGGCACGTCTCGCGTTGTCTGAAACAACTGCAATAATAGTCTTCGCTAGGTCAAGTAACCCAACTGGGACACGCTACTATGAGCGGCCCTTCTGCGATCAAAGGCACACGTTACTTCGAGCATCGTATTAAAACCTACCATGGTAATAGATATGAGGTACGTCAACGTTTTGAGCCAACAGAATTTTAGCCTGTGGAGCTCTTAAAGTGAAGAACAGCCGGTTAGTCTAGACTAACCATTTAACGTATAATTTTTTTTCTCAGGACTAGAGCATACAAGAATTAGTCGGGTTGCACAAACAAGAGCCTTCAAAGTCATGTTTCGGTGGGAGATATTACGCTCCTCATGTTAGGTGCACACAAACGTTCTACCGCACCACTACGGTGGGATGATTCAGATGGCAATTGACGTGTATCAGCTCGAAGATGGGGAATGCTCGTAGGCTAGCTTTCAGACGACCCGATAGAGACACAGTTTCTACGATTCAGAAGCCTGCGCAAGCCCCTGTTAGGTGATCATTTAATTGAAGAATTTCAAATACAGAAGAGAAAATGTGGCCAAGCCGATATCGATAGATTGACTTGCCTTGCACAGCAGACGAAAGTTGATGGCGAGAAAAGTGTAGATGTGTAGATGTGGAATGGCTTCTTGGGGGCGATGCGCGCGACACCACGCGTCGTTCACAGGCAAAGACCCTGAGAATGCGGTACGAACAAAATAGAAAAGGACCTTTGCAATGGACCCTTGCAGAGCGGTACAAAATGATATAATTCCAGAATATGGGCACATGACCCTATGTAACCTATATCGCAAACTCAGCAACATTGAATGGACTTGGGACCCTGTATGCTACCGGTTTCTGGAAGGATATCAAACACTGTCCCTCTTACAGCGTACGAGAACGTATCAAATGTACCAGGCGTTGGATTTGATTTAGCCTGTGAACTGCTGCGTAAAATATATCCAAGATACCCCTGCTGAGACTTCTGCTGTGTATCATACATTCAAGATGCCACTGCTGAAACTACTGCTTACTAAACACTGTGTCGATAAACGTCGAGCATTATGCTCTAAACTGCCTGTTGTACTAGACAGCTTGAAAAGTATTGCAGATTACCTCAAGTGTCATTAAGTAACGACGTGATGGTTACTGCAAAATTTATCTCTGATATCCCCTCCAATTTAGTTTACATTTTCTCACTCTGAGTTACATAAAAACTGAGTGCATACATAACCAATGATAAGTGTTAAGAGAAAAAAAAACATGCAGAGAAAACTCATCTTCCCAAAAAACCCAACGGGCGAACACCATATACGCGGACACGAGAAATTCCTTCTTTGACACCATACGTTATTTTGCATGTTTATGCCAGTTAACTTACTAGAACACAAAACAAAAATAATTTAATGCCAACCAAATTCCTGTTGTATATTTACCCAAGGAACAGAAGACGTTTTCAGAAGTCCAAAACAGTGATTATGTTCGTCATTCCGCAACAATCATAAAAAGTGAACAGCCTATCAGTGTTGCTGCTGCTCACATGGAAAGGAAGAAATGGGCACCGCCAGCGATATACGGCCGACACAGACAACTGATTATAGAGAGACATAACCTCTCGTGTATGTTTATTTTTTGTGTGTACTTGTCTAGGTGTCGGGATTTCCGGCCGCGCATCCTGAAGTGCTGAAGATTTCACATTCAAATGTAAAACTCAGATATTTAGTCGAGGTTACTTGTTTGGCTTTTACCCTCACTTCGTACTAACCGTGATATTTATCAATCTCCAAACAGTTGACAACACCGGTCGGTGCCTCTGTTCGCCCCGTACAAGGAGAACAAAAAAGATCCACCTACAACTTTATTAAATAGATAACGCATTTCACACTTCAAGTGGCTGGACCTTGTTAGTGTAGGCGTCGTTAGATGTGCTTGGTCCATTGTCCGTCGCTTAAGACTAGAGGCTTAACTTCATCATTGAGTTGCGGAGATAGGGAGCATATTTTCCGTCAAACCTGATAGCCGTCATTAGCTCTGCCTCGACAGTTAATATGCAGCCAGTTTCTGAGTCTCGGCCCCGATGTTTATGAGCTCTTCGTCCAGGAAGGAGAGGGGGCCTGAGGTGGCGTGCAGGTATACACGAAGGCCGGAGAGGGTGCGGGTGGTTTTTGGTCGTTATTTTCTGTGTTGATTCTGCAGATCATGTTTCGGGGTTTTCCCGCGGCTGTGTCTCTTTGCTGCCGTGAGTGTGAGCCCTATCCTGGTGGTTCGATTTGATAATGATATTAGCTCCAAGGCGTAGCTCAGACGCAGCTGGTGCGATCCCGGGTGAAGTGGACGTTGTCGATCCGTCGATCCTTGGCTCAGCTGATGATCCGGTTGTCCCAGATGGCGATGACCCAGCGGCTCCGATGGTCTTATGTGATGCTATTGAACCAGCTGGTGCTCCGGTGACCGAAGGCAAAGTTTACCCACGTGATCCCGAAAACAGGTGCTTCTTATGTGCAATTTCGATTGTCTGAGTGACACCGCAACAACCACATACCGCTATCCATACACAGGTCGGAATATGGTGCATCATTTGTGTTTAATGTATGCGGTATCAAGTGTTTCTAGCTACCGACTTCCCGTCAGGATAGCGTATTGGAACATGAACTCTGCAGTCCCCTAAGAAATAGTTGATGTGTGGTCATCGCCCGGAGAACACTGAATATGTTTTTCTAGGTGCAGAGAAGCACAACATGTGGGGAATTGTCGGAGTGTAACATCCCGCCCATGTACTGGATTTCAATTTGTTACTAACCTCCCTCTATATGTATCGGAGAATGTTGCAGGGACCATTGCAAGGACCTTTATTCTCGATCGGTCTGTCTGTTATTACGGCAACCCGTACAGTAAACCTGCCCATAGCATGATACTCGCACCGTATTTATCAGGTTACGGCCAGCCGCATCCTTACTTCTCTTTCCCTCTCCTGCTCTTGTCCTTTTCATGGTTCACCTACACAAGCGCCACTTTCCACACTATCTATTTTGAGTACCAATAACAATGCTGCTCACAGACGCTTGGGTGCCACTTCTGCAGCTCATGTTTCACACTCAAAACCTCGATACGGGTCATTGTAGCATTCGGATGCGGGGCTCTATCCCTGCACTGAAAAAAGAACTACACTCCTTACCGTAGACACACGGTCGACAGGAATATGAGCGATCGAAATCACATATTACTAGGTGCGCGATTAGTGGGTAGCTAAACTTGACGAACTTCAAACGCGGTTTCTGCGTAGGTGGGCGTTGCAGTCTGAAACTGAAATTTTAATAGGCTGTTGGCCTCACAACCCCCCGGCTTGCCACGCGTTCTCGATACTGAGTTAGTCTTCTATCATGGCCAAAAAGCACGGTGGTGGAACGCTGGTGTTTTCATAACCTGAAATATAGCGAACGCCCAAAAAAACATGTTGAATGCTACCTCCACTAGTCACCATTGATAGAGTCCTGGTCCGGATTCTGCATATGTGAGGGTGGGCTACCTAAGACTACGTAGTCAGCAGATTCTCCTTGTATTTTGAATAAGCATTGTCCAGTGTCAGTCGAAACACTACGATGACTAATAGGTGTTGTGGGTGACCAAAAATGAGATTGTTTGGTTTTGCGGGAAAGGCTATGGTAGAGGAGTAGGCCTTAGGGTTCATGGTGATTGGTTCAAAAACACTTTTCAATTGCGAATTTGTGGGCATCTCGGTGTCGCGACGTGCACCGTGGGTTACCAGCTGTAGCTACTATACGCCAGCAGGGTATGCTCGATGCTCACCTTCATGCTACCATGGACTCAGGTCCAGCCTCGCGAGCGGCGCGTGCTATTCAGTGAAAGGGCACTAATTCCCTCTTATCGCGTGGTTGGTCAGGTCAGTTCCATATCTCGAGTTAACTGTTCTGTCCACCTTGACGCTTTCCAGGTGCTTGCAACTGTGATATCATTGCCTGTGTAACCCCATAATTAGAATGAAGAATTAGTTTATCGCTTGGGTTTGTGCACACTTGGCGATTGTGACAAACCCTGGGTGGCGTCTTCTGGGTAGTTGAGAGGCACGAACGCTTGTATACCGCGGAGTGGTCCATACTGAGAGCTGAACGTTCTACCCACCGTCACGAGGTCGTTCCTACTGTGTTTAGCGATCGCCCCTGCCTCATGTCCCTCAACCGCGTAACTTGAATGTTGTCTAGATTTCATCGTTATCGTTTGCGCTTGGTTAACTCTACCCGATGGTCTCTATACAATTGCATGTATTTTTGGTCAATATTATTTCAACGAGCCACTTTGTTCATGCCCGTCCTGCTGCAACCAGTGGACGAACTGCCTGTCGTTTGATCTGCCGAGCTTAGACCTGACGGGCTACGAAAGTGGCTGCACCTCTGGTTACAACCCATCTGCGTTTGTGACGGTGAGGCGATCAACGATTCGATTTTCCACACGGTAGCCGCTCATACGCGAAACACGCAAATGTCTTGCAGTACAGTACCGAACACTCAAATGTAAATTGGACAGAACATTTGACGTGAGACGTTTTTTCTTCCCAAAAATATCTTGGTACCGGGGAGCCAACACAGCATTCATAGCCCAGGTCGCACCTTCTGCTGAATCAGGCATCCCGCCCATGTGAAAACCTATTGTTCTCTCTATATGTTATGTGCAGTAGCACATTTTCATTCGGAAATCGCTGTTTCTGCATGTTGGAACAATGTCATGGCTGTCTAACATACAACACCTTATATTGATCAAAGCAGGTAGATATGGGGAGAGGGTGCTAGGTGCCGGAATTTAGACATGTAGAGCGTGGACCCATGAGTGCTACTCGTTCTACACATATTGGTAAAATTCGCAGTTCCTTGCGTATTATCGAACCTGGATGAACAAACGTCAGCCGCCGATCGCCAACCGCAGTCGCCCCTTCGATCAACGCATACGTTGGCGACAGTCATGAAAATCCTGCCGCGCGGATTTCCAGCGTCAAAATGACAAATGAATGTCTTGTATGCCTAGCCAATAGGAGTGTTTAACGGAGTACGAGTACGCGTACAGGTCTAGTCCCCATCGATCGTGGAAGGTGAGAAAGAGATGAAGTATTTTGACCTATTCGTGTCTGAAGCCCGAAAGCCCGCAACCGTTTCAATGAAGCAAACATGATCCCCGTCGGAATCCAAGTTGTTACTCCTCAACTCATTGGCCCTAGCACCAAGAAACTACTGCCAAAGGTTGCCACAATATGCGTAATGGGAGTGTCCACGAAACATGGATCTCCATGATATCTAAATAACCATCTAAAGGAGACAATACATATTTTGCCCCGAACGACACAGAACGCACATGTTTGTTCAAAACCCCGAACGACACAGAACGCACATGTTTGTTCAAAACTATTGTTATTGGTCTATTCCGATGTCTCACGCCAACCCTGTTCTTCTCTGACCTCTTTGAACGCAGGTTGAATGGTACGAAAGTTTCGACCCTTTCGACGAGGATAATTACACGTGAGTACAAGAAATGCCTAAGACGACAAGACCATTAAGTGTCGATATATGTGTGCGCCAAGGTCGAGATGTTCACGCGCACGCCGTCGACTATCGGCTAAATGAACTATATGTCGAACAATTGTCAATATTAGAATTAACCAGCTTCTTTGTTCTTTAGGCTTAATTGCTTGCTATAGCTGGGCACCATGGTGGGGTCGGGGGGAGTACAGTTGGTTTCATGTGTTTTTCAGTCATATAGCTCAACAACCGTGGAACCACCCTATGTGTTTCAGACAACTTTCTGTTTCTACTTCAGGTGAGCGTTTCATGTACGCCACCCCGCTGTTAGCACTCCTCGCGGAGCACGCACAATGTATCCCAGGGTCATGGTTTGGACGGAGTATACACAAACCCACACTAGTGCTATCCTAAGGGATGAAGGTCCAGATATATGATGCGCCAGGTACAACGCCTGCAAAACAGTAGACGACCCCCGTACCGTTGCGAGGTCTCTTTGACCCGCCATTATACATCTACCTCGTGTCCAAAATATCTTTTTCCGACTGCATAAAAACAACAGTGATGAGCCGCGGTACGATCGTAGGGACAGCGCGTTCGAGCCGGTTTTAAAAGTAGATGATGTAGTTTTTCCCCCTTCGGAGCTATCGAGTGTCTGGATCCGACGTGTTCTGTAGTAGACGTATAAGGCAAAACCTAATATATGGGAGCGCGTGTCTAGTTTTGCCCGTATAATTTGTCCAAGTCTGCCTATGGGTGGGTCGGTGTGTTCCTCGCGTGATACGCCTGAGAGAAAGTACGTTATAAACCTACCGAAGAGAGAACGCGAGTCTTAGCACCCCCTTTGGTCTGGTCTATATTCTTTTTATAATTTGTTACGCGTATCGTTACTTTCGTTGGTAAACTCGTTGCAATAATATTCTCGGTAGTCTTTATCCTTCGACACGCAATATATCCTGTATTTCAATACCTGCCGTCCTCTGATATTTTTTATTGTTTTGTAATTAAACACCTCGAGTAGCCTGCGTCTAAAACCTCCCCGTTTTTCGCCGAAAATTCGTTTTGGCTCTTGCAAAGCGCGGCTGTTGCGCTCTACTTGGGCGACGAAACTGAACCAGAGTTCACGCTGATACCGTACAGCCGCCTAATTGAATCATCGGATGGCAGCTCTTCACTAGAGTCGCACTACATGGTTACAACGGTGGTAAGAAGCAACCAGATGCGTGAAGTAGGAAGGGTTTGAACCTCCAGTCAGACCAAGTGTGACTTTCACGGCTGCAGAAATAATGCGCTACTGTGTAATCTACTATACCCCACAACGGTTAGATTACCACCCACCTAGACCGAGCGGTCGTTTGTCCGGTTGTACTTTATACGTTTCTGGGACACGCTATCTACGGGGAGTGCGTTGGGAACAGAGCTTACTCCGTAGAGGAACCTGCACCGTTATTTAAACTTGCGCCACGAGCGGGTGCTGTTAAACCATGACTTGAAGTCCAGTAATGGGACATGGGATGCGTTACAAGTGTCATATTCCCGACTACACCCTTCTTGACCCCCAGAGAGTCGCCCTACGATGTCTCATCAATAATTTTTTCAACGAAATCGCCGGTGTTGAAACCATCTCCCGGTGGTTGATCACGGAATGTCGTACTACGTCCCACCCCGACGTCATCGCTCGATAGTGCTTCGCAACAAAGAATATATGCGAAGGTGTTTCTGTCATGGTATCCATCCTTGTGCTGAGCAGCTATTAAACGTTCGTGAATATCGCCCGTTAGGAGGAAGGGGCACCCCACGATCAGTCAGGAAGTCCATGAATCACGAATTTCTCGGCACCCTAGGGGCACGATTAGTGTCGTCACTTAAGACTCCCACAAACCTAGGCCGTTGTGTTGTCTACACAAATAGGCCGTGATGTTGTCCGCGGTATACGTTGACTTTTCCGAACGTGTTGAGTTTGGGTAAGATAATTAACTTCTCACTCGGGAAGGGCTCAACGTTGTTGTGTGCACCGCCATCGTAATATGCGTCGGCGACCAACACCGGTGATTCCACGGTGATGGTCGCTGAACTTCCTGCAAGCTTGACCCTAACCTGAGTTGTGTCGTGTGCTACGTTTGCCGTGCGTGACTTTCCTCTCTTTGTCAACACGTATTCAGACTTTCGGCAAGACAACCAGATACCCTCTATCTGGTGACTCTACCACCAGCTACCCCATCCTCACCATTGCTACAAGTGACTACGTTGACTACTCGCGGTCGGTAAGGTCTCCGGTTACGGAGTGATAATGTCGGCGTATGCCTATGTAACCTCGCGGCCTGTTCTTGACAGCATAAACAACCAACCAGTTCCGTAGATACCCATAAGTGAGGGACATTCGCGCAGCAACTCCTCCCAAACCGGACCAATGTCGGAAAAGCAAAAGCGGGAGAAGCTGTTTCAGCGACGTGTGAAACGGCATGTATGTGCTGCACGTTCACTCGGTTCATCATATTTAGTAAATACTCCGGAGTATATAATACGGCAATCTGCTGTTGGAGCGGAGGGGTCGGCCGGAGTCCTAGCACGATAAATTTCGTGGGATTTCGTACCAATGTTTCATTTTGACCCAGTCAATCGTATACGATAGTCTCGTAGCAAGCGACGTAGTAGGTTCAACGAGAGACGTCAGTCACCTAAATGGTAAATGTCAACTCGGCACTGACCAAGGTTATTGTAGAGGGGTACAAGGGCGGACGCCGCCCGCTACGCTCGCGCAAGCATGGTTGCACCCAAAACATGTAAAATGGGCAGAAATAAGAGGCCCATGGTTTGGTGCGAACTTTGAACTGATAATGCCAAGAGCTTCTTGTGCAGAGCTATTTGTCCTGAAATGTGCTGGGCGCTCGTTGGGGGTGTCACGTTCTGATCGGTTGTACAGTTTACGGGTGTTAGTTTGGATCGGTGAAACACCATGGGACCGAGAGAGGTCATCAAGTGAAGAAACAATTTAAAATAAGAGTGCACAACAACACGTATACGTGGCAATGCTGTATGCTCGAAACAAAGCACAGCGCAAAACAACACAGCACCGCAGCCCAGGGCAAGGCACCGCACCGCACATCAACCGAAACGGCGCTGCACTGCGCTGTTGGGCTCTATATAGATGGGGTTGTCTGGACCGGGCGTGCATTGTGATTCAGCACCGTATTCTGGTGTTTAAGAACCTACCTGTTGTAGTAGTACCGGTACCCGGTACATGGTATTGAATTTTGACCGAAAAAATCAAAATCTGAGGAACGCTGAGAAGCGGTGTTTTGAGGAAATCGGTATTGTTGGTAAGTAGCTCTATAGGAGTATCTACTAGACCACAGAGCGAGGGTGACTGGGGGGTCTAATGGATGGACTGTCGGCGTCTGGGCCTGGTTAGTGCGCGTGGGTTTGACTGCCGGTGTCACCGTAAAAAACGTATATATACACAGGCGTATAGCAAACCCCTCCATCTATGCGACCTAAAGATTATGTTGAAAAAAAACCTTTCACCCCCCCCCCCCCCCCCCCCCCCCCCGCCCTCCGCCCCTTCCGCCCCCTCTTGATCAGACCCAGGCCCCACGTCCTAAAAACCTCCGCCCTCCCCTCACCGATTATTCGACGTACAGGATTTACCTGATCAACTGATGCATTTCCTTCCACAGCTGTCAGATTTAGTCCCCCAAAAAACGGGCTTGGTTGTTTCCTCGCAAATACGGATCAACATCACCCTGTTGACCCTGATAGCAACACTGTAGTTTGCAAGGGGAGTCGCCGACCTGTATCCTCAATAAGGACACACACCCCGTAATACGCGCGATCGGAGTGTCTCACACAGCTTGCAAAGATATGTTTCGACACAATCTTCGATCTCACAGGTGGAGTGTATTTGTATTTTTATAATATGTATGGAAAATGTATTGACAGCAGAGTCATAGAAAAAGGAGTCGGTGCGAACAGTTGAGAAGATCGACTTTGTGCTCAACTGGATAGACTGTCCGCTCAATAACACGGTGTTGGTCGGTTCGAATCCGGGTGTGTCATCGGAAAAAAAAGATTCTCGTCAACAGAGCATTGCTTCAGCCAACCGGAGAGGAGAATATTTTATAACGTTACAGTGGAAAATGAATGCCTCGTAACAAAAAAAGCCTTGATAGCACACTCACATATAAATAGGACGGTGAAAAGCGCTGAGAAGAACACCAAAGACTCACTATGACTGTATGGTCCAGCAGATAGATCGTCTGCTTATGGTTTTGGTCTTCGTTGATCGGAATCCGCATGTAATCGTGAAAAAATATATATTTTCTGCATCAAGAAAGCATTGATTTATTCAGCCGTCCGGAGAGAAGACTGTCCTGAAATTGGTGCAGGAAATGGCGGCCTCTCAAAGCCTCTCAAGATATGTTTTTTTTGTAAGTGTAAATCTATATCGAAAGCGCCTTACACTCCGGTGGCTCAACGAGTGGCTACCCCGGGATAGCCTGTGCATGTGTGTGCGTTAGCTGGGCGCTCGAACAACGTTTCTAAATTATGTGCAGTGGCTCGCGGCAGCGGGGATTGAACTCGGCATCCAAACAAGCCGTATCCCCCTCTACCGTTGCCAAGGAAATTTCATGTTTGTCGTGGTCGCTGACGGCACTCTGATTGCTCACGACGCTGGTCGGGTGATACCGAAAGCCGCTGCATTTGGCGATTAGACGAAGTAAGTCAATTTCCCATACCGCAACATCTAAAATAACCAAACTATGAAGTGGCGGAGAATCCTCTCCCAAACGCGGTTTCGATCAAAACATGTCAGGTACATATCGATCGGAGCTCTCCGAACACAAATCCCAGTGAGTATCCACATCGGCCAACGTCGACCATACGCAGTTACACCCCTTTATACTACACCCTAGCACGAGTAAACATGAACTTTCAAGAAGCGCCCCTGGTTTTTTTTTGCAGCTTTGAGTGTTCACGGATTGATTGTGACATAGATGTTGCGGTACGAATGCTCATGGATGATTAGATAGTTCAAAGCTCAACCTCATGACACCCGTATCCATCGATCATCATATCATGTGACCAAGTAAAAAAATACAGATAAGAATAAGGGAAAACGCTATCTCCCACCTTTTGGGTTGTATAGTGACAATTATTGGCAACCCGCTTCATATGTCACTACTACTGTTGAGCCTTGCTTCCCAATATCCGAGACATACCAGGTAAATGACAACTCACAGTTTTCGCAGAGAAATGTCGCTACCAGCGGTGCCCTTTTCCAACGCTGATCATCCGAGATGTGGGAAATACATTTGTTTTCTACCATGTTCGTCCACGTTGCAAACCCTCCAACAAGACAAACGCTATCCAGATCGAATAGACAGAAACCCAACTAAACTATCAACTCTCGTGTTCTTGTCACGTTCATCTAAGCACTACAACATCGACATCGGATGAACCAACGTGTCTGTATCGCATATAATCAACCTCTACCCTTGTGCAAGTACAAGATAAGACACATATCTAGCCAAAAAGGAAACGTTTCTTCGGACCGTGAATAGCCTCCATGCTGACTACAAAACGGTGGACCAAATCACCATCGGCATATGATGAAAAAAACAACGACGGTAAATGCTTTAAAATATATATGCGATGTTCTTCCCAAGGTTTTGTGGCAACTTCGAAAAACTCGTGTTGACCACGTTTTCCCTAAAGCTATCACCACAAAGGATAATATCTAGTATGTTCAGTCCACCTTAACGATGGGCTCACCGTTTCAGCCTCCTGTCATTCAACCCCAAATATATATGTATATATCGGTACTCGGTTGCAGAGAAACAGACATCCAACGGATTTATGATGTTTACACCGCAAAATACACGTTTATAGTTCCTATTTCTTAGTTGCAACTTTTTATGACGCGAAGACGGCACGCGTTTATATCATACATTTTCTACATGTCAGATGTAAGAGGGAGGACATCGTCGAAACACATTTTTATAGCATTGCCTGATACTTCGATTGCGCGTATTTCTGGGTTCATCTATGCCGTACACACGCAATTTCGACCTCCGCGTTTTCCCTTTCACGCCGTCCTGGTCTAACAAGATTATGGCAGCGACACAGACAATTTGGACGCTAAATATAGATTGGGAGACATCATAATGGCCGATATCAAGTACACAGATGACAAAGGCCACAACTCCTATGTAACAGACGTGTAGTTCAAAACAATACATATAACATCGCACTGTTTCGTCTAGTGTCTGAATAAGCAACAGCGGCAAAGTTCTGTGCACCCTCCGGACGTTGACACCAATCTCTTTTCTTCCAGGACTACAGCAGCGACACGGACGACGGCCACAACGACTCGTATGCACAGGCCGATGACTCGTATGCAAGGGGCTACCTACACCTAACTCTTACTCAGGGCACGTACTCGGTAACGGATATTCGAGACATCGACCCTGACATTGGCAATCTGCTCGGAAACATCGGCGGCTTCTGGGGTAAGTTGTTCTGTTTCCGAACGCCTCTGAGAAAGCTAGCCCACGTTCGCGTTTTGTGCGTTTTTGTTTTGCTGATAGTTATGAGATAAAGCTGTGTAGCCTTGGCATCGTTTACAAAAACCGACGAACCTCAAAACGGACGTTCATATCGGCTGCAGATCCAAATAAAAGCAAGGCCGTGCGTTACGGCGTAATCGTCTATTTTCGGGGAAGGTCTGCCAGTCGTAGAATTCATTTATTGAACTGAGGATAGCCTAGGCAATGGTCACCTTCTAGGAGACGTAGGTGCCTTCCTGTGAGTGTTCGTCAGTCTCCAAATGCCATGAACAGACGCACGGCGGCCGGGCGTGTAGGCCGGATGTCAGATGGGACGCTCGTAGCGGAATACCGTCATACGCAATCCTCGTGTAAGCAGTAACGGTCTCGTGCGGCCGATGCTTCCTCCATACTTTAGGGGTGTTCGTATATCTGGCTGTGTTCATTTCGGACTGAGCAGGACTGCCACTGCCGGACACCAATTTCATCCGCATTTGAAGATATACCTGACCGTATCACTGTCTTTGATGCGCTGGAATGAGTAACCATGCGAATAACTCCCAGGTCAAGGTTTACATAAAAAGGTACAGAATGTCACAAATCGGAACATGTCGACGGTTCCAACCCTGTTTGTTTATTCCGACAATGTGTAGCATGGTGTTGAGAACAAGTCACTTGCGACGTGAAAAAACCTCAATGTAGGGATTAGTGCAAGATTAACATGATGTAGGCTAGTGAATCAGTTGCAGATGCCTGTCCTCTGTGCGTGAATTGCGATCTTGCAACGTGTGTGCCCCTTTTGCTGCACGAGTTCCCCACCATCTCTCGCATCCCCTGACTCGGTTCTTCTCGTACGCCAGAACTGGTGCTCGTTGCCTGGGGAGTGTGCTTCATCGCCACGAGGGTTGACATACCTACCCACAGAGGACGTAACTTCACCAAGGTGATTCGGAAGGCGAAGAACATCGCCGGTAAGCGAAAGAGGCGACGGTCCAGCACAGGCACGGAAGCCTCCGATGCAGAAGAGTATGTCAACGGACCGGCAGAATGGAGTGCCGAGGAAAAAGCTTGCCAAGACGTTTCCCGCGGTGACGACATAATCGTAGTGCCACCGGTGAGTGTGAATTTTGCAATGAGAGGGGGTTGTACAAGTTAGAGGCACAAGTTGGTTTTGGCGATGGCGATTAAAAACTAATTGGTAAGTACGGGTGTGTGGCGCAAACGACGCGTATTTGGTGATGTCACTACAACATCGGCGCGAACGAGATGGCGTATTACCCATCTGATAATGTCAGCTGACCCCTATGTAGAACCAACAAGAACCCTTCTGTCTGTAGCACCCGTCAAGAGGTAATTGGTGTCGAGCGATGCATCATCTCACCCGATCCTGATAACTATTGTAGACACCGAGCCATACGTTGTAATGCCTTCGGTATTTCATCATAATTCGATGTATACAATATAATTTCGAAACGATTGCGTGTGGCACTAGGTGGCCCTTCGGCAAGTACATATTCGATGCATTTTCGAAGGCGCGTTGGATTACGTAGACATTCTTGCGAACATCGATAAAAATCATGGCTATTGAAAGAGGAAATCTGGGGTAATGAAAGACACCATTCGTGTCGCTGACACCGTACACAGCATACAACTTTGTTCACGGAGGCACCAACTGCCAAGAGTTGTTTATAGCGTGGTGGATATGCACAATCGGACGCGAGTCGACCAGTAAAAAAATGCCAGTGAAAAAAATGCTCATTTTTTGTCGTAATAAAAATTGAGGCGCGTGCCGTAGTGGGGATGGGGGAGGAGGGCCAGCTAACTCTCCCCGTTACTAACTAATATATAGGGAGAAATGGCATGATGATAGAAACATATAGAATATTTTTAGAGGTGATGATAACAAAAAAAGAAATCGACATTCGCCGTTAACTCGTCTTCCTCGGTAAATGGCAGGAGCGGACACATGCATTTCATTTTGCCTCTGCGAGCTGTGGCTGACCTTGTATTATTTTTGCGGCTGTGAAAATTTGACGCTCGTATCCGTCAAACGACATATTTGCCAACCATTTAGAGGTTGTCACGTGACAATCATTTTTCGAGTGCAGACGACGGTTTTTCTTTATCCCCGATGTACTACGGCGAATTCTCAGTATCATATCTACATCCATATCCCCCGAGCAGAAAGTGTTGACATAATCGGCAAGCGTCAGGAGTTGAAAACAACCCTTCAGATGGTTACATGTATGTCAATGAACAGACCACATGGCGTCGTCTACATTGCGTTACAAATATTTCGTACCAGAAAAAGGACCAGAATCTGTTTTATACGTGGCCTGTGTCGGGGGTCGCGTATGTGGTACATATTACTAAATGTTGCGGGTGTTTTTCCTTGCATATCTCTTCAGAATCATCGGTGCGTGCATGACATGCGTGGAATGGTCTCTGGACCAGAGCCTTGTTTTTGAGGGTAGCCCCGTGTTAGTGGTAGAGTTTAGGCCACTCTCTCGCAGGAGTAACTGCATCAAGGACGAAAATCCTCAGGCCGTTTATTCATTGGCGCAAGGTAGGCCAAAACTCCGCTCCGGATTCATACTGCCAGTTTTCACCAAACGAGAACCGCAAGAGCTCAACCGAACAGGAGGGTCACCGGCGGGAATGGCACCTAGCCACTGCAAATGAAAGCACCCACACGGGACAACCCTACCGCATTTTGGTCTGCTTGAGGTTGATACGAGGTTTGGCCACGAACCAAAAACAATGTACATGGGAAATCATTGTGCCTCAGTCGCCCTTTCGGGTTCCGGCCATAGCTCCTAAAAAACATCAATCCTGCGAGAGAACGTGATATGGTTCTTCGGCGATCAACCATAACGTAAGTCTAAGGCATGTGCCCGGACGTATTGAACCCCAGGGGGGGCATCTGCTGTTTTTGGGACGTCATATTCGAGGTTTGGCCGTCCCTATCACCCAAACCCGGATTTTACCAAAACACAACTTAAAAACCGATGAAAAAAAACATTCGCTACGTGAACAATACAATGTAGCTCGTGATGGCAGAACCTTACGTAATATACATTTCGACGAGAGGGGGTAATCCGATGTTTTTTCGGTAGAGTTAGCAACAAACACCGGTAACATTGGGGACCGGGTAGGATCGTCAAGGGATCAAGCTACCTAACATCAACATCGCTAGAAGGTACGTGCCGTTTTAGTAAATTGTCATAGAGTGGCCGTTGTAGTGTTCATTGTGTCGCGCTTTACGTTTTTCAGCCTTTGCGGTTTTGGTGGGATTGAAGAGCTTCTCAACTATCGACGAGGCAAAAAGACAAGTGCTCGCACCGGTATCGCGTCATGCGTCCCCCCAGTTGAAGAGTCCAGTGCGCCAGAAATTGTCTCGTAAATCGTTCTCCGCTACAGTAGATAACACGGCCGGACCATGTTTCGTTGTGCATACGTTCAAGAATCGGACCGCGTAGGAACCTACCACACATCGAAATATTCACCTCTCTAGTGTCTGGGGCAACCAATGGAACTGCAGCCTTCCGTCGGGCTCCCGTCTATAACATATATTGTCGACATTCGCTTTGATCCACACGTTCGTGTGGTAACCGCCGACCTTACAGGTTAGAGCTCCTGCGGCAACGATCGTATTGCCGTCGTTCAGGCGGACTCCGATCCCACGCGACCAACCGATGCGCTCACCTTCTCTCTCTCATCAACCGGTGTAGTTGCGACCGAGACCAACGCGGCACTTGGCGACGGCGATCGTGACACCTTGTATGATGGGAACCTCGTTAATAGATACTCTCGGTGACACATCTGGAAAAGGTGACGATGTCGGGGGGCACTCGCAGGCGAAGAGAATGTGGCTTAATCCAGTAAGTATGCATGACCCAAGAAAACGGCGGGATAACGGTGATGGCGGACTGTCCGATGAAATGTGTCTGAATACACGAAGTGTGCGCGGTACCTGGAGACGGTGGGTTGGGGGTGATCACGACCAGCTCTCTTCCCCTTGAGACGGTGCTGTGATAGAGATTGTGCGTTTTGCTAAACTGCTGAAACTGGTAGCCACTACGGAAACTCCGTGCAAGATGTTGTGTGTGGTAAGATGTCGCTCGTTCTACGGCTTGGCCAATTGGGCGTTCATCGTAGAATATCATGCCATGTGTCGCCTCATGAGGTGTGCGCTTAGGTGTAGAAAACCGCAAACGCGGAGGTTACGACTCTTGTGCATCCCTTTTTTTCAGAGTAACCCATTTTTTGTCTTGGTTCGTAGTCTTCGTGTGAATGGCAAGGGGACGTGGAACGGCTCGGGCAACGATGGAGGTACCACTGTTTTTCTGAACACATTTCCTACTGTCGTGGTTCTTCAACCAAGGATTACACTACCAAATGGCGTTTTTGTGTGCAATATCTTTGTTGCTAATCAAAACGTTGGGCGCACCGACCATGGGATGTTTTTCTGGTTTCATTCGAATGTATTGATAAGGGTCAACGTTGGATGAGGTTCAGGGGTCTCCGAAGTGAGATAACCTCACAAACATAAAGGTGCAAGCCCCGTCGTAGCGTTGGTGGAACGGTTGACCATACCATATTTTGTTCGTACATTTCACGTGCGTCCACGACAAAACGTCGCGAGGAGGAAGCACTGGACACATGACCAATATCTCACTGTCGTCTAAACATGGTTCATATAACAACGGTACACCACAGACATATATATTCCGTATAGCATGGCACAGTGCATGTGGCGTCCAAATCCCATGGTGCAGGTATCGGTATCGTAGAGGGTGAAGTCGTTACGATCGAAGCTACTTTTGTATTTGGGGATTAAGATATAACATATATCCGCGGCGTTGGGGTATTGAGGGGCGATAGTCTATAGTAGCGTATTTTTGTGTGATGTGGTTCGTTGCGCTATCAAGTTCGTTGGTGCGGTACCTCGGTCCAACATGTACGTTGACGCTCCTGCTCGAGGGACGTATTGACCGAGGGCGATACCCATCACGCTGGGGTAGCCCCCACACCTGTACATGGGGTGCCATATAAGGCTGCCTCCGACCACAATCTACTGTGTAGGGTATTTGTACCGACTCGCGCGATCGCGAGGCCGGTGGTATCAGCTCCGAGGACTTCGCCTCGTAGTATCGGAGCGCGTTTGCCCACAAAGCAATAGTTCGTTCGTTATCACAAGGGGAAGTGTCATGCCATCGGCCATGGACCTTCTCCTTCGTATTTGACGATCTCAAAAGCTCACATGAAACGCCAATAATGACAATTGTACTTCTTAGCAAAATGTATCCAACCGTTCTATGTTAGGTAAAATGTCCAGTGGTACGACCACAGCGGCAAAGTACCCTCCAAAAGCCCAACTCGGGCTACCAACCACAAGCTGGCTCAGACCGAGTAGCTTTGATGAACATCTCTGTCCGTACGTTGGGCAATGGTCAAGTCCAACACATCCCTGTCATTTTAACCACGGCTTAAGATCTTCCACGTTTGCTGACCGTGGAACACGATTGCTCAGCAGCCGCGTAACCGCCGATGCATCTTCAAGCAAACTACGCGCACCAAGCGTCACCCTCCGATTGCGCATGCAACTTGCCGAAACACAGACCACACATGGCACGTGTATTTCAAAACAACTGTCACCCGTAAAACGGAAGCATCAACCCCGGACATGCTCTGTCCACACAGCTTCATCGATGAACCGCCAGGTGTGATTGCGTCAGCAGGAGCTATCAGCGCCCTGAGCAAAAATTCCAAGAAAAAAAAAACTTATGATCGAAAATTTTGATCAAACCGAAATTTTGATAAAACCGGACCGACCGCGGCTTGTTGCGTGCAGGTGGGTCACCCGAAAACGCCCGACATAACACGTCAAGATGCGTGCGCAAAGCGATGTCGTACAGCCCTTTAGCACAAGCCGGCGTGGATCCATGATCAACAGCGTTATTGACAGCCGCCTCCAAGACGGCTGCACGATCCCGCATTTCCACCTTGGAATCCTGGAATATCATGGCTCGTTGAGACGGCGGCGTCAGTGTGACCTGATCGTCCACGTCGCCTGGCACGTCGCCAACAGGCCCGAAAGCCGTGACAGCCATCGCCGCTCGCAGCACCGCACCATTGTCAGGCCCGCCCACAGAACGAGCTGTAAGCTCCATCCCAGCACCATCTTGACGCCATTTGAGCCATGACATCGGAACTGAGTTTCTCTCTCAGCGTCTTCTGCCCGATGATAACCACATCGCCTCCCCCAGGAAGCATGCTAAACGGCATGGTAAATCGGACTTGTCCCCACATGCTGCCTGAGGCCCTCTACATGCGGTTTAGTCTATACCGAGTCCACGATCGTGTCACCACATCTGCCAGGCTGCACGAATGCTACACGCGTGGCAATAAGAATGCTGAAATATCCAAGCCACTGCTGTGACGTGGTTTCCGGCGGCTGCATCAGGACGGAGTGAAAAACTGGTGCTGCATTGTGTTAACTGGCGCTTTGTAAAACGTGGTGCTGTGCTGCACCGTCTCCGCGAGCCCGTTATTCACTGGCGCCATGTTCTCCCTCGGCACGCGAATGTATATGTAGTCGCTGTCATTCTGCGTAGACGCTTCAAGCGCAGCAGGTTCGGTCTTCGTAACCACAGTTTTTGAGGCGGCCTGGTACCCTCTAGCTCGAGGGGTGGCAGACGCACGCAGGTGCCATCCAAGTTGGTTTGCTCCGGGTATGCTGAGCGGGACCGTTTGTGGATTGCTGCCGCTGTATGGGGGTCTGGCCATGGCTCGGGCCATGGACGCCTTCCCCGTCCTACCCTGCGGGCTTTCGGGGCAGTCCCACTGCTTATGTCCCTGCTGGCAACACACGAAACAATCGTTGTTGTCGTACCGACGATTCCGCTCTGCTTTCACACCGGCAGCGTTGGCACTCTCGCGTGAGTCGTGCCCGTCAGCAGTACTTTCCTGCGGCTTGTTCCCCTCAACAGCCACCGCCTTGGCGTCACGCCGATTTGTGTTTGCCGGCGTAGAGCATCGTTGGCCTCAATTACGGCTTGATGCCGTTGCTGCTTGGCAATTATGTTGAACAATGCGTCATGGTCATGCGTTACGAGATCAAAACGCATTTGTTTTCCCACCATGCCGTGGAACTCGAGTGGCTCGATTCCCGCCGCTATTGCCGCCACCCAGCACCTTGCCATTCTTTAACTTGTACGTACTGCCGAGGGTCGCGCCTCACCACCTCCCTGAGCCCGCTGTCCGCAAGGTATTTCCGCAGGGCACGTTTTAGCATGAACACCCTGCTAAATACCGGCACGCTCGCATCCATCTTCATTCCTCACACGGAATATCTGACGGCAAAAACCTTCATCACTCGTCTACTGCATATCAACGCCAGCAAACCTTTTGAGCCCTTGCAATAGCTCCTCATCGGAGAGGTCGCCCCAGGACTTGCCACCGTAGCATTTATCGGCCACCATCATCTGAGTCGACCAATATACCAGCTCTCGGCCCCTCGCGAGTCCCCGGTCTCCTCTATCTTGATTTGTGCTATGCATCTGATGACCGCACTCCGAGTAAGAAACATGAAATTCACGCATATCTTCGAAGGTAACAACATCACCGCCAAACCAAGGATGTCCATCTCCCCAGATTGTCACCTTGACTTCCGGCTTCAGCCGGCCGCCGGCTCGGCCCCCATGCCCCATCTTGCAGAATGGATTCCGTCAGCGCCCTGCGTTCGTTAAGAGAGTACGTTCTTCCATTGCTTTCATCTGGTGTCCCACCCCGACACGCAAATGTGTGCCTGTCGGCTTCCGAAAAGAAAATTGGTCACCTTTTGGGCCGTAAGCAGAAGTTACCCAGTCTAATAGAATTATACCGACTCGCGCGACCGTGGGCCTGGTGGTATCAGCTGCGGGGACCTCCCCTCGTAGGCTAGAGTGCGTTTGTCCACAATGCAATAATTCGTTCGTTATCACACGGGGAAGTGTCATGCCATCGGCCATAGACTAGACATTCCCGTTTGTATCTCAGGATCTCAAGAGCGCATGAGAAACGCCAATAGTGACAATTGAACTCCCTGACAAAATGTATCCAACCATTGTATGTGAGGTAAAATTCCCAATGATACGACACAGCGGTACACATTGCTTTGTAGCTGATGCACGGGGCTACGATAGAGGCCCACGGTAACTGCTTTGATCGGGTCGTCGCCACTAGAGGTGTTAGATCGTTACATACTTAATCCCGGTTTATCTGTCCGGGTATGAGGGCCGGAAGGAGAAGTGGTCGAAAGCTACACCAACATACTTATATTTTCTAGTCTGGGTTGGGCGAAAAATTCAGGCCCGTTTGCGCGTAGCCCAACCTTCGGTAGTGAAAACACTACTTGTACCTACCTCTGCCTTGTAAGAGATATGCTGTATAAGACCTCGCGAGACGTGCATTTCTCCTGTGACCGGAGGGACACAGAGGGCCACAACACGCTAGCAATATCTTCGCTCGTGTCATGACTGCCAGGTTTTCCTTTAACGGAAACCCAGCAGTCCAGTTGCTGCATCCTACGGGAGAGATTCACCCTGCAGTGGTGCACTATCTTTTTGCCTTGAGGAAGTCTATGCCTCGCTTGGAAAGGGCGTGTAAGCAAACACATAAGTGCAAACTGATGTACAACCCCGTGACCCGCGTCAAGAAAACAGTCGTTTTCTCTAGGAAAATGGGCAACACCTCGACGAATTGGTTTCAGGATCCACGTCGTGGTTCAGAGAAATATGTTCGGCCAATCATAGTCACATCTGTAGTAGCACGCGTCAAAACCTTCAAAATTGCCATACACCACACGGAGCGTAGCGGTCTCGATTGGCCAGACATCCGTCGGTGGCACCAGAACACGGTGTTTGCTGTTGACCTTGACGTGGATTGAGCGTTACAGTGTTCACATAATCTCCGTCGAAGCGATGCCGCTCGGAATATGACGGAACCTTTCTGAGGGCATCTAAGGACTTCAATATCGTCAGGAATACGAGTCCACACTTGGGCTCACCGCACTTTATTGTGATAGGTTTAAGATTCACGGGGCTTCGTGTAAGTGTTTTTGCTAGAAACGCTCGGACAACACACGCATACTCATTTGAACCTGAGCTCCACATATCCACGTAGCGAAAACTCGGGCAGTTAGATCAGGAATTCCAGAGTCGGCGATGACTACTGTAGGTAACGAAGGCGATGTCTATAGGTCAAACGACCGTTACAAGGAAGTAAATATCTCTCTTGGTCCTGAACGTTTCAATCACGACTACTGTATGTAGCAGATAATTCATGGTACGTTTATTTCTTCGTCCAGTATCGGTAGAGATACACCAATTGTTGTCTGGAGCTCTCTAATTAAGAAGCTCTAGACTATGCCTCACGCAAACACGGTATTGAAAGAAATGTAAGGCCCTACCACACCCAGAATCCCATGGCCAGACATACTCGACCATCGATTAATGTATTGATAATTGGACGATTTTGGGATAAGTCTCACCCCGTCATTCATTTAGCGTTATAGGCAAAATATTGTACTCTTTTGTATCACGCATTGTCGGCAGAAGATGCATCAAGTCAAGCTCATGATACCTGAATTGGCTATTTGCGTAGCCACAAGTATTTGCCTTTCCGCTAAAACTGACCCCTCTAACCGAAGGGAGCACATGCGATGTACACCATAACATTGTTGTCATTCTCCGGGTCATGCTTTCCACGAGCACCGTGCAACACGTCTCGGCAATAATTCTGGACAAACACAGCGGGTTGCATGGTCCTCCCAAGTGGTGTGGTTTTCCAGATGAAGCATCCGTCGTCCGCGGAGAACGACATATGACACCGCGAGAGTTGAAGCAGGTGCAACAGCGGTGCCCTGAGGTGGTGAGTGGCGAAAGGGGGGGTTATCCGAATATATATATATATCGGTCGATGTCGTCTGAATAAGTCGAACACCTCCGCCAAATAGTGCTACTTACCCCGCCCTCGGACGATTCGCTGTACATGTAGATACAATCCCGTTGAGTTGGGGCTCGTGCATACCTGGTAGGCTGGTAGTTGGGCCGGGACATGGTCGCCTTGTACTAAATGGCCGTATTTTCACAGTAACTCACAACGTGTTTGCTGTGAAATGGACGACAATTTTTTTATTTTTAAAATATAGCCCTACACTGTACCGTAGTACAGCTCGTTAGCACATCTTCATGTCACGTTGATTAACCCCCGGGGGGACTTGTCATTGGCAGTATAGAGGAGGTCGACCAATAAGACAGAATAATGAGCAAGGTAAGTGTGTGCATTTTTTTCGAGACTACGCTTCGCAAAATGTCTGGTATAACGACTCCTTGACTGTAATATACTGGTTTGTAGATGCTGCCCTATATTTCCTTCGTGTTAACCTGGTGTATCATATTCAATGAACTGTACAGAGCGTACCGTAAATAGCAATAAATAAACACCACCATAACTTCTGAGCGGCCCCTTCGGTGCAATACATAGTGTTTTCGCCATCGTGTGGCTCGAAGGTAAAAACAAATTTTTGTCTTGAATTAGTACGAATTAATTTAAACTTGGCGTTGTATGGTACACCCGTGTGAATGTGTGCCAAGGGGGACGGGTGTCGCATGAAAATCATAATTAAAACCTCAGCAATAATTGGATCAATTTTTAGCAGTGGTAGACGTTGAATGATTAATTCAGCGACGTTCGTACAGATAGTCCATCCGACTTGAGTCTGGTTTGGTGTTATGTATTGGATGCCGATACCATTATATGAAGCATATATGTCTGGTGTAATTATGGTAAGGGATTGATAAATATGCTGTTCGGGTATTTTAACTGCGTGTTGTCTGCCGGCAGGGTTGCCTCATCGCCAAATTATCATTGTGTGGTGCTAGTTGACATTGTTGTTGTTCTAACATGAACTCGCATAATCAAGTCCGTGGTCCCACAGGGCAGGTTCCGGACGCTCTGAAGTGGAAGGAATGCCCCAGGGAAACCAAAAGCACAAATAAAGCCAACAGTGGTGCACGCATATATCATAGCTGGCGCAGTTCGTGCGTCCGCCAGGATAAAAAAGTAAGAGAGGTCGGTACTGGCATATTCGTCGCACTTCTCGCACCTGGAAAAATACCGAGTACACCACTTGCCTTCCAGAAATGACTACCACGTATATGTTACACGTGGTACGCATACGCACGTCAGCCTCAATTCAAAAGGAAAGAAAAGAAAAGAAAGGAGAAGACAGTTGAGAAAAAAAAAGAAAAAGAAAGCGAAAAAGAAAAAAGAAAATAGCAGACAAAAGAAGGAAAGAAAAGAAAAGAAAAGAAAAGATAAGAAAAGAAAAGAAACGCAGACGAAGAATGGAAAGGAAAGGGAAAACCAAAAAACATAACTGGCAGATCCTATGAACTAACTAAGAAAAGCATTGGGCTACTATTAATAGAGGGTATCAAGTGTATCAATGGCACTGGGTGGAGAAACCAACGAGGCGAAGATTTCAGGGCGACGTTAAGCTAACTTGTGATGGCCATTGGAAGGCCACGGGGCCAGACCCAGACCTCAGTCTCATAAACGTGACGCCCCCACCCCCCCCTCCTATTCTTCTATCCTCTCTTCTCCCCTCCCTCCTCCCTGCGTCCCCCCCCCCCCCCGCCTCCCCCCCCCTGGCAGGTTGAAGATGCCGAGAGTGGGTGGCGCTGCCGCGTATTGCTCTGCAGCTCTATATCGCTTCGTATCATCCAGTCCCGCATGAACGACTCTGATCTATTCTCTACCGGTTGAAACCATCTGCCAGGCTTCTGCCCATCATTTTGCCACCCTTCGAAATTCATTCCAAAGGCCGACACATCCTCTTTCAAGTGCACCATGCAGTCCTCTTCTTGCCCCCCTGAGTAGCCCCTACCCCCAACAAGCGCCCCAAGCATCACCCTCTGTGGCAGATGCTCCTGCTCCATACCCGCTACGAATCCAGCAAAATACATATATTCTACGTTTGCGCAAACTCACCTCTATGCCTTCGGAAGTTGTCTTGGCAAGGACGTTGGCGTACGGTAAGGTGCGCTCGTGCGCGTTTCCGCTTCCGCTATCCGAGTAATCGGAAAGGCATGGAGAGGTGAACCCGTCGTAGCTTGTCATGGTCAGCATGGTTCGGGTTCCAGGTCATGCAACCGTAGAGTAACGTCTCGGTCACCCCGGCTTTAAGCAACCGCACATTGAACCGTAAGCGCACCCTCCGGGCGATTGTAGTACCGCTGGAAGCACGCCTGGACCCTATGGATTCGCCGCGTTATCTTGACACTGAGGTCTCTGTTTGCGCTGATGACCCTGCCCAAATACGCAAACTCGATCATTTGTTTGTATACCTGGCCGGCTGCAACGATGGTGAACGGCACTCTCGCGCCATCATTAATGTGCAGGCACATGATCCCCGTCTTGGCCGCGGAGACCATAAGTCCGAAAGACGAACACGCAGTCACGATCGCCGTCATCATCCTCTCCTACCCTCGTGATGATCTCGATACGATGCCCGCTCTTTAGCGTACAGCATAACTCACCATATCTGCACCTCCTCCTCCTCCTCCTCCTCCTCCTCCTCCTCCTCCTCCTCCTCCTCCTCCCCCCCCCCCCCCCCCGCCCGTCGATTTTGCCTACGCGTGAAGTGCCCTTGTTCTCGACATTCTCTTTCTGTCGTTGGAGCTGCACCATGATGCCCGTTATGTCTGCATCAAGGATAAACGTTTTTTCGGCTACACACAGTACCGTCGTGACAAACACGCTGCAAAGCAATGGCGCGAGCACGCACCCTTGCCTGAGACCTTGCCCCACGTCTAACTCATCCGAACACTGCCCATCATCCGACCGCGCGCATCCTTGCATGCCATATTGGAATTGGCGGACGGCAGCGAGCATTCCCGGTGGGACACCACAACGAGCAAGGACATCCAACAGAAGGGTTCGGTCGACGGACTGAAATGCTTTCGTGAAATCGACAAAGCACAAGCACAACGGGGCGTCTTTTTTCCGCGTCAGTTTCTGCTGTTGTCGTACTGCGAATATTAAGTCAGCTGTCGAGCGTCGGGGTCTAAATCCACACTGTTCGTCCGGCAGAATGTTGTCGAGTTTGCAACAGTCACTCAGACGACCCACGATGACATTGAGGAGTCCTTTGCCGGTGTGAGCCACGAGGGAGAGGCCACAAAAATTCCACACTCAGCCGATATTTCTTATAGAAAACCCCTTTAACCGTTGCGTCTTTCTACTGTTGCGGCATGACACACAACGACGACGATATCGTAGACCTTTCCGAGAGTGTTCAATTCCCCTTCGTCGGCCAAAAACCTTCAAGAGCTCGGCCGGGAGGCCATCGGGCCTTACCGCCTTTCGGTTCGCCAACCCACGGATCGCCTCATCTACTTTACACCTAGATGATACATCGTCCAGTGGTCTGCACGGGGGGGCAATGCGTAAGGTCGTCCGCAATGCCAAGGTCAAGGGTCGGCGACTTGATGTTAAGCAGTTTATGAAACCATCTCACCCACCGCTCGCGGATATAGAGCATTTTTCCGCAGCAATCGTTTTTTATCATTTTTGATGTCCTGCCAGTTAAACGTCTTCTTCCCCTCCGCACCCATTCTCTCCCTTCGCCCAGCTCAGTTCTTGTTAAAGTGCCAACAAGAAGGGGGCAGCAGTCCCGACACGCCACGTCCATCTGCTTTCCTACTTTGATGCCTACTCATGTGGGTTCGATACTAGCCCCACGATTTCCGCGGCGGTGACGCGACACTGCGTCCGCAGACAAGGCTGCTGGTAAATAATAACCACGAGAAACTTTTTGCGTTGTCGCTGGTTTCATCGCCGGTCTAGCCATACCCGAGCGCTGGTTGACCGCACGAGTAACGCCACACACCCGACAAGTGGCTCTTTCACGTTTTGGGGAAACCTCAGGCTCGAGCACCACCCCAGACGGGAAGCAGCCGAGGGGAGGTCGGAGAACCCTAACTCCGAACAAGAGGAATGATCGCATCACGAAATGTGAGTATGGCAAGGCACTCACGAGAAAGTTACATATTAATACCTACTTCTGTCTCAGGAGCGGCTACACCCGAAAACAAAGTATTACTCATTGGTGCTGTCATCCATAAGCAAGAAAGCAGGCACAAGGTGCTGAAGTCCGTCTTACGAGCGGTCCTCGGAAGGGCGCAGTTAATCTTTCATGCGATTCACCGAAAACCTCACACCGATTCGCGCCTGGTGCAAGCAACGTCTGGGTGGTTGGTGAAAACCCGACGTTCTTCGTCCGGCATAGTAGGGATGCGAGGGTCTATTGTCATATGACTGAGGCCATGCAAAAACTGAGTGAACGCCCCCCCATACAGCCTTTGGAATGGCAACGTCGACGCATGAGATCATCTCAAGTTTCTGCGACATGAAACATGAACAAAGAGAGAGGTCTGAATATATGTGCCTGCCCCTACGATGGACATTTTATTATTTAGTTTTTTTTGTTTCTTTACATGCGATGAAGATAAAATTATGTGGAATATCATTTGCTGCAGTTATAGGTGCTTCGAACTTGGTTGTTTGAAACACGTGGTGCAGCTCTCTGTAGACCACCCTTATTAGTACACACCACGCACAATGCCGCGACGATTGAACCCCCCTCCCCCCTCACAGCCTTCATCATTGTACCGTGGGCGCATGAGGTAACATTAGTTCGCTACGACAATAACGGGACATTGGCATAGAAAACTGCCCTTGACAGTACATGATGACTTACCCTTAGAGCTGCGTGTCTTACCCTTCGTTAGAGGGCCTGGCTAGACCGCCAGCAGAGCGCCCTTGCACAAAATACATCTCGCCTGAGATTGATCGTCATGGGATGCGCGCACGGTAGTGTTTTTTCTGGTGAAATATACTGCACAGCAGTATACCGAAGAGGAAATATATGTGATACAATATACCAGGTGTGCGTGGTTCTTAGCCTACGAGATGCCGGATTGGAGACAGACCCGATGCACTTCCCTCTTTTCAATACTTTCACAAAATGCAGAGCATGTTTGTTTTGGTAAGAGGCCTGGCATACAAATGTAGGCACTCGAAAAATACTCCTAACGACGGGATCGCGTGGCATGCGTGACGGAGCACCACTGCTTTAGTGGCTGCAGGTGTTTTGGCTTACAGTTGCTCTGGTTATTTGTATCTGTTTCGAACCCGAGTCGGCTCGAATATATGGAGTTGTGTATGACCATGTGTGACCGGTTATCGGCGATGAAGAAACTTGCCGCAATATGACCGCGACGCATGCTATGGTACAACAACAAATGGGTGCACCAATTTTTATCGGAGCCTCTTCGCCCGAGAAATTATCTGCCCTACCCCCCGATGAACATTCCCATGGCCGAGGCGCACCAGTCAAAATCCAGATTTCGAAACAATTATGTCATTCCAACGATGGTGGGTTAATGAGCAGCGTTCCCCTCCCAATGTCACGTTTTTCGTCAGGATGAGAAGGCGCTTGAATTGCTTGTGACAACTGCTCGTAAATGGAGGCTTTTTGGGGCGCTAGCGTCTCTCGGGATCAGCTTCTTCCTCGTCCTCATCGCAATAACTTCCATCGGATATTTCTGACCGTTGATGAAGGGGAACCATAGGGTTTTCGAGGAATGACCCTCCTGGTTCGCTCGGATGATGAATCCGGGGGCGGTGAAATTGTATTCTGTGCTGTTGAGTTCCGCTCTCCAGGCGGCTTGTGATTGTTGCAGTGAATCATTCGCGAGCACAGATGAAGCAATTTTTCGCTTAACTCTCGAAAATGCCTTCACCAGTATACTTACGATTCTCACACGAGCGAAACCATGGTTGAAGCGACCGCCGTATTTCAACACTAGTCAGGACATTGGGCTAAATCAGACGGTCCCCAATTGGTAGTATTACTGGGGACACTATGGGTATCCGATTGCCGTCACGACTGTTTAGGCGAGTGAATCAAGCGGTGAACGTTACACTTTGGAACTGACGGGAACAATTTTGCCCCTAATTGTTGTAAACGCGGTTCTTGCTATCGCGCTCGTTATGAAGGGGCTGACGGTCCTTGCACCGATACGCAATTGCTTTGTCCCGAATCCGTTAGCCCCGCGATACCCCGTAGGCCAAAATGAGCCCACGCGGCGATGGGACAACCTCGCAGAATCTTGTCTGCCTTCTCTACTGGTTGTGTGGGGCATTGAGTACGTGGCCACTTCACTGACATACCTTCTTGTTAGCTCTTGGCGTGGACGTCATAATGGATGGCAGGCCTTGATTGTCGTGACTGTTATTAGCTACGCCGGATTGCTTGTTTCCATGTTGCCGGGATATTTATAGTGGCCGACAAAAACATTCTGGGAACGAGATTTGAAGCTTTTGCCAAGCCTTTAGTCGATGTTTCGAGAGACAACCATAGGGTTGCATGCTGAATTGTGGCGTGTGTGTTTCGCCATTTTCTAGTTTTGTGGATAGGCTATCGTCAGTTTCTTAGGGGGCAACTAGGCCACTACTAGCTGGAGGCAGCCGTTTCGTCCGTGCCGGGTATGAAGAATTGACGTCAAGCCGAATCAAGCGTAAGATATACGGAATGTTGAACAAATCACATCAATGGTATTGGTGTGTCTCCGGTGAGGTGCTGACCTTCTGTCAAAAAACAATCCTCCGACCTCGAAACCCCCTGCACGACAGCAGTCCCAAACGACAACAACCTCTCGTACCTTCTCCCATTCAGTTTTATGATGACTTGTTTCATTCACCGGCAATGGCCAATTAAGCAACCCAGTTAATGATTGAAGACCCTTGCGCAAATGCCGCCAAACAGCGCAGCGGGGACTCTTAATAGTGCCTGTTCAAAAGTCCGCACAGGCGTCTGAGACGATAGAGGTAGCATCGGTTTGGTAAGAACATTTCCTCAACGTGGAGATGATTCTCCCCAAGTCGTCCGAACCTAAATTTGTAATAGTCAGCCGACACGTTTTCGTACCCAACCCATGAGTCTCATGATCGAGTCGGGCTCTCGGTTTACTCTCATTTATATGTCAGTTTGTGGGTGACGCACGGAGACCATAGTTAGGCCACCACACCCACAGAAGTCAAAACGGTGAACCCCTGCCGTGGCACATGTCCGAACGGCGTCTATTTCGCTCTCCATTGCGCCGTTGGAATCGCTTTGCACCACAGCAACTCTACAACGCCCTTATTCCCAATACCTCCTAGTTTGGGTTCCCTCGATTGAGTACTGCTATATCAAACACTCTGGCAATACTGGTAGAGTCCACTGTCACTTTCGCGGATTTCAATATTCAGTTGGTATGGCCCCGAAATTATCGCATATTTGAGTGTCACCCGGATAAAGTGCTCATCCAATGAGGGAACGACTTGGTTCTGCGTTCGGCATGGGTTTTTCGCACGGTCGAACACTCGGGACGGAACTTTCCAGTCACTTTACGTGGAGAACATACCGATGACATGCCAACCTGAAGACAAATCTGGTTGTGAGGTTGATTTCACATTTCGAAGACGCCTGTTGGCGCTACAACTGTTTTCGGACTCCAACAGAGGCGTAAACTGTCTACGTATTAGTATTTCGTTACCCACTTGTCAGGTAAGTACGGGCCGCCAATTGTTCCACCAGTCTTCAACTCCAAGGGCGCACCGAGGCGGGCTCATTGTACGTCGAACTGGTTCATTGACTGTGAGCCGGTGTGTTTACAGTCTAGGGTGTTGTATCGATATCGCCTCCTATGGTGTGAAGTATTTCTGTTTTCGATTTTCAATCCAACAGGGACGACCTCGAAAATTTCTTTAGAGCGATATGAGCGCGAAACCTCATCCCGGTGGGAGTGGGTCTCGGTTTGGAGAGTTTGCGTGGAAGACGTAGCACTAAGGAAGCTGTTGTAACTTAGAGGAAAACGGACGTTGTCGACCGGTCGACCCATGGCGATGGTGACTCAGTCGTTGCTCAGGTAGTCCCAGACATCGACAATCAAACAACCCCGGGAGACGAAAGGTTCGCGCTGGTCGTCTGGTGATCGAGTGTGATGATGGCCCATATATTCCAAATGCAATTGTTCCGGCCTACGGAAGCCATGTCGAATGGCGGACGCCGGGTGGTGATGCTTAAAAACGCAAAAGTAGCCCATGGCCGAGCAAGCAAGAGTTCCTAGGGTCCCACTTAGAAGCCGTTTCGGTTACGGAATATTTAATGTTTGTCTCCCCTGGTTGTCTTCTTCGAGGTTATACTTCTGTCTCTGTCCATGTTGGCGAAACTCCGACACGCCTCGCGGGGGTGGGGCTATCTGATCCGACGTGTTGGCGCGCGGTGCTGCTATGTATGGTCTGATTGAGCAACAAGCAAAAAATAAGCTCGCAGTAAAGCTACCTCTGCGGCGCACTTATTGAATATTTCATCGTTAAATGGACGAGATGTCCGGGTGATGTTGTGCACTCATGTCCCCCGAGTCAGTGAAAGAGGTTCATCCTTTGACGAAGCACCACATATAACGTTGGACGAGCACTTAATTGTGACGCCTTTCAATGCTCCCCCACGTGATGTCAATGACCCACATGCTGTTGACAATCCCGTGGCTTGGGTTGGGACGCTTGAGGACATAGCCCTTGATACTTATGGCTATTTTTGATCCTCAAGCCGCTGGTGATGACGCCCCTGGCCGTGGTTATGATGCTTCGACATTGTCAAACGATGGTAGTCCAGACCCCAGAGGGTGTTAATGCTCATCGATAACGACGGCAATAGAACAACTCCAGGCGTGCATGCTCCACTGACGCCAGCGCTAACCGTCTATTCTATCAGAGTCGAAGATACCGTGCTGCTTGGAACTATCATCCCTTTGGATAGTTTCATTTCCAAACTTAGATTCCGGTGACGTAGCAGCACAACGACCTATTTCCTCTCAGGATGGCGAATGTTGTCAGCCTCAACGCCAGGGGGGAAGATGAAAAGTGGAGCCTAGCGATGAAACAACCCACCTTAGACACCGAACTTGATCATTCGTGGCGGTCCGGGTGACGCTCCTGTCGCACAGGATCGCAGTTGCGTTTTCTCGTTGGCGTTTGGTTCATGTATGGCATCATGCCTAACGCCGCCTTGAAAGTGCCATTGTCCACCTCATGAGACACTGCTTCTCTCGGCTGAAAGTAGTTACCGCCGTCTTTTGTTGCTGTTCTTGTGAGTGCAAAAACATCCCCCTTCTGCAATTGGATATTTTCCTGGCGGGTTTTCACCTTTTGAAGTTCAAGCAATACATCCTCTGTGCGTGTGTGTAGTAAAATAGCGTACGTGCAGTTCGACACACGTGCAGGCAACTCTAGATTTATCAGAAACGGCAACCGTACTGCAATTACTGAACCCCAAGAGGCTATTGTGGATACAACTTTCAATCGCGCGCGAAATTTCGTCCGGCTTGCCACAGCAATCCCTCTAGAAACCAACATGAATGCTGTTGGAAGGCAAGAGAAAAGTTCAGCACTGAAGAAAGCTTAACGTCGTCTCCATCACAAAGAGACTTCACTGTTACTGTTCAGCTGGGCAGAGAAGATGGACCACAACTTTGATCAGGCCACCACGATCTTTGTCAAAAACATGATACTTGTGCACTCGAGGCGCATGATTTGAATCTTAACTCCTGTGGTATGTTGTGCGCCTCCGTCGTTCATCGTTTTCGCCCGTACTCTCCGTCAAGCGGTAGGCGAGATGCAAGCTGTTCGTGCTTGTCCATGCTATTGTTTTCTGGTTAGCTTCTGCATTGGGTATTCTAAGCGCTCCTCACAAACGAAATATCTAAAACCACGCGAAACTTTAATATGCAGAACGTTAAACCGAGCTATTGTATAATCATTTTTGTGTGATTTCTGGTTTGTTGCTGTCTAGGACACCATAAAGACACATCTTCATAAACGTAATGGGGCGTACACTTGACTGGATGGACGTCTCTACTAAGACCATTCGTCATACTTGTCGCGAAGTTGGGGAATTATCAGCATGTCTCCCTGTCCTTCAGTCCTTCAAGCGGTCGGTCGGTCGGTCGGTCGGTCGGTCGGTCGGTCGGTCGGCAGGTATGTCGGTAGGTAGGTTGGTAGCTAAGTAGGTTGAGTAGGTAGGTAGGTAGAGAGGGAGGTTGGTAGAGAGGTAGATAGGTAGATAGGTAGGTAGGTAGGTAGGTAGGTAAATAGGTACGTAGATAGGTAGGTACGTAGGTAGGTAGGTAGGTACGTAGGTAGGTAGGTAGGTAGGTAGGTAGGTAGGTAGGTAGGTAGGTAGGTAGGTAGGTAGGTAGGTAGGTAGGTAGGTCCGTCCGTTATTCAGTCTCGGTGGGATGATCTGTCGGCCGGATGATTAGTCGAACGGTCGTTCAGTCAGTGCGTCTGTTGGTCCGACGGCCGGTGCGTTAGTGGGCAGATAGGGAGCGGCGGTGTTTTGCACGCTGGATGGTAACAATTTGCTTAAGCCGAGCTTCCGAGAGACGCAAGCTAGAGTAGAGATGCACCCTTTTTGTTGGGTTTCTGAGACTACTGTCTCGAGGAGCCCCACTATCCCTCCCAAAATCCATTTTGGGGGAATGTAAGGAAAAAACGCGGGATGAACAATCGGATGGCTTAGATATACGACGTTTATTCCTGTAAAAATCATTGAAATAACAACGAATTTGGGTTAACAGGTTCCATCAGTCAGGATTTGTTTCAGCAAAGAAGAGCTACCTTCTATCGTTCCACGCGTTAAGACCTGTAGTTCATGCTTCGGTGGCGCCTTGTCGTCCTTGGCCTGTCGGTCTCGCCGCCGTAACATGGTACACTTTTTGTTTGAGTGCCACACCTTCGTGGTATCTGCGAGTTTAATGCAGAACGGACTCAAACCACGGTAGGGGTTAAAGTTTGCGGCGTGGCCAAGTGAGCTCCTCCTGTGAGGAACTACCTGTTCGTGAAGCACTTTGACGAGTACACAATACTGTAGGACTAAGGCATTGATTGAGCTTGGTCAGGTTGTTCGAACGGATGCCTAGGAAGTCATTTTTCGTGTGAGATTTTGAGTTCCTCATGTGAGGAACTCAAGGACTGTCTGCTTCACTCGTACCGTGGGATGGCGGTTTCGTCCTTTATAGATATTCGATAAACTTGCCCGCATTTTCCAAGGCCTGACGGAAGCGCGTACGACCTCAGAGTCTCGTTTCTTCATGCGTGTTTATTTTTCATGGTGGGCTGGTTCACGGGGGTGGCAGCTGGTTTTGGTTTTGCCTGGTGTTTTTTTGCCTCATCGTGTTTTCGCCATTGCTCCAAGCACGAATTAAAGCGATGAGTACGTCATTGTTATATCCGACGATACGTATATGTTCCCCGTTAAACTCAGACGCAAACGCTTCTGACGGCCTTGCAATGAAGATGGTGTACGTACACGCCTCAAATGCCAAGGCTGCGGTGGATGCAGCAGTCCCATTCCCGAAAACGGGTTTGAGCCACTCGCGACAAATACTCCGTACCTAACAGACAAAAACACACCTGGCTTTGTTTTGCGCAGTGTGGTTACCGCCCCGTGGAAGGTTTATGTCTCAAATTACCAACGCTGCACACTAAGACGTAATATGGCAACAGAACAGGAGCGCTACTCGCGCGAATGGCGCCGAGTCACACTGTCAACACCCCCCCCCCTCCCGATGTGACTCCTCAGACAGGGTTATGGCTACACTTACTTTGACCAATGCTACAATAGAGGGGGGGGGTCCTTTTCTGAGGGATGTTTTTGGCAGTGCCCCTGAGCCACGGGGTCGAGCGACGTACCATACCTCCTGTTCCGTCGCAGTCTTAAGCTTGGGTGCATTCACTGCTCGTACGGTGGCGTATTGGGAATTAAGTCATGTCACTGCTGGTCATCTTGGGGACTTCCTGGTACGGAATTGGGCGAACCAACGATCGAGTGGTGGCGACGCGGATTTAGTACGCTGTCTTGCCGGTTCTACTCATGACGCATGCTACGGTAGTGGTATACCTTTTATTGGCTATTCGTTGATGAGGGACGGCGCTCCTTAACCCAAAATCGGCGGAAATACGACTTTTTCCCTATGATTCTCGTTGTGTGCCTAGGGCATGAGACAATTTTCATCCGGGGTGGCCGTTTGTTTTTTCTTCAAATATCAAGTCTTCGCAGAAATCTCAAGCACCCAAAATTGAGGAACCTCAGAGAAAAAAGGGGTGAACCTCCTTCGTAGCACGTGTCTGATCTGATCTGTGGTGTTTTCGTAGGTGCGAAGCCAACCTTTCTGGGGAATAAAGCTGGCGACCTTGTTGAACCTGCCGTCGGCATCCCGAACATTCGGCGACTGTTCGTGGACTGGCTTTTCGGCGACAGTTTTCCGTGATGTCGTAAACATTCGTATACGGTTCTGAATGTTTTCACGGCGGCCCCACCCGGAGGTGATGACAGCGGACGCAAACGTGAGAACGACAAGCTTCCGTCATTTTCTTGACTTCGTAGGATACGCGTCACTGGAAACGTTGTAGCAAAAAAGAAAGGAGGAATCGGCAGGAAGAACATAGAACGTCCTTGTTTATTCTCGTTCGGGATACCTTTCCAAGAAAGATTAAGACTTAGACGGCGTTTGTCGTCAAGCGTGTAGTGGGTTCATGATTAAGACGTGTCGCTCGAGCGGGGTTGCATGATTGACCAACGACGTCGCGTTGGTGACGGGACTCCCTATTCAACAATGGCTTCAGTGTGCTGTCCTTCTTGTGCAAAACGACCTATTGCTGCATAGCTAGATTATGAGTTTTAATCGTAGGGTTGGATTTTTTGTATATTCCAAATAGGGGGTCGATGTTAAGTTTCATGAAACTTTTCACATTTTCTGCAGCGGCGCTGACGCTGTCGCGCGCTCTAAAACAACACCATGAAAGGACAACCCAGCGACACCAATATAGGCAGTGCTCCAGACAGGTTCTTTCCTGTGTGGTGTGGTGTGGCGGACACACCAAGGTGGTTCGGAACATCGTGTCAGCACGGAACAGAGCTTAGATTGCCTGTGTTAACATTGACCCTGGGTATGAAACTGTTAAATACCTACCGTGTAATGAAGCGACACTATACTCTATAGAGGAAGGGGACCTGGTATCCACAGCAAGTGATCATTGCATTCGGTTGACATGGATGTGGTTCTCGGTTCGATTGTTGTACGTGTGTGTAACAATGTGTTTCCGACGCTGTTTTCGAGTGCCTAATAATCACTCTTACGTTACGCGTTGTCAAACGGCGCACCATTTATAGTTTGAAGACTAGCTCGTACAATAATAACACTATTCCGTATAAATTGTCTGGTCGTAGTGCAGTCCAGCAATATGCTGAATGAGATGCCTACCAGATGCTTCACGTGGTTGTTCTGCTACATTAAAAAGGGTTGGTTAGGCAGCGCTATCCACGAGGCCACTAAGTTACTTGACTGAGTGACGCAGTGGATAGCGCTGTATATGTAGCAAAAATCGTGTTTTTGGGTTCGTTAAATCCCACCGGCTTGTAACTAATTCCTAGGCATATCGCCGCTCGCCACGAATCTAGATTCTTGGAATACATGGCCATAGCTCTTCATAGTGTCTTCCAGCGCTTATGCTCGCGAAGACAAATATGAAGTCGGTGAGATTCGAATCCACGATAGGACTGGTATTCGGTATATATGATGTTATTGGACAAAGGAAACTCGCCGCGCAGTTTGACGGCTTAAGTGACAGACAGCCTCAAAATTCTCATCAACTCGTTACAAAAAACGTCACGGAAGAAGAGTGCCGGTTGTCTTGCTTGCTTTTCTGCTCTTTGTGGTAATCACGCTGTGGGTTTTTTGCACGTCCTTCTATGAGGGTGAGCCGTGTCTTCTTGAGCGCGAAGCAGGGCGACGCGAAGCGAGCCATCTCCCGCTTCCTCCAGTCTTCCGACACGTCGACCGAGGTCTACGGCAGCGGGGTAGTCCCATTTTCACCTGCGTGTTTTCAGAGCCATTCGCACCAGCACATCCAAAAAAAGGTCACAAAGCAATTTTTTCTCAGGCAATTGTGTGAAGCGCAGCGTAGCTTGCCTTTCCATCGCGAGAATTAACGTGGCCAAAGACGAGTGCTACGATAGAACTGCACATGTTTTTTTTCTGTGGTTCTTCAGTTTGGGAGCTCAATTCAACTCACCCTCCTGAAAAACCTGTCCGGAAAAAAATAGAGCTTCTACTGCATGAACAATCTAATGGCCTAGGTACACAACAAGAATCATGCAAAACAAATTGGGCGATTTCCGACAATTTTGAGTTAAGGAGCCCCGTCATTCAGAAAACATTTTCGCCGAAAAAAATTGGTATATCTCTACCGTAGCATGCGTCAAAAATATATTAAAAAAACACTCTCAACCTTAAGGCCGCAAGGAACAGGGGGTGGGAGGAGGGGAGGTACTCGCGCGCGTGACCCCGAGGCACTGCTAAGGGAAAACCCACCGGCGGCGCCCTTCACCATTACCTCGGTCCGCTTTTGCCAAGCTCTTGGGCTTCTGCTGATGATGGTGCTGTGCGGGACATGATTTTTCTGTTTTGTCTGCAGGACAGCTGGGTTTCGGATGTGCTGACACTGTGAACAGATGCTGCAACTGAACTGTTTCACCTGAACGAAGGAATTCAACGAGTTGCTGGATTCCCTGTTTGGTCTCACTGACAATATACGTTCAAGGCTTTCACAGGGAACAAGCATCTCGATCAGCCGAACGCACCGTTAAACGCTGTTGGACGTCAGGCTCACACAATTGTTTAGTAAAGCAGACGAAAGCCGCCGTGTATTGTAGTATCATGTCTCCTTCTTCTCCGTTGCTGTTGAGCAACTCGCACGATTGACTCGGTCCCGTCCCCGACGAAAAATACTGGGGGATTTGCTTGCCGTAGCTTAGCTAATAATTTATTGGGCACTATTAAGACGGAGGGAAAACACCACGAGAGCTTAACACCGCAATGGAGCATGGAGGGCCCTCACGCGAGTGAACTCGAGGCACTGTAAGACGTGGCCCCCAAAAGGGAACCCCCTGCGTTAGCCTTGGTCAGTTAAGAAGTTGGAAAATTTCCTAAGGAAGCGTTGTTTAGAAATTTCTCTCGAAAGATCGACTTATACTCGCGCCAAAAATGAATTCACCAACTACTGCACGGGGGGTGCCTTCAATACCTATGACTTCTCATTCAGAAACACCGTTGCATAATAGGCACCAACTACCTGGTATGCACTCTTACGACCTACGTACTCGGGCAATGATCGGCCAATCAATATGTCCGCGCCATTTGATGCGCCCCGGAGCATATATAATGCACGTTATCAAATCATTGATATCGACGAACTCCTTAATACGCAACACTTGCCTACGCAAAGGGCACGATGCAAAGGCCGTGCCCACGCACCGTAGTTCAAAATCTGTAGTGCACAGACAGCTTAAATCACACATCCGTTCAAGCTTACGATAACTGCCTTCCGTCAATAACATGCCTCGTTGATATAGACGTACTGCCCTCCGGTCTGCAACAACATAAAAATTGCCTTTCGCCCACTCTCTTCCACCTCAGATAAGATCACTCTATCTCCAAACATTTTGGGCCCAAAAAAGAAGGCGCCGCTCTGAAACCCGTCTACCGCCAGGGAAGTTGGCGATTCCCGGGTGGTACGTACAGTGGTAGGTAAGGCGGTGGGAATGTATCGGGTGTTCGACATTAGGCGGACAGAGTCGGCACTCACCACAGGAAAGACTGCGAAAGGGTGATCCACCCTGTCGTCGGAGGACAAAACACTAACCTCGATTCATTCTGGCCTCCGCATCTGGACCCAAACTCCCTCTGACTACGGTATGCGTTTGTCATCACTTGTGTTAACAGAGGGGGTCTGGTATTGCTGTATTGCTGTAGCTTCCACCTCCGAGCACAACTCTCTCTCTCCGTGTGGTACTGTCGGCAATCGTTGGGCCAGAAACACATCATACTGTGCAGAGAAACACCGAAGCCAAATACCGTGATCAACGGCCGATTTCGCCGCAACCACTCTCTAACCAGCCTATTGAATATGGGGTGGCCTTTCACGATAGGGCGGTAACTGTTTTGCAAGTGCAATTGACCGTCGGATACAGGCCCCAGTACTGCATCATATACTGCGATGTTTTACCTGCTACACGGCTAGCTGATGCAACGAAGCCGGCAAACTTGTGTGCTCACTCGTTTCGCTCAATTTATCCCCGAAGGTCACCTGCTGGAGTCCTACTGACGGCTGAATATTGCATGTCAATATATAATGACCTGAAGACATCCTGGATAGGCTACCTGCAGGCTGGCACCAGTACTTGACCACTTGACCTGGTCGTCCTCGGCAGCGGTTAACGTTCCATACTAAGCCTGGCAATCGACATAGCCGTTCGACGTTCTCGATCTGCCTTTACCATTACAAGGAACATATTTTTGTGCACCTCACTCATCGCAGTTGGCTGTCGAAATTTGGACGGTCGCTCATACATTTCCCTGGCTTTGCTCATACATCTATTGCCACGTACCCGGCCATGGAATTTCACGGGCAATAGGTTGGTCGACCTCGCACACAGTCAGCTGCCGCAGTGAAGCCGGCCATTGGATATGACCGCCCGTGTAGTTCAATCTGCGCCCGAAGGTGATACGCTGCAGCGCGGGCGGCCACACGACCTGATGCAGTGGCTGGTCGAACGAACATCCAAACTCCAAACACAATAGACCAGGCGGCCAACTCACCCGATGGATTGCCTGGTCGAAGAGAAATCCAAACGTGAGATATTGCAATGAGGTCGGCCACACGACGTTATCAATTCGCCGATTGAAGCAAGACCCAAACGTCAGCCGTCTAAGCGAGGCCGGCCACGCAGCAAGGCCGATTGGCATGTTGAAGCTACCCCCAAACGTTAAACTCTGGAGAGATGTAGGCCACCGCACACGCTCGATCGGCTTGTTGAAGTTATCTCCAAACGTTAGAGTCTTCAACGCGGCTGGCCACACAACCTTGGTGATCGGCTTGTTGAAGCTACCCCCAAACGATAGAATTCTAAGGGAGCTCGGCCATACGACGCCCTCCACCGGTCGGTTAAAGTCAGCCCCTAGTACTAACCGGCGCAGTAAAGGTGGCCACACGACTCCTTTGATAGGCCCATTAAATCTATCCCCAAACGTCAAATGCAGAAGCAAAACCGGCCACACGACCTTGTCGGAATTTAAACGGCAGGGCTCATCCAGTAGAGTGTTCACACTCTCCACACACATCGTTGCCTGATCGAACAGGGAGATTCTTCTTCTCCTCCTCCGATCCTCCATCGCCGGGCGAGATAACAAGCGCTGGGTTGGTCGCCTATAGATATCGCCTTCGCACACTGAGGTGCTGAGGTGCCGCAGCAAGGCAGGCCACGAGACCTGAACAATTCGTTGGTCGTACCCGCCCAGCGATAGCCGTCGGAGCGATTCCGGAAAGCTTCTGCCGATCGTCTGGTTGAAGTTACCGCCAAGCGTTAGCTGCTGCAGGGTAGCAGGCCACTTGACGCCCTGAACCGGACGGTTAAAGGTCTCGCCGAACGTAATCTGCAGGAGAGACGGGGGCCACACCACGTGGCGGATTGGACGATTGAAATCCCCTCCAAACGTCAAAATCTGGAGGTTAGCCGGAAAAACTCCATGTTGTACCTGGAGTTTTCTCTGAGGTCGATGGTCCTGTTGAAGTTGACGGCCTGGTTGACGCTGGTAGCCTTCCATGATCATGTACCCAAGGGGATGATCCACATTTGACCCTCTCGGCAAGATTGGACGCGCGGCGGCTTCAACGGATGTGTCGAATCCATCTCCGAGCGTGAGTCGCGTCAAAGATAATGGCCATTTGACAGACCGGAAATTGCGGGAGCACTCACCGAGGTTCAGCTCCCGCAGGGAGGGCGGCCAGACAACCAAACTGATCTCGTTGCCGAGCCTACCCCCGAACGTCAAACACTCTATCTCTGAGTCACCCCATTTAACCATGTGGAGTCTCTGCTGAAACTGAGCTCCGAACGTTAGATGCCGTAAGGAAGCCGGCCACACCACCTGATATATCGCCTGATTGAAGTGAAAACCAAACGTAAGGCGCTCTAGTGAGGCAGGCCACGCGACACCCTTCACAGGTCGATTAAAGCAAAAACCGAAGACCAACTCTTGGAGCGAATCCGGCCAGACGACATCCGCCACCGAATGGTTGAACGAAAAACCGAACGTGATCTTCCGCAACGAAGCCGGCCACCAGGCCCTGCTGAAACCCGAGCGGCGCCCCCAGCAGGTTAGCATGCGCGTTAGCCTCGAAGCTATCCCGCCGCCATTAGCGTGGAACGCGTCCCTCCCTCCTGAAATACACGCTGGTGGAAGTTCCCACGTTATGGAGCGCACTTCTAGCGCCGGGATACACCTCGAGGCGTGGCGTTTTTTCCGGGACGCACGCATTCGACAGTTGTCCCGGAATGTTTTTTTTCCCTGCCGATTGTGGCGTAGCCATGTACGGGTTTGTGTTTCGTCGACGACCACGATGTGCGTGGTCGGGAGGTTTCGGCATGCCACGCATAGGTCCAAACACGCCATCTCCAAGTTTGTTGTTGGCACGTACCATTCGATTCCGTTGTAACCATGGTTTAGCGCTAGGGACAAAGCGTCCATACTGAGGTTTCGTTGTAGTCCTGCCCGACGTTTGCAACGGAATGGAAAAACATGTAGCGTTTTAGTCACACAATCACGGCGGAATGGAAGTTTGACACACAAGGAGCCATGCTTTGCTGCGATAGCCTGCTTGACCACACCACGGACTCGGGCAATGATTGAGTTTCTTTGAGTAACGCTATGGAGGCACGTCCCATTATATTGGCACACGACGAGCCGAACGATGGTACCGTAGAGGGGGTGTGGCCGATACAGAACACTTTGTTGGCGTCGCGAAGGTGCAATCAGGCCATTATTCGCCTTATTCGTACACCCATACTGTAGATTATCTCATCCCTACAATGCTGGGCCGAAGCACGTTGGTGTTACGGGGGCGAAAACGGGACTCTTATATGACTTACGACGCGGGTCCCTTTGTCGAGGGTGCCAGACTGAAGGTGAGGAGCACTTTTGAATGTGCCTAAACTATCTTACAAGGGGTTATGTACTTTGTCTCGTAGTCTCATATATACGAGAAGCTCTACATTCCTAACAAACACCGACGTCTGACAACAGTAAACCTAACTCCCGCTGAACCCTTCCACCGGCTGCGTAATCACACAGCACAAACATACTAACGCAGAGTAGATAGAGTGCAGATGTACCGCAAAAGTCCAAACTTTAGACCCAACAGCAACCTCTCTAAAAAATAATCGTGGTCCATACGTGGCGTGGGGGTTTCAGCATTCGGGCGACGTCGATGTTTTTGGAGTCTTTCCAAGTCGCCCGCGCAAATGGCCAGTTATTCTCAATGAACTCCTGAGATTCGGTGAATTTCGGCCTCGACAAACGCCCCGCTAAATGTTGTTATTTTATCGCTTTTTGATTCAGGTACAGAGCCACCTGTGCGGGAATGTCAAGGTCGGTGCCGCACCCTTCTTTATCGTTGACTGGTTCATTTGATTAAACAAGGTTCTTACCTGTGTGTGCCCCCTCAAATAACAACTTGGCCAGTGCTTAGTCAACGCTTATATTTCTTACAAGAGAAGCGCAGCTCATGGCAACCCACGAATATAACCACTCTTACAAAAAACCTTGCCCCTTGGGCCGTCTTCGCTGTGATAGTGTATAATTTTTGCAACCATATGAATGCCTAAGAACAAACGACGCCGATTTTTCAAACACGAAATATACATATTCGGGGTAGATCTGTCGCATTGTTGTAGTGCTGTATCTTATCTCCCCACTACAACACGCGTGACAGCGTTTCGCCTACATCCACCAACCGGTCACGCCAAAGCGAGAAATAACCTGCGTCCCGTTGCTAATGCCCTATAAGGTGGCATGACATGGTTACATGGAATACACGAAAACATATCGTCGACGTCGACTTCATAACGTTGACCAACTGATCTACTACCGTACCAGACGTCTCAAGGCAGAGGTCTCGAACATAGGGCGACTAATCGAAACATTCCATCTCACAACGGTCGTCGGACCCTACTCGTTTGAGGTGCGTGAACGCTTTGGCAATAAGCCTGTATGAGTTTATCTATAAGCAGCGCCTGTTAACCGTCTTCGGGTCTCCAGAAAACGGTTGAAACAAATACATGTCCAACTTTACCAACAGTCTACGACCACTAATTGTGCGCGGCGGTACTGTCGATTATAGTAGTAGCATAATGCTGCATGTACTGTGCAACTCCGTGCAATATATCAAAATTTGGACGCCGAATATACCATGCTATCACGCCCTCCTTTAGCAGTGACTGATGCGATGATGGGCACATGTTGTTCCTATGCAGGGGTCCCCTAAGCATTCTCTTGGCAACGATAAAAACGTTACAGGCATTTCGAATATCATGCGCACTACTAAACACACAGCATTATGTCACAACTCCAACCCCGCATGGGTCCGGCCAGCTTCAGCTCCAATTTGCTTAAGGCACGGTGATGGTGTCTCCGGGGGACATCCTGGTTCGCTCCCGGGTATTTACCGGTAGGATGGGTGCATATTAAGGAGCGGGAGGGGGGAGGGTACTCGTTTGTTGCTTACCTTGGTCGTTTAACTATTGACCATGCATTCACTTCGAGACTGAGCACCGTTCCTACTACTATTAGAGACGCCTCTAACATTTTTGCGCTCATTACGCGTTCTCCACTTTTACAAAAAAGTGTTTTGCGTATTGCAAGGGGGGTATAACGGTTACCGGTGCTGCTTAAAACATTCCATATATACTCTCTTCGAATTGGGGCAGCGATACATTCGACTCCGACAGCGGGACTCTGTACCTACGAGCTGTGATACAGGTAAGCACCTCCCGTGAGGGTATCACATTTGCGCGATATAATCTGGCTTGGGTGTAAAGACGCTATTCGCCCTCAACAAATGTATAGGTGTCACGTCTCTTCTAGTTTGCCATATATACACCATCACTATACCACGATACGTTGAGAGTAGCTCCTTAGCTGAACAGTGCTCCCTTCGAGATGTCGACTGCGTCCACTCGTGTTGTCACCGCACGACATTCTGGACTACCTAAAACAGCATCTTTGACGTTTCTTTCGATACGCGTCTTCCAAGAAAATTTCGAACCAGGCAAGCACCGCCTTCGGTATGACATCCTTATAGATCACAGGCTTCCACGGATTATGACTCGATTTGCGCGCCAACCTCTCGCGGTTTGCATGCGTAGATGGGTCGATACCGCACAGGTCGGGAAGTGTCGGGCCAGCAGTTTTCACAGCTCACGGAAATGGTTAAGTCACGCCGTCCCGACCCGAGAGTGATGTCGCGAGGAGTGAAATATCAGGTTTACTAACACAATGGTGACCGTATATTTCTACCTAGAGCGGTACTCACTTTCCCTTGTAGTTCTTTCGAAGGAGCTTGCCAACGTCGGGCGAAACCCCTGGTTCGTTTCGACACAATGCTGGCCTCTGGCTTCTTCCTCTGACACCACCCGTTCGCCCACGTTTGTCACTGAAACCACCGCCGCATCCCGATCTAGCCTTGCTGTCGGAGCCGCTAGCGTATTGGATACCCTTTCCTCCGTTCTTACTGTAGTAGAGCCGGTACTCTCGTATGAACGACATGTTTCCGCCGATGCCGCGGCTGTTCCTTCCGACAAAGCGACAATATCGCGGAGCCTTGGAAGCGTGTAGCCCATAAATGCAGCTTTCTTTGCCTGATATTGACATGTAAGGCATGGAGAAGGACGCAAAAAGGAAGGCAAGGTCACCGTGTAACCCGGGAGCGAAGCGATTCTTTATAGAGGAATTCGATACTGACAGAGAAACGAAGAGGAAGGAACGGATTGGCCAACATGTAACCCAAGAACGCTTCGATGGTAAGGATAACGGCATAAGTACAAAGCAACGCCAAAGTTAGAACAGCGTGTACACCACGAATGACAGTGTGTCATACCTGACGATGATAATGACACGTTTTTATTTCGAGCGAGTGCAAGTAACGTGGGGGCACGAAACAAATTATAGGAAAAAAAAAAATCAATCTGACCGACGGCACTCCTCAAATGACATTCTGTCCAATATCGTTTCGAAAACCCATTTGTGTTCTGGGGTACTTTTCAATCCACACAAACACGACACGAGATTTTTGGTTGGGCCAAGCGTACTTATTTCGTAAACGTCACGATTAGGTCGAGGTGGAGAGGTCTCCAACCGGGAAGTCCCACGAAACTTAACCGCACCCCGACCGTACCATGCGTCAGCAGAAGTTTGGGCAGGCAGTGATAAGCACAACCATGACAAAATTGAAGGTGCGGGGGGGGAACACATTATGCATGACCCGTATTAGGGAGTCATCCGACGGTAGGGGTTGCAGTTGTTGGATCAACTTATATTGTGTTTGTGTGCGATGGAGCTTCGCAGGTGAGAAAGTATGGGTTAGGTTCTAGTGAAGCCACTTCATGAGTACATGAATTTTTCTAAGTAAGGCATAAAAGCTTGTGGTCGGTTTGTGGCAACGAATGCCTTCGAAGTCATTTTTTCTATTAGGTATTGTGTGGGCTCCTTTTGTTAGGGGCCCAGAAAATTCTAAAAATCTGTTGCACCTCCCCACCATGGGATGGCTCTACGCACATCTAAACATCGTCCCACCCCTTCATGGCCGGGACGGAGCACTTCGGGTTTTCAGGGAGAAGACAATAGGAAGAGAGGGGGTAGGTGCATACAAACCCCTCCAAACAATGGCAAACTCATAATATTGCTTGGTCCCTGGAAGCCTTGACAAGACATGCATACTCGGCCATACTCGTCTTGTAGGTGTACCACGACAAACGCCTAGCGATGCCCAAAGTGATTGTGTCACAATACCGTTTTAACCCTCGTTCGAACAAGGTGTTCCCCTTCTTGGTGATCCAACACTATGTACCATTTTGATGTCGAAAACCTTAATATTCAACCGCTGGGCTACGAAGAAGTCTTGTTCTCAGCCAGATCTTTACGGGCAAATACCACTCTCTCTCATTCGAACTAGGTCTGGCAATAGGACCTTCTCCGAGAGTCCGGAGGCGTCCACGAACCATCTAGCGGACACAAGTTGACAAACGCTAGAAACGTCCTGAAGCGCCAGCTCCCATGGACAGCGACACTGTTAGCATGTCGAACAGCAACCTCATGCGCCAAGGACGGTAGCGACGACCACCTCTGCCAGTTTCAGCGTTGACACCCAGGCAACACTCACAACTCATGCAAAGCGACGGCAACAAACGAGCGAGATACTATCGAGCCTCTAGAAACGTACGGGCGTGCTGTATTACCTCCCTACTATGCGATCCAGACACGCCCCTCATACCTTAACAACCCGGGAGGTTTCGATTAGTTGACACTGTCAGACAATCTCATGCACTGTGGTCGTCAACTAGATCCAACGCTTGCAGAGGCGAACGTGTTCATTCAATTAATATGGATCAAAACAACGGCAGGAAGCGGGGGATCAAGACACTTGCTAACTCATTGATTTAGGTGATTGCCCGCACCTGCTCGCACTAAAGTCCAAGCTAAATTTCGATATACCAAGCAACACTCACTCCGAGAGCAAACACGGTTTTGACAGCTGAATGTTATATATAGGGTTTGACGGTTGACATCGTACACGTAGAAAATATCGATATTTCACGACCTAGATGAGACGTCCACCAGCCCTTGCAACGTGGTCACAACCCATTGCGGGTGGCGGTGGCGACTGAACATAATAGACCATAGGTTGTCGGCGGCAATTTCAATCGATGGACAAACCATTTTTTAGGCTATTGCTCACACAACGCTTCTCGGAGTTGCCTTCCCGACATCTATTGTTCAGCACTGACTGAAGCAATCCATGGAAAAAAATATACCTGGTATTGTTTATTGTTCGAACTATATATATTGCGGTTGCTTGCCCGGCGTCTAATGTTCAGGACAAACGCCATCGATGGACAACAATCATTAGTCCTTTGTGGAAACAGGGTGTATTCAGGTTGCTTCCCCGGACATTTACAGTTCAGAACAATAACCATCGATACATAACCCACAACAGTCCGCCCCCCCAAAACAGCGAGTAAAAATAACGAACATTTCAGTGCTGCTCGACTCGTGAAGAAGGACGGCACACAACCACTTATCTTCATGAGTTTTGTAGTACAGTACACAAACGAGTATCGAACGGTGGCGTCGTGGTCGCAGGGGGCACCGTGCCTCAGGATATAGGACTGGGAGCTGGTTTCAAAACCTGTGATCTCGTTAACGAAATGTTGGGGGCTACCGTAGAACGGCTCTGGACGGTTGCGCAAATAATGTTGCCGTTGCTTCCCTGGAAAACGTTGCTGTGGGCAATCGCCATCGATAGGCAAGGCCTTGTGTCCTACTGTTGTCACAGTTTTCATTGCCGTTGCTTCCCTGACACATAATCTTCCACACCGAGGAATATCTATCGATGGACAACGTTTCCAGTCTATTCTGGCGGACTGTAGTCGTCGACGAACACTTTTACTGGCCGCCTATGGCCTAAAACTATCAAACAATATTGCTTCCTCAATATATTGTTTAACTTTGCCATCGATAGCCATTGCCAGCCACACGATATTGTGAAGCGTGCCCTTGAATGCTCATTGCTAGCCCCAATAGATTGGGAAGCATGCCCTTCGACCGATATTGACGTCCTCAACAGAGCTTGAAGCGTGTGCATCGATGGCCTTGGCCAACCTCAAACGATTGTGAACCGTGGTCATCGATGGCATTCTCCACCACAACAAAGCCTGCGAGGTGCCCGTCGGTGGCGATTGTCAGCCACAACAAATTGTGCGGAATTTGTATCGATAACCATAGTCCTCCGCAATTGTTGGTGCAATAGATGGTGCAGCTATATATCCACAGCAATGGTGCACCACAAGATATTGTGCGCAGTCGTCTACGACAGACACAATCCACCAAACAGGTTATGCAACCTGTCCATCGCTGTCTTTTGCAGTCCACCGTTGTATGAGAATGTAACAATCGATGGATATTATCGACAAATTTCCCTTCCAATTCAACCATGTTTAATTCACATTGCAGATTATACTGCCTATCGTGTCCAGGGTGTGGTGGCTATCCATGCAGGACGGTGGACTCACACTAATTCGCAGCAGCGCTGCAGGCCGGCAGTGTGTCCTGACCCAGAAATGAGCAAACATTCCGCCTTTGGCAATCATAGCAACAAAAGATCACCAACAGCGGGCATGAACTGCAAAAAGTAAAGCAATTCCCAACACAATATGAGTGATTGGCGAGCACGAAATTGTCAGCGTATAAACTATAATTGAACTTGCAGAATATTATAGAAATATAACTTGCGAAGAAATCAAAGCCAATGAAATTTGCCCGAATCGACCAGCAAATAATAACTTATCGACATCAACGCACGCACACCTCACAAGCTCAAATCACACCTATAGTCGTCGAATCCGAATGAAAAAACAAAACAAATTTATTGCAAAAGCTTAATGTTCAAATATACTGAGAAAACCTCTGCGACGCACAAACTAATGTCGAGAAGTTCAAAGCTGTTTGCGAGTGATTCGGGCCTTTTTTACCGTCACACAAAAAAATAACCTATGGTCCATGTTTTTTATTTTGTTTGCGAAAAAACACTTTTATTTTCTGGTCGACGAAAGGCATCTTTATTCTTGGAATATGTAGTAAATCAAACTACCACAGCAAGCGACCGACGAGGGTAGCCGAGGTCGACGACTTGCTTCGTCGCGTGCACACCGCCGTTAGATACTCGTTTCGTTCGGCAGGCCAGACTGGGAAGCCACTATCTAGGTCTCTCCGGTGGGTGGAGGGGGCCTCACTAGGCCGCGTGAGGAGCACCGCCGGCCATTAGGGTATCGATTTCTTGAGTGAGCGTCTACTCGTACTTTGGGCTCGTTGGCTCGGTTTTCGTGCAGCTTGAACAAATTGGGATCGCGGCCGACGTGATTTTGATTTTAACTACACCGCCGGGATACGATGTTCTATGGTCTGTAGGGGTGGGCGCGGTTGTTGCCCCGGTTGCCTTTCATTGAGGTTCTCGCGTTTTAAGGCGGAAAAAAACGCCCCATGATGCGTCCGGGTGTTCGTTCTATCTCACCGCGAGCATGTCACGTCAAGTTGGGCCAACTCCCTTGTTGGATTTTGATGCCCTCCACCCAAAGATACTCGGATGTTAGACTGTTACTTTTTTCGTCTAATTGAAATTTTGTAAATTCCGAAATAATGCGCTGGGTTCAGGTTCCGTACAATTTGTCCATTATTCCACTCCAATCAAAGTTTGATTCAAACGTATTTTCCGAAAAGGACTTCTCTTTAATCGTTTATCCTTGATATGTACCATTAGACCAAAATGGTAGAATATATCCATATCCTAGCAAACTAAAATGCCCTCCAGCTGTAACAAGTAAGACGAAGATTACGTCGAAAATACCAGCCATCTTTCCAAGTCGTGTGTGATACTCCATCGCATAATACTGGCGCGTGTTCTTGTCAAGGATATCGCTCGGCGACTCTCCTTAGAACTATTATTACTGCTGTAGCTTGTATCAGGATCAACAGGGTCATGGTATTCAATCTGTGCACCGAAACCACGAGAATGCCAATTTTGAGGGGGACAACATCTGACAGCTAATGAATGCATCAGTTCAATATGTAAACCCTGTGGTGTCGTATGCCGGGTGAGGGGAAGAGGGCCGGGGTTCCAGGGGCGTAGGGGGTTGCAGCGCAGGGGGGAGGCGTTTTTGACAGTTTTCCGTCTCGCAACAACTAATAGGAACCTACAATGGCGCCGCTCAGCGGGCGGCTAACGCCTCCCGCTACGCTCGCGCAAATAGGATTGCAACAAACCATGAAAAGGGGAGGGGCGCATGATTTGGTGCGACTAACGAAATGATAATGCCGAGTTTAGGTTGTCCAGAGTAAGATGCCCTGTTAGTTGGCGGTGTGCTTGTTGGCGATGTCACGTTCTGGTCGGCAGGATGGGTCTAGGTTACGGGGAAACATCATGGGGGCCGAACGAAGACGAACAACGGAAGAGAGCACGAAGACGAGTACGTAACACGTATTTACCGGTATCTGGCACCGCATCATGCGTGGTATCGTTATGCTCGAAATATGTCACAGGGCAGCACGACACAGCATCGCGACGGAGCGGACGGCACGACACTGCACGGCGCTGCACCGCTCCGAACGGCGTTGCGCTGCGATGCTGAGCTATATATAGCCGGGGGCTGAACTGAGCTGGGTGCATTGTTGTGATTCAACAAAACAGTACGCATAAACCTGGTGTAGTGGTACCAGTAAGTGGTCTCATGTATAATACTTCGAATGATACTGGTCTTAAGGAATTAGTGGGGTATTAGTCCGTTTGACCATATGCAACTGGTTAACCAATAGCTGACCCAAACTAAGCCTTATAACACTCTACCCCCCTGAAACGGCGGGATAGCAGGTCGGCCGGATATACGGGCGGACCTGTCAATATGTCCAAGCCGTTTCATTTCCTGGGTATACCGGGGAGAGTATTTTTCAAGTTCGCCATGGGAAAATCTGAAAAAGTTTATTTTGGTGGATGTGGGGATCGAACCCACGACCCAAAAACCCATGGTCTGTCGACGACGCCTTTTGCTAAGGAATTTGGGGGTATTAGTCCGTTTGACCACTTGCAACTGGTTAACCAATAGCTTACCCAAACTAAGCCTTATAACACTGGCATGTACGAAATAACAAATGCCGCAAAGCACGCAGCACGACAAATCACGACATAGCAGCTCACGTGCGCTGCATGGAAGGGCAAGGCACCTAACGGCATTCACGGTGCTGCGCTGCTGGGCTGAGGTGAGCTGGTGAGCCAAGCAAAGGTCAGTCGGGACCTCTGTTATGATTGTACGTCGTGCAACTTAGAAAAGGCGAATGAGGAAATCACAGAAAAGCTGAGCATACAGTAGGAAAAATGATACCTGGCACGTGCAAAAGAGTAAGTGCGGCAACGAAGCACGGCACAGAGCACATAACAGCACTGCATAGTACAGCACCGCACGGCAGGGAACAGCATTGCACGGCGTTGCGCTGCTGAGCTAGCGCCGTTATGCGCTGTTGGTCTGAGCTGAGCTGTTGATGATGGGCGACGAGCTGCTATCATCACCTGAGACCTGGTATGATGAAGCTTCTCGTGGAGTCGTCCCACGGTGTAGGGGTTGCATTTGTTGGAGTAACTAACAATGTACCTGTCCAATTGATTCCTTCTCGTGAGGAACTATCGTTAGTCATTATCCAAGCAGTTTCACGAGGGTACATATTTTTCAGGACGCGGTCATAGCAGCTTAGCATGGTACCGCGAACGAATGCCTTCGTGGTCATTTTTCTTCGTGCGATATATTGAGGTGCCCCTCACGTTTAGGACCTCAGGAAGTTGTTAAAATCTGCTGCACCCCTATCGTGGGATGGCTTTGCGACCAAAAAAAAGAAACCAAGGTTTGTAAGAGATTAAATTTGACCGTTCCGCAAATATTTTAAGGAGGCGGTGACCAAGCGGAAGGTCCTGAGAGGCGACAGGATGCACAAAAAGAGCACTTTCAGCAACAAAAAAGGAGAAGTTACATGCACGTGTGGTGCTAGTAAGCGATGTTGGGGGCGGCGGGGCAGGGTGGGGAGGGGTTCATTGGAGCTTGAGGACAACATACATATTGGTCCTATAAGTATCGGGCACCTGCATTTAGCACGCAGGTACCCACAACTGTTAAGGAATTAGTAGGATAATAGTCCGTTTGACCACTTGCAACTGGTTAACCAATAGCTTACCCAAACTAAGCCATATAACACTCTCCCCCTCTGAAACGGCGGGATAGCAGGTCGGCCGGATATACGGCGGACCTCCGTCAATATCCAAGCCGTTTCATTTCCTAGGGATACCAGGGAGAGTATTTTTCAAGTTCGAAGCATGGGGGAAAATTAGAAAAAAGTTTATTATTGTGGATGGTGGGGATCGAACCCACGACCCGAACACCCATGGTCTGTCGACGACGCCATTTGTTAAGGAATTAGTAGGGTATTAGACTGTTTGACCACATGCAGCTGGTTAACCAGTAGCTTGCCGAAACTAAGCCTTATAACACAACCCATTCCCCGCCGACGCCCCATCAAACACCAGCCCCTATCCTTAAACAAACACCCTCTCCATTCCCTGCCTGGCCACCCATGAAAACAAAATACGCCACACCAAAAAACACTACCACCGGACAGGTGATATTACCTATTTACTTTTCGAGCAATCCATGCAGCAGCTGTCATATATAAAAAAACGGGTTTTATAGTTTCTGCGCACAGACTGCCTAACATCACCCCGTTGACCATGATAGCTACACTGTAGTTGCCAGGGGAGTCGCCGACCTATATCCTTCATGAGTACACACAACCCGTAATACGCGCGATCGGAGTATCACACACATCTTGCAAAGATGAGTTTCGGCAAAATATTCGATCTCACAGCTGAAGCGTATTTTAATTTCAAAAATATGTTATATGGCCTTCAAGCTCAAATTAACCTTCCTGCCGATCCCTCCGTCGCCGCCACCCGGACCTTGTACAATACCTAGCATCACCCGCGCACAGCAAGTTCCTATAAGTTGATGCAAACTAAACATGTTGGAACTCCCTCCCCCCCCCTCTCCAGCCCTCTCCCCATCGCTTGTACGACCTGCAGGATGTACATGATAAACTGATGCACTCCACAGCCGTCACATCTTGTCCCCCTCCAAAACGGGTTTTATCGTGAACAGACAGATTAAGATCACCCTGCTGACCTTGGTACAAGCTTGTTCTAATGGGAGGAGTCGACCTATCTACTTTAATACAGGGACACATACCCAGTAATACGCGCGACCAGAGTAACAAATGAAGCCTGCAAATGTGAGTTCCGACGAAATCTATTCGTTCTCGCAGCTGGAGTGCATTTCATTTGTCAATGATAAAAACGAACTCGAGCTATACTGCATGGGTAGCTCGAAAGATAAAGATATTATGATATCACCTGTCCGGTAGTGTTGATGGCAGAGACGTTCCCCGACGAGTACCGTGAGTTATCCCACGATAGAGGGTTGCACGCTTTGAGCCAAAACAAGGTGTACCTAGGTGGTTGAGCTCCTTAGGTGAGACGAACTCCCTGTTATAGTCAAGTGTAACTCAATTTTAAGAGCACATACTATGTTTCAAGACTAGGGCATAGAAGCTTGCTCGGGTTTTGCGAACGAATGCCCGAACCGAAGCCGTTATTTGAGGTCAGATACTGCTCCTCATAGGTGCTCAGGAATTTTCTGTTGCTGTTATACGGGTAGCCGCTACCTACGGGGAAATAAAATTGCATTTCCGGTGGGTACCCGGGTACCCAAGAAATTATTTCTCATCATGGAGCTCGGCCCTGAATGTGTGCTACGAATAGACTACTACGAATAGACTCTCTAGTTAGTTGTTGTAACGGAATGGGGACAGGATTCGGCATAACAATCCTGCCACAAGAAATTACTTCCATACACCAGTAAAATCAACGTGGTGAAACGGACTACGTGATGCAAAATATACCAGGTATGTTTGTAGACCTACAGACTAGACTATGCTTGTGGGTTCAAAGCACAGGCGGGGGAGGCGAGACGCATGAGACAGACTTCCAGTTTGAAAAGGGTTTCAAGGAAAATATTGTACGATATTGTCTAGTGCCTAGGGGACAGGGATGATAAGTTGCCATGCCCAGTATTTTGAACGTAATCTAACCGGTACACCGGCACCCGGAGTCCAACTGCTCGGCGAGTACGAAGCGCTGCTTGTACCCGTGACGGGTATTAGCAAGCCGGGTAATAGTCGCTAGTACCCAGGAAGTTGGTACTGTGGTAACACCTCTAGTTAATTGCCCTGGCGGATTTAGTTTTTTAGTGACAGGTGACACATGCCCAATACAGATCACACCACGACAAAGGTTCGTTTAGCGGGTGCGCCTTTTTCTAACGGCAGGTAGAGACCCAAAGTCGAAGGAATAAAAACAGTAAACGCGCAGGAAATCCCGCACTGCCCAGGTCAAAGAGCAGAAAGAGCTGTCGATTCCTGGGTGGCTATCTTATCTTCTCGGCCGAGCCTTAGTCTACAGGGTTCAGTTGAAGAAGGCCGGCAAGTCCACGGTGTTGTCTAAACCGACCGGGCGAGGTTAACACCATGTATATCCGCGTTTTGCAGATGGACAAAAACTAGTACACAAACGAACGTGTATAGTCTAGACTAGTCTAGAGCTGAAGCTTATCCCCGGATCTCCAACAGGATCTCTAAAACGAAACCAAACGATCAGGTGGTTGGACGAATATGTGGTGTTATCTTAATAGACCGTTGACCAATGAGATCAACGCGGGTTGTTCCTCGTGCACTTGTACTTGTACTGGTATAGCACCTTGGATCAATCTACCCGGTCGCTGAACGCAATAAAAGTATGCAGAGAAGCGTCACCAGCACGACGGGTTCAAAGTGCGCAAAGCGTGGTTGGTTTCAAACTGGGCGGCCTTTCCGTCTGCCTGAGTTAGGTGCTGCTGCTGTGATTCGCAGTGACCGCTGACTGGTGGTGCTGTGAGTTTACTCAGCGTACTCGGAGTAAAGTCTGAGCAATTCTTACGGCTGCAATCGCGGGAGCACCTTGTGCATCTTGCTGTTTGTTGATGCTGTGCTTTAATGATTTGCCACAAAAACAGCAACTTATTCTTACGTCGCACCCGAGGATATTTCTGGTGACTGTCCGTTTTCGAGTTTTGTGTCGTTGCTTGTGATTGCAAGTCGTCCATCATCCCCGGTGCTTCTTCGATACATTAAACACGTGTTCGTAATACGCACACGTGATACGTACAGCTGTATGTAACAAATATCTATAAAAGTAGAGCAGCAGTAAAACACGGAACAGCAACTATCACGTAAAATGGAGCCCTACTCTCTTTCATCTCTGGAGACACCAGTACCCGAGTGTCTACTACAACTTTCTGCCAAGCCAGACATTACATTTTCCGCCTGTTGTTGATATAGAACTACCCACTGATTTACGTAGTCACCGGTGACTATTTAATAGAGACACCAGTACCCGAGTGCCTACTACAACTTTCTGCCAAGCCAGACATTACATTTTCCGCCTGTTGTTGATACAGAACTACCCACTGAGCTACGTAGTCACCGGTGACTACGTAGCTGAGTGGGTAGTTCTATAATATAACCAACACCTGTATGTCAAGATGTCAGGCTTTCTGATTCGACCATAATGCACGTGACTGGTACCGTCGCTCTGTCCACGAAGTGGACGGGAATGTAACATCCGCTGACACCCGTTCAAGGTTGAATTTATTAAAAATCGCAAAACGTCAGCTGTTTGAACCCAACTTTGCAAGCTGCGTGGTAAATGTATGTTTTGATAATATAAACTACAGCAGTATTAGTTGCAAAAAAATACGAAAGGTCGTTCGCGCGTGTTTAGTGTATATTTGATCGTGTCATAGTCCAATTGTCGACAATTGAATATCCGTGGCACAGAACATCAACAACAAGCCAGCGACCGCAATGCCGCTGTGCTGTACTGCATCATGTTCAATATGAAAATCTACCCACCAACGCACCACAGAGTCACCCAGTGGGACATGGCGGGGTTGAGAAACAGACCACACCAACAATACACCAGTACGAGTAGGAATTATCAACTGTCAGCACACCGCTTTTTCTTTGCTGCTGCCTGCTTCGCCATTCGTATGACAAGTGAGTCTACCCAGCGCCGAATCGCCGAAACGTACACCGGGTAAGCCGCGGATTTATGCACACAGACAACAATATCGTAGCGAGAACAGACATGCAGTGGAAAGAGTTATCGCAGTAATATCACCACGCAGCACGCTGGGCACGTTGCGGCTGTGTTCCTGCTACTGCTGGTGTCGATGGTGTTGTTGCTGCTGCAACAGCATCTATCTGTCAGTTTTCCCATTTTTTCGATACATATCGTGGAGAAAATATAATCACCTTCGGGGAAATATACGATCGGTTCGCCTGCCTTCCACCTCCTCTCTCGAACAGTAGATGGCTGTCCGCAGTTGCCGGAGCTGTCATCTAGCCCCGAGTAGAAGAACAAGTTGTTCTCAAGTCCATCAATGTCGGTGCTGTCAAAACTGATGCCTGCAATCTGTTCGAAGTGCGGTTTCCGAGTGTTCTTGAAGCATGCAGCATGCCTCCATGTACGTACATACATACCCACGGCACATCTTCAGCGCCCGAAAAACTTGCGCATAGTCTGGGTTTTAGTGCGCTAGAACTTAGTGCCGGCAGCCATTTTAGAGCGGAAGTAGTTGTAGTTATTCCTGACATCGCCCTGTACCTGAGTAGTACACGTCTCACTTTAGTGCGGGTAGTAACGTTTGCCAAGGAGCCGCATTAAACAAGGGGCTTCTACCTTACTTTATAGCAAAAAATCAAATGGCGGGTAGATTGTCTTTCCTTGGTGCCGCCTCAAGATGACTTGTCAACGTACTACTTTCAGTACATATGTGATATAGACTCGAGGCTGTCATAGGGCAGTCCGTCGAAAAAGTTAAAACGCGGTCTCCAATCAATCAAAAATGGCTGTTCGTGCTCACTGCACTGGTCGTAAATATAAATACGAAGTTTAGGTAACTTCAGGTTTAAACGTCACTTATATTAAAGCAAGATGTTAATGTTGTAACTGAAACAAGTACTGCAGAGCATATTACTGTATTCATGAACAAATTAGTTACCCTTCGACCCAATGTGGCTTCGGGGAGCTGGGAGGGGCTTGGGCGTGTGGCGTTGAGGCGGGAGATCATCGACCCGCAGACTAACCAGCGCGGAAGCAAAAACGGTTCAACGGCGGTCCCTGCACGTGTGCAGATTGCGCATGCTAATCTTGTGTAGGATTTCAGGCGTTTGAAAGCCTGGGTTGCATGCGTGAAACTCCACGGTGTGTGTGCAGTGTGCGTTGCCTGCTTCGAGGTATTATTATAGATTAGCTGCGCGCATATTTTCAGATTGGAACGTGATGGTCGGGAAAAGGTTACCTTTCAGTCATGATGTCTTTGTGTTGGATGTCGCGAAATACAGCAGGTACGAATAATATGTACAAGGGCTCCGCTCCGCGGGCGGCTGACCCCCCCCGCTACGCTCGCGCAAGGGCAAGGAAGAATGCAACTACAAACATGTAAAAATAAACGGGAAGAAAGAAGAGACCCATGATTTGATGCGAACAGCGATTCGATAATGCCAAGAGGTGCTGAGAGCAAATTGCATGTTGTGCACAGCTATGCTGCGTGCTTTTGTTACCGGTGTTACGTTCTGATCGGCAGTAAGTACGGGGGTAATTTGCGTGGGGGGAAAAACGGGGAGCCATGAAAGATCAAATACATAGCATAGGTCATGCAGAAAAGAAAAAAAGAAGAAAAGTAGTACCAGGTACCTGGTACACAACAACACGTATTATACCCGGTACTGCTCTATGTTCGAAACAACCCGATGTAGGGGGGATAGTGCCCGGAACTGAGTGCTTGCCCGTTCTAACACGTGGACTCTTCGGAGGCATCGACCTACCCAGGAAAATATTGTTCGTTGTATGTAAGTAGTCCCGATTAACATTCAAATATAATGCGAGGAAGTCATTTCCGTGCTTTTCGCGATATTAATTCCGACGTATCCCAACACCTCTTTACAGGTACGCTAGTTTGTGGCCTACGGTCGCTCCACCCATTTTTTTTCATAAAGGAGGCCGCCTGGAACAGCAGAAGCAATCGGCTACGGTGACGAACTTTCGATCATTTTTGTTTTTTTGCAGGAGCTTTCATCTGTAGAGGGTGCAGAGATCTGGCGTTTTGGATATACGCTTTAGTTTGTGTAGTGCCTGGTTGCGTGTGAGATGGGCGCTCGAATAGCTTTAGGATCAAGTGTGCACCACCCGACGCCTGATGCAGAAGGCCAGATCTCATTCGCTGGTCTTCAATTAACCAAAACAGGCGTGTGTGAGTGTGCCTTTCTTTGCATTACATCAAGAAGAGCAAAAGAGAGATTTTTGGGAGCAGTAGCGATCGACGTCCACCGCATGTTTCATCATGACTCGATAGCAAGCAACCCGAGAAACAGAACAGGCCTGGGTTGGACCTCCGCTGATCTGCCACATATACAGGGAGTACACAGGAACATGTGCGTACAACCCCGGTAGACCCAAGTAACCCACTGCAAAAGCTAACTCACACTGTAACAATTATTGTTTCATGCATACTGCAATTTATAGGTAGATGTATGTCTGGTTTTGTTCCCCCTACGTGGGTTATACGGTTTCCGTGCGCAGGACAAGGCTGAACGTCTTGGTCCTGTTGACCCTGGCATTAGCAGGGAGCCACCGACTTGTATCCTTCACGAGGGTACACATCTCGTAGGACGCGCGATGTAGAGTATCACACGCAGCTTGCAAACAAAGCTGAGTTTCAATAGAAAAAAATAATTGTGGTCGATCTCACACCTGAACTGTATTTTACATTTTTTCATAGAATTTAACACGATAAGATTCGTAGTCGAAATCGTCTGTGGGTCGTGATCCCACTTTTCTCTGCGTAAGCAGAGTGTGTTCGCTGTTGAACTACGCCGGCATCGTGTGTGACAATACGGGCTGATACAGCAGGCCGTTGACAGGGGGAGAGACAGGAGAGGGCGAGAAGAAGTCCTAAAAGTGCAAGAAGCACCAGTGCAAGTACAAGTAAGTGAGAGCGATGGGCACGCAGTTGCCTGTTCTCCCTCAGCTCTCGGGTCAAAAGCAATAATCCAGCGGGGTCTTACGAAGTCCAACTACGCTGAATCCGCTAGAAGGTGTCTCCATCGCTGAGGACCCGTTACCGGAACGCGGAGGGAAGTCTCCGAGGCGTGTTCTAGACATGACAAATCTCCTGTGTTCCCCAAGCAAGCCTTCAAGAAACGATGTCTGGAAGGTCGAAGGTGTTAGTTTGGATCGTCACAGCACGACGGGTACAAATGTTGTAAAGGGTTGCGTATACATTCGTAAGCGTCGTTATGCGGTGTCCCTCATGGGAGGAGAGCTCCAGCACTCCACTCTCTGCTCCTTCCCTCAACTCTGTCCTCTAATACAACGAAGAAAAGAACCTTCGTCAGACAGCGAGGCGGTCAGGGCTTCCAGGCTTGGACTCTACGAACAAACTAGTGACTTAATAGTAGAAGTTCTTGTACCAGGAGCCTAGGATGTCTGAACAGAAACGAGACTCCTTGGATGAGATTCAGCAGGTGAGCAATGAGATTCAGTTGGAAATTGAGGAGATACAAGCATCGATGATGCATGATATGAGGGAGATGATGGCCGAGCTCATGAGGAACAACGGCTCGTCGGAGTCCAGCAGCACTGACGGCAGCGCTGCTATAAGGGCCAGCCCGCGAGGGGCTGAACTCACTGCTCTGAGGGGGAACGGCGCTGAAGACTGCGCTGCTGAAAGGGGTAGCCAACAAGGGGATGACCCCACTGCTGCGGCACGACAACTCTCCGCTGCTGGTGCTGCTACTGCTGGAGGGGGAGCGCGAGGATATGAAACAGCCGCAAGAGAGACGACTTTTCGTGAGGATGCCTCGGGTAGTGTTGGAGTGACGGGACGCAGGGGAGCCGCTGTTCCTGTCGAGGTTGGCCCCGCAAGGGCTCAGCCAGACCAGCCATTTGGATGGGTCATACCCGGGCGGTCAGTTTGAAGTAGGATATGATATGCCCCTACCAAGACGTGCTCTCATTACAACGCTGTCCCACAATTAAAGGGAAAAAGCACGAATTCACTGCCTGGAACAGATACGCCAGGTACTACGCGATAGGAGTAGGTTTCCTATCTGCTTTTGAGTCGAATCCACCCCAGCACGTTCCCGTAAGGGAATCGGACAGCGAAAACTCGGTACCCGTCGGAAGAGCTTACAACCGCGAACGTGTACACATACATGCACTCGCCTGGAATCTCTTATCGACGGCCTTAAAGAGCCTGAGAGAGAAGAGTATATTGCACAGACAGGTTTGCCTCGCCGATAGAAGCGTGGGACGCGCTCCTCGCGTGGTACGGCCGTCAAACGACGGGGGATAAATCTGACCTCTCCCGCCGCCTCTACAGTTTCAAATAGAGCCAGATAGTAACCCTCTAGAGGAGATTGGCAGGATCGAAGATCTTGCCGCAGAAATGCGCACAGCAGGAATGACCCTCGATGGCCACATGCTGTACACAATTTTCATTGACGCTCTTCCTGTTGAATGCGAGGGGGAGGCAAGGAACCTTGCATCTCGTGAGAGTATCGGCCGCGGTGACATCATCATGGCTGTACGAAAACGGCATCACCCACTTTCTGGAAGCAGGAAGAAAGGGTCCAATGCTGGCCATGCCGGCTATGCTATGTTCGCTGGCGGCGGCGATGGTGGCCACAAGAAAAGGGCCGGCGGCGGTGTCCACCGGAAAGGTGTATACCGCGGAAAAAAAAAAGGTGGACGTCGGGGACGGCATGGAGGCGGCGGTAAAGGCACCAACGAGGACGATGGTGGCTCGGCCGCGGCTGCCCGCGGTGCAGCAGCGCCAAAGCCACCGATGGTTGTACCTCGGAAGCGAGATACCACAGGTGTGGCAACAAGGGTCATTGGAGGATCGACTGCACGGAGAAGCTATGCAGGAGATTCCACGGACGGGGGCACGCCACTGATGTCTGCCCCACATCCAAATAGGAAGCTGTGCTAGCGGCGTCGGACAACGACGACGATTATGATACGGTCGAGGCTTCAGCTTTCAAGGCCAGAGAGACAGGGGAGTGCAGTAATACTTTGGGCAGAAAGGGAGAAGGGGAGTCGCCTTGGCAAGTAGGGGATGAGGCCTGGCTTTGCGATAGTGGATCGTCTACTCACATGACGCCTCCCGCAGATGGCCTGATCAACTATAGAGAGTGCAATTTGAAACTGTGCATTGCTGACGGCTCAAGAAGCATGATGTAAGGATATGACAATATTATCTTTGTCGTTCATTCCGGAAACGGTCTCGTACGATTAACGCTGACTAATGTTGCGCACGTGCCAGACCTCCGATACAATCTTTTTTCCCCACACACTCTCGTGAAGCACGGTCACACTTTTGGAGGACGTCCCGCATGGATTGTAGTCAAGCTCAAGTCTTAGCGTTCGATCCTGTTTCCGTTTACCGGGAACCTGTACACCTATAACGTCTACCGGGTCGACTGCAGCGCTAGTGGAGATGCCTGTGCTGTACTCGCCCTGGAAAAACTGATAAAAAAGCCCGTTGGTCACATAAACGACTACCACTTCGCGGCCGGACACTCTCACGAGGCACTGCTCCGCAAGACCTCGGAGCAGCAAGGGGTCGTCCTCGAGGGAAAGCTGCTGGAGTGCAAAGGGTGCTTCATGGCGAAGGGTCTCCATCGAAGTATAAACCAGTCCATACACACTCGAGCAGATAAGAATCTTGGGAGGATTTTTTTGGATTTGAGTTGGGCTAAGGTGGTAAAGTCTCAAGGGCGAAATCGTTATACTCTCATCGTGCGCGACGATTTTCAACGGTACACGTGGGTGTACTTAATGCGCCACAAATCGGACGACGCAGAAACCTTTAACCAGCTCCACTCGGATACTCGTGCAGATGGTGCCCGTCACAGGTGGTGGATGTCGGATTTGATGGGATCGGTGAATTTTGCGGGGGGAAGTTTGGCGACCTACGTAGATCGCGATTCTTTAAGCAAGAATTCACGACGGCCGACAGTCCCCAATCCCATGGGGGAGCCGAGCGCGCGCTAGGTTTGATTGAGACGGCCGCAATGGCGGGTTGAATCCAACTTCGTGAGCATTTTCCTGGCGCGCAATTGCCGGTAACTGGACCGTTGTGAGCTGAAGCGTCGCACTGTGCGTGCGACGCTTTGAACCGCACGGCAACGTCCACTAACCCCGCAAATAAGTCGTCGTACGATCTAGGGTACGGTAGCCCCCCCCCGGTAGTGCTTCTACTTTTTCTCAAGCCTCGCTACTGCAAGGTGAATGAGAAAAAAATGTCTCAGACAAAAGAGCAGCAGTGTTGTTACCTGAGCCCTGGGCTTAATCACCCCCGAGACGCCGTACGAGTGCTGACCAGACACCGTACACTGCTTACCACGTGTGTTGAAACTTGGCAACGCGTGTCGCCTTCACCACCTGTACCTGCCCAGATGCATGACTCCCTGTCCCAGGAAGAGGGTTGGTCCGAGCCTGACGACGAGAGCACGTTAGATGGCTAGATGGCGGAGGTGGGGGGGAGGTGATGGGATAGCAGGGCGAAGGTCTGGCTCGCCTGACCGACCTCGACGTGACGTGGGGGTTCAATCGGCACGCGGTCTTGCGGGATCGCTCACAGGAGACACCTACTGCCGGCGATGCTGGTGATCTGCACGCGTGCTTGCAGGAGCGCCCACAGGAGGCACCTGTCGCCGGCCATGCTGGCGACGGAACAGCCGAGACGATGGATTCGTCTCAAGAGGGCGCGGTATACGCCTTTTCGGTCCCGGCAGGGAGAGCCGAAACAGTCGAGACGATATACTCGTCTCAAGGGGGCGCGGTGGACGCCTCCTCGGTCCCGGTAGGGAGGGCCAAAACAACTCAGACGCATCAGCAGCCCCCGGCACCGACCAAGGGAACAGAGAAGGCCCCCCCGCGGTTCTGTCGGGTAGGCCAGCTCAGGAACTCAGTAGCTGGGGACGGCTACCCGGGGTTACAGCCAACGCCTGCAGGATGAATCTTCTCAACGTTAGCATGTGATCGAGGACGCGATGTCTGCGGCAGGGCAAAAGAGCACGGGGTTTGGGAGTATACTGGAAAATACATCATTGACCACGGCGAGGATGCAATGGCCAGGATGACCAGAGGACCTGCTGCGGAAGAAAATACAGGGGAGTCGAACGGGCTCATGCCGAGTGATTTTCCAGAAGATATAGAACCACCCCCGCAGTCCGTAGTAGATGTAGAGCGTTCCCAGTACAAGGCGGCATGGCGTGAGGATATGATAATTGAGTTAGACGGTCACAAACCGACCGGTACCTACGAAGCTGCGACTCCGCCGCAAAGGCGAAAACCTGTCGGTGCAAAAAGGGTATTCCCGTACAAGACCGACAAGGATGATAATTTTTTGCCGTCAGTTGGGCAAATAGCATGCAGAGCGGCGTTACGTTGTCTAATGTAGCCATGGGTGAAGGGGTGGGGAAGGCTCTGTTTACGCGGGCAGTATTATCTTTGGTTTGTTCAGAGCTAACCGGATCATGTGTCTAAGGTTTGAAGATTATCAGGGGGCCACAGCACTGTCTGAGAACCCTCCTGGCTCTGCGCGGAGCAAGAACATAGATGTGCGGTTCCTTTTCGTCCGATGACTACTTCGCGCAAAAAACAAAATCAATTCGTAGCTTCGGAAGAGCAGCACGCGGACACATTGATGAAATCCCTTGCTGCCATCCCTTCTAGATCCCACCGTAAGGTTTTGTTGAACTTACCGTTGGGTGATGAGTAAGGGGCGTAAACATTATTCGATGAGTACCATGTTTGAGTCATGCGAGAAATAACTTGTCAGGCCTCCACCCCACGCTACTTTGAGGGGCATGGGTGAGTACGGCGTTACTTCGGCATTTTAGTCTCCTGGCCTTGGAATCGTTTGAATGCGGTCATTGATACAACTACAGTGGTTTGTATGATGTAAGATACGATTACAAAGGTTTGGATGATGTTAAACATATACAGCGGGTTTTGACCCAGTGGCCGGGTTACCTCCTGCGGGACTGTCGTTGTCTTTTCTTTGTCCCTAGCTTCTGGTTTTGGATGCCCATTCCGTCTCGACACTGCTTTGAAAAACCAGGAAGGGTGTTAGTTTGGATCGTCACAGCACGACGGGTAAAAATGTTATAGAGGGTTGCGAATACATTTGAAGGCGTTCTTATGCGATTTCTCTCATGGGAGGAGAGCTCCAGCACTCCGCTCTCTGCACCTTCTCTCCTCTCTGTCCTCTAATGCAACGAATAAAAGAACATTCGTCAGACCGCGAGGCGGTGAGGGCATCCGGGCTTGGACTGTACGAACAGAAGGGGTATCAACATTAACCCTAGGCGTGTTGGCTCTGGGACATCGCATCCACATAACGCCTAGGTTTGGTGGTGATAGAGCTCAAACTCCACTATAGCTCAAATATAACGGAACCATAGACAAGGGTAACAACACGTCTTCTAGTTGGCATACACACTTCCAGTGGCGATTCGCTGACACTTGGCAGTTTGTTCACTCTTTTTGACCAGGTGGATAAGGCAGCATGGCAAACTGACAAGCCGCTGTGGTACCGTAGACATGTGGATAAAAATCCGGACATATGATCGGGCAAGGTCATATATAGCGAATGACAAGAGCAAAATCATTTCGAGTGCGGTATGTTCAAATGTGACCTTCCGTAAAAACATCGAAGCTGTTTATTAACAACCAGGTTTGATTCACAAACACCATTCGTACTTGTATCACAAATGAAACATAGATCTAATGTACCACGCAGCTCGCAAAGTTGAGTTTCAATCACTCAATCGGTCGTACTCACATCTTATGTTATCAATTATTTCTTAAAATACGTACATATCGCGGACATCGCGGCTTGCCAGCCGTGGATTACGACAAAATATTGAAAGATGACCATGGACAAAGGCGTGGGAGAGCAACCACATTAAAAAGTAAAATATCACGGGTTTAATAGCAGGACGGTGCTAATTCAACACACGCTACACGAAACGAGTGTGTATACTCATCGTGTGAACAACATGCCTGAAGCGTAAGCAGGCGTGACATGACTCGTAGGTACTGGAAAGCAAAACGGCCTACCTGACGGAGACAATATATTTTACCATAAACATGTTATACTGCGACAAGGACATTTGGTTGATCACACTACACTTTGCACCTGATCTGGGTAATCGAGACCGAATCAGAAGTAAACTGTGGTACATATAACACCCTGCGCGGTCACCGAAGTGGAGACTAGTCGATCGCCAACAGTATACATTTGAGGGTCTCATCCAGTGAAAAAATGAAAAAAGATGAATAAAAGGCGACAAGTTGACTGATAGTGATCGTGCATATGGGCATTGTGCCGCAGATAAATGTGCAACGATAGCAGAGTGTGCAGTGGGAGACAAAAACAAGCGTTCGACAAACGGACACATAATGTATGTCGTGGTTTATCCGTGTCGGTATCGAATACAGATCGTAACGAAATGAGACATATTTTAGAGACAAATTGTGTGCGCGAACGCCGGATATTTATTATCAATCCATCCACTAGTGTAATACGGTGACGACTACTTTTCAGTGCTGAAAAGACACATGCCCAACGATCATACATCAAAGCACAAGACATGAGGACGACCCCAATAAGGCGGCGGGAGTCGTGTCTCTTACGACTATACATCGCGCCAACACGTGCAAACACCAGGTTGTGCGATACTTACGGTATATAGAGAATAAAGTGCGCAAGAAACCAAACTGCCGCAAACCAAAAGAAAAGAAAAGAAACTAACAATTTAGGCAGGACACTGCAAACGGCGACAAAACGAAGTCACGAGAATATCCGTGTGTCAGTACGCCGAAGGCATAAACAAGTTGGAACACACAAGAAATATGCCCCTTTTGGCTATGCTAGACCTGACGGTCACCCCTTCGGTAGTTAAGGTGAGTTGGTGATTACCATTGCATGTCAAAGGTACTAGTCAACCAAGCAAGTACAGTGCACAATCTCAATTGCGGGATCAAACCATGCTGCTGATTGTAAAGCCAAACTACCGGGAAGTCAACCGAAATACAGAAGGATCTAGTTTTAAGTTTACAGTTCACCACAGGGGGTGAGGGCAAACCTTTAGAGTGCGCGGTGCTCGCACTTGACAACAGACAAGCCATGAGGTGACTACATTAAAAGATAAACTACTCCCGGAGGAGGGTGACACAAATTATAGAACCAATAGCGCAGGGCTGGTGGCATCAATGGTGGCTCGGTCTCTTGTGACAAAATTTTGTGCTAAAACGAGACGAGACAATACAAGCAAAGCCCTTGAATAATGCCATGAGACATCCGCGGGAACAGAATGGGACTTCCGTGTAGTAGCGTTAAATGCTTGAGAGTCCCTCGACAATACTGCAGCACGGTAGGAAGCAATCATATCTCTGCATTGAGGGGTGGCGTTGACATGACGCCAGATACTCATCTGAGTAGAATAACCTTCCAACTTGAGATGATATTGGAAGTTGATCAGAGATGCTGCTCCTACTCCCCTTTTTTGTCCATCAATCCTCTCAAGCGTAAACGCACCGATCTTATTTTTCCACCATGAGCGTTCGAGATCGGGCACGGGAAGAGTGGCCGCGAAAAAAAATTTAGGCGAGCGCGTCAAGGTCAAGGGCAGGGGACGACAGAGCCACATAGTATATTTTCATCCGACGGAGGTGAACAGTAATACCGGCAGGAATTGCCATATTTAGTGACCCGATTGGTGACGGGTGACGTTTGCGCTCGCATGATATGTGGTCCACGCCCGGGGCTGATCAACTTTGGGGTGGGATCATTATCTTCAGTGTATGGGCGGTGCGTTAATATCTGTTCTCCAGGTTTTAAACTGGGAAACGACAAGGTCTCATTGGAAACCGCTTGCTTATCCGTTCACTCATTAAGATTTCAGCGGACCAGATCGTTTGCAAATTGCAAATTTTCGACAGTCTGTTTAGGATAGTCGAGCTGTGATTGCGGTGCAGAGGTGCACGGAACTCAAAGTATGAGATCGACAGGTAGTACAACTGCACATACAAACGTCAGGAAATAAAGGCTTCATGAAGCGTTTTAGTACTGTTTATTGTGAGCTAACTGGGAAAAAGGCAACAGCCCTGACCAATAATCGAAAGACAAGTTGCTAACATACCCAACGTATTGTGGGCAGTGCTGTGCACGCCCAAAAAAACAGAGTTGCCTCGAGAACGGAAAGCGGCTGTACGCGTTTTCTTATTTAACAAAATACTGACTGTCATTCCTTGACGAGTTCGTTTTCAAACTCCTGTCCTCGGTCGGAATGACTTGTTTCTGGACGGACAAACACCGTGAACACGCGTTTGATTAGAAGACGAACAATCGTGCGAGCTACTTTTTTTTTGCTGGCCATCAAAATGATAAATCGAGTGTAACGGTCGACAGCAGAAATTATTTAGCGATTTCTTGGTGACAAACGTTTATACTAGACGAGATCAACAGCAACGCATTGGAACGCGCGCGTGAAAGGGCGGTGTCCTACATGCAACTTGGGCGGGCGGTGGGATGACATGCGGTGTTGGCAAGACAGACACGCTTCAATATGAGTACGGACATCGGTGGACATGGCCGGCCACCAGAATCTATCTCCAATGGTAGTTAATGTTGCTTGAAAAACTAAATGACTTCCGGAAGCTGGCAGATCACGACACGAATAGATGACCTTTTTGCGGAGAGATATAGGCACTACTGATTGATCACGGTAAGTGCTACGCTTCTTTCAGTGGCCAGGAAGATACGACCAAATCAGCAATGCTTCATTCTAAATGATGTAGCTCATTATTATGTATTCGATTCCCCACTAGGACGTGGGGGCGATGTTGGTGCTAGGAGATACTCAAGATACTGACAAAAGTCCTCTTTCTTAGATCGACAAGTTGCGCGGGGTCTACAGTAGAGATTACAGGCACAGCGCTCATGAATAATTCACGGTCGCTTTCAACAGGTGCTACGTCATGCAAATTAGAAGTGGAGAGTTTGTACTCGTGGGGCCCAGGCGAATAGTTCCGTCGAACACTCGGTACATTACCACAAATAGCTGCTAATATGGGCCCGGATGGGATAGGTTCCCAGTGGGCTTAGCTAAAAGCACGAGGCACCATAACAGGCGCGACTTGTAGTTTACCTGGGGCATGTTTGAGGTTTCCTGCATTTTATGCAAGTATGTTAGTGCTTGATGGTCAGTAAAGCTTGTGAACTTCTTTCCCCATAGGGACGGACACCGGTGGGTGACAGCCTAGACCACAGCACCACACCCTTTCATGGTCGCACGATAATGACGCTGGCTTTTGCGCAAGCGATGACTATAACACGTGATGATGTCATGATCGGAATCAGAGCAACTTTCGCATGAGCGTTAAGCGAGAAATGCTCCTACTCCTGCTGCTGACGCATCGGTATGGACAATAAACTGTTGAGTATAATCTGGATATTTAAGAACCGGCACAGATGCTAGCTCACGCCTCGAGCAAGAAAACGCTTTACGTTGCGCGGGCCAATAATCCTTCTTGAAATCGGCTTTTTTGACACAATCCTTACGAGTTAGTTCAACCAGCGGTGTTGTTACTTCAGTATTACCGCCTGTTAAAAGGCGGAAATAGTTGAGTGTACGTAAGATTCCGCGATTATCTTTGATACACTCAGGCTGAGGCTGTGCTAAAACAGCTTTGACACGGTTGGCACTGATTGAAATGCCTTTGTCGTAAATGGCATGGCCTAGACGGTCGATTTATTTCCGACCGAATTGAAGTTTTGACGGTTTCAAAGTTTAACCAGCTGCCTGTGACGCTGAGAATATTTATTCGAGGGATTTGAGGTGAGCTTCGAACGTCGAATTAAGGCGATTAATATCGTCTATGTACGTACGAATACCTGACTCAGGAGCAAGGTGGCCGAACGTGACTGACATCATGTGTTGAAACAACCAAGGAGCATTACAAACTCCAAAAATCATACGTTTAAAACAAAAATTGCCGGTTGGAGTGACGAATGCTGTCCGGTCGATGTTCTCTTCTGCGACGGGTAGTTACCAGAGCGCGCTGAGGACATCGGCTGTAAAGATGAACTTGACGCCTCCAACTGCATCGGAACAGGAATCTTTGTTCGGAAGGGGCCAGGTCTTGCGGCCAATGTGACGGTGGAGGGTATGACGATCTCAAACACAGAAACGAGGGCTTCCGTTCTTCTATGCGACAAGAGTACACGGGCAAACCCCTTAGGGCTTGGACGTTCTTCGATGATGCCCCATTCAAGCATATCGTGAACACACTAATCAATGACAGCTTTAGCTCAACGGATCGCACAGGGCAGGTGACGATCGATAGGACGGATGTCCGGCGTCCAGAGGAATGTTGCTTCTGAATTGGTACAACGACGTAGCTATAGGACGGTACCGGGTGCACAAATCTTTTAATAGGACAGAGGCTTTTTGGTCAGACGTAAGATTGGTCTTAGTGAAAGCTTTGGACACGGAACCTCCAATCTCAGATTTGGCGTGAGCGAGTGTATCAGCTGATGTAATTGTTTTCGCAACGGCATTAACGTGCAATCGATCAGGCGTCACTACAGACACAGTGAATTTCTGATCGAAACACAAATGAATCAGTAGGTAAAGCAACCCCATCACAAGTCGGGTAGGCAATTTACACGGCTACTGAGCCATCAGCAGCACGCAAAGTAGCAAGATTGCGAGCGACAAAAATTTCCCGAACACTGACGAGCTACTAGACTCCAAAACTTCAAGCTCAAGACATGATCAGGGGTTCTATTACAACAGTAGAATCCTGTGCGGGGATACAATCGGTAAAAGCTACGGCAGGCGCCTCGTTTCTAGGTATAAGATCAACACGTTCACGCAACCTGACATCATCTCCGTCTGCACCCTGGTGGACAGCAGAGACGGGCAGATTAGGGTCGCTGGAGACAGCAGAGGACGGATCAGCGGGGTGGGAGACGGTTCAGGTAGTACGATTAACTGCGTGTTGAGAATCACCAATGGAAAGGAAACGACAATACTTGGTTTTCCCAGTCAATAGCAGCTCAAACACTTAACATAGCACTTTAATCAAAGAGCACTGAATCGGGATCAAGGAACGGTACAACTACACCAAACCCTACTGCTATTTGCACCACCGGATTGGTGTCATTCACAGGAGTGACTATGTACTTCACACAACTTCAACACACTAGACGATATATTGGCGCGGCGATCCTTATCATTCCATTGTGGATCCATGCAACATGTTTCAACAGCGACAAATGTTCTTGTCCCAGGGGAACGAGGGTGTCACGCTCGCGAGTGACCCCGAAGAATTACAAAGAAATCCCCGAACAGAAACCTCTCTTACACCGTAGCCCGGGTTCCAAACTTAACGATACGATAAATAGTTTCTTCCCCTGGGGTCGAAGCAGATGACGACTTCGGATGTTTCAAACACTTGCAAAGGTGCGTATAAGGAGAACGATACCGGTACTGTATTTCAGGGCCCGAACATTAAGCGTAGAGAGCAGCTAGATTGTCAGTTTGGGCGAGAGAAAGTAGCTTCGCCTCTCAGGGTCCATGAAGGCATAGCCACCGCGATCACCAACTAGCCGAATCTTACCGCGGTAGGGGTTGTAGTTGTTGGGTTGACTAACAATGTACCTGCCTGATTAAGCTCCACAAGTAAGTGAGGAACTATCCGTTATCAACAGTCTTTAGTCAAGAAATTTCACGAGTACAATTTGTTTTATGTCTAAGGCATAGAAGCTCGGTGAGTTCTTGCGAACGAATGTAATCGAAGTCACGTTTCGCGTGAGATATTGCGTTCCTCGTGTGATGAGCTCAGGGGCATTCTGCTGCACGCGGCCTAAGATATCTCCCCTGCTGCGAAGTATCTATGGTTTTTGATGGCCCTAATCTCGCGATAAGAACATTCCGCCGGACTCGTGAAACCAACGACGAACTAAAATAAACAGGTATACCAACGCGATAACGCCAATGCCAATATGATGCATTGGATGGCGCCTGCTGTTTGGTTTTGAGAGCATGAGCATAGTAAGGAAGAAGCTAGTAGAAGTAGATGTTCCTACCTCTGACCATAAATCTAACCTTCACGTTTTGCAATGCCTTTCGTCGGACTAGGTGCCCGGCAAGAAATTGCTTCATTGCACCGCCCCCCTGACTTTGACCCATATCGAAGACCGAGTGCGCACAAACCACTGGGAGCCGGCTGAGAGCAGGAAAGCAATTGACGTTCCTGTCAACATTTTTATCTCGACTGGCAAACCTTGGAATTTCCTCGCACCCGGTCACCACGAATGCGACTGGGGTGGTCCAGGGAAGGGTAGAATTGAGCAGAAACAGCACCAATGTGGAGGCCGGGGTGGAGGCAACATACAAAACAAATGGCCAAAGAAGGATTTGCACGCAAATGGTGGTGGCGGTAACATTAGTGCTGGGGGTAGGATACGGCGGCGGCTGTTGTCGCTACGACAGTGGCGGCAGCTTTTTCATGGCGGCCGCGGCTACGGCGATTGCGACGGCTATATTTTCGACGGCTTAGAATATGGTGGTGGAGGCGGAAAGGGTGGTGACGGCAAAAACGGTGGTGGCGAGGGCAAGGGTGGTGGTACCATTTACGGTGGTGGCGGAGGTGGTGGCCGCGGGCGATACAGCACATGTGGCGTCGACGGTAGCGGCGGCGGCTGGGTCCGCGACGGTGGCAGCGGCAGGGGTAATGGCGGTGGCAGTCACCAGGCAATTTTTCTGGAGCCCGAGTCACACACCCCGAGCACTGACCGTTTGTATAACGCAGTTGGGTACCCCCCCCAAACCTTGGTGCCGACCGCAAGGCGATAGGGAGGGAGTTCACAGAGCAGGCGGCTGAACGCGTTGTTTAAGATGAGGCCAGTTTGGTCATTTCTTTAGTAGGTGTAACGCCACCGTCAGTGTCAAAGAGGTTACCACCCCACAGCGAAGCGTATTTCTCAACCATGGCCACGTGGTGACAAGTGGCACACCAATACTCGCAAACCCATCCCCCACCCCCCCACAAGACGCGGAACAGCAGCAGATGCAGTACCACGAGAAACACCAAACACGGGAGCAGCAACGACTGAATAAGAGGTACAACACAATCAACAGCAGCAGCAACATCTTTAATTTGGGCAGCAGCAGCGTCTTGAGCAGCAGTATCTGCAGCACCAGTACGAGGTACAGCAGTACCAGCAGCAATGACAGGTGCAATATGTTCAGCAGAGGCAGCAACAACAGCCGCGGCAGTCTCCGCTCTCAGACGAGCTTTCACATGTCTTGACGGCACAATCTGCAATGGGTCGTACGTACGTGGTGCGCGGTTATATTGCAAATTTGTTTTGTAGAGGTAGGTAGCGTTGAATGTTGCCAACAAAGGGGTGACAAACTCAATGGCTCCCAACAATCACAGTCTGTAAACTCTACCCCGTCTCTCTGGAGTGGTTGCACCAGAAAACAAAGTATTGCTTAATGGCGCTATCGTCCACAAACAAGAAAGTAGGCATAAGGTGCCCAATTCCGTCTTACGAGCTGGTCTTGGAAGAATGCAGTTCACCCTTCGCGCACCTCACCGAACTCCTTACGCCGGTTCGCGCTCAGTGCAAGCAATGCCTGCCTGGTTGGTGAACACCCGACGCGCTCCGACCCGGCATGGTCGGTACGCGAGAGGCTATAGTCATATGACTATGACCATGTACAAACTGAGTGCACCCCCCCCTCTCACCCCCCTGGGGAACGCTATAGTGTAGACTGGTAAAGGTACCTACCCAGCATCAGAGTACTTATTGATAAGGAGTATAAAAACGATTTTAAACAACAAACAAGACGTACGTGCGACCGTAGAGAGTGTATCGTATATTCGTGCTACGTCGGTTAACTTGCTTTCAATGCACACTGTCCATGGCAGCCAGGCAATCACCCTCGGTGTGAAAGATGTCCACTAGTTGGGTGGCCGTCAATATTTCCTGGAGGACGGAGCAGGTTTCCGATTAACCGCAACGGGTCTCCACCACCTCATTCGCCCAGGCTAGTATATGCTTGTCGACTCGGGGTTGACGGTGTTCTTATTTCCCCCCCCCTCTCCCTACATCCGTACGCTGGTGCTTGTGGTGACGCTGCCGGAGAAGACGCCGGCGTTCAAGCCCATACCACGGGCGTCGAGGGTGATGATAGCCGTAGGCCGACCAGTAGCCTTGATGTATCCCCTCTGTAATCCCCACGCTCCAGTGTCCAAGGTGCTGCCGCCGGTGGGGGCGCCGTCGCCACCGCCCGTGTCACTGACGCGGGGGGTGGGTGAGAAATAAACACTGCAGGATCAGTACATACCCCCTCACTTCAGTTCTACGTGTCCATTCTGCTTACCCCCCCCCCATACGTCCCTATCTGTAGTGATGCCGCCGGTGAGGACACCGGCGTTCCAACCCATGTCACCATTGACCCAGGCTACGGTAGGGGGGTCCCCTTTTGGGCCTTATATTTCAATGGCTAGGGGTCACTCGCGCGAGTAACCTCTTTGTTCCTATGCAATCTTACGTTTTCATTATCTTTTACATTGACGAAATCAATCCGCAATGCAAAGGGGATCTAAGCTGCGCCAAACCAAGTGCCTAAACCATCTTCATCCGTAGGGTACAGAGCTACTCGTGCGAGTGGCTCAAACACACCAGTGAAAATGGGGGTACCCCCCCTACCGTAGCCTTGGTCCAATTATCGGGGGTGATGGTAGCGTTCGGCCGCTCTCTAGCGGCAGCATACTCCACCTTGAATCCCCATGGGCCGGTGTCTGAGGTGGTGCCGTTTTTGAGGACGCCAGAACCACCATCCATACCACCGGTGGCAAGGGTGGGTAGGGGCAGGAATAGATTATGCAGTAGAGGTAGAGGGTTTTCCACCAGTTTCCCCCGCCCGAAGGTGCATGCAGTTTCACCACCATCGCAGGCCGACCCCTCGGTAGAACCCTCCCCCCCCCTCCACCCACGTTACGCCCGGTAGTTGCTCCGGCCGTGCTCGTCCAGGCGTTCGACGTATTGAGGAGGCGGACAGCAACAATTTCCACCTGTGCAGCGTCCACGCCCACTAGGTCTATCATCTAAAAACCGACAGGCAGCATCATGTTGAATTGACGGAGACCCTACTTAAGTTCAAAGGGTGCGGGCAGGCGGAGGGTAGGCGTGAGTCGGTGCGGGCAGGCAGAGAGTAGGCGTGAGTCGGTGCCAATGGCGACCTTATTTTGGATGACCCAACCCTGGCAGCGCGTTTTCGATGAACTTGCCGACCCCAGGAAAGCCGTTTTCCTCATCGGGTTCTGCACCTGAACCTGTTCGAGGATAACAGCGACGAGCATGGGCTGGCTATACCCCCTCAGGAGCAAGATTGCCGTGGACGTGGCCGCGGCAACCGCGTGCTTTCCTGGCCGACGTCGGTGACGCTGTCAAATGCTTGCGAAGCGTCAATGAGGCCAAGTTCGTGAACGAGACGTTTGCGACGATCTGCAACACCCGGGGGTCAATAATTGGAAGCACAATGGAGTGGTCTACGGCGGGCTCCGCTTGATGCAGGAAAGCTGCATCGCCGTTTGCCTTGATGCCCCCTGACTCTTTCCCTAGCGACTCCCGCACCTTGACCGTTTTGGGTTAGAGTAGCCATCCACATGAGCCACAGCTATAACACCACGGCGAACACGGCAAAAACTGGCTACAAGTCGCCGTACGAGGCATTTTGGAAGCCTGCCGGCCGCCAACACCCTCGCGTTTAAGAAGCCCAGATTTAGACCTGCTCAACCCGTCAACAGTTCGAATCTCAAAGCGGGCCGGTGCTTTGACCTCAACAGGGGGCGAAACAACCCACAGGACTGCGTCATACGCGCCATCGCGCCCAACGAGTGACACGCAGGACATCACGTGGAAGATGGGGCACGTGACGATCATCGCGGCTGAGCCAGACCGTACTGTAGGCGTGGGAAGCTGATTTGCAAGGTCAGGTACATGCAGCCGGTGTGGCAGGTTCCACCTGTACTGCCGATAACACCGGTGATGGCAGCGGTGTCATCTTTGATTACGCCGGCGGTGATGCCACCGACGGTGGGGCGCCGCCGAGGGTACGGTCGCCTCGGAAAACTCTCTAATCGACGGGGGTCACCCACTAGATGATCTATTGGCGTTCGTGGAAACTGGGCGCATGCGACATAACAGGAGCTCTCTGGTTTTCAGCGGGGGTGAACTTACGAGAAGCTTTGCAGCTTAACCGCCGAAAGTTTGTATTGGCTAAGTGGTTTTTCATCTGGACGTCAGGCGAGACCGGGAAGGTTGATGGTGGAGAAATCTCCATATGTAGCTAGATAGTTTAGCTTACGCCCGCAAGTTGACTACATCGACATTTCCCGATCCCCCGCCGCGTCTCGTGTTCGATGGATGGCTGCTATTGCATGCGAGTTGCATTTAGACATGTGTCATGTTGACGTGCAACGGGCGTTTGTCCACGCCGAGCTGAAAGAGTTGATTTTAACTCGTATGCCGAAAGACCATGTAGATTTATCAGGAAAGCTACTATTAATACACCTTAATCGCAGTATGTACCGTCTGAATCAAGCATCGAGGTCTTTGCACAAGCACAAACATTTAGTCATGCGTAATCTTGGTTTAAGCAGAGTTGTGCAGATCCATGTGTTTTCAGGTTGATCGGAGCAGAGACACTTTTCATTATTGCAGTGGTGCCCGGGGATGACATTTTCGCGGTAGGCCGTAATGAGATATCTGACGGGTTTGCTATGACCTGGGGATTTGTATCCTATCAATAACGTTGGCAATCCACGACTGTACGCTGGTTGCCACTGTTCCCGACACAAGATCTTGGCTTTTTTTACGATCCCACGAAATTCTGTTAGGTAGAAGACGGTCAAAAAATTTGGCGTGTTCGCGGGTAGGAACACCCCACTTCCGTCTGATGTTTCTCGTGAGGATTTTGACGAGGACGGACCCGATAGGGTGTGGCCGTTGCGTGAACTGGTGGGGAGTTTATTGTAGCTCGCTTACACGATGAGACCTGACTACTAGAATGCCGCGACGGCCGTGGAGAGATTTACAAATACCCCCAGTCAAAGGCACGTGAAGGCGACCAGAGGTAGTTTTGAGTGTTGGAATACGTCAAGCAGTGACGGCGTTAGGTTGCAGGGGGCAGTGATCTAGAGCTGGTGGTTTACGCGGATGCAGCATATGCTCGCAAGGAGACTGAGCGGAAGTCCTTATCTGATGGAGCCGTGGTGTATGGGGGTGCGACCAGTAGACGGAATTTAGAGACGTAGAAGCCCACCACATCTGCCTCAAATGAGGCGGAGTATGTCGTGATGCCGGAATGTTAAATGGAGGTACTTTTCGTAAGTTCCGTGTGGAAATTCGCCTTGCCCGACCTTTGGGGAACTGTCCATTCAGGTTTTTGACGACAACAACGGTGCAATTGGGGTGAGGTAAATCGCGTAACCATCTCCAAAGCGAGACATATGCATCTACGTCATCACTTCCTGCGAGAACTCGTCGACAAAGGAGAGTTTAGTATCCCTCGTATGCAGTCAAAAATCCAGCACGCCGATTCCTTGGCGAAGCCCTTGGCAAGGAATCATTCCGTTTTCGCAGGAACGTTGTCATGAACATGAGTTAATACATTACTGAGAGCGCGAGTTTTTGAGTGGGATCTTTCGATAGGCTAATGTACTTCGTGCGTATATTTTATGTAGCTCATTCTGTTTCGAGTTTTGAGGTATTTATTCTGAATTTTCAGCTTTTGGTTTTATAATATGAGGTTCTATTTCGGAGTTTTACATCTTCTTTTTTAACTTTTGATATTCTGTTTAAAGTTTTAAGATTTGATTTTTTTGGTATTTGACATTCTGATTTTGGTGTTTTGATTTTTTTGTTTGGGATCTTACACACAATTTTTAATGTTTGAGTTTAGAGATTTAGCTGCTCTGATTGTGTTGATATACTGATCACGGAATTCTTCTGAATTTGAGCTTTGAGGTTCGAGTTTGAGTCTGTGGAGATGTTCGAGTTATTGATCTAGTAAACTTGGTTCAATCGCATTTCAACAGCTGTTGACCGCTTCATTACTGAGGCAAACGCTCTTTATTTCGCAAGCTGAGTGACGAGTACCGGGTTCTTGTTGGAGTCAAGACCATTAACATTCGAATATTGATCTCAAACAATGTGGATTTTGCATCGGGGTGGAACCCGGTATATGAGGGTTGAGTGCAATATTGAAGATTATGTATATCTTTGTTTGGATCACCTTGGTATGATGAGCGATGCTGATATGTCCCGTTCTCCGAGCAGGAGGAAGAGCGGCTGTTAAGGGTGCGCACGTACTCGGTGACGAGATGTATATCATACCGTAGTGCTGTGGGGTGTTCCACAATTATTTTTTGAACATTTTTGTATTTATGATTCCTCTTCTGTGGTCCCTCGTCCGGCACTGGTTCAACGTGCTCCCACGGGGCGACGATGTTACGACATGATTGACCGTGTGGGACCTACCCTTGCACGGAGATCTAGCAGGGGGTACATTCAGCACTGCTTTGAAAAATTGAAAAGTGCTACCGAGTTGTTCTACGGTAGCCAAACCCCAACGTTTCTTCAACAAAATCGTCGGGTTCAAAAGCAGCTACCCATCGTATCTCCCGAAATAGGGTGTCCCTCGACACCTCAACGTCATCGGTCGACACACCTTTGCACAGAACAAAATATAAGGAGACGGTGTTCAGATAGTATCCTTCCTTGTATCGATCAGCAACGAAACGTTCGTTAAACAAACCTCGCTGGTTTCGGGGGGGTGGTATCGTAGAATAGTCTACTGCTTATCAAGTTGTTACAGATTCCCTTGCCTAAGTACACGAGCAGTCTCAGAGCTCTAGGATACATTGGGCTCGGTCCAACGGGTCTTCAGATTCTTTCTCCGACGATAGAGGTGGCAGTTTTTTCACATTTTAATTTCTGAATGACGTGTGCTCCTTAACCCTAATTCGTCGGAATTTCAACATTTTTTCCATTTTGTATTCAATTTCTTAGGGCTTGAAATAGTTCATCGGGTTACTTTCAGTTTTTCTCAATATTAAGTTTTGGGTGGGGATCAGAGCTCCAGAAACCAAGAGCCCGGGAAAAAGATGGATGCACCTCGATCGTAGGATGAGCCTTCAACCTTAGGATAGATCGCTTGCGTGTGCTCGTTTCTTGCAGGTCTACTAGGGGGTACTAAAGGCGGGTATCGTGCCCATTTCGAGTGTGTTTGCACAAATACCACGCATATATATCTACTATTGATGTCAACCGATGGGACGGCTTCCGATGCCCGTCCGGGTTTGACCCGGGGTGTGTGGGTGCAAGACTGCAGCTCGTCTACGACTTTTGGCATCTGGTTTTGCACTAGGTCCTCCTAAAATATTGGTTTTCACCAAGGACAGAGTGACCACTCTTGCGTTTCAACTCGGTGTGCAATACACACCCAACGTATCGAAGACACAAACCCCCGGTGATGTCATTCCGTACCCGGAACGCCTTGAACATCTGACGTCCATACCATACAGGATAGACCATAAACGCACCAACCCTGCATGGATGCATTACTCATAACCCACTTGGACGCAACGATGCGTGCTGCTGTAGCGCCAGCACATCTTAATCAAGTGCGTTCAAGATCCTCAAAAGAGGAATCGCTAACAACCATATATAGACTATTCTCTTTGTTTTCCTTTAGAGATATCGAGACAGTGATCCTATTCAACAGGTTCTACGTTTCATTCGATTGTAACGCTTCGTTTTGCGTGAGCTGGCAAGCTCCATACGCGAGAGGTCTCCGCAAGAATATAACCCCTGCGAGTAATTTGCGTCGTACCTACAAGCCATCAAGACTTGTCCAGGTGGTAACTTGTAACGACACATGCCGGCAATAACGCTATGGCGTGTACCACCACGGTGGCGATACATTCGTCGTCGGGCGATGAACAATACTACGGTAGTTGGGTCCCTTTCTTGTGGTCTTTCTGTTGCCGTGACTCCGGGTCACTCGCGCGACCGACCCCTCTGTTCGTTACGCCCATCGCCTTTTGCGCCGTTATATGTTTATGATAGGAATCACAATGGCATGGTTAGCTATGCTGCGCAATACAAATAGCGTAGCCTGTTTTTGTCAGTGAGGTACAGCGTCACACGTGCGACTGGCTCAGGCCCAGTAGCGCAAAACGGGGTACATCATAACATCCCCCCTACCGTGGCCTCGGTCCAATAGGTTTTACTTGAGTTAGTCGTGCTACTGTATGGGCTGCACACATTCGATCAAAAATATAAATTGCAGGCTCGGGTTCTGAGGTTAACCAATGAGTTCAACCGGGTGTGGAGTGTAGCATGAAGTGTGCTGGTTCGATTGGAAGATGCGTTGGCCTTCACATACAGTTTTTTAGACCGTATATGGGTGAAGCAAAGAGCTCCATATTAACGGAAGAGCTCCTGAAATATACTGCGGCTAAAGCCGGCGGGAAGAAACGTACGTGTGGAAGGCGTCCAGATTATACCTTTCTGGCCTGAAAGCACGGGAACTCGATGAACTAACTCACACACACGCCGTTCGAAATAGTAAGGTGTGATATAGATGCGTGCTGCCGAAGAGGTGGACCACGATTTTGCTGGGGTTCGTCGACAGTATTCGACACGTAAAGCACATGTACCAGCTACTCATATCGTTCCTACTTTTGTTCGTGTGATTGTCGCATAACAGATATTCGCACGACGTAACGGTTGTTTCCGCTTTCACGGATGCACCATATCGCGTACATATTGCAGACGGAGGTTTATGCTGTGCTTTGATGGAATGCACGTTACATGGCATTTTACGGGAATTGCATCAACACCTGCATTGTACTACAGGATCGTGCAAATGGGCCGCGGTCTATCGACCTGAAATCCCCCGTGTTGGTGGCGCCTTTACACCAATAACCCGGGATATACTGTTTTGTCGGGTGTGGCAGTGTGTGATGTTCACCCGACTAGTTGTCCCAACGGTGTCAGTCAAGTCACGTTTTTGTATATATTACAATTTCTTCCTCTCTGCAGCATTTGCTCATGTGTATCCAAAGGCTTATCCGTTCAAACGTCGTTTCTCCAGGTCAACTGATGTTCCAGGTTCCGGTAAACCCTGACAGTTTGAATGTATAGCCTGACCGGTTATTTTAACAGGTGTGTATCCGCAGTGAATGGGTTGGTTCTACTGTTTGCATTTGGTTTCCCGTAAAATCTACTATTTACGGCACGGCCGACTTGGATATGTCAATTTGAACTGAGTTCCTGCGTCAAAGAATAGCAGTACACAGTCCATTTTGTCAGAATATCGGGAAACACAGACGCCATGACCCAATATTGGACGCAACGCCTGTTTCTCATTCTGTCGACGGCAGGCTTAGTGAAAGCCCCAATTGGTCTGCCTACAACGTTCATGTCGGCCACCATCAAACCTCGACCAACGTCAAAACACGGCACAATGACGTACCCAATTATTCAAATTATTATGGGGGCGTTGTACCAGTTCCCTTCGTGCCGAGAACAGCCTGACAACAGCAGCAGTGAGGCGTCCCAATACCCAATACCATATCCCACAGGAAAAGCCGGTAGGTGAGAATCTGCAGATTTGTTCTATCTCTCTCCATTCCCCGATACTGCCAATGAAACACTCGGTGCGGATGAAGCCGTACCTCCTTTATTTCTAACCTAAAGGCCACCGGCCGCTTTGGCTGCAAGCCACACGGCAAGCACTCCGTTCAGTTTTAGCAAGGCTGCCTTGTTGTACCTGTGACATCTAATTCTAACCGTTCGCCGCCACCTGAAGATGAAATTGGAGTCAATTTAAGGGCAACTGGAAATTTCTAAGCATAATCCTCGAAAACCTATCCAGCTGTTGAGCAAACCACTTTGCCAGGATGGTAAAGAAACAAGGTTCGAGACTTAACCGCTCTGTTGCTCTTTCACTGGCGTCATACACACCCGGCAAGGCCCTTCTTCTCACTGAAGACAACGGTGGTCCATTCACGCGTACGCCTGCCTGCCTCCTTCGTTCGAAAAAACAGACCGGAGGCTGTCGGTCTGTAGATACGAGATAACTGTGACAGCCGCTGGATTGATTCCCCTAGTTAACCAGGAGGGCCGGTTCTGAATAGCTCCATTGTCGTCCTCCAAGAGCAGCGACGAAGCTCCGAAATACAGTGTTGCTCTGCTAGTCCTAGCGCGAAGCTGATCCCGATCGACTGTATAGCCCAAAACAGCCGCCATTAATGAGGAAACGTTACCCAAACGTTGAGCGCCTTCTTGTCCTCGACCACCAACGACAGCACACTCAAAAGGGAATCGACTTGATGGTCAGTCGGCAGGCAATTATCGCCCCTGCCAGCGATTTGGGACTAACACGAATACAAAGGCGTACACCTGGTGCAAACCACAACCTTATCGGTGGCTAGCGTACCATGCTGATGATGCATTTGTAGCAAACGCACAACGCTTTGAATATCTTGACGGTATGGGTTCTAGTCCAACACGCCCCGTTGTTGCAAAGTGTGCGTACATTAACTTAAGGAAATTTGTATGTGACACGGTACAAGCGCTTTGTCGTCCACACTTACTCGAGGTGCAGCACGTGAGGTGTAGACAATGCAACTACATGGATCCGACACGATTCCACCAGGCGTCCTCGTTAAACCTGGATAAGCTTCAAAAACCGCTGTTGTAGGTAGAGCCTGCATACGAACGATGGACGCTAGCGCCTGACATAAACTATAGACGGGGCTATGCCATCCTGTACTCAGCAGATCAGAGATGAAAAGCACGGTAACCACATTCAAACCAACAGCGGCACTCTCGTCTGCGGTTCACACTAGCACGGTCATCTCTGCATTTATCATTATTCCATACGCGACCAGAAGGCAAGCGCAGAACGCGCGATGGCCAGCATAGCTCCCATCCACCAATATCGAGAAGCCAACACGCAGGTTATGAGACGTAGAAGCGACGAGCGAGTACATGGCGCCAGTGACGGACGGAAGCAAGTAGCCAGAGTCTCCGCTGTCGTCCGCAGAACTTATGGTGTCCGAATTCAACGTTACTCTAGCCGGCAAAATGAGCATGGCATACGCAAATCCTTGAATCCAAAAGTTGTGCGAGTTAGGGGGTAAGCGTTGGTCAGTTGGTTGATCAATGCGTTTTTCAACAGTGCCTCGTGTGTCACAAGTTTGACATTTGCGAAGAATATCAATTCCTACCATGGGACTAGGGTAACCCGGGCGGTTCCAATGCGTTCCTGATTTGATCGTTGTGCAGTCTGAGCACGACCATGTGAGAATCGCCGACATTAATCTGCTAGAGGAGGACCTTCATCCCGCAGTGGCCCATGTAGTAGACCTTGCATCACCCTGCACGGACTGATGAGGCAAGAATATAAACCTTGTGTGCGCGGGTCGAACCACCACATCGTAATCAGGCAGCAAGGAGCTACACTCGGTTAGGTCCGACAACATTTTCGAAACACAAAAAATGCAGCGTAATATACAAGTTCGTGTCAACCTGTCGATAAGGTATTTTCCATCCAGTAATTGGGTTGAAGCGATCAAAACCCTTTTGCATCCCGGCCTCCATCATCGCAACACAGCAGCAGGGCAGGAGTTGCAATTCAGATACCCACCTTTTTCTTGTGTTCTACCGTGTATGCAGTGCTTGTCTACTAGCTCCCTTGTTCGTATATCCCTCTTGAAAAACATCTCATTTACACTAAACTCTTCCCTCATACTCGTGCGTATCGCCTAGTTAAGCAAGCATTCCAATTATGTTAACATCCATTCCCGCTCGTTTAACGGCCATATTTCCTACGTTCAAGATTACCCGGGAGGAATATGGAATTTGTAACAGATTGAATTGCGCAAGTGCAATATGTGATTGCCGATGTCCATGAGCAAGAACCAAGGAGACTGCTGTAGGTTGACGAGCTCAACGAGACGGCACGATACATGCACACACCCCTAGGGCGTGTGCATCAGGGCTTAAACAGGCACATGATGGAACCACCATCGTCCCACTCTAGTATTTCATATTTCCTGCCGAAAACCTCCTTTCAATATCAACGTCTTTCGTTTGAGGTAGATATCGCCTAACGTGTGTAATCCACATCCATCCACGCCATTAAAATATATGGAAGCACCGGTAGCATGCGAGTGGTTGTGAACAGAAACTCACACCCAACACCTCCACTGTACAACCTCACAAAGAATTGGGTACACGTTCCCACATTATTACAGATTAGCAAGTACTTGGAAAGCAGGTCAGGGCTGTGCCCCGGACTACTGTTTCATCGGAACGATATATCGTTGGGCGAAAACGGTGCAAACTTTTTCCGGCGATGGAAAATTGTCGGGAGTAACTCGTTATATTGGCAATTACACCTGGTGGCGCAATCTGGTGCACGTACCCGGCGACACCTATAGTCTCAGTTTCGATTTTGACCTAAACATGCTACTGGAACACGGAACCTGCAGTCCGCTACTATAGAATGGTGATTTGAAGACACTACCCTGTGTACGCCAAATATCTCATTGTAGACGCAGATAATTTAATTGGCGGGGATTGTCGGTTTGTTACTTACCCTCGGTGTCTTGTGTATTCATCTGGCAACTACCTTCCCCCACAAGCAAAAGGGAACGCTACGTACAAAATGGCAAGAGGATTGTATATTGTTGACACTATGTTGGGCAGTGCAACAATTCCGTTGGGTGCGTGTGCCCGTAGCATGGGCATTGCGCGGTATTGAATCGGTGACGGCCAACCCCACCTTGAATGCTCCATTCTTCTTTTTCACGCTTCCTTCTCCTGTGTTTCTTCTATTTTTCATATAGACTCTATACATGTTATATATGTGCCATCTTTCAACTTGTCGGCTTTTTTTTCGCCATCACAAGTATCTGCACGGACACTTCGATGCCCCTATTGCATCTGTTATCACACAGTCAGAGTGGATATACGCATCATTGTAAATATTTCTGAGCCTGGTTCGATTAACTACTGGCTCTAAACAACACCGCCTCGCTGAGTTAGTCTCGCGTTCCCAGAAGCTCGAGGAAATATCTCCATTTGATCAAGTGCGGAGAATAACATGGGAATATCCTCAAGAAGAATGATCGGGCACGACACAGAGGTATCCTATCTAAGAGTACGCCAAGTGTATCTCGAGCATTTGAGAGAGGATACAGCTTTCACACTCTACGCGAGGTGCAGGTAACATGGCTTCTAGCGCTCGATGACACGTGAGGCAAGTGAAATTTCCCGGTAACGTCGTCAAACCGTTCCTAGCTATACGTACGATATATCCCGATGACGAACGAAACAGCTTGACGAATGTAGCGTTGGCCGATAAGACTGCACCCATCAAAAATTTACTACCTTGCTCCCTCTGCATCAATATATGTTGGTTTGAATTCGTCCGTACATATCTCACGGGCGTTCATATCTCAAGGTGAATAGGGCGCATTTCCGCAGTAGTACTGGACCAGTGTTCATAGCATTTTTCTTTCTCGTTTTTTTTCAACCTATACGTATCACTTCAAAGATTGTGTTAAACACCCAGCAGTTGGTGTGCTCTTCTGACATATTAATAGTAATAGAGTATTTCCCGCTGGACATTGTGGACCAAGGGTATTTTGTGACCTCACTCAACTTGATATATATTACGGAGTAAATAATAGCACACACTCTCGCTGGGAGATCGAAGATTTTGTCGAAACTCATCTTTGCAAGCTGTGTGTGAAACTCCGATCGCTCGTATTGCAGGTTGTGTGTCCTCATTAAGGATATATGTCGGCAACTCCACTTGCAATTGCAGTGTAGCTATCAGGGTCAGCAGGGTTTGCTGGCCAGTCTATTCGGGAAAACTAAAAACCCGTTTCTGAGGGGGGGAAAATTTGACGACTGTGGAAGTTAACGCATCTGGTTATCAAGTGAGTCCTGTAAATCGAATAACCGGATGGGAAGGGCGGAGTTTTTGAGGACGTTGAGGGCTGAATTTTAATGAAAAGGGAGCGGGGGCGGGGAGGGGGAGGGGGGGGGGGGGGGGGGGGGGGGGGTAAATACGTGAGGGCATGGTTTTGATCAAAAGGGAGCGGGGGAGGGGGGGGGGTACGGTTGGGGCAGCTCAATATGTGCGTAGAAACTATAAATCCTTCAAGTGTGGAAAATTCTGACGGTTTTAGAAAGAAGGCACCAGTGTATCATGAGGGGGGGTGGGGGGGATGGGCGGGGCAGCTCAATTGGTGCCTGGAAGCAATACGTCCTTTAAAGGGATATATGTGACGGTTTTGGAAAGAACAATGCACCAGTTTATCATGTACATCCTGTACGTCGTACAGCCAATGAGTAGAGGGCGGAGTGTTCGAGGGGTAGGGGTGGGGAGGTGGGGGGTGGGGAAGACGGGGGGGGGGGGGGGGGGAAGACGGGGGGGGGGGGGGGGGAAGACGGCGGGGGGGGGGGGGGGGGGGGAGGGAGGACGAAAGGGCTTTAGGTTGCATAGATGTAGGCGTTTGCTATACGCATGGTGCTAGGTCTAGGCGATGGTGCGGGTGGTGAGGAAGGAGGGGGCGTCGGGGGCGAGGGGGGGGTGGGAAATGCAGCAGTGGCAAGAATGGTTCTAGAACGATAGTTAGGCGATATACAGTACGTGGAGGTGTTTATTGCTCTGGCGGATTTCGATGTTAGGTGGGGCGTTTGAGCAAGAGAGAGAGGAAACAAATGAGGGGGAGGGGGGCAGGGGGGGTTCAAGAGTTATAGGTCGCATAATATCAAAATACGCTCCTGCTGTGAGATCAAAGATTTGTTCGAAACTCATCTTTGCGAGCTTTTGTGTGATACTCCGATCGCGCGTGGTAGTATTTTATGTAGGGGCATGCTATACGCGTGGTGCTAAGTCTAGGCGATCGTGCTGGTGGTGGGGACTGAGGGGGCGTTGGACCGGGGGTTGGGGGGGGGGGGCGGGGGTGAAACAAAGCTACATCATGGATGGCTAGAAAGATAATGACGTTATATCAATTGCGTAGAAGTGTGTATAACTCTGGCCGATTTAGATTGTAAGTGGGGAGTTTGAACAACGTGTTCAAACTTCATAATTTGTTATTGTACATGGATCGAAAGAGAGAATATTTCAATTGATAGGTACAATACTGACATCGCTAACTATATGAAAATACTTGCAAGCCACGTTAAAATAAAATAGCTGATCTTGAAATATATATAGGTCTTCATGTACTGTTCAGACAGGTCAGCGTATGGTGTCTCGTTCGCATTTGATAATATGAAAGACATCTATCCATATTGCTGCTGTTCATATGCACGTCTGAATGTGGTGCGCGATTTTTGTTTCTTCTTCAGAGTGTCAGGTTTCTGTAACTTCCGACTCTCATCAAGGGAGCGAATTAAAACAGGGACTCTGCAGTCCACAATAGTCTAGTTAATTCGTAGTCACGTCACTACCAAAAGTACAATTCTTATTCTAGATACAAAGAAATACAATATACGGTTATGTTGCTTGTTGCTTTCGGTGGGTGTCTCACGCCAGCTGTGAGATCAAATATTTTGTCGAAACTAGTTTTTGCGAGCTGTGTGTGATATTCCGATCGCGCCTATTACGGGTAGCTTGTCCTCATTAAGGATATAGATCGGCAACTCCCCTTGCAACTACAGTGTAGCTATCAGGGTCAACAGGGTGATGTTATGCAGTCTGTGCGCGGACACTATATAACCCGTTTAAGAGGGGGAGAAAATCTGACAGCTGTGGAAGGAAATACTTCAGTTCATCAATTGAATCCTGTAAGTCAAATATCCGGTGAGAGGAGGGCGGAGGTTTTAAGGACGTGGGGGCCTGATTTTATCAGAGGGGGGCGGGAGGGAGGGAGAGGGGGGAGGGGACGGGTGGGGCAGGTCAATTTGTGCGTGGAAACTCTATATCCTTCTTGTGGGGGAGGGGGGGGGATGTAGCGGGGGAGGCGGGGGGCGGGGGGGGGGGGCTTCAGGTCGCATAGATGTAGGGGTTTGCTATACGCGTGGTGCTAGGTCTAGGCGATAGTGCGGGTGGTGTGAAAGGAGGAGGCGTTGCGGGCAGGGGGTGGGTGGAAATTCCAGCTGCGGCATGGACGGCTCTAAAAAGATAACGAAGCGATATCCAGGGCGTGGAAGTGTTTATTTCTCTGGCGGATTTCTATACTAGGTGGGGCGTTTAAGCAAGAGGAAGCGAATCGAAAAAAAAAAAGTGGGGCGGTGAAAGGGGGGGAGGGGGTGGGGGGGTGACGGGGGGGGGGGGGAGGGGGGGGGGAGCGGGGGGGGGCGGGGAGGGGTTGGAAGAGGTTCAGGTCACATATAACATTACAATTCACTGCTGCTATGAGATCAAGGATTTGGTCGACACTGATGTTCGCAACATTGTGTGTGATCTTCCGATCGCGCGTACTAATGATATCTGTAGGGACTTGCTGTACGCGCGGTGCTGGGTCTAGGCGATCGTGCAGGGTGTGGGGAATAAGGGGGCCTTAGAGGGCGGGAGGGGGGATGAATGAAAGCTACGTCATGGATAGCTAGGAGGATACTGACGTGATATCAATTGCTTAGAACTGTTTATTGCTCTGGCCGATTTTGATTGTAAGTGGGGCGTTTGAACGAACTTGGCGGGGAACAAAGGGGGGGGGGGGGGGTGGAGATTGGAGCTACGGCATGGATGGCTAGATGGATAATGAGATGGTATCAGCTGGCTGGTAGTGTTTACTACTCTGGCAGATTTTGGTTTCATGTGGGGCGTTTAAACAAGAGGGATCGGGGGCGGGGGCGGTGGGGCGAGCATTTCTATATGTGCGCGCAAACTATAAACCTTTAAAGGGAACGGATCTGATGGTTGCAGCAAGAAGACACCCCTTATATCACCCGCCTGGGAATGTTTTTTTCTAAAAGGTTTGATGTTACATTTGGTATGCAACCCAGTTCTTAGGTGTAGTAAACAACGTGTTAAAAGCTTCATAATTTGTTATTGTACATGGATCGAAAGATAGAATACTTCAATCGATAGGTACAATCATGTGGATACCATTACTTTATGACATCGCCGATTATAAAATGAGATACATATTACCAAATACAATAGGCCAGGTGATGTCGTCATGCAATGTGACCGACATTGAGATCGAAAGGGAGAGATGCGAATCGTTATTGCTTTGAAAGGAACGCCTAGTGTACACGCGCTCAATTACGTTACTTCGTTAGTCATACTTTGCTGGGGATAGGTTGAGGCGATCATGCAGACGGTATGTACGGAATACCTTACGTAAGAAGCTGGTAGTGCGGTTTATCGCGATTTTAGCATATCTGTCTGTAGCTCCTTTTCACATTATTTTTGTCTCACATATACGGTTCTACGCCTATGATCTTTGCCGTGCCGATGTGGGGCTCTGACGTCCATAAATCGAAGAGAGAGATACATCTTACAAACACAAAGCGAGGTGACGTGGGCATGCGATGTCACCAATATTGAACGCGAGGGTGACTTTACTTTGTTATGCATATGCTACTTCGTTTGGTAGAGGTTGTCAGGCGATCATGCAAACGGCCGGAGGCACGAAATACCCTGCGAAATAGGTTGGTAATGTGGTCTACCGCAGTGTTAACATAACTGTCTGTACTTCTTTTTCACATTGTTATTATCTAGTGTCCGATGTTACGCCCTGTTTTCTCCCCACTGTCGTCGAAGACGTTGTGGTCCTGGAGATGTCGCGTCCATGTCTGGTGCTCTTGTTAGTGGTGCTCATGAAAACATGCCCTAGCGTGTAGTAGTTGATCCCTGAGCGGTGTTCCTTTCTTTTACATCAAGCCAGATCAAAGTTCCAAATATCTTCGCACTGTAAGGATGCGAGAAATGTTGGAAGCAAATGTTGTTTCGGACGCTGTGTCGGTTAGTATGACCACCTATAGAGTACATCTACCCGTAGCATGGACATTGTCATGCAATGATCAAGCGACGGTTGGCTCCACACACAGATCACTCCATATATTCCTAAATCTCCCTTCTTCCCTCCGGTTTCTTTTCCTTCTTGTTTTTTTTCACCTTCACGTCACATAAGCGCCACTTTACAAGTGTGCTGGGAGGAAACTCCGGTACCATCCCAGCAGATATTATCACAGAGTCAGAGATTCGATACACATCATTATCAAACATGAATTTTTCATTCAACACCGTTTCTGCTACTGCTATGTGGACACGACTGCTGTTCGTTCTCCACGATGGGCTGTGGACGCAACACCCAACTTTCCCATACACTTCAGCTACGTTCAACCACAACTTTCCAATACCCTTCAGCGATGTTCCTGGTTGTCGAGGACTACTGTATCTATCCTGTGACGGAAGGCCGAAAGGAATCCTCGGCATCGTAGAAAAAAATGCACGACATCCTCAACTCTACATCAATGATAGCGAATTAACCACGGGAGTGAGGAGGCTAAGGTGGGCGTATCAATTCAGGGAAAATTCGTGGATGGTGAGTCCCGGACGCCGAACGATCTTTATACGACATCCTCAACTCCCCGTCGATGACGGCTGTACCACTGGATGTAGGTGCATGCATGGGTTTAGTAAATTAATAGAATCAAGGACGAGCTGCAGGTTGTAGACTTCGGACTCCAAGCAAGATGACATCTCCTCCACAGGCTTGGGGCCCATTTAAGGATATGCCGGACTGAAGTGTGCGTCGTGATAATCCCGCATCATGTAAGTCATGTTCGAACCGGTCGACGGCAGCCCACCCAACGTTTCGTTCACGAAATTGCTGATTTTGAAACCATCACCCCGTCGCATCTCATGAAACACGGTGCTTCCTACCATCCCGACGTCATCGTTCGATAGACGTTTGCAAGCAACAAGGTATACATAAACTATTTCATAACATCTTTCCTCTTGTCGAGCAGCCATGACACGTTTATCAATAGTAATTGGTGGTAATCTGTGAGGGCTATCGTTAAATCATTCGTTTTACGTAACTGACCGTAAGCTGATCGGACAACTTATACATGCGGGTGCTTTTTTACGTAGACTTCGATGCGCAGGGTCGATGGATAAGACGCCCACACCTCAAGATGAAAGTTATTTTCCATGCGTTGATGCACTCCACTCAAGGCTGCTTCGGTGTATCACGGTCGACTTGATGGAGCTCCCGTGCGAAAGAGTCCTGCTGTACGACGTCGAGTTCATATGTCTACGTTCTAAGATCTTTTAACGCTGGAGGCAACGATGGAAACATGGGAGACTGCGACAGAACCATCAGCAGTATCGCCAATGCAGTCAAGGATTATATTATCTGCAGCGGAAGCCTACCAAACGTGGCATATTCACCCTCTCAGATGTTTAGCATCAATCATATATGTGCTGCGCAAATGACGAAAGCGTTTTCCTGGCCGACCCCGGTAACGAGACAGTCGAAGACGATAGCAGATGGTGGCACACGCATCTCGTGTCTCACTTCCATTAATTTTGGTCGGCTGGGTAGCATCAATTCATGTGAAACTGCTTGCTTACGCCGAAGTTCGTGACCGGACCCCGTTAACCGTCAAAACTAAGTACTTGCCGTTTCGGTGGTCGGTGGTGTGCGTCGCTTACACCGCTACTTACCATTTCGATTCCAAGAGGTGCAGGTACCACGTTAGTACACCCTTGGCAGGGGTTAGAGCACAGATTTGCGGTGTTAGTGATCAAACCCCGTTGATGGTGTTTTGCAATCAAAGAGTTTTCATGTTGGTAGATGTTTCTTTTTTAAGGCGAGATTGGCAGAACACGAACAGACATGAACAAGGGAGTTGAACAACAAGCGTGAGAGGGTGACCGGGCCAATAAGTCGAACCACGTCAACAACAACGTAGACTTTCACCGTACGGATCATCGCCTCACCTATATCTACAGTGACGTCCTTTGAGACTTGCTTGTGGTCTATACTACACACGGCAAAGTTCCCTGAGGCATGGTCGTGAAAAATACTACGGGTTCATTATACGGTACCCCCCACATATTTTATAAGCACGAAATTGCTGGTTTCGAAACCATCTCCAGAACGTCTTTCCCGAAATACGGTTCACCTTGCCACCCCGACGTCTTAGTTCGATGGTAGTTGCAAGCAATGAAATGTATGAAGACTGTGTTTTCATATAATCCTTGTTCGTCTCGAGCAGCCACGAAACATTTCATTAGAGAAAGTCGATTTTTCCCCTCCGGCGGGGTATAGTATTGCAGAATCAGTGTGCTTCAACCTGTCGATATTCACCGGATTTGGAATATCTGAATAGTGCTCATAAGCATGTGATTGCACCTCGGTACTTGTATCTGTTTATATCACATTGCTTGTACGTACGTACTACTGTGATGCGTAAGGTACACCGATCGCATAACCGGACGCATGCTACGATAGGAGTAGCACTCTTATGCTTTTTCGTTTTCTGGATGACAGGTCTCCCTTAATCTCCCTTAACCAAAAATTGTCGAAATCTAACTAAAGTGTCGTTTTTCAAATGTGCTGTTTTCAATACCCAGCGAGTACCCAGGCCAAGTTTCTTCGTTGGGTTTCACTTTCGGCTTGATCAATATCGGTTTTGGAATGAAGTACAGATCTCCTAAAACCAAGGAATTTGCAGGGAAAAAAGAGTGCACACCTCTATGATATCGTAGCGTGTGTCAACGCCGACAACAACGCTTCTGCTAATGTAGCAGTGCTCAATGCCACTGAGCTAGTGGGCTTAGAAAACGGCTGTACTGCTGTTGTCGCCACCTAAATTCTTACCCAACAAGAGTAGGCTGCTGTTGACTATTCTTTAACACAGGACAATGTCCACGGGACGCAATCGTTGTCGTGGTCGCGATAGGGAATGGCTTACCAAGAGTATAACCAGCCGATGAGAGTTTCCGGTAGCTGGGGGTCATCGTCAGCCTCACCCATCCACCTTCTCGCCGCACGCCCAAAAATAAATTGAATCGGAAAAGGTGACGTCGCACATCCAGCCTCTAACTGTCCCCGCCCTGGTCGTCTCTTTTTCCTCGCGCCAGGGGACCAATTCATTTGCGAATAGAACGTTACCAAAAACTGTAGCAACAACTATCTTACTAAGTAAACAAGTGGGATCTTTATTGCGTCGGGAAACGATACCCCACGGGTTTCCGTCTAGCTTCAGCCTTTGAGTTAATGCTTGGTTTTAGTCGACTCCGAATATTTTCAACACGCACCAATTCCGACCTTCAACCACCGGCTGCCCCAGAAACAAGGGCAACATTGCATCATCTTGCATTTACAGCAGCAGCTCGGCGTTTTATCCAGTTTGGCCGTCCTCGATTTAGCAACAGATCGCCAAGGCTACTTTTTTGTAGAATCATACCCACCCCTTTTTCTCTCGCACACAGGTGTTTCTGTACCGAAAGCACTTGACGATCCGACTTGCTTGGCCCAGCGTCGCCGACCATCGCATTGGATTATCATAACGGAATAAAAAAATAGAACCAAAGCCTATGACCGCAAGCAACAGAGAAAGCACTTCCACGGGTGACCGCGAGCCACTCCCCAAACAAACGTCCCGAACAGGATACCCGTACCGTAGGGCTCCCTGGACGACAGAGGTCTACACCTTGTTGTCTTTGGCGTGCTGTGGGCGTCGAAATTCGTCAAAATTCAGACATTACAAAATGAACGCTATACAAAACCTTATCTAAGCGTTTGCGCTTGACTTTCAGGCCAGCACTACCCCCCCAGAGGCACCCACAGCTCTTTGAATGACCGATTCTTCGATAGCCCCCCCCCAAAACCGGCGGTTTTCTTTAACGAACGTTTCATGGCTGCTCGACACGAGGAAGGATGCTATGAAAAGAGTATCTGCATATATTATCTTGTTTACGGAGGACTATCGAACGATGACGTCCGGATGGTAAGGGGGACCGTATTTCAGGAGATACGGGCGGGAGTTGGTTTCAAAACCGGCGATTTCGTTAAAGAAAAGATGGGGGGGCTACCTTAGAACCACACGAATCTAGCCACGCGGACTGCGAGGTGCGTGATGGCTACAACTGCAGCGGGTGGTGTAGTCGTAGGCGACCGGAAACATATTCCGACGTGGTTCGAGAACTTTTAGTCACTAGCCAGCATCACGAAAAGTACTAACAATTTGCTTCCAAATCCACGATTAGATACCTTTGCGAGGAGACATCTTCGCCAGTAGATACCTTTCGTAGTCAATATGTGTTCCAATAGCTGCCACACGCACGAGAAGTTAGACACCTTTGCGAGGAGCTTTTGAAAAACACTATGTCGATGAAGACAAAAGAAAGGGCGGACAGGGAATATTTTTGTCCATTCATTTGAGGTAGTGAAGTGCTGGGCAGGGCCAATATACGCTGGGAACACTCACAAAAAAAACACCACTAACTATCGTGACTCGAGGACAGTGGATCGTGCCTATTGAACTCTCGTAATTGTATTCCCAAGCCTTTCGCAATTTCTGGGGAAAAATCTAATCCCCAGCGTTGTGGCGGCCACAGAGGCGAAGCGACCAAACGCAGGCCCACGCATGCTATAAAATACCACATCTTGTTCCATAAGAAACACGCTTGTGAAGTAGCGTTTTACGAAGACGACTCGGAGACGAGACTGATGTGTTACAGGGTGCGGTTGTCAGTGTTTGTAAGCTATGCAAGTTTAAGCGTGATTGTTCGAGCGCGAGTGCTGGATTTATGGCCGCGGGGGTGTCAAAGCACTCGGGGGTAGAGTGGAGTTGAGTTTTATCTGGTATTTATTTAGAATTTGGAGCACAACATGGTACATAATATATTATACAAACACTAATGAGAGTGCCCTGCTCCAATACCAAACCACAGTCCTGATATCCATAGTCTAACCCCTGAGGAGTTGGTTGAGAGTGATGTACATCTAGGTCATTCTACGGCATAGGATTACACTATGCAGTAGATCATAGCATGGTTTTACGAGTACCTATTATTATTTTTTTATTATGAAACTAAAAATATCCACCAGCTGTGAAATCGAAGATTTTGTCAAAACTCATCTTTGAAAGCTGTGTGTGTGATACTCCGATCGCGCGTATTACGGGTTGTGTCTCCTCATTAAGGATATAGGTCGGCGACTCCCCTTGCAACTACAGTGTAGCTATCAGGGTCAATAGGGCTATGTTAGGCAGTCTGTCCGCGGAAACTATAAAACCTGTTTGTGAGAGGGACAAAATCTGACAGCTGTGGAAGGAAATGCATCAGTTTATTAAGTGAATGCTGTGAATCGAATAACAACCGGTGAGGGGAGGGGGGAGGTTTTAAGGACGTGGGGGGCTGATTTTGATTACATCATTATCAATGAAACATTACGACTTTTAGAGCCGTTTTACGAGGGAGGTTGTGCAACATATAGCATACGGCATTAGAGACTAAACATATAGACTATGTACGGTGTGACGTGTAGCACCCCTCCATGCCGGATAGCCGAAAAACGATCACACAGCGGTGCAGCGCTCTGTATATCTGCAGATGAACAGCAAACTAACACTTTGTGGAGGTGAACACCACACCGTTCGGTTGATGTCAGGATGCATAGTGTTCTCGTCATCTCGCGCGTCTCCACGAAACTCTCTGGAAACTCTCCGGATTATCTTTAAGGTGCAATATATAGTTTATGTACTCGAGTGACGTCGTACCATTAATTACCCGTCGTTCCCAAGTTTCCTGTTAGTTGCAAGTTCTTTATTGTGATTACAGGAGAACGTAGTGTATATATACACGCATTGGATTTTTTTTTCTTACGGAAGGCCTCCAAATCGTTGACGGCATTCGTAGGCACCCATCCCTGCTTCGGATAGGATACGTCCCTCGCGTTATTTGTTTTGTTGCTCTCACAGCAACTCGCACCATAGTTTCCTGCACCAATATTTGTATTAGATGAAGATAGGGGTGGCGGAGAAGGGGGGGGGGGGGGTTAATTGGAATTTGAAGGCGACATAGTGTATTAATTGGAGGTACTGTATGGATGGGTGGCTCAAAACGTAAATATGTGATCGTTGATATAACCGTGGTGCTAATAACTCAGGTGGGTCTTCATCTTTGGCAGGTCGGCGAGGGAGGGATGTGGGAGAGAGGGGGAAGGGGGGGGGCGGAGGTGGAGGGGTTATTGGAGGGGGGAAGGTGTTGTTAAGGGAGGGCAGGGAGAGGGAGGGATGTTCGTGAGTTCGCGGCGGGGGGGGGGGGGGGGGTGGGAGGGGGGGGGGGGGGGAGGGGGGGGGGGGGGGGGGGGGGGCGTATGAGAAAGACGTGCTACCTGCATGCTAAGTGCAGATAGATGCCCACTATTAAGGAAACCTTTGAGGTGGGTGGAACAAACTATACGTATGTAGTATCGTAAGATGTTACCGATACAAAGCCCTACGAACACCTAAAAGTAGAATAATGAGGTGGATGGGAGCAAACTTTACGTCCAGTTTTTTTCACGTTATTATTGTTATTAATTTTCTCATAATCGGTTTTTGTTTTCTGCAAAACGTTATGACTACTACCACTCACTAATGGAACTCATGGTATGCTGCGCACTGTTTAGTGTTCTGTTGTGTTGGGTCTTCTTTGTGTACACGATTCTTTTTGTCACGTGTATTATCCTCGCGTACTACTCTCGCGCTCCCCGGTAGTAGTAACTCACACTCGGGGTCACATAACGGGCCTTTCTTCTCCCTCGTGACTATGATAGGTGACCTCATTTATAGCGCGAGAATAATTCAGCATATTATTCCTTTGCACGTCGACTTCCGCCGAGTTGTAGCTAGCAACGCTGCTAGGCGCTCTCAGAAGCTGGTCCCATTATTTTTATGCATTCTTGCAAATAATGTCAAATTTTTATAACCACGGCGGGAATCGACTTGAAGGACCAAAGCTAGTAGTCGTAGTAGTATTGATAGTATAAGTAGTAGTAGTAGTAGTAGTAGTAGTAGTAGTAGTAGTGGCAGTGGTAGTAGTAGTAGTAGTAGTAGTAGTAGTAGTAGTAGTAGTGGTAGTAGTAGTAGTAGTAGTAGTAGTAGCAGTAGTAGTAGCAGTAGTAGTAGGAGTAGTAGTAGTAGTAGTAGCAGTAGTAGTAGTAGTAGTAGTAGTAGTAGTGGTAGTAGTAGTAGTAGTAGTAGTAGTAGTAGTAGTAGTAGTAGTAGTAGTAGTAGTGGTAGTAGTAGTAGTAGTAGTAGTAACTAAGGCTACGGTAGGGGGGGTTATCCCCGTTTTCACTGGTGTCTTTGAGCCACTCGCGCGAGTGACTCTGTACCTCACGGGTGAAAGTGGTTTAGGCACTTGTTTTGGAGCCGCTTAGATGACCTTTGCATTGCGGATTGATTCCGTCAATATAAAACATGTAGAAAACGTAGGATCGTAAAATAACAAAGGGGTTACTGGCGCGAGTGACCCCAAGCCACTGAAATTCAAGGCCTCAAAATGGACCCTCCTACCGTAGCCTGGGTCTAGTAGTAGTAGTAGTAGTAGTAGTAGAGGTAGTAGTAGTCGAGGGAAAGGACTAGACCACCGTGGCTGCCGGGTTCGGCCCTTTTGTATGAATTAATTGAAGATCGTCTAGATTAATATTCGATGGGATCACCTGATCATTTATTGACAACCATTGGGGACGTTGGCTTTTTGGACCAATTGCACCGTTAATGGAATAACCTATATAACTCTATATCATAGCTGAGGTCACGCACCAACCAAAAAACATCAAAATCGAGACCGCAAGTCAGCCTACGTAATACGTGTAAGCCCCATACTGGTACATACCCTGGTACGTGTCAAGAATCGCGTCTGAAACCGACTATCGTACGACGCAAGCCAGCAATGATGCCCAACCAATGTGCGATTCCAACGAGAAAAATGAGACCAGTAACGAAGAAGAAAGAAGAGCAAAACAAGATAAATCGAAAACGGACCAAAGAACACATAACACGTACCACGGGACTAGCGGGCACGGGGGGTGTGGCGTGGTAAGGCGATAACTAGTATTCACGTTGCTACGAACAAAACCAGCAAAAAGGGGAAACAACTTTCGGTCTCTTCAGTAGCTACGTTTACTACTCTTGAGATTCACTGATGTAAAAACCCTTTGCTCGCGTCCACACCCCCCCCCACCACTAAGTTTCAACCCCTCCACACAAGCACCCTCCTCTCTCTCCCGTCCCGCCCTCCAAAAAGCAAAATCCACCTGAACAATAATCACTACCCGAGAGGTGCTATCATTTATCACCCCGTATTTGCCTTTCGAGCCGTCTCTGCATTTTTGCTCCAAGTTTTTTGCATGATCTTCACGTTCAAATTGCCCTCCCCTCGACTCTCCCACGTAAACCCCACATATGCATTACATTAGTTGGCCTCGGTTGGCACCGTCGCTGTAAAACATTATATGAATATTAGGGTGGCGTTGGTTTGCAACTAAGCTGAAAAACATGCCATCCAAACTGAATAAACAACAAGCAAGACGTTTTCTTGCTTTTGTTTTTGGCGGTCACCACGATGGTTGTTGAGTAGATCATAATGTGCGCGGTGGAGAATCCTACCTCTCCGCACAACAAGGAGAATGATCGCGTCAAGTAGGGCGAAAATGATAGGACACCCACGAAGCAGTTACGTAGTGGTACATCTCTCTCGACAGATCACAAAGTATAACTCGTTGGCGCTGTCACCCATAAACTTGAAACAACGCACAACAAGGTGCCGAAGTCCAAATTACAAGCTGCTGTTGTTGGAAATATGCCGTTAACCCTTCATGCGACTCGCCGAACACCGCACGGCGCTTTGCGCTGTACGTCCTTGGTTGGTGAAAGAAAACCCGGCGTAGTCACTTGTTGCTTACCTTAGCTTTTTGATCATTGACCGCGCATCGCTTTTGAGACGGAGCACCGTTCCTTCTCCTAATAGAAATTCCTCCAATAAAAACGCGTGCCACGATAGGGGTAGCACTTTTTGCCGTGAATCTTTGTGGAAAAAGGGGCTCCTTAACCCAGCGTCGTCGGAAAAACGCCTCTTTTTTTATTGATTTTCGTTGTGAACCTAAGCCATGGGATTATCATCCGGGATCAAAGCAGTGTCATTCACGGGGGTAGGTCTTAAGCTCCCAAACTGAGGAACCTCAGAAAAAATGCGATGCATCTCTATCGTAGCGTGGTCCAACATTTGGGCGTTCATTACGCTTTTTCCATACACTACATGGAAACTCCTTGCTTATCCCATCCCGGTCCTGTTTCGCCGTCTGCGGCCACCCTCTATCTCCTCCGATAGCAATAATTTTTTTTTCGCTGCTCTCTAGTTTAGAAAAGTCAAACTTTTCTACGCCACTTAACCCCGATTCGCCCGTCTCCTCCTCGACCGCATACCGTTCCTCCTTGTATGCTTCAGATTCTCCTACTATATGTCAGTTCTACTCTGTTCTCAAAAAGGCGGGGGCGGGAAATCAACAAAAAATATTATAAAAAATGAAAATACACTCCTCCAGCTGTGAGATCGAAGATTTCGTCGAAACTCATCTTTGCAAGCTGTGTGTGATACTCCGATCGCGCGCATTACGAGTTGTGTGTCCTCATTAAGGATATAGGTCGGCGACTCCCCTTACAACTACAGTGTAGCTATCAGGGTCAACAGGGTGATTTTAGTCAGTCTGTGCGCTGAAACTACAAAACCCGTTTCTGAGGAAGACAAAATCTGACAGCTGTGGAGGGAAATGTATCATTTTATCGAGTGAATCTTGTAGGTCGAATAACCGGTGAGGGGGAGGGGCAGAGTTTTGAAGGACGTGGGGGCCTGGTTTTGATCAAAAGCGAGCGGGTTTGGAGGGCGGGGGGGGGAGGGGGGGGGGGGAGGGGGGGGGAATTTGTGCATGTAACTTATAAACCTTTCAAGGGGATAAATCTGACGGTTTTGGCACCAGTTTACTATTGGGGGGGGGGGGGTGGGGCGGCGTTGGGGCGTGTGGGGCAGCTCAATATGTGCGTGGAAACTATACATTTTTTGGAGGGGATAAATGTGACGGTTTTGGAAATGATGCATCAAGTATCATGTATGTCCTGGGGTAAGTCGTACAATCAGTGAGTAGAGAGAGGGTGGAGTGTTCGAGGGGGTGGGGTTGGGATGGGTTGGGGGGGGGGAAGGTGGGGGGTGGGGGCGGAGGGGGCGGGGGAGTGGGCGGCGGGGGGGGGGGGGGGGGGGAAGGGTTCTAGGTGAGGTGTTTGTTATACGTGTGGTGCTAGGTCTAGGCGATGGTTTGGGTGATGGGGAAGAAGGGGGTGTTCGGGGCGGGCGGGGGGGGGGAAAGCAGCGGCATGGATGGCTCTCGAAAGATAATGAGGTAAATATATACATCAACGGACAAAACATATCCTATATAGTGTAGTCTATACCTACAATATTTCAGTATTTATAATACATTACTGTTGCTGCAGCTGTTTTGCATTCAAAGTTGAATGCTAATCCAAACTGGAATAATCCAGTTGCATCCATTGCAATATAGCCTAGTCTATATGATGCAATATGATGCAATATGATGATGGAATATGATGCAATATGATGCAATATGATGAGAGAACTACGCAACCCGTGGTAACTGGGATAGGAACATCCGCTACTTAAGTGACTTACGGGATAAGACAAATTGTGTGTGAATGTCGGGATTGGAAGCCACACATCATGGGCGGGCGGCGGGACGGGGGAAATCGGGAATACACATTACGAGGGGGCGGGAAACAGTCGGGATGGGAAAAAAGATCCCGTGATTCGGGACCGTAGAGGGCGAGAACAGAGACGGAGGTCCGGAAAGGGTCTGAAAGTCGCGGTCGCGAACGAAATACACCCGGGATTCCCCCTCACGTCCCGACACATTCCCCACCAGACCACGTTTTCTTCCCGACCCGACCACTACCGCGCGTACCTTTGCCAAATCCTACAAAAAGATACGCACGTCCTTAAAACTCCGCCCTTCCCTCACTGGTTATTCGACGTACAGCATTCACTTGACAAACGGATGCATTTCCTTGCACAGCTGTCAGATTTTTGTCCCCCTCAGAAACGGGTTTTAGAGTTTCCGCGCACAGACTGACTAAAATCACCCTGTTGACCCTGATGATAGCTACACTGTAGTTGTAAGGGGAGTCGCCGACCTATATCCTTAATGACGACACACAACCCGCGATACGCGCGCTCGGAGAATCACACACCGCTTGCAAAGACGGGTTTCGACAAAGTATTCGATCTCACAGTTGGAGTTTTTTTTATTTATATAATAAACATATGAACCGAACACAGCTCTGTACTCTGAGGGGACAGTAGAGAGCTGTCCCCCATTTTCATGCTAGAGACAGTGCCTTCCATATTGAAAAAACGCTATACACGTACTGAATCCCATATAAAACCGAACACGGGGGACGGTATAGAGCCACCCCCCTCTTTGCCCCGCTAGATACAAGGCCTTCCGTAAAGTGCTATATTGTATTGCGTGTGAAGGCGGCTTATATGCCAAGGCTGCGGAGTGACGGCGACTTTGGTGCGAACTTGTACCGGAACAAAGAAAAACGGCGAAATTATCATGAATAATACGAAATCGTACCACATACAGTCAACAACAGCGAACCCGTACCACAAGAAGTCAACAACAGCGACTTTTGGGACGATGAGACCGCTTAACACACTTGTCCGAAAGAGAAATAATTCGTTTCGGCCCGATAATGCAGCGGTCCCATAGGGAAAAATTCCAGGTTTGGTCCTAGTCCCCTAAGGAAATACATTGTCCCACATGGTGCTTTGTTGGGTGCACGTGGTGCACCTGTTGGGTTGGTGCATGTCGGTGAGCTTCCGACACATGTTTCGGTCTCATACTCTATCTCTGATCCAAAACCGGCCGGGGCCGACGACAAGTGCCAGGCTGTTGAGGAATACAAAAACACACGCCGGACGGATCAGCTCACCGGAGGTCGACCTAGCTCTTTTTGACGGTAGCTCACCGGTGAGGTACGGGAGCTATATGAGCTGCACAAGTTTTCCCGGCTTGAGCTACAGAAGGTAGCCCATTTGCATTACGAGAGCTATATGAGCTGCACAAGTTTTCCTGGCTTGAGATTCAGAAGATAGCCCATCTGCATATGCTTTGGAAGAGAGAGCTATAAATAGTGGATAGCTCATCACTAAATGTTTGCTCAGGATGAGCTATACGAGATACGTGAGCTAGCTCATTTCACCGTGGATGAGGTATAGGAGCTACACGATAAGCACATGTTTTCAATGCTTGAGCTATAAGTGATAGCTCATCTGCACATGTTTTCAGAGGGTGAGCAATAGTCGATAGCTCATCTGCACATGTTTTCAAAGCTTGAGCTATAGACGATAGCTCATCTGCACACGTTATAAGATCGTGAGCTTTAAGAGCTTCATGAACTACCTCTCATAGCTGCTACTAATCACAGGTACGAGGGGCATACACACCACACCATGGCAACACAAACATCCACTCATTTGTTTTTACGAGATCGGAGTTTTTCCTGTTCTTTATATGCCAGATAGATAAACAGATTCCATTTCTGGGCACAACCATAACCATGAAAAATAGCCATGCCCATGCACCACCCGCTCATGTACAAGTCAAGTCAACTCAATTGAGGCACCTGCCACCCACAAACAAGAGCTCGCACGCATACACATACAACACCCCACGACACGCCTAGCATGACCTGCCATCTTTTTGGGCCAACGAGGGGCAGATCATCTACTCGGAAATAGGCCGCTTGGCTCGCCAACTGCTCTCTGTGTTGGCTTCTTCTGCCGTCATGGAGAGGGACTTTAGCACGACCGGGCGTCATATTCTGTGTTCCTGGAGCAGCCCGTCCGCGGCTTACGTGGAGATGGTAATGTTTTTCAACGGAAACATCGAACAAATTTCCATTGAAGTTGCCGGCTCTCTCAACTGAGCAGGCGCTCCAGGCCGTACCTCGCCGTCTCTACAACCCGAAGGCGGAGGTGGCCGCCCTTTCTGCGGGCGAGGCGGGGTCTGCGGGCAAAGTGGTCGTGGACGCCCACTACGATGAGTACGCTGGGGAAGCGGGGTATTCGGGCGGGGAGCGCGTTAACGCCGGCTGCGGCCACTCCGCAGGGGAAGGCTCTCACGGACTGGAAGCCTTGGGAATGACTGAAGAGCAGCGTGGTAGATCCTTTGTGCGGTTGTTGCGCATCTGCTAGTTCGTCTCGTTTTTGCATTTTTTTTGGCGATGCGGATAATATGTTTCTTTCACCCTGTTGAGTTGTTTTTTGCGTTTTGTGGCAGGCTACGCGAAGCCGTGTTGTAGGGATGGGAATGCACGCATTTCAAATGCTGCCGTTGTGTGTCAATATGGACGCAATGACTACTGCTATTGTTATGCGTTCAATAAAGTTAAATGCTAATGCTGTCATATGCGCAGGAATAATGATATTAATAAAATATACCAGGTAATAATAACACCTACAACAACAGCGCCAGGTATACTTTTTTCGACGTGGAAAGAGAGTACGATTCTGTCGCACGTACCGACGTTCAAGTTTGTCATGGGTGGTGATCTGTACAAACTACATTCGCACTCGTCCCGGAGGCCAAGTTTGTTTATCTACCCATCTGAGCACTTGAATGTTTTGCCCTGAAAGAGCTACAATGAGCCACGTACATGAATTAGCTCATGGCGTGAGCTATGAGAGATAGCTCATCTGCACATGTTGTGCCGGTTTGAGCTATAGGCCATAGCTCAACTGCACATGAAAGTTGGCGCTATAAGAGATAGCTTATCCGCACATACTTCACCAAGGTGAGCTATAGGAGCTACCCGATCCGCATATGTTTTCAATGCTTGACCTGTAGGCGATAGCTCATCTGCATATGTTTTGAGCCCCGTGAGCTACACACAATGGATGAGCTAGCTCGTGAGCTTTCCAGGGTGTGAAAACTTGCCGCGATGGTGCTGCTGTCGCCGGATAACGGCTTTTGAGGGTCAATCGAACACGGTGTGTAACTTTAGTGCCCCACTTAAACATTCCGTATGTGAGACTTCAAGTTGAAGCCTGGAGAACTTTGTTGATGTTTGGCAGTATCGGAGAGCCCCAACCACGATATATACATGAATACATATGAATGTCCCGAGAAAGCTGGAGGCCACGTACGGCTCACGCTTATGGTTGTGCCCGTTCTAACAGGTCGACTCTTCGGGGGAATAGACACACCCAGGAATGTTTTGTTTGCTGCACGTAAGCAGTCCGATAAACAGTTATATGGAGGAAGTCGACCGGTACTTTTCACGGTTTGAATTCCGACCTCCTTCCCCAACACCTCCTTACAGGTGCGCTAGTTTGTGGCCTACGGTCGCTTTACCCCACAATATCCATGGAGGAGGGCCGGCTGGAATAGCAAGAGCAATCGACTAAGGCGGTGATCTGCACTTTCTGCCATTATTGACTTAGGCCAACAGCTTCCATCTGTAGGGGATGCAGGGATGTGGCGTTTTCGATCCACGCTTTAGTTTGGGTATTTCCTGGTGGTGTGTGAGATGGGCGCTCGAAGAGCTTTAGGATCGAGCGTGCACCTCCCGAGGCCTGATGCAGAACGCCAGATCTCACTCGTCGTTTTTCATTTAATCGGTACAGGTGTGTGAGTATCCTTTGCATTACATCAAGAGCAGAAGAGAGATCGCTTCGTAGAAGCAGCGATCGCCGTTCGGCGCATGTTCCATCGTGACACGACAGCACCAAAAACCCGAGCATCAGGCCTGGGCTGGACCTCCGCTGTCCTGCCACATACACAGGGAGTACACAGGAACTTGCGTACAGACCCGGTCGACCCAAGTGCCCTACTTCAAAAGCATCCTCATACTATACTACTTATTGCTTCATGCATTCTGAACTCCACAGAAGTCTCGTTTTGTCCCTCTCAATGCAGGTTATACAGTTCCCGTGTGCAGAGCAAGGCTATATGACATCTAGCTATGTTGGCCCTTGTGCAAGCAGTGGAGTCAGCGACCCGTATTGTTCACGAGGGTACGCGCCCCGTATAACGCGCGATCGAAGTATCACACGCAGCTTGCAAGCTAAGGTTTGATGAAAACAAACATTTCGGGCCGATCTTTACAGCTGAATGAAGTGAATTTTTTCAATTTTTTTAAAGCATTAAAATTAAAACGTTCATTGAAACAAAGGTTATTGTTTTGTTTCCATCGATTCGTCGTCCACAGCATTGCGACAGTACCGCGCCATCGTTATAAATGGTTTAGTTGCCAGGTCAGCATCTCACAGTACCATGCCCACACAACTATTATTTCGCGAAACACAGATACCATGGTCCAATATTCCAACCTACTGTTGCTTCTCAAGACGTGCGCAACCGGCTCGACATATGATCCAATGTTCGTTCCGAGGATATTTGCGTCGACCACCATGATACCTGCTGCCATAAGAAAACATGCTACCCCAATGTAGCCAATGACTGACACTACAATCGGGACGTTCCATTCGCGGTCGCCACCGTGCCACGAGGTGATCAACAAATACAGTAGCGACGTCACCCAGTACCCCAGACCCCACCCGACCAGCAGCGAAGACACGTCACAATACGAACAACCGTCAAAAGAGTGCACACGTTCGGCCCCCGCTGAAGAATGTCGTGATCCCGGGTAAGCCGGAACGCGTTGATGTCTTCGGATAAGCATCGCGAACGCCTTCATTGCAAGCCCAGCGGCGAGAATCGCGGTTAGAACAAGTAATACCAAAATATTTTCGGTTATGGTTAATTTACAGGTTCTGTCGGTCGCACCATCGCCTGGAGAAATATTAATTGCAACCGGATCCCCGTACTCTCCTCTATAGTACATGTAGTTTGGGACAGCTTGTGCCAGCCACAAGCCCCGAGCGAAGTTAAAGAATGGGCGTTCCCTCAAGCGTTCTTTCGCTTTGTTCGTGATCGAAACCACTCCACGGAAGAAAATTTCAACCGTTGCGCGTAGCGTTTTCTCCTCCTGGCTTGGGAGCGATTCACTGAAGCACTCGCAAAATGCCGTCGTAGCGGAACTGAGTAGAAGAGAGGACGCCGTCACGGCCGTCGGATTGAGACACCAAATGAACCAAATCGGCCATTGCTCTAGCACACCGTTATTTTCTTGTAGCAATGGCGAAGCGTCCCCGACGTAGATCACTGCGACCAAAGCCAGCGCAAAACTGATCCCGACCAACTCGAAAGCCCAAAACAGGCGCCATTTTGGAGGAACCGTCGCAAGAAACTTGAACGCTTTCTCGTCCTGCACGGAAACCGTCAGAGTCAGAGAGGGGTTTAAGTCTTTAGTCTTCGAAAACTTCTACGTTTACATTTGGTAATGTGTCACAAAGTCGAGTCTACAAATGCGACCGGGACGATTTTCTTCTGCTGCACTGTCGTCTCAAATCTCCTCCTTCCGCTTACGCATCGATAGACTCGTCAAACCTGATCTCACTGAGTCAAAACCCAACGTCCGCCGCCTTTGTTCCTCGAGGCATCCTGCTAAGATCTACATATCGTTCCCATAAATATACGTGTGGACGGATTGAAGTGCCCTTTGGAAAAAAATGTATTTTTCTTCGAAACGGAGCTTTTACTGGGTCTTGAGCAGGTATTGTTTGGTTATTCCAATCATCGGTCGGACCGTATGTGGGCTGCTTGCGTTGGCCCACCTCTCCTCGAAAGGAGAATAATTGCCTTGCAGCCGACCAACATAATCTGCGCAGGGTTAGAGGCACGACTACTGAGTGTGCTCCTCAAACAACGTCGTGGAAGCAATTTTTGGCAACAAGCACCTTCGGGGAACCAGACCCCCTCCCGTGAAGCATATATTGACAGCAGAAAATATTTCAGATAAAATCTCGTAATTTGCACGCTCGCGGCACAATGCGTGCAGTGGACTAACGAACGACGTCGAGACAGTCTTCGATCCCGATCGTGAGTTTCTGTTTATGGTTTATCATTTTGTCATGCAGTTGTTTACCAATGATCGACCGTCGAATGTGGCGAACTCACCAGATCAGCAACGAAGAGGACGGCAACCGCGTTCAGCACCACGGAAGCACTGTCGTTTGAAGTTGATACTAGCACAGTCATGCCCGCACTAATCATAACGACGTACACGACGAGAAGGCCCAAACCGAAAACTCGATGACCGGCACATTGGCCGTCCACCAACAGCGAGAAGCCAGCGCGTAAGTCATGTGTTGTAGACGCGACAAGCAGGTACATTGCTCCGGTGACCGACGCCAGAAGGTAGCGTGACTTCTCACTGTCTTCTGCAGAGCTCGTGGTGTCGGAGTCTGGCCCAGTTCGAGCGAGAAAAATGAGCATGGTGTACGCAAACCCCTGCATCTGGCCGCAAAGCGAGATCGAAGATAAGCGGGGGAATGTTGAGTTTAACCGCTGGTTTCGTTAATATGGAAACCTTGGGGCGAAAATGGCATACCCCCCAAAGTGTACGCTAGCTACGCTAGCTGTATGTGTATTTATCCAAGAACGTCGACAATCTGCAACAAGACGCAGTCCTTGTGCAGCTCAATCGCCATCCAATGGGAACGGCAAGATAATTCAGTTAGCACAAGTGTGATTCGAACTTCATGGATGTGACGCATCCACCTTGGTGGCAAAACTCGGCAACAACACCCAGCAGGCCCCTATTTCACGATAAACGTCTGACTAGTTGCTAGTGAACCCACCGATCATGGTCACCCAATTAGTGTCCGGATAACCCTTACGCGATGGAACTTCAACAAAGCTTACCGGCAGAATGAAAGGCGGCTGAATGTACAACTAAAGGAATGCATGGAGTCAGCGATGAAGACAGGGGTATGAGGTTCTCCAGAAGATTGGCATATATGAAAATATCGATTTGCTGTATATACCAGTTGAAAGGCTATTGCGGACGAATCACAGACGGCTTGTTGCTCAATGGGCCGTCTAACGAAGGAATAGTCGATCAACGAAGGCGATTATGTAGCTGTCGATCATTCGATGCATCACTAACATATGCATCAACACATTTTGCTCAATATATGAGGAACCTATTGATTTAATGAAGACGCTATGTACGTGTTTGAAGTTGCATGTACGTTTAACTCTAGCCAGTGCAGCAGGAAATACGAAAATTCGCGTTGTAACCGTCATGAAACGTAAAATATCCAGGTTGGACAGCCAACCCGAAACGAGGCAGCTTTAACCCATGTCGCAATCGCGCAGATTACCTTTCACTCTGACGGTTGAGGCTACAGTTCGCAATCAACGGTAGCATTCAGAGTACTGACAGCAGTTATATCAGTCGTACAGGAGGAACCGTTTCGGGTGTAATTCTTGCTGTTGAATTCCGCTCAACTCACGATGTAGAACCAATCCTTTCTTCGAAGCGGCGCTAAAAGCGACGATCCGGCCATTCTAAGGGGCAAAGGTATTAGCAACTCGATTCCGTGGTAAGCGCCATCGGGCACAACAGTTTACGTACCGACAGAATGAGCCAGCCGATGAGTCTGTCGGTTAACCTGGGATGTTCGTCTCGATCGTCCGCCTTCTCCCCGCACCCCCATATGTAAATTGAATCGGACAGATGGCGCCGCATCCAGGCAGAATCAGTGCCCCGCTTCGTCGTGGACGCACCTTGTAGCTCTCCAATATCTGATGGAAGGGCGTGATGAGCGGATTTTGGAAGGGCTCTTCATGTACAGTGATACCTAAGGTGGGCCAAGGCAACACCCTCAGTACCGGGCTGCGATAACAATGTGCATTCGTACTGACATAAATCGCTGGGCTGGACGATACCAGCTTTAAAGTTGGCGGGGTTTTTTCCAAACCATTTAGAACCGACATACCACCGAAAACTGGCACTATCAATAGCGCTCTCGAGTCTTCGGCGCATTTTGATATTTTAAAGGCTTTATAATACCCAGTGGAGACGCGTCCTACGATTAGGGTGTCTCTTTTTCGTGTTAAATTGCTTCTGAACATCGAGGCTGGGCAACCCTAAATCGCCGGAAATGAGACATTTTTGACATGAATCTTGTAAAATACCTAGGCCATGGGAGTTTTCATCCGAACACAACTGGTCTATTTTGTACCAGATTCGTTTTTGGGAGAGGCCTTAAGCTCTCAAATTGAGGGACCTCAACAAGAAACATTGTTCCCCTCTATCGTAGTACCCGTGGTGTGGATTTCGTGCAGAAAGTCAGGATACCCCCCCCCCCCCCCCCCCCCCCTCCCCCCCCCTCCCCCCCCTCTCCCCCCTCCCCCCCCCCTCCCCCCCTCCCCTCCCCTCCCCCCCCATCTCCCCCCCCCATCTCCCCCCCCCCCTCCCCTACCCCACCCCACTCCCCACCACCCCACCCCCCACCTCCCCACCCCCCACCTCCCCACCCCCCCACCTCCCCACCCCCCACCTCCCCACCCCCCTACCCCAACCCACCCCCACTCCGGCGAACACTCCGCCCTCTATTCACTGGTTGTACGACTTACAGGATATACATTATAAACTGGTTCATCCTTTCCAAACCGTCTATTTATTCCGTTAAAAGAATGTGTACTTTTTATGCACTGATTGAGCTGCCGCATCCGCCCCGCCCCCGCCTCCCCCCCGCCCCCCGCCCCAATGATAAACTGGTGCATATTGTTTCCCAAAACAGTCAGATTTATCCCCTTGAAAGATGTATGGTTTCCACGCCCAAATTCACCTGCCCCGCCCGTCCCCCCTCCCCCCCTCTCGCCCCCCTTTTTATCAAAGTCAGGCCCCCACGTCCTTTAAAACTCCGCCCTCCCCTCACTGGTTATTCGGCTTACAAGATTCACTTGATAAACGGATGCATTTGCTTCCACAGCTGTCCGATTATGTCCGCCTCAGAAACGGGTTTATAGTTTCCGCGCACAGAATGACTAACATCACCCTGTTGACCCTGATAGCTACACTTTAGTTGCAAGGCGAGTCGCCGACCTATATCCTTAACGAGAGGACACACAATCCGTAATACGCGCGATCGGAGTATCACACACAGCTTACATATGAGTTTCGACAAAATATTCGACCTCACAGCTGGAGTGTATTTTCATTTTTTATACTGTATCTATACCACGTTTGGTTTAGTTTTGGGTATTCCTCCTGTGGTATATTTCCACGCTAGAGCGACTAAATCCTGTCAAGTGGCCACAGACTTGATTATTCGAGCGGATCTGATCTCCACAACAACAACCACAACAACACCAACACCAGCACTAGCCCCAACACCAACACCAACAACAACAACAACAATATAATAACAACAACAACAACACCAACAACAACAGCAGCAATAACAACAACATCAACAACATCAACAACAACAAATGGCCTCCCACCCATCTACATCTAGCACAACCAACGCCCTTGCCGATGCGTTGCTGGGGTTCCTATCAGAACCGCTCTATCGTGTTAAACGTTCTAGACTGTGGAGAGCAGAGCTCCATATTATAAAATACAACTACACTCCAACGGTGAAATCGAAGATTTCACCGATATTCATTTGTGAAAGCTGTATGTGATAATCCGATCGCACGATTTACTGGGCGTGTGTCCTCAATTTTTTGGATATAGGCCGGCGACTCCCTTTGGAACATACAGCTGTAGGTGGGGGTGGGGAGGTCTTCAGGTCGGGCTTTGCTGTACGCGTGGTGCTAGGTCTAGGCGATTGTGCGGGTAGTGAGCAAGTAGGGGTCGTTGCGGGGGTATAGGGGTGGGTGGGGGAGGAGAGGGGGCGAATTGGAGTGACAGCATGGATAAACAGAAAGACAACTAGTTGATATCAACTCCGTGGCAGTGCTTATTACTCTGGCATATCTCAGAAAAGCTATATCGGGTAGATGTCTTAATCGTACACATGTTGACCATAATCGGTGTTATTTCCGTAAACCGTTTCATCCGTCCGGGATTAATGGGACAATGCACGGGCCCGGGATAAGCAGCAGCCCGTGGCGGCGTGGTTCGATGCTGTTTGAAGTTTTATTTTCGTTGCCTGCGGGCGTTTGCTCCGACGGCATCTTATGCTCCGCCGCCGGCGAGCCCCCTCGTAGGAAACTGTGGAATATAGTTGTAAAACAGGCTAAATGCCGATAGCATGGCATTCCAACACTTGTGGGTTGCATATGGAATTCACGACGATGGAGAAATTGGACTCGGGGCGCGCGACCCCACTTTTGGCACACAACTATATGTTATAACGCTTAGTTTGGGTAAGCTATTGGTTGACCTTTGGCAAGTGGTCAAACGGACTAATACCCCACTAATTCCTTAACAACTACTCCCGCTAGGAAGTAGTAGTACACACATTTCGACGTCTTCTGCACGCGCCCGTAGCTGTATTGGGCGTCTCTCGTGTCTACGGTTCTAACCCACGCAACAGTTTTGCTATTTGGGTACACCCGACTCTTCTCAAAACTACCCAAAATCCCTAAAATTGCGCCAGACGTTTACACACCCCTACCTATAAATGACCGGGGTGTTGGACAGTAACGGTTTACCACGCACCGTCGTAGTTCGCGCCTCTGCCACCCACGAAGACGGACAAGGACCGTATCTGCTTGATGGCCGTGCGTGGTCCTCGTACAACTACAAATGGATTGAAAACAATACTTAATCCTCCGGTGTTCGTGTGGTATCTAGAGACAGAATGCCCACAATTTCAGGAGTAACTTGTTCGTTGCTGCTGGACAGCAGCTGCAGCAGCAACGAAGCTGTCCTTCTGTACGTACATGCCACGCGCAACAAGCCGACGCGCGTGCCGTGCTGGCTCGATGGGGCTGGGGGGTTGGGGGGTTGCATTCTTGATTGACTAGCGGCCCAAGCGTCTATTGATAGCGTCAGCATGTGCACCGACACGGCGCGCGCGTTACGTGGATGTGCGTATCTATGACTGCTGCTGCTCATGTAGTTGCTGTACAACAAAAACAACACATACTATTGAAAAAGTTAAAATACACTCCTCCAGCTGTGAGATCGAATATTTTGTCGAAACACATCTTTGCAAGCTGTGTGTGATACTCCGATCGCGCGTATTACGGGTTGTGTGTCCTCATTAAGGATATAGGTCGGGCGACTCCCCTTACAATTACAGTGTAGCTATCAGGGTCAACAGGGGAATGTTAGGCAGTATGTGCGCGGAAACTATAAAACCCGCTATTGGGGGGGAACAAAATCTGACAGCTGTGGAAGGAAATGCATCACATTACCAAGTGAATACTGTAAGTCGAATAGCCGGTGAGGGGAGGACGGAGTTGTTTAGGGCGTGGGGGCCTGGTTTTGATAAAAAGGGGGCGAGGCGCGGGGAGGGGGGGGAGGGGGAGGGTAGGGGTGGTCCATTTGTGCGTGGAAACTATAAATTATTCTGGTGGGGGAGGGAGGGGGAATGTGGCAGGGGGGGCGGGGGGCGGGGGGGGCTATAATCGCATAGATATTATGTAGTGAAGGCGCGGAAATGCCCGCTATCATGGGATGTACGTGCTGCAGAGAAGTAACTACTGTGTTTTTCTTCTGTCAAATTAGGTGGGTATGATCTATACAATAGATTGATGTCTTCGCCCGACTGTATCTAGCACAACTAGTGTCCTCGCCGGTGTCTTTAAGACGAGTTATATGGTCAACAGCTACAAGACCTGTACAGATACTCGTTGCAAATACAGCAAGGTGATTGGACCATGCACTTGTTGCATACTTTATAGTTTCCGCGATCAACATGATAAACATAACCCCGTGTTGACCTTGGTACAACCGTGGTACAACCAACACTGCAGTTCAAAGGGGTGGAATCTGCGAGCTATATCCTTAATGAGGACACACACCCAGCAATACGCGCGATCGGACCTTCACACACAGCCTCCAAAGACGAGTTTCGACGAATTTTTCGGTCTCCCAGCTTGATAGGGTGTATATATATTTGTAGTATAAACGAGGTAGCTGCATCAATTCGCCGGTGCGAGCACTTCGATAAATATGTCCAGACTACACGTTGAAATGCAATTTCAATATTTTTTTCGGTGACGATTCCACCATATTGTCTTACGTAGCATTGCGCTTGCGGTAAGCTCCCAACTGGTATTCGCTAATGCGATCTATCTCCTCCTTCCCCGCCCCCCTCCTCTAACCTCGGTAAAATGATTTTAGGATATATATATAAAATAGGTGCATTCAACAGCCGGTAAACTTTGTCCCCTTCACAAAACATTATACATATATTTTCTTTTAGTGCACAGATTGATAAACATCATCCCGCTGACCCCGGTACAAGCTAAGTTCCTAAGGGAGTCCCCAACCTGCACCCTCAACGGGGACACACAACACCCAGTAATATGCGCGTTCGGAATAGCACACACAGCGTGGAAACAAACAAGAGTTTTGACGAGGTCTTCGATCCCACAGCTGGTTAAAGATAGATATTCTGATATATATTCATTCCCCCCCGTTCGTTTCCCGCTCCATGTGTTTCAAATTCCCCGCTTAAAACCGAAATCTGCAACAGTGACAAACATTACCACGCAGTTGATATCGCATCATTACTATTCTAGCCAACCATGATTTAGCTCCCATTCACGCCCCCCAACGCCCCTTCCTTCACCACTTCCCACCAGGAGTTAAAACAATACCAGGATCCGGACATCACATCATTATCTTTCTACCCATCAATGCGGTAGCTCCAACCCCTCCCCCCCCCCCCCCCCCCCACCCGCACCATCACCTAGACCCAGCACCACGCGTATACCACGGCCCTATATCTGTGTGACCTAAAAATATTGGAAATTTCCTCCCCCCCAAAAAACAATATGAACCCCAGCCTCCCTCAAACACTCCGCAATCTCTGACTAGTTGTTCGAGTTACAGGATATACACGATAAACTAATGCATTCCTTCCACAAATGTCAGATTTGTTCTCCTAATGGATACATAGCTTCAGCGCACGAAGTGAGTCGCCCCGTCCGTTCTCCCCCCCGCCCTCTCCCCTCCTTTCCAAACCCAGGCATCCGTTCCCTCAAAACCTCCTCTCTCCCCTTACCGGGTATACGACATAAAAGATAGATAAACTGATGCATTTCCTTCCACAGCTGTCAGTTTATGCCCCCCTCCAAAACGGGTCTCATAGTCTCTGCACAGAATGACTAATGTCACCCTGTTGACGCTGGTACGAGCTACACTGTAGTTCCAAAGGGAGTCGCCGAGCTATATCCCTAATGGCGGCACACACCCAGCGGTACGCGCGATCGGCGTAGTGGCGGTAAAATATTATCTCACCCTCACAGGCAATAATGGACCCAAAACTGGAAGTAACGCAATTCTTTGGGTATTCCAAACCGTAGTTGTTAGATTCTTAGAAGGGTTTGGTGATTTCAACGTATGGGCTGATGATGAGACCACTACTTGATATATCGAGAGCCGATCGCCCCGGTGGTCTAGTGGTTACTCTCGAGAGTACCTTACTACTCGAACCAGAGTTGGTACTTGAGTTCGATTCCCACCGTGTGGTGAGATATTCATTAACGTATCCGCATAAAAATTAAAACACGGTCAACTGCGGGGGGCTTCTATCGTCGCGGGATATGACACTTCTACACGAGTCGACCAGGTAACAAAATGCCGAATTGTTCTCGTGAAATAAAGGGAGACCCGCACCATAGTGGGGAGGATGGAGGAAGCTCCGCTATGTGACTCAGGATCTGCGGAGAGCTTTTAGCCGCTCGGGAAGGCCCAATTCGACGGGTAACAAAATGCCGAACTGTTCTCGTGATATAAAGTAAGACACGCACCCTAGTGGGGAGGATGGAGGAAGCTCCGCTATGTGACCCAGGATCCGAGCTACTCCTGGGAGGGTGCGCTAGCGTATAATAGTAGCAGGACAGTAAATAGGATGAATATTTATTGTAAAAATTAAATTACACTCCAGCTGTGAGATCGAAAATTTTGTCGAAACTCATCTTTGCAAGCTGTGTGTGATACTTCGATCAGAATATATATATATATTATAAAAATAAAAATACACTCCAGCTGTGAGATCGAAGATTTCGTCGAGACTCATCTTTGCAAGCTGTGTGTGATACTCCGATCGCGCGCATTACGAGTTGTGTGTCCTCATTAAGGATATAGGTCGGCGACTCCCCTTACAGCTACAGTGTAGCTATCAGGGTCAACAGGATGATTTTAGTCAGTCTGTGCGCGGTTTCTATATAACCCGTTTCTGAGGGGGACAAAATCTGACGGCTGTGAAGGGAAAGCGGGGGCCTGGTTTTGATCAAAAGCGAGCGGGTTTGGAGGGGGGCTGGGGGGGGGGGGGGGGGGGGAAAGGGGCAATTTGTGCATGTAAGCTATAAATCCTTTCGAGGGGATAAATTTGACGGTTTTGGCACCAGTATATTATTGGGGGAGGGGGGGGGGGGGGGCAGCTCATTATGTGCCTGGAAACTATACATCATTTCGAGGGGATAAATGTGACATTTTTGGAAATAATACATCAGTTTATCATGTATATCCTGGGGTAGGTCGTACAATCAGTGAGTAAAGAGAGGGTGGAGTGTTCGAGGGGGTGAGGTTGGGATGGGTTGGGGGGGGAGGGTGGGGGGTGGGGACGGGGGGGGGGGGGGGGGGGTTTAGGTGAGGGGTTTGTTATACGTGTGGTGCTAGGTCTAGGCGAAGGTGCGGGTGGTCGGGAAAGAGGGGGCGTTCGAGGCGGGGAGGGGGGGGAACACAGCGGCATGGATGGCTCTCGAAAGATAATGAGGTGATATCCTGTGCGTGAAGTGTTTATTAATGTGGCGGATTTTGATATTTGGTGGGGCGTTTGAGTAAGGGACAGCAAGAGGGGGGGAGGGCATTTTTAGGAGGTTTAGGTCACAAATAATATTCAAATACACTTCGGCTGTGAGATCAAAGATATGTAGCAGCTTGTTATACGCGTGGTGCTAGGTCTAGGCGATCGTGCAGGTGGTCGGGAAAGAGGGGGCGTTGGAGGCGGGGGGGGGGGGGGGGGGAACACAGCGGCATGGATGGCTCTCGAAAGATAATGAGGTGATATCCTGTGCGTGAAGTGTTTATTAATGTGGCGGATTTTGATATTTGGTGGGGCGTTTGAGTAAGGGACAGCAAGAGGGGGGGAGGGCATTTTTAGGAGGTTTAGGTCACAAATAATATTCAAATACACTTCGGCTGTGAGATCAAAGATATGTAGCAGCTTGTTATACGCGTGGTGCTAGGTCTAGGCGATCGTGCAGGTGGTCGGGAAAGAGGGGGCGTTCGAGGCGGGGGGGGGGGGGGGGGAACACAGCGGCATGGATGGCTCTCGAAAGATAATGAGGTGATATCCTGTGTGTGAAGTGTTTATTAATGTGGCGGATTTTGATATTTGGTGGGTCGTTTGAGTAAAGGAGAGCAAGAGGGGGGAGGGGGATTTTTAGGAGGTTTAGGTCACAAATAATATTCAAATACACTTCGGCTGTGAGATCAAAGATATGTAGCAGCTTGTTATACGCGTGGTGCTAGGTCTAGGCGATCGTGTAGGTGGTCGGAAAAGAGGGGGCGTTGGAGGGGGGGGGGGGGGGGGGGGGGGGGGGTTGGGGGGAAAATAATTGAAAACTACGTCATGGATGGTCAGAAAGATAATGACGTAATATCAACTGCGTATAGGTGTTTATTACTCAGGCCGATTTTGATTGTGAGTGGGGCGTTTGGACAGACTAGGCGGAAGGGGAGGGGGGGATCGGGGGACGGAGGGGCGGGGGGGGGAAAGGGTTGGGGTTTGTTATGAAAAAGAGGTCAGTGGAGGGGGAGGGGAGGGGGGGGGCGGGGGGGGGGCGGGACATTTCAATATGTGCGCGGAAACTATAAATTATCAAAGGGGACAAACCTGACGATTGAAGCAATAAGACATCCCTTTATATCATCTGGCTTGTAATGTTTACTATTCCAGAAGGTTTGATGTTGGATGCAGCATGCAACCCAGTGTTTAAGTGTAGTAAATAACGTGTTAACTTCATAATTTGTTGTTGTATGATACATCGATCGAAAGCTAGAATATTTTATAGAATATTTGTAGGTACCATTATTTTCTGACATCGCTAATTGTAAGAAAGAGATACGTATTGTCAAATGCAACAGGCGAGGTGATGTGGTCATGCACTGTTTGTCACCATCATCATACAGTCACCATTATTATCGACATCGCTAATTATACGCAAGAGATACGTATTGCCAAATACAGCATGCGAGGTGATGTATGTGGCCATGTGCTGTCTCCGGCATTGAGCATTAGAGGGAGGGATGCGAATCGTCAGTTTTAAAGGAACGCTCGGTATACATGTGCTCAATTACGTTACCTCATTAGTCATACTTGGTATACACGCGCTCAATCACGTTACCTCGTTAGTAATACTTCGCTTGGCATAGGTGGGGAGGCGATCGATATATACCAAACTGGTTCATTCGAAACGTGCCACCCTCAGTACACTAAATTTCATATTATTGATGCGGAGACACACAACATGCGGAGTACTAACAACGTAGACTCAGCCTTCTCGCGCAAGCGCTGTATGTTTAAGATTGTGCTTACCAGCGTAAGTATCGGAAAACGCTGCAGGAAACGCTCCAGAGGACATTACCGCACAAAAGACTGTTGATCAATTCTGAATAGATCGCAAATCAGGCTGCTAGGTTTTCGACACTAACACGATGTCAAGTAAGTGGCGGTCTTGCTCGTGACGTTTACACGGTCAACGTTGATTTGGCCATCTCGTTCAGGCGGGCAACCCAATCCGCCCACAGAGACATTCTCTTGCGGCGAAGAAGGGGGTTCATGTGCATATAGCATGCACGATCGGTCGCGAATGTACAGGAAAAAAAAGACGATAGCAGCCTTCACAACGACTATTTCTTCGTGTTCCTCATCCGGTGTGCGAAATATCTTCGATGGCCCAAAATCCAAAACCTTCCCCCCCAAGTTGTAATGACGCTCACCTGGCCGACCATCGCCCTTTTCCTCACCCTCCATTTTGCTAGTAGAACTGTGGTTGTATCTGCCGGTGTTAACGTGCCGTACAGTCGATAAACGAACGTCGAAGAGAAGACGGATTTTTTTTTCAAACTCAAAGTACGGAGAAGCATCACCAAGTGAGTAATTGTCAGGGACATTAAACTGCACCAAGTTTGCCGAAACCGTAATCAGCAGTCAGACGTTTCCTGGTAGCGCGTTTGATACGCTAATCGTTCGGCTCGAACTAGTTCATGCCCAGACGCGCGAAGACAGTATCTTCGTCTACTAAATAACAATGTTCGAACATTAATGTCCAACGGGAATGCTTCGGACGTGTAAACAACCAAACCCGACTAAATTTGGATGTTCTCACATACTGATGCCTGTCATGGCCACCAAGCTAGGTCAAGGTGTGAGATAACGGCGAAAGTACGATATCTAAACTAGATATTTCCACATAAAGCATTTGATAGCCGTAAATAGCTCGCTACGATCCCTGCCCTGCATGTTGGTTTTCAGGCAACTACACCCCTATCATATCAGCACAATGAATGGTAACCGCCGTCGAGCCAGACCTGGCGGAGCCCAGAGACACGAACAAGTCTTGTTGCTGCTTCGGCATTTACGTAGTATGTCCGCAGTATGTCTAAACACTCTGAACACCGTGAAACTTCTTGATTGAGTCCTAAAAGACGAGTGTTGAATACGTTCGTTCGTGATTCCAACAGAAATGTGCTTGAGCACGGTGTTGTCACCAACATGTACACATCGGGCGTTTACTGGACAAAGCACTGTTCACTATGTTAAATGTTTTCAAAATAACGAAAAAGGTCGTGTTTTCTCAACCACTGGACTGACGTGCGCCTTATCGTCAGGTAGATGTGCACTTACTTGGCAAATAAAGACCTCCTAGGATAGGTTTGCGAAGGCTCGGGCTATTTCTGCCACCGTTGTATCTATGGACCGCTATTTCCGAACTTTGGGGCCACGAGTTTGATCCACATCCATACCCTCTAGTCAAATTATAATAACATTTTTTTTCTGAAAGTACTGAAAATTCCTGGAATATTCTGCGGTCAATGTTATACCGGATGTCGAAAAACCTGCTGTAAAAAAAGCCTATCGGGCATGCCTGATGCGTTGTTGTCTGCAGTTCTCAAGAAACTGGAACTGTTTGTGGTGCTGATTAAAAGCGTCTTCTCGTCGCTCATGACGATGGCCGAGACCTCAGCAGTCATCTCAAGCGAGAGACAAGAGTTAGCACAGGAAGGGTGTGCTCCTATTGACCACGACCGACTATACTCGCGGGTTGCTTCGATCTGTAAACCCAAGGTCATTGCAAAAGCTTAGTTGGGCATGCTCAAAGTTGTTCTTCAGCAATGCCCGTCAAATATAACCCCCTCTTCCGGCGCTTATTGAGAGGCGCTCGCTAAGGCGCTAGGCGCTCGCAACGCTTGCAACGGTGCTTGGTGATAAGAACTCGTCGGCTAAGTATGGTGGCGGAAGGACTGCTGTGCTGCGGCAATTTCTGGGTTTGCCGCAACATTAGTGTTGGGCATCAGCTTTGCGAGGTCGGATATATATGTCGTTTCGTGGCCGCTCGAAGGACCACGAGTTCGGCAGAATGGGAGTCCGCGTGTATAGCGCATGTCTTGCATCGCCCTGTGGGTTCACGTTTAACTGCTGCAATATGCGCCAGAGGAGCGTAACTGTCAGTATATTGACGGTACTACAAATTTATCCGGACGAGGTGCCCGCGTGGAGACATGATTCCACCAAGGCTATGGCGGAAGGGATACCGCAAGTCATTACCATTACCCAGGGTACGAGCCACTCGCACTATTACACTGTAAAATGTGACGGGCAAACACGCTTTAATCGCTTTTTTGTGGCTCTGCGTGGCTTACCATATACACTTCGTATTCTATTTAAGCAAGATTAAGTCAGAGGTGTCACTGGCGCGAGTGTCACCGAGACAATGCTAGAATAATGGCCACTCACGCTCGCCTCCTCGAGACAAGATGGTCAAAGTGTGAGTGGGTGAGGTAGCGCTCGGAGGGCATCAGTATTCGATTGCCCAACTGGCCGACAGATACACGGGTTGGCACGTCTAGAAGGAGGGAGATACTATGCCGTGAAACGTTGTTCTTCTTGATGGCACATGTACCGCGCTGTACATCAGGCATATACTATACCTAGAAAAGCGGAATATTGTTACCACAGTCGTTTTAGTTAAACTCGCAAAACTCTGAACCAGCACTTTACAATTAAAACATCGGGTGCCCTACTGCTGAAACACCACACACTTGCATGTCAACTGGCTTTAGGCGTGCTGCCCAGGGACACGTGTTTTCAAACAACCATGGCACCTGTTGTCGTGCCTTAGTAACGAGCTCGTAGCCGGACTGATTCTTACTACGATACCCCCCCCTCAAAACCAGCGGTTTCCTTTAACAGGCGTTCCATGGCTGCTCGACACAAAGAAGGATTCTCTCTGAGACGTATATCTCCGTGTATTTTTAATGTTTGCGGAGGAACATCGAACGATGCCGTCGGGGAGGGTGGCAAAGGGCACCGTATTTTAGGAGATACGGCCGACAGCTGGTTTCAGAAACAGGCGATTTCATGGAAGAAAAGTTGGGAGGGCTACCGTAGAACGACTCACCGTCTGATGTGGCTGTTGAAGATCGACGCCACTATCGGTCAGTGATCGGCATTGTATGATACGTGAACATCGTTGTTTGCTATGGCTTGTCAATGAATCCAACAACAATAACAACAACAACAACAACAACAACAACCACAACAACAACAACAACAACAACAACAACAACAACAACAACGACAACGACGACAACAACAACAACAACAACAACAACAACAACAACAACAACAACAACAACAACAACAATACAACAACAATAACAACAACAGACCAAGGCTACAACAAGGGAAACCCTTTTGAAGGCTTTAATTTGCAGTGTATCGGGAGTTCCCTCGCGCGAGTGACCCTCGTGTTCACTTTTTGCGATTTGACTTCGTGATGGAATGGTAACCTAAGTTTCGCAAGCAAAATATACTAGAGCATTTTTGTCCGTGACGTAGAGAGTCACTCGAGCGAGTAGCTCTAACCTTGTGCTGAAAGTAGGGGTACGCACCCTGTCGTAACCTCGGTCAATTGATCGTGTTTCGGTTCAATGCTTCATGCCAGGCCTTCGGTCAGCACCTTCTTAGCGACTGTGATGCCCGGCTATCTTTCCTCCTCGAATCTGTAGATCCTTCGAACATGTGTTGGGAACGTCACGACAATCACGAGGTGGCTGCAGATGGTGCCTAGCGTCGAACGTGCCCATCGGAGAGGCACAGCACTGCATCTTCCATGGAAGATCGATACTCGTTTGTTGACATTTGTGTGACTATATTTTTGATTGTGGTTTGTGCGACGAGTACAAACAAATCATTACGATTGACGGATGCCACACACTGTGATATATTCTATTAGTCTCAAGTGAAATATCTGACGAACACGCATATATATATGACATTTTTCAATGTACATTATTTTCAACGTTATTTAAAACTGGAAAACACACGCCTCTCCACGAAATTCTTGTGTCCGAAAGTTGATCACGGATATATTTTATGGAGATGCTCGGGCTATGCATTGCACACACCGAACAAGACACTGGTAGTCATTTAGTCACCTAGCAGGACGCTCGTGAAGAGACCGCCGACCATACCGTTCCCGCGATGACAGGTATCTACCTACAACCAAGCAAACCTCTCGAATTTCTGTATTTGCGGCAAAAGCCATACCGTCGGAGTGAATTCTGTCTGGGTCGTCATGTCGTTATGTCGCCCAAACAGGAACAAAACGCATTGAAATCATAAAACATACCTGGTATGATAGGTAAAACGTCTGGATCATGGCCTCTGCAGTCCAACAGTATCTATTCCATTCCTATTCAACGTGATGAGAAACGTGATGAGCATCATAAATCTAGAGATGTGCGCATAAACACAATATTCGGCGAAATGCATAGGAGTTTGTTTCTTTTAGCCGGCATACTACTGTATAACAATCTAAAAACCCACCTACCTGTAGTATCTGAAAATTTATAGTAGTGCAGGGTAACCAGCTTACCGCCACAATTATCAGAAGAACGCTACAGAGATCCTTTCAAACATTGCAAGGACGCTACATAGAATGTTGAGGTGTTGCAGGGAGCAGGAGGGGCTGCCGTAGAGTACACCTGACCGCATCTTGGCCATAGTCCCGTGATCAGGGGAACGCATCCCCCCACCACAATTACTCTTCCTTTTTCAATTTTCTTTGTCTCCTTCCATCTTCTCCTTATTTCTCCTTCCTTCGTCTTCTTCTCCTTAGACTACACTTCTTCTCCTCTCCCCCACCAGCTTTTCCTGTCTCCTATATTTCCATGTATTGATCACATACATAAGCGCCACTTTTAACCTGTATTTTTGTTTTTCTTCACAACAAGTGATCTTACCAGACAGCTCTTCGCGCAGAGTCAGAGCCTCTGTACCCACCATTCCTCGAAAGAATGTGCTTTATTGGAAGCGACTGGCGCGTTTTTATCACGACGCGCGGTACGATCTAGGCACGGCACGTTTCACGCGTACGATTTCCTCAATGACGGGCCTCCCGAACAAAAAAATCGTCTGAATGCAAAAAAAATGTCGTATTTGTACGCACAAGAAAACTAGTCTAGACTATTAATAGTCTATTACTGGTTTGTTCACAGGGTCGCGGTATTATTACTTATTTTTGCGCACCAATTGACTTGCGCAAAGCGCGAGGGCGTGACTTTGCAACACTGGGTGAAAAATCGACGAGCAGTGGGACTGCTGAATGCGCGATAAAAATTGAAGGCAAGAACCGGGGGGGGAAAGGGACGATACCTGTGACCACGGCTTGTCCAGTAGCTAAACGTAGAATTGTGCAAAGAAAAAAAAAAAAAAAAACACGGGTGGGACGTTTTGCATAATATACAAGGGCTCTGCTCCGCGGGCGGCAGACGCCGCCCGCTACGCTCGCGCCAGGAGTACAACACAACAAATGTGAAAGAGACAGGAATAGAAGGTGCATTTCATGAAGCCCGCGACTTGATAATGCCAAGAGCTCTATGGGCAGAGCTGTTTACTCTGTGCTGTGTTGCGAGCTTGCTGGCGATGTCACGTTCAGATTGGCAGTGCGGGCGAATACAACAAAAAAAGACATTTATTATTCAGAACGGGTGTATGATAGCGCATCATCACCACCAGCTGCTTGTGGTAGAGCACCAAATACGAACGCAAGATGGCATTGTGGTTGTACACCACTACTTGCAGTGTATGGAAAACGAACCCGACTACCCAGTGTACATTGGACAAGCACGTGACTCTACAACTTGCCATGAAGATTGTACTTGGGGCGCCTAAAAATAACCAGCTGCTAGCTTACGGGCGTTTATTTATGGGCGTGGGACGTATAAATAGAATTCGTCGAACAAAATATACACCTGGTACGCGGGGCGCAGTTAGTTGGTTGGTTCTTATGAAACAGGAAACAGAAAAAAAGACTCCCACGTACAAAACGGCCCACCCACCCACCACGGACGACGCAGTGCACCCTCCACCCACCCACCGACCAAACTTTTACTACATACAGGAGAATAGCAGTGCAGCAGTACCACCGCCACCGGCAGAGCCTCCACCACCTCCCCCTCCTTGGCGTTGGTTGGTGGGCTTCGGCTTTCCCACGTACAGAACGGCCCACCCACCCACCACGGACGACGCAGTGCACCCTCCACCCACCCACCGACCAAACGTTTACTACATACAGGAGAACAGCAGTGCAGCAGTACCACCGCCACCGGCAGAGCCTCCACCACCTCCCCCTCCTTGGCTTTGGTTGGTGGGCTTCGGCTTTTCAGCAGGAGAGCTACGATAGATGCTTGAAGACGACATGCTTCTCGCTCTCCGAGTTGTAAAGTGGTGGGGAAGCGCCACGGCGACAGGTGGCCAGCGTAGGGAGCTGAAAGTAGGTGCCTACTTGTAGAACACTAAAAAGCCGGCAGTCAACTTCAACATCTCACGACTTTGCGCCGTAGATGTGCCGTAGATGCGTCGTAGAGTCGTAGATCATGCGTTGGTAAAAACGAAAATAAACACCCTAAAGTCGTAGATCATACGTTGGATAAAGTTACGGAATGAAAAAAATAAAGAGAGAAACGGGAAAAAAGGAAACGAAGAAAGCGAAGAAAGTAAGGAACGCGAAGAATGCCGGGAAGGTTCTCCGAGAGGGGGGTTTAGGCAGGCGTGTTCCAAGTGGGAGCGCTGAGAGCGGAGCAGGTCCCATTAACCAAGTGAATAAGGTTTAAAAAAATTTCGAGGACAAATGTAATTATATCTATGACAGCGGTGGCGTTCTCTGAGCTTTTTGTATTATTGGAGGCGACGGGTTTGTCGTTGTCACGGCCCACGGTACGATAGGAGGAGTGGAGCGTTTCGACTCAACTGTCTTGTGGAATGATGAGGACCTCTCGAACCAGACATCGTCGGATAATGTGAGCGTCGTGCTATTATATAAAGTGAATTACACTCCAGCTGTGAGATCGAATATTTTGTCGAAGCTCATATATATAGGCACATATTGAGCTGCCCCCGCCCCCCCCAACCCCCCCCCCCCCCCCCCCCCCGCCCCCCCGCCCCCAATAATATACCGGTGCCAAAACCGTTAGATTTATCCCCTCGAAAGGATTTATAGCTTACATGCACAAATTGGCCCTTTTCCCCCCTCCCCCGCCCCCCTTCAAACCCGCTCGCTTTTGATCAAAATCAGGCCCCCCTTTCCCTTCACAGCTGTCAGATTTTGTCCCCCTCAGAAACGGGTTTTATAGTTTCCGCGCACAGACTGACTAAAATCATCCTGTTGACCCTGATAGCTACACTGTAGTTGTAAAGGGAGTCGCCGACCTATATCCTTAATGAGGACACACAACTCGTAATGCGCGCGATCGGAGTATCACACACAGCTTGCAAAGATGAGTTTCGACGAAATCTTCGATCTCACAGCTGGAGTGTATTTTAATTTTTATAATAATATATATATGTATTTATTTGCCTTAATGAGGTCACACAACTCGTAATAATACGCGCGATCGGAGTGTCACACACAGCTTGCAAAGATGAGTTTCGACGAAGTCTTCGATCTCACAGCTGGAGTGTATTTTCATTTTTTATCATATTTGCAAGCTGTGCGTGATACTCCAATCGCGCGTATTAAGTGTGTCCTCATTGAGGATATAGGTCGGCCATTCCCCTTGCAACTACAGTGTTGCTATCAGGGTCAACAGGGTGATGTTAATCAATCTGTGCGCGGAAACTATCACACCCGTTCTGAGGGGGACAAAATCTGACAGCTAAGCTGTGTTCGTTTTATTTTCTATGTACAACGAAACCATTACTGTTTGTACCTGGTATCTATTCATAACAGTCCTGCGTAGTTCTATACCTGGTACAGTAGGTGGGCCTACATAGCGCGGGTATGTGACACGGCTCCGTACCCGCACTATATCGACCTCGCGCACTATATGATTTCTGGCCTTTATAGTGCGGGTACCCGCACAATTCGCGACTAGAATCAACTCAATAGTGTGGGTTAGCGCTCTATTCGCGCTTTCACTTGTTTAAAGCACAGAACACAAAGCCAACGGCAAGGTGTACGAAGGTGAACAAGCTATCGATACATGCATCTGTACGTGGTGAGAAGAAGACAGCCTGTTGCAGCGTTAAATAGGCCTGCACCCGGGTACAGCGTGGTTGCTCTTGCCGCCCGCATCTTGGGCCTTCCTCTTGCCGCGCGCAGACGTGGATCCTCGTGGGGAAGACAAGCATGCCCCACAGATGCGATGCATTTCTTCTCCCTCGTCTCCGACCGCCACCTCACCGCATATGTTGTGCAGTCTGCCACCACATCCTCCTCGGCATAGGTGGCCGTGTGTGTGGAGCCACTGGTGTAAGATGGGGAAGATGGCAGAGTTCGCCTGCTGCACACGGCATCGTGAGCCTCTACACTGCTGTTCGTGTTGCCAGTAGGGTCCGCCGGGTGGTAGGGGTACTGTACAGCTGCTGTAGTACTGTACTGCTGTACCGCAGCACTGCGGGTTTGTGGTCAGTTTGACCCCATGATCTTTTTTTTTTTTTTTTTTTTTTTTTTTTTTTTTTTAGCACACTTTCACTTTCCAGCTTTTGGACAAGCCGTGGTCACAGGTGTCATCCCTTCTCCTCCCCGGTTCTTGCCTTCAATTTTTATCGCGCATAGGGTTCGGCAATCCCACTGCTCGTCGATTTTTCATCGAATGTTGCTAACTCACGCTCTCGCGCTTTCCGCAAGTCAATTTGTCCACAAGAAAAAGTCCCAACGAATTTATACGAGTATGCACTCGGCGAGGCTCGAACTCACGAAACTGACCTATACCAGGCTCGAGGATAACCTGATACGCCACCGGGGCGACCAATACTAAGGCGGGGTGACGTCAGACCCGCACTATATCGGGTGTGAGGTGGTCCAAATCCGCATTATATAGACCTGTGCCCCCATTGTGCGGCATGCGCACTATATAGGCACGAATTTTGTGCCAAGCGATTTCACCCGAACTATACCGGCGGGGGCGCACTATATAACCCGCACTATATAGGCCCACCTACTGTATGGGTTTATTGATAGGGTCGCGTTTTTGCTTTATTGACACTTAGGGAAGGTACCTTTTTTTCTCATTACTGAACTCGAGCCACTCGAACGAGTGCCTCTTTTTCTCGGTGATAAAAACGCTTAATGCGATCTTCTTGGCGCAGCGCAGCTAATCACGTCATCATTGCGGATTCACATGGAAAACATAAACAGCAGCAAGAAAGCTTGATACCTTACCTTGCCTTACCACAAAAATCAAGTTGGGGGTCACACGCGCGAGTGAACGCGACCTTCTGCAACAACAGGCCATAGCACAACATAAACCCCCTTGCGGAGCCTGGATCTGAAGTGGGAAATGCAACATCGGAGAAACTACAGGATCGCCTCTACTGTAGCATGTGCGTATCATCACAACCGAGAAAACGGAACGACTACTACGATAGGATACCCTTTTTTGGCGAAAATGTTTTCTGAATGACGGGACTCCTTAACCTAACAATCGTTGGAAAAAAAAAAACAATAATGGAGATTTTTTCCGCATGATTCTTGTTGTGTACCTAGGCCACCAGGGATGTTCCGTCGGGCAGCAGCATTTGTTTTCTCCTGAAATCAGTTTTGGGGAGAAGCCTTAAGCTCCCGAACTGCGAAACACTCGGAAAAAAAGTGATGCACCTCTATCGTGACACGCGTGACGGATAGGTCTCACCTCTGTGATGATTGACCCCATTCAACTCCATGCATAATTGCTCTCGCAGCGTTCAGTGGTGCACTCAAGATTCTTCCTCGAGTTCATCTCTTGTAAGATAAGAGTTAATCGCACGAAACTTAAGTGAGTGTTTCTTCGAATAATAATACCGATATTTGCACCGTAAATAGTGTCTCTGCCGATCGATGCCCCCTCTTAGCGAGACGAGGCTCATTTATCACAAAACCTCGACGCCGATTATTCACATCTTAATATTCAGTACGGCAGTTTGTCCATTCAACGCTCAACCCCTCAAAAAGGGAAGCGGCACGCAATCAACCCACCGAATCAGATTACTTGCAAAGCGAAAATATTATTCTAAAAAAAAAAAATAACAAACATACAACGAGATGAAAAAAATGACAGTCGAGATGAAACGAGAAATATATAATAAAACTCAGGGGAGGAAAAGGAGTACTAAACAGCAAACCCCAATCCATGCTGACCGAAGCAAGATGCACGACAAAACCAAACAGCGTACGCACGGACAGCTCGCAACAAAGTGCACGTGACCACCCGGCCAGCGTTGGGTGCAGCAACCATCGTGGGTTCTGAATGCATCTACTGCAGGAAACCCATATCTGCCACGGGCACGGTCTACTATGACCTGTCTGTTGCTTGTGACGACAGCTCGGTACCCTGGGCGCAACGATGACACACGCCACACGGTAGAAGTGTGAACCGTTGGTTGATGGGCTTACTCGAGAAGCAAAATACGTCACCAAAAACGGACGCTGAGCAAACTAACTGAAGCATCATTCATTAGACGAACTATCCCGTGTTCCGCACATAAATATATATAAAATCATTCCTTGGTGTCATTTATTTTGGTCCTTTTGGAGTTTTTTGTCTCGGCTTGAGTATGCGGTTCGCGGAACTGGAAATCTCGGTCGAATATAGCTTGGTTCGAGCGCCGCCTTCGGGGGGCGGCTCCAACGCCCCTCGCCCTGCCGTGTCCGTTCCGCACATCGACGTCAACGCGGACGGGTGCCGAGCGAGACGAGCGAGTGTCGAGGAGGAATTTTGGAAAATTTATTGAATCTTAATGGCTGCAACGCCTGAATGATTTACAAAATTGGCATCATTTCCAAACGGTACGTGATAATGTTTGGAATTTTGCGGTGGCATACTCTCGAGCGTTAGTTTCTTTGCTGTACCTTTTTTACTATTGAAAGTGCGTTTGGTTTCTTGCCCGGGTTTTTCATTTCTTTTGTTTCTGCTCGTTATGCCCGCTGGATATTCAGTTATTTAGTGTGGGTTCACCTAAAACGTGACACAAGTTACCGACGATATCCAACAACTTCGCGACACAAATTACCGACGGCATAACGTTTCGTGACGAAAAAACTCCTAAACCATGGAATCATGACATTTTCATGTAACATAATCACGAGACAAAATCAAGCAGGTAGAGCCGTCTCTTCGTCCTTTGGCCCTGGCTTTAGCATGGCCACTGACACTCCAGGCAGCCTTTGCTGTAGGCATGAACGAATGCGGTTGATTCGCAGCGAACTATCCCGCTGTGCTCGCTTCTATGTGGCCATTGTTCACGCCATTTCATGTCACCTCCATTATGTTTTGAGCTCGTCGTCGTGCCGTCGAGGTACGAGGAAACCCTTACGTACCGGGTGAGAACAGCAGTATGTACGACGAGCATGAATGCCAACTGACGGCATTGGCAAACACACAACATCAAGTGCAGCAGCAGTAGACGAAGGGCGAAACTTCTAGCAAATACTGCAGCAACTAGTAGCAACCAGAACCTTAGCAGACAGCTCAAAGTGCAGTACGAGTGCAGTTGGCAAGTTTAGACGTACACGCATCACTCTGTCCAATAGTCTATATATAGCAGAATCTCGAGACAAAACCAAGCAGGTAGAAGAGCCGTCTCTTCGGCCTTTGACCCAGGCTTTGGCATGGCCGCTGACACTTCAGGCAGCCTGTGCTGTAGGCATGAACGAGTGTGGTTGATTCGCAGCGAACTATCCCGCTGTGCTCGCTTCTATGTGGCCATTGTCCATGCCATTTCATGTCACCTCCCTTCTGTTTTGAGCTCGTCGTCATGCCGTCGAGGTACGAGAAAACCCGTACGTACTGGGTGAGAACAGCAGTATGTACGACGAGCATGAACGCCAACGGACAACATTGGCAAACACACAACATCAGGTGCAGCAGCAGTAGCCGAAGGGCGAACTTCTAGCACATACTGCAGCAATTAGAAGCAACCAGAACCACAGCAGATAGCTCAAGGTGCAGTACGAGTGCCGTTGGCAAGTTTAGTCGTACACGAACATCACTCTGTCTAATATATAACAACCATTTTATGTTCATATTGATGGAGAAAAAAAAAAAAGATTTCCTGTAAGAATGATACGTCGTACAAGCGGACGTTCTGATTCTAGTGTGCTGCTGCCGTGAGACCATCGAGCACACCGCATGTTTTACCCAAACAAGAACCAAGAAGGAGGCAGCGCACAGGGGCCCCCAACACAGAGACACGTGACAACCACGGCCAGCTGTCGATCGCGTAATTGTCCGGTGGTCCGTGCTTCGGTGGGTGTATCGGAAGTCGTTCGTAGCACTGCTGTAGATCGTCGAAAAACCACGTGGCATCGTTCTGGTGGCAGACTCGCCAGTAGATCCCCCAATTTTTTTTTTACCTTTTCTTGTTCTTGGCCCCATGCACCCATTTCCTTTCCTTTATCTGCTTTGTTTGTTTCTTTTTTCCAGTTGACTTGCGTCCGTTGTGCATATGCGTAGTGATAGATACCACGTGTAATATATACGTGGTAGTTTTTCTTGGGTGGCAAGCGGTATAGTCGGTTTTTCCAGGCGCGAGTAATGAGACGTATGCACCGGTATGGACCTGACACATCGTAGACTGACTCCCGATTTCACTTTTATATGTTTTTTTGGTGGAGGCATGAATTGCGTCAGCTGTGATTTATGCGTGTACCACCTTTGGTTGTGTTTTTCCCCTAGGGTATTCCCCAGCTCCAGAGTGACTGGAGCCTGTCCTGTGACCACAGACTTGACTATGCGAATTGTTGTGAGAACGACAACAACAACAATAACATCTGAAATATTGCCTGTTTCTTGACCATTCAGCTGCTTCCTGCAAATTTGGTTTTTCTGCCAACACGATTTTGGACTTTTTCGCGATTTTTTTCTTCCTTTTTGTCTATCTAGTAAGTTGAACTTCCTACCATTTGCCGCTAATTTGCCGCCTGTGCATTAGTTGCGGAACGGTCCAGCTTTAGCTTTTCTTTGATTCGCACCATTTGTTTTGTACTTGATGAAGCTTCATCGGCTGAGATCTGGGCTTGGCTCATCAGCTCGACACCCCCCAGCACCCCATCGCAGCGCTATAGCTTACAGCAACGAAGCGCCGTGCAGTGCCCTGCGATGCCCTGCGGCTCAGCTCAGCAGCGCACCGCTAGATCAGCAGAGCGAAGCGCTATGCTTTGCCGTGCTCTGCCGTCGCAGTCATTCGTTATTCATGATATCTAAAGCTCCGCGTACGCTGAGATTTAGGTATTTGGCGCTTTATTCTATACATATCACGTCAACCATCGTAATATAATACAATATGGGGGAGGGAATGTAATCTCTATGCGAAGATCCTGTTTTTTATCATTTGTCAGCCGGCCGCCCCGGTGGTCTATTAATAATAGTGGTTTTACCCTCGAATACTACTAACGTTTGGTTGTCCTTGAGTTCGACACCCACCACGATGAGATCTGACTTTATTTGCAAAAATGCAAAAAAAAAATACAGGGATCAACCGCTGAGAGCGCCTAGCAGCGTGGCTTGGTTCGACGCGAGTCGACGAGGGAAGAAAATGCTGGGTTCTCCTCGCGGTAAAAATGAAAGCACGTGCCGAAGTGGTGAGGGAGGGTGAGGGCCCGCTATGTGACCCCGGATCTGAGTTACGACTGGGAGGGAGCGCGAGAGTGGTGCGGGGATAATAAATGAGATGAAGAAAAAAAAATGTTGCAAAGGTATATTATTGTTACTACCAGTAAATAATATGTCAGTCTCTAGGAAATACGCACGGCACTATCAGCAGTCGTCATGGTAGAGACACTCCGGATATTATGCATTGAGGGGACGCGTCCGATTTCGACAACGTGAAAGCCCCCACGAAGAAAAGACAGCAGACACACATATCCCGCCGTCCCGACAAAAAACAGAGAAAAAGCGCTACGGCAACCTCCCGTACGAGCAAAGCCACCGCCGCACCAATCTTAGACAGCGCCGTCTCAACGAGAGATCGCCCTCCTCTTTTACGTTTTCCTCCTCGCCCGCGACGTCGCAGACCAATCAATGCGACAGCCTTCATAACAAACAAAGCAATCTTCTTCCAAAACCTCGCCGGCTGACATGTCCACATGTCGACGTTTGATGCAAACCGACTTTGCATCCTGTCGACTTCGAACCTCCATTGCAACGGGGACAACAGTGCAGTCTCTTCATTAATGCCAAGGTCTCTTTTGTTTCGCCTAGAGGCGACGCAGGTTCTCAATAGTACTCTTTTCGGTATTTTTGTTTGATAGACGCCAACTTTTACTTGACGGCGCATTTAACATAGTTTGTTTCGCCTATCCTTGCCTTCTTTGCTGTATAATATCACGTTTTTCTTGTGTCAAAGCATGACTTTCATAATCCCATGTTCGTATTAAATTCTTGCCATTACTTTAAAAATCAATGCATGCCGAATCAAACAGCTACACCTTGAGTTGTCGAAGTGCTGCCCTGCCCTACCCGAAGCATGGGCGCCAACGAATGCCGGCGCCCATGTGGAGCCCTTGTATTATAAATAATATTACACTGCAGCTAGGTGCGAGATCGCAGACTTCGTCGAAACTCGTCTTTGCAAGTTGTGTGTGATACTCCGATCGAGCGTATAGCTGGGTGTGTCCCTCCATTTAGTGTCTCTATTAAGAATTTAAGTCGGCGACTCCCTTAGACCTACAGAGTAGCTTGTACCAGGGTTAACAGGGTGATGTTTCACCAATCTGTGCGTGGAAACTATAGAACACGTCGTTGAGGGGGACGAAATCTGGCAGCTTTGTGTAAGCAAAATCATCAGCATGCTGCCAAGTGACCCATGCTACGATAGAGAGAGTTGCACCACTTTTTTTCTGGCGTTCGTCACTTTTGGGAGCTTAAGACCTCTCCGAAAAACGGATTTGGAGAAATAAAAAATTACTCCTACCGGATCGAACATCACATACATGGGGTAGGTGCACGAGAAGAATCATGCGAAGAAGAAAATTTTTCCCCGACGATTCGGGGGTTAAAGATGCCCATCATTCAGAAAACAAACTGGCGAAAATTTCTACTTCTATCGTAGTACGCGTCAAACGTATCCTGTAAGTCGTATAACTGGTGAGGGGAATGCGAAGGTTTCCGGGCATGGGGGCCTGGGTTTGAAGCGGACGGGGGGGGGGGGGTTAATGGGAGCCACGGCATGGACTGGCTAGGAAGATAATGACGTGATATCAACTGCGTGGTAGTGTTTATTACTCTGGCAGATTTCGATTTAAGGTGCGGCGTTTGAACAAGAGGGGTCGGGGGGGGGGGGGGCGCGATAAGATGTGCGCGGAAACTATCAATTCTCTAACGGGGATAAATGTCACGGTTGTAGAGGGAATGCATTACTTTCTATCACCTACCTGGTGTGGTGTATTATTATAAAAATTAAAATACACTCCAGCTGTGAGATCGAAGATTTTGTCGAAACTCATCTTCGCAAGCTGTGTGTGATACTCCGATCATTGTAGCAGATTTGATGTTAGGTGTGGTATACAAAACAATTTTTGGGTGCGGTATACAGTGTGATACAGCTTCGTGGTGTTTTTTTGTACATGGATCGCAAGATAAAACATTCTCATCGATAAGTGAAAACATGTATTTACCATGATTTTACCGTGTTGATGTGGGGCTTTGAGGTCGCAAAAATACAGCACAAAGATACATATTGTAAAAAAAACAATCGAGGTGATGTAGTCATGCAACGTCACAACCATTGAGCACGAGTGGGAGAAGAGCAAATAGTCAGCGTTTCGCTAGGAACGCTTCGTGCACCAGCAGTTCAACTACGTTACTTCGTCAGGCATACTTCGTGTTTGGTAGAGGTTGGGAGGCGAGCATTCAGACCGTAGGTACGAAATATCCTACGTAACAAGTTAGTTGCATTGTCTACCGCATTTTAAACATATCTGCCTGTGCTTCCTTTTCACAATGTTATACACGATTATACGCCCATGGTTTTTACCGTGCCGATGTCGGGCTCTGAGGTCGCCAATTCTAAGACAGATATACATATATCCCAGATATATTATGAAAATCAAAATACACTCCAGCTGTGAGATCGAAAATTTGTCGAAACTCATCTTTGCAAGCTGTGTGTGATACTCTGATCGCGCGTATTACGGGTTGTGTGTCCTCATTTAAGGATATAGGTCGGCGACTCCCCTTGCAACTACAGTGTAGCCATCAGGGTTAACAGGGTGATGTTGGTCAGTCTGCGCGCGGAAACTATAAAACCTGTTTTTGATGGGGGCAAAATCTGACAGCTGTGGAGGGAAATGCATCCGTTTTTCAAGTTTATCCTGTAAGTAACATAACCGGCGAGGCGAGGGCGGAGTTTGTACGGACGTGGGGCCCTGATTCGGATGAAAAGGGGGGCGGGAGGGGGGGAGGGGGCGAAGGACAGGTGGGGCAGATCATTTTGTTCGTGGATGGAATCTATAAATTGATCTTGTGGGGAGGTGGGGGGGGAGGGGGGGGGGGGGGGGGGGCGGAAGTTTGGGTCGCATAGAAGTAGGGGTTTGCTATTCTCTTGGTGCTAGGTCTAGGCGATGGTGCGGGTGGTCGGGAAGGAGGGGGCGTTGGGGGCGGTGGCCGGGAGGGAATTGCAGCAGCGGCATGGACGGCTCTGAAATGATATCGAGGCGATATCCAGGGCGTGGAGGTGTTTTTTTTTTATGGCGGATTTCGATATTAGGTGGGGCGTTTGAGCAAGAGAGAGCGAGGGAAAAAAAAGGGGGGAGGCTTTTCAAGACGTTTAGGTCACACACATATCATATTGAAATACACTCCAGCTATGAGATCAAGGATCTGGTCGACACTGATCCTCCGATCGCGCGTATTAATCATATATGTAGGGGCTTGCTTTACGCACGGTGCTGGGCCTAGGCGATCGTGCGGGGTGTGGGGAAGAAAGGGGCGTTGGAGGCGGGGAGGGGGGATGAATGAAAGCTACGTCATGGATGGCTAGAAATATAATGACGTGATATCAATTGCGTAGAAGTGTGTATTGCTCTGGCCGATTCCGATTGTAAGTGAGGCGTTTGAAAGAGCTGGGCGGGGAACAAAAAGGGGGGAGGGGGGGCGGAAAGCGGAGATGAGTTAGAGCTACGGCGTGGATGGCTAGAAGGATAATGAGATGGTATCAACTGCTTGGTAGTGTTTAATACTGTAGTAGATTTTGATTTTAGGTAGAGCGTTTGAACAGGAGGGATCGGGGGGGGGGCGGGGGCGGGGCGGGCATTTCAAAATGTGCGCGGAAACTTTCAACCCTCTAAGGGGACGAATCTGACGGTTGTACAAGAAGACACCCCTTTATATCACCCTGCTGGTAATGTTTATTTTTTTAAAAGGTTTGATGTTACACATTGTATGCAACCCAGTTCTTAGGTGTAGTAAACAACGGGTTAAAAGCTTCGTGATATATTTTTGTTATCAAAAATGAAAATACACTCCAGCTGTGAGATCGAATATTTTGTCGAACCTCCTCTATATCCAACGAATTGTTTAGACCCACATAGTTTGAGACAAGTATCCTCATCGTGCAGATACACACACTTTTTGAAAATGTTTTTTATGTGCATCCCTCGTAGCCGGAGTTTCGTCGCCCCCGTACCCGATACAAAGACGATCATATAAACGATATTCCAGTAAAGAAACAATAAATCGGGAGAACGCAGATGGCAGAACCCAGTCGGCGTCCAGGCAGCACCAAGACCGTGTTCAGAGCGTGAATGTTGTTTTCGCTGCCGTGGGAGCACCGAACCAATGCCCGCCTTGCCGGTCACATCAAACTTATCTAGTTATGAGTCATCAATCTTGCTAGCCAACGCATTGCATTAAAATCACGGTTTAGGTTTTAGCCAGGCTGGTGGTGGCGACCTCAAACTTCAACACAATGTACCCAACAGCTTTGATCATGTCGCGAAGCAGTGACGCCGTGATCAATCACCCTACGCTGCCTCTGGGGTTCAATGCATGTGCGGAACGTTGGGCATAACATACGAACCTCCTGCCTAGAAAAATGGCATCGGAACCCCGCTCACACGTTTCTTAACTCCGGCGACGTAACGAATTTAACACATGTCACGGCTGTAGGTGCTCTGCACCCACAACCTCGCTCATACGAGGAGCAACCACTAACGTGCGAGTGAAGTAGCTCAGCACGCGGTATCATTTTCAAAGCAGACGGGGTACGCGATACCCCCCCCCCGTCCCCCCCCCTGATGTCTCGCTAGGTTTGTTCGCATGCAACGACTCTAGCCGCTTCGGAAATTTAGTAGCGCGTTGGTATCTCTGTCGAACATTGAAGGCGTTCACCGCGAGTTGGGCGGTAATCACCATGCTTAAATATATCACCACAACAGTACCTTTTCGGGTGCACTGTAGCTTTGGAGCATACTCGAACACAGCTTACAAAGATGGGTTTTGACGAAATATTCGATCTTACAGCTGGAGGAGTGTATTTAAAATTAAATAATATGTAATAATGTATACGAACGCGATTATGCATTATCGACGTGAAGGTGCCTGCGGCGTGTCAATGCCCTCTCTGCCGGTGCCGTGTTCGGCGGCCTTAAATGGACCTGATCACTGACCTGAACGAAACCTATACTGGAAAGGTTTCACCGCAGAACCAAGGGAAATATTTAGAACGCTTGGGGTTGGTTATGGTGGGCCGCTCGTACATAGGAGACTCGGTCTACCCATTGAATCTAAAAGCACTATGACTCTGGGTAATACCTACTGTGACAAGACTTTAACATGTATGGCTTGCCCACAGACCACAATACAAGTATTACTAAAGGTTTTTGGCCACGCACATGGCGCCCGGGCTGTCATGGGGGCATCGACATTACCGATTTGCCGTCAACAAGAAGATTGCGAGTCTACGACCTGCCGCTATACTACCTGTGCGCCGTGGGACCTCCCGGCCAAGAGGAGAGCAGCTCTTCTACCAAAAAGCCTTGGCAAGTGCGGTGGGCGTTAGACAGGTAAGAATGGAGTCATTAGACGGCACTTGCAGAACTGCACTAAAAAAATGAAGAAGTCGTTCCTAGGCATAATTTCAATTCTTTAAAGTACTTCGTAGAACGTGACTGCCTCATCGATGGTCGCGTCAAAAAAAATTTGCCGCCCGGGGTGGGAGGCAACCAAGCTGACCCTGCCAAGTTCCGGTCATTTCACAGGTTCTAGGTCGTTCATACTCTCGAGCCTGCACTGGAAAAATTGAATCCGCGTGGGACGTCTTTGGTTCCAAGACATCTCGCAGAACGACATACGTTCTCGAGCATTTCACATACATACATACATACATACATACGCATTTTGGTGTTCATCAAGATGAGTGCTGCTAGAGCTATTTGTTTCTGTGTTGCGATATATCGTGGCCCCCGCTTTTTCAGACCCCTTCCGCCGTACTCAGGCCCCACCTTAAAATGTCATTCATCCGTCTCTTCAGAATACCTCTGTACCGACAAGCCTAGCCTGAACCGGGTGATGGCCATCGAACGGTGGATGCCGCTGCAACGAGGATGGAGGTAGCCTTATACACATCGCTGTCAAATCGAGTGATATATATATATATGTATATATGTAATTTGTGACCAAGCTGGCGGTAACGACTCTGGGATTGTAATACCATACTACTGGCGTGTAGCATGGATTGTTAATCCTCGACCAAAGCCACGACGATGACGCATGGTTGTCACATCGAACGATATATATTTCGCCGTGACCAAATACTCTCAAATTGTAATGTCATCGTACTGGCGTCGAGAGTATATGTTGATTGAGACAGCAACAACAGGAGCAAAAACAACAACATAAATAAACAACAACAACAACAACAACAACAACAACAACAACTACAACTATAACACCAACACCTACAACATAAACCACCAGCAGCCACCATTATAACCGTGACGTATCACACTATTCTTGCTGTGGCATACATACCACAATCTTGAGCGCACACACACCTTGTTCTTGCTATTGCGCATCTCCTTCGGTAATTTTCGGGCTTTTTTCCGGAGCTGTTCTACGACAGAAGAAGTTGCACGTTTTGGGCCAGATCGTTCTAAACGGGAGTCTGTGCTGCGACCACGGACTCATTTATGCTAGTTAATGTGAAAACAACAACAACAGCAGGTTGGCATTAAATTATAGTTTTTCGAGCAAATGTTTGGTTTTGTGACTCTCACGACTTCCATGGTGAGCATATAAACGTTGGGGTGATTGTGCTACAACGAGTGCCGTCGGAGTGGATTCCAGAGATGGTATAAGTACCTCCTGATGTATATAGTCTAGTCTATAGTCTATATAATTTGTCCCTTCAGAGACGGGCTTTATAGTTTCCGCGCACAGACTTCTTAGCATCACCCTGTTGACCCTGACAGCTACACTGTAGTTGCAAGGGGAGTCGCCGACCTATATCCTTAATGAGGGCACACAGCCCGTAACACGCGCAATCGGAGTATCACAGACAACTTGCAAAGATGAGTTTCGACAAAAAATTCGATCTCACAGCAGCTAGAGTGCGTATTTTTATTTATTAAAAAAAATAAAATACACTCCAGCTGTGTGATCGAATATTTTGTCGAAACTCATCTTAGCAAGCTGTGTGTGATACTCCGATCGCGCGTATTGCGGGTTGTTTGTCCTCATTAAGGACATAGGTCGGCGACTCCCCTTCCAACTATAGTGTACCTATCAGGGTCAACAGGGTGATGTTAGGCAGTCTGTGCGCGGAAAATATAAAAACCGTTTCTGAGGGGGACAAAATCTGACAGCTGTTGAAGGAAATGCTTCAGTTTATTATGTGAATCTTGTAAGTCGAATATCCGGTGAGGGGAGGCCGGAGGTTTTTAGGACGTGGGGGCCTGGGTTTAATCAAAAGAGGGGCGGGAGGGAGAGAGGGGGGGGGGGATGTGGCGGGAGGGGGCGGGGGCGGGGGGGGGGGGGGGGGCTTTAGGTCGCATAGGTGTAGGGGTTTGTTATACGCGTGGTGCTAGGTCTAGGCGATGCTGCGGTTGGTGGGGAAGGAGGAGGCGTTGGGGGTCGGGGTGGGAGGGGATTGCAGCAGCGGCACGGACGGCTCTAAAACGATAACGAGGTGATATCCAGGGCGTAGAAGTGTTTTTTTCAGTAGCGGACTTCGATATTAGGTGGGGCGTTCACGCAAGAGAAAGCGAAGAGAAAAAAAAAAGGGCGGGGGGTCGGGCGGGGGTAGAGGGGTTTTCAAGACGTTCAGGTCACATAAAATATCAAAATACTCTCCAGTTATGTGATCAAGGATTTGGTCGACACTGCTGTTCACAACATTGTGTGTGATCCTCGATCGCGCGTATTTTTCATATATGTGGAGGCTTGCTATACGCGCGGTGCTGGGTCTAGGTGATCGTGCGGGGTTTGGGGAAGGAGGGGGCGTGGGAGGGGGGGTGAGTGAAAGCTATGTCATGGATGGCTAGACAGAAAATTTGTTGTATATATATTATAAAAAAAAATACACTCCAGCTATGAGATCGAATATTTTGCCGAAACTCATTTTTGCAAGCTGTGTGTGATACTCCGATCGCGCGTATTACGGGTGGTGTGTCTACATTAAGGATATAGGTCGGCGACTGCCACTGGACCTACAGTGTAACTATCAGGCGTTGTTAGGCAGTCTGTGCGCGGAAACTATAAAAAAACCCGTTTCTGGGGGGGACAAAATTTGACATATATATATATATATGATATGTTAGGAGCTCAGTTACGTCTCCACAGAGCCCCTCCTTACCGTGGGATGACTCTCGTCCTCCCTCCCAAGTGCGTAGTAAGGCGTGCCTCAGATTCGGGTCACGTTCCGAGCTGATGTATACCCTCTCGACTGCCGTTTAGGGGCCTCCTATATACTCCGAGTATGTTGTTGAGATATTTTTCCAGTCTTTTTTGCTTTCCCTGTCATCTCGTATCGAATCGTGCCAATCAAAATACGCACACACGCTAACGCTCCTGCGCAACTGCTTCTTCTGCTGTACGTAGTGGGCTCTCTCAGGGCACAGTAGTACTTAATCGGTTTACTTGGTTTATTGTTGTGTAAATAAGTGTGCTAGTGATTTTGACCCGGGCGAGGGATTTGAACTCCGGCATCAACCCCATCAACTAAAAAAACTTACAGCAACGATCTAGTGTAGCCGCTAAATGTGCCTAACCTCAACAAAGCTACCCCGTGACTTCCTTGTCGTATAATATATGTGACCGAAACCTCTTAAACCGCCCCCCTCTCTTTTCCCCCGCTTCCTCTCGCTTAAACGCCCCACCTACTACTGAAATCTGCCTCAGAAATAAAACCTTCCATGCACTTGATGTCACCTCATAATCGATCTAGAACCATCCTTGCCCCTGCCGCAATTCATCCCGTCCCCCGCCCGTCCTTCCCCCCCACCCGCACCATCGCCTAGACCTAGCACCACGCGTATAGCAGACTCCTACATCTATGCGACATAATTATATTTCACAAAAAGCTTTTCGCGCCCCCCCCCTCACCCTTCCCCCAACACACATACCCCCCACCGCCCTCGAACACTACGCCCTCTCCTCACTGGGTTTACGACTTACAGGATATATAAAATGTAATGATACATTTTTTTCAAAACCGTCAGTTTAATACCCCCAAATTATTTTAAGCTTCCACGCACAGATTCACCTGCACCGCCCTCGCCCCCCAGCCCCCCCCCCCCCCCACGCTCCCTCTTGATAAACCCAGCCCCCCAACGTCCTTAAAAACTCCGCCCTCCCCTCACCGGTTATTCGACTTACAGGATTCAATTGATAAAGTGATGCATTTCCTTCCACAGCTGTCCGATATTGTCCCACTCAAAACGAGTTTCCGCGCACAGACTGATTAACATCACCCTGTTGACCCTGATAACTACACTGTAGTTGCAAGGGGAGGCGCCGACCTATGTCCTTGATGAGGACACACAACCCGCAATACGCGCGATCGGGGTATCACGCACAGCTTGCAAAGATGAGTTCGACAAAATCTTCAATCTCTCAGCTGGAGCGTATTTATATTTGTTGAAATATTTTCTTTGTTTATTCCATTGGCTGATAATCTCCAAATTCGAGGGCGCAGTATCGGTCAATATACACCGCACCACCACGTTGGTATGGAGGTTCTTCTTTATAACCCTTTTTTCACCAATGCTCTCTTTGATCACTTTTTTGGTCCCTACGTCTTCGTCCCAATACATGCCATTTAAAAATATGATACACTCCTTCATCCAGCTGTGAGATCGAAGATTTTGTCGACACTCGTCTTTGCAAGCTGTGTGGGATACTCCGATTGCGCGTAATGCTGGGTGTGTGTCCTCACTCGGGAGATATAGGTCGGCGACGCCCCTTGGAACCACAATTTAGCTTGTGCAGGGGTCAAGAGGGTGATGTTAGTCAGTCTGGGCGCGGAAACTATAAAACCCGTTTTCAAGGGGGACAGCATTCTACAGCTGTGGAAGGAACTGCGTAAGTTTATCAAGGGTATCCTCTTAATGGTATAACCGGTGAGTGGAGGGCGGAGATTTTGAGGGCGTGGGGGCCTGGGTTTGAAGAAAATGGCGCGGGGGGCGGGGGGAGGGGGAAACGGGCGGGGCAACTCCATCTGTGCGCGGAGACCACAAATCGTTTCAGGGAACACATCTGACTGTTGTAGAAGGAATGCATCAGTATATTATGTATATCCTGTGAGTCGCACAACCAACGAGGATAGGGCGGAGTGTTCGAATGGATGCAGGGGGCTGGAGGCGAGAGGGATTTCCAACAGATTTATGTCGCATAGATGTAGGGGCTTGCTTTACGCGTGGTGCAATGTTTAGGCGATGGTGCCGGTGGTGAGGAAGCAGGGGGCGTTGGGGGGGGGGAGGGGGGGGGGGGGGATATAAAGCACGGATGGCCAGAAATATCATGAGGTGATATTTACTGCGCGTGATAGTATTTATGTCAGGCAGCTTCCGTCATATATCATTTACGATCTACAGGATATACATGACAAACTCATGCAGTCCTTCCACAACCTTCAGATTTGTTCCCTTGAAGCATTTATAGTTCCCGCGCACAGGTCGAGTTGCTCCGCCCCCTCTTCCCCCCTCGGCGCGCTCCCTCTTGTTCAAATTTAGCTCCCCCAGCCCTGAAAAACCATCCCTTCCCTTACCGGTTGTACGAGTTACAGGTATACACTTGATAAATTGATGCGTTTCCATCCACAGCTGTCAGATTTTTCCCCCCTCAAGAATGGGTTGTATAGTTTCCGCGAGGAGACTGATTAAAGTCACCCTGTTGACCCAGGTACAAGCTACACTGTAATTCCAAGGCGAGTGAGCGGCCTTTATTCTGAACTATAAAAATGATAACACACACCCAATAATAGGCGCGATCGGAGTGTCACACACAACTTGCACATATATTATAAAAATAAAAGTACACTCCAGCTGTGAGATCGAAGATTTCGTCGAAACTCATCTTTGCAAGCTGTGTGTGATACTCCGATCGCGCGCACTACGAGTTGTGTGTCTTCATTAAGGATATAGGTCGGCGACTCCCCTTACAGCTACAGTGTAGCTATCAGGGTCAACAGGATGATTTTAGTCAGTCTGTGCGCGGAAACTATAAAACCCGTTTCTGAGGGGGACAAAATCTGACAGCTGTGAAGGGAAAGGGGGGGGCTGGTTTTGATCAAAAGCGAGCGGGTTTGGAGGGGGGCGGGGGGGGGGGGGGGGGGGGGGAAGGGGCAATTTGAGCATGTAAGCTATAAATTCTTTCGAGGGGATAAATCTGACGGTTTTGGCACCAGCATATTATTGGGGGCGGGGGGAGGGGGGGGGGGGGGGGGGTTGGGGCGGGGGGGGGGGGGGGGGGGCAGCTCGATATGTGCGTGGAAACTATACATTATGTCGAGGGGATAAATGTGACATTTTTGGAAATAATACATCAGTTTATCGTGTATATCCTGGGGTAAGTCGTACAATCAGTGAGTAAAGAGAGGGTGGAGTGTTCGAGGGGGTGGGGTTGGGATGGGTTGGGGGGGGAGGGTGGGGGGTGGGGGCGGGGGTGGGGGGGGGGGGGGTGGGGGAAGGGCTTTAGGTGAGGGGTTTGTTATACGTGTGGTGCTAGGTCTAGGCGAAGGTGGGGGTGATGGGGAAAGAGGGGGCGTTCGAGGCGGGGGGGAGGGGGGGGGGGGGGGGGAGGAACACAGCGGCATGGATGGCTCTCGAAAGATAATGAGGTGATATCCTGTGCGTGAAGTGTTTATTAATGTGGCGGATTTCGATATTTGGTGGGGCGTTTGAGTAAGGGAGAGCAAGACGGGGGGGGGTGGGGGAGATTTTTTAGGAGGTTTAGGTCACAAATAATATTCAAATACACTTCGGCTGTGAGATCAAAGATATGTATCAGATTGTTATACGCGTGGTGCTAGGTCTAGGCGATCGTGCAGGTGGTCGGGAAAGAGGGGGCGTTGGAGGGGGGGGGGGGGGGGAGGAAACACAGCGGCATGGATGGCTCTCGAAAGATAATGAGGTGATATCCTGTGCGTGAAGTGTTTATTAATGTGGCGGATTTTGATATTTGGTGGGGCGTTTGAGTAAGGGAGAGCAAGAGGGGGGGGGGGGGATTTTTAGGAGGTTTAGGTCGCAAATAATATTCAAATACACTTCGGCTGTGAGATCAAAGATATGTAGCAGCTTGTTATACGCGTGGTGCTAGAGGTCTAGGCGATCGTGTAGGTGGTCGGAAAAGAGGGGGCGTTGGAGGGGGAGGGGGGGGGGGGGGGGGATAATTGAAACCTTCGTCATGGATGGTCAGAAAGATAATGACGTGGTATCAACTGCGTATAGGTGTTTATTACTCAGGCCGATTTTGCTTGTGAGTTGGGCGTTTGGACAGACGAGGCGGAGGGGGGGAGGGGGATCGGGGGACGGAGGGGCGGGGGGGCGGGGGGGGAAAAAGGGTTGGGGTTTGTTATGAAAAAGAGGTCAGTGGAGGGGGAGGGGAGGGGGGGGGGGGGGGGGGGGGGGGCGGGACATTTCAACATGTGCGCGGAAACTATAAATTCTCAAAGGGGACAAACCTGACGATTGAAGCAATAAGACATCCCTTTATATCATCTGGCTTGTAATGTTTACTATTCTAGAAGGTTTGATGTTAGATGCAGCATGCAACCCAGTGTTTAAGTGTAGTAAATAACGTGTTAAATCTTCACAGTTTGTTGTTGTATGATACAGCGATCGAAAGCTAGAATATTTTATAGAATATTTGTAGGTACCATTGTTTTCTGACATCGCTAATTATAAGAAACAGATACGTATTGTCAAATGCAACAGGCGAGGTGATGCGGTCATGCACTGTGTTTGTCACCATCATCATACAGTCACCATTATTATGGACATCGCTAATTATACGCACGAGATACGTATTGCCAAATACAGCATGCGAGGTGATGTATGTGGCCATGTGCTGTATCCGTCATTGAGCATTAGAGGGAGGGATGCGAATCGACGCTTGGTATACATGTGCTCAATTACGTTACCTCATTAGTCATACTTGGTATACACGCGCTCAATCACGTTACCTCGTTAGTAATACTTCGCTTGGCATAGGTGGGGAGGCGATCATGCAGACGGTATGTACGAAATACCCTACGTAATCGGTTGGTAAGGTTGTTTACCGCAATATTAACACATCTGCTTGTGCTTCCTTTTCCAATATAATATATTAGTTTCGGCAAAACCTTTGATCTAACAGCTTGTAGGATTGTATTTTTACTTTTTTGGTATATAGACTAACTATTTATTTAGCTGAATTGTTCATTAAAGTTGAAAAAAATGTTCCAAACACGTCAGCGATAACAAGTTCTATAAATTTAAGGTCGATATTTAACTTTGCAAGCTGCGTGATACATCTAAGTTTGTTATTAATGCAGTGCGGAGGAGCTCAATTTACAAACGATGTGCATGAAAATACTTTGAAGTAGGTGCAGTGAGGTTGAGCTGTACTCCTCTGATTTGTTGTGTGCACGCACGCACGTAATAAAATCATTACTCGCAGAGTTCAAATATAATGCCACAAAGTTGTAAATTACCTATCACTAAGTACCACATCAATACATGGCAGTATATTATAAAAATTAAAATACACTCCAGCTGTGAGATCGAAGATACATGGCAGTATATTATAAAAATTAAAATACACTCCAGCTGTGAGATCGAAGATTTCGTCGAAACTCATCTTTGCAAGCTGTGTGTGATACTCCGATCGCGCGCATTACGGGTTGTGTGTCCTCATTAAGGATATAGGTCGGCGACTCCCCTTACAGCTACAGTGTAGCTATCAGGGTCAACAGGATGATTTTAGTCAGTCTGTGCGCGGAAACTATAAAACCCGTTTCTGAGGGGGACAAAATCTGACAGCTGTGAAGGGAAAGGGGGGGCCTGGTTTTGATCAAAAGCGAGCGGGTTTGGAGGGGGGCGGGGGGGGGGGGGGGGGGGGGAAGGGGCAATTTGTGCATGTAAGCTATAAATCCTTTCGAGGGGATAAAACTGACGGTTTTGGCACCAGTTTATTATTGGGGGCGGGGGGGGGGGGGGGGGGGGTTGGGGCGGGGGGGGGGGGGGGGGGCAGCTCGATATGTGCCTGGAAACTATACATTATTTCGAGGGGATAAATGTGACATTTTTGGAAATAATACATCAGTTTATCGTGTATATCCTGGGGTAAGTCGTACAATCAGTGAGTAAAGAGAGGGTGAAGTGTTCGAGGGGGTGGGGTTGGGATGGGTTGGGGGTTGGGGCGGGGGTGGGGGGTGGGGGGGGGTGGGAGGGGGGAAGGGCTTTAGGTGAGGGGTTTGTTATACGTGTGGTGCTAGGTCTAGGCGAAGGTGCAGGTGATGAGGAATAAGGGGGCGTTCGAGGCGGGGGGGGGGGGGGGGAAACAGCGGCATGGATGGCTCTCGAAAGATAATGAGGTGATATCCTGTGCGTGAAGTGTTTATTAATGTGGCGGATTTCGATATTTGGTGGGGCGTTTGAGTAAGGGAGAGCAAGAGGGGGGGGGGGGGGGATGATTTTTTAGGAGGTTTAGGTCACAAATAATATTCAAATACACTTCGGCTGTGAGATCAAAGATATGTATCAGCTTGTCATACGCGTGGTGCTAGGTCTAGGCGATCGTGCAGATGGTCGGGAAAGAGGGGGCGTTGGAGGGGGGGGGGGGGGGGGGGGGAAACACAGCGGTATGGATGGCTCTCGAAAGATAATGAGGTGATATCCTGTGCGTGAAGTGTTTATTAATGTGGCGGATTTTGATATTTGGTGGGGCGTTCGAGTAAGGAAGAGCAAGAGGGGGGGGGGGGATTTTTTAGGAGGTTTAGGTCGCGAATAATATTCAAATACACTTCGGCTGTGAGATCAAAGATATGTAGCAGCTTGTTATACGCGTGGTGCTAGGTCTAGGTGATCGTGTAGGTGGTCGGAAAAGAGGGGGCGTTGGAGGGGGGGGGGGGGGGGGGGGGGGGGGGGAATAATTGAAACTTTCGTCATGGATGGTCAGAAAGATAATGACGTGGTATCAACTGCGTATAGGTGGTTTATTACTCAGGCCGATTTTGATTGTGAGTGGGGCGTTTGGACAGACTAGGCGGAAGGGGGGGGGGGGGATCGGGGGACGGAGGGGCGGGGGGGGGAAAGGGTTGGGGTTTGTTATGAAAAAGGTCAGTGGAGGGGGAGGGGAGGGGGGGGGGGGGGGGGGGGGGCGGGGGGCGGGACATTTCAATATGTGCGCGGAAACTATAAATTCTCGAAGGGGACAAACCTGACGATGGAAGCAATAAGACATCCCTTTATATCATCTGGCTTGTAATTATATAGTAAATCATATAGCTTCTAGAGTTTGATATATATGCATATATAAATATAGATTACACTCCAGCTGTGAGGTAGAATATTTTGTTGACACTCTCATTTGCGAGTTATATGCCCATCTATTATTATAAAAAATGAAAATACACTCCAGCTGTGAGATCGAAGATTTCGTCGAAACTCATCTTTGCAAGCTGTGTGTGATACTCCGATCGCGCGCATTACGAGTTGTGTGTCCTCATTAAGGATATAGGTCGGCGACTCCCCTTACAACTACAATGTAGCTATCAGGGTCAACAGGATGATTTTAGTCAGTCTGTGCGCGGAAACTATAAAACCCGTTTCTGAGGGGGACAAAATCTGACAGCTGTGAAGGGAAATGTATCCTTTTGTCAAGTGAATCTTGTAAGTCGAATAACCGGTGAGGGGGGGGGGGCGGAGTTTTGAAGGACGTGGGGGCCTGGTTTTGATCAAAAGCGAGCGGGTTTGGAGGGGGGGGGGGGGGGGGAAAGGGGGCAATTTGTGCATGTAAGCTATAAATCCTTTCGAGGGGATAAATCTGACGGTTTTGAGACCAGTATATTATTGGGGGCGGGGGGGGGGGTTGGGGCGGGGGGGGGGGTTGGGGCGGGGGGGGGGGGGGGGGAGGGGCGGGGGGGGCAGCTCAATATGTGCCTGGAAACTATACATTATTTTGAGGGGATAAATGTGACGGTTTTGGAAATAATACATCAGTTTATCATGTATATCCTGGGGTAAGTCGTACAATCAGTGTGTAAAGAGAGGGTGGAGTGTTCGAGGGGGTGGGGTTGGGATGGGTTGGGGGGGAGGTGGGGGGTGTGGGGGCGGGGGGGGGGCGGGGGGGAGGAAGGGCTTTAGGTGAGGGGTTTGTTGTACGTGTGGTGCTAGGTCTAGGCGATGGTGCGGGTGAAGGTAGCTTGTTCATTTTATCATTCTTGTTGCTATTGTTGTTTTCGATGTTGTTATTCTCACATTAACTCGCATAATCAAGTGCGGGGTCACAGGACGGGCTCCAGTCACTCTGGACCTGAGGAATACCCCAGGGAAATACACAATCAACCCCAAGGTGGTACGCGTATATATAGCAGCTAACGCAATTGATGCCTCCACCACAAGAAACACATAAAAGGGAAATCGGGAGTCATCCTACGATGTGCCAGGTCTATACTGGCGCATACGTCTCGCCACTCACGCCAGGAAAACCGACTACACCGTTTGCTAACCAAGAAAGACTACAACGAATATATTGCACGTAATACCTCTCACTACGCATACACACGACAGACGCAAGTCAGTTGGAGAAAAGAAACAAAGAAAAAAAAAGAAGATAAAAGAATTGAAAGGAAATGAAGAAGAAAGCGAGAAAAAAAATAGAAGAGGAAAGAAAAGTATAGACAAGAAAAGCAAGAAGACAAGACAAGAAGAGGAAGCAAAGGAAGGAAAATAGAAAGACTTACTTGGTATCAAGTACCAAGTCAAATGTACCACGATTACAACAATAGTATTAGTAGTAATACTACTACTACTACTACTACTACTACTACTACTACTACTACTAGTTATGGCGGTAGTAGTAGTAGTAGTAGTAGTAGTAGTAGTAATAGTAGTAGTAGTAGTAGTAGTAGTTGTAGTAGTAGTAGTAACAGCAGTAGTCGTAGTAGTAGCAGTACCGGAGGAAATATGTACACACTTCATTTTTCTCTTTTCACTCTGCCTTTTTGTTTCGTTCTGGATATCTTCTGGGGCTGATAAGCGCGGCGAGGATACAAAAGGTAGTAGAGTGCAGTCCAGGCAGCAGTGCTCCTGACTCTCTACATTAGAAGTGCTGCATTCAAAACTCAGTGGGGTTACTGTTCTCACGCCGGCTGGTGGTTTCATCTGCCTTGTTATATTTTTTTCTTCGCTTTCGTTTGTGTCCCCCGGGGCCATTGTGCACAGAGACACACAATGTTTCGTTTTTCCAACCTTTTCAACGCAGTGACATCATTAAATTAGGGGGCACTAATCGGTAGATTACTTTCCAATGTACTTGTACGGATTAGGGGTACATTAGGTTAGGGTTTGTTCCATCCATCGACCAAAACAACAGCGGGCAGATTCTAGACAACGCGGCAGTGTGCTCCTATCTTTCACATACAGTTGGTAGTATCGACGTTCGAACTCCATGATAGATTTTGTCTCCGACGATGGTTCAATGGCTTCATTCTGCCTTGTTGCTGGTTGTTGTGTGTTTTCCTAATTTTCCTCATGCGGTCTTGTTCACTATGACCTATCTAGTCGTTTGCTATTATTTCCTGTTGTAATCTACCGGTATTTTTTTTTTGTGCCGTATGCCTGTTCGCGTCTTTGTTCCCAATACGTTTTTCTTGATGTCTTTTGTCTTTTCATTATCTTCCCCTCTGCGCTGCAGATGGTTGTTGTTGTTGTTCTCACTTAAACTCACATAATCAAGTCCGTGGTCACAGGACAGGCTCCAGTCACTCTGGGGCTGAGGAATACCCCAGGGAAAAAACACAAACAAACCAAACAGAGGTGGTCCACGCAAAAACCGCAGCTGACTCAATTTATATCTCCGCCATAAAGTTATAAAAAGTGAAATCGGGAGCCAACCTACGATGCGTCAGTTCCATACTGGTGCATACGTCTGACTACTCACGCCTGGAATAGCCGACTATTCCGCTTGGCACCAAAGAAAGAATACCACGTATACATTGCACGCAGTACCTATTACAATGCATACGCACGTCGGACGCAAGTCAATTGTATAAAAGAAACAACCAAACGAAAAGAAGATAGTGGAAAGGAAAAAAAAGAAACGACAAGGTCAGGAAGAAAAATGTTCCGATGTGCTGGCTATTTGCTTTGGGCCTGCGCGTTTATGCGCAATGGGCATTGCATGTCCATATCATTTTGTTGTAGTCGGCAACATATATTTTGCGATCGGAGTATCACACACAGCTTGCAAAGATGGGTTACGATAAAATATTCGATCTCACAGCTGGAGTGCGTTATATTTAAGTAATATCTGTCGCGTTAAACCTCCCAAAGCTCATCACATCTCACCCGAAAACTTGTCGGGATCCAGTGATCGCACTGATAAAACATCTACTACTTTGTCCACATCAATGTGATCAATGAGAAGACCAATTGCATATAAAAAACCTTCTCGTAAACTTTCATTTTAATTTTTCAACCCTAGCCTCGCTCCGTATTTGTATTCAACCCACACTGTGTACCTCAAAAATGAATACACACATAGTCAAATCATGAACAGTTACGGTTTTTTCAGTGAATTATGAAACCACTACAATCCATAGTTGTCAATGTTGGTTGTAGCATGTTGACCTTCAGGGATAAATATGCGTTTTACCATACTTGACAAAAGCCGAGAGGGGGAACGTTGAAATCCTCAAACGTCCCTTGCAACTCCGTTTTTATACCCCCGAAGCAGTTTTCTCAGCGTACACAAATACGATCTGCAGATGTGCAGAACAGCCCCCCCCCAACCACTGTAATCCAGTATATATTCAAAAATACCACTCTGAATCAACACGATAACAAAGTCTAGAACATCAACCGAAGCATACACGTGTACAAACACCGACGTGGACACAAAATAATATGTATTCGAAAACACCACTCTGAAATAATACCATAACAAAGTCTAGAACTTCAGCCACAACATACACGTATAGCAACATCCACGCGGACACATAATATTTTGTATTCGAAAGCTCTACTCTGAAACAACACGATAACGAAGTCAAGAACATCAACCAAAACATACGCGTGTAGCAACCACCACGTGGACACAAATTCTCAAAAAAGTCCACACACCAAAACCACATGTATGTACGAGTCAGAAACACCACATAGTTACATATAGCGCATGAGCCCACCACATCACCCGCTTTGCAATTGGTTTAGGGCATCAGTAAACAGGGTCCAACGCACATCCATAGTGTCTTAAGTGGAGTGGGGGATGGTAGTAAAATTTGGTGCGCTGCTCAATAACCTTTTCCTGACCGTCGGTATACTGAACATACTTCGGGCGGCGTCTCCTCTGTATCAAGTGTGTAAGCAATTCTATATGTCATTTTCAAACAAACAGTTGTGTTGACATATACTCTCTGGCTTGATTTTAAGGAAAGGAACACCACTCAGCGATCATCTACTGCACGCTAGAGCATGTTTTCATGAGCACCACTAACAAGAGCACCAGACATGGATGTGACATCTACAGGACCACAACATCTTCGACGACAGTGGGGAGAAAACAGGGCGTATAATCGTACACTAGTTAAAAATATCGTGAACAAAAAGTACAGACAGATATGTTAACACTACAGTAAACCACACTACCAACATATTACGCACTCAGAGCTCCACATCGTCAAGGTAAAAATCGTGTGCGTACAATCGTACATTTGAGACAGTAATAATGTGAAAAGGAAGTACAGGCATAGATGTTAAATTGCGGTAAACTACACTAGCAACCCATTACGTAAGGTATTTCGTACTTACCGTCGGCATGATTGCCTCCCCACCTATGCCAAGCGAAGCATGTCTAACGAAGTAACTTAATTGAGCGCGGGAACACCAAGCGTTTTTTTCAAAACACCGACGATTCGCATTTATCCCTCTCGTCCTCAATGGCAGCGACATTTCATGACCACATCACCTCGCCCGTTGTATTTGGTACTACGTATCTCTTTCTTATAATTAGCGATGTCAAAAAATGAAGGGTACTACATAATTGTACCTATCGATTAAAATATTCTAACTTTCGATCCATGTACACTAACAAATTAGGAAGCATTGACACGTTGTGTACTCCACTTAAGTACCGGGTTGCATACCCCATTTCACATCAAAGCTTCTAGAATAATAAACATTTCCAGGCAGGTGATATAAAGGGATGTCTTTTTGCTACAACCGTCAGATTTGTTCCCTTCAATCATTCATAGCTTCCGCGCACATATTTTAATGCCCCCCCCCACCACCCCCCCATCCCCCCGCCGACCCCTCTTGTTCAAACGCCCCCCCCTAAAATCAAAATGTACCAAAGTAGTAAACACTACCAGCCAGCTGATCACCTCAATAATATTCTAGCCATCCATGCCGTAGCTCCAATTCATTTCCGCCCTCCTACCCCCTCCCCCCCCCCCCCCTTTTGTTTTGACCCCGCCCAGTTTGTTTAAACGCCTCACTTATAATCGGAATCGGCCAGAGTAAGAAACACTTCTACACGATTGACATCACGTCATTATCTTTCTAGCCATCCATGACGTAGCTTCATTCGCCCCCCCCTCCTCCCCCCCCCTCCGACGCCCCCTCCTTCCCCACCACCCGCACGATCGCCTAGCACGCGTATAGCAAGCCCATACATATCTGATTAATACGCGCGATCGGAGTATCACACACAATGTTGCAAATATGAGGTTCGACGAAATCTTTGATCTCACAGCTGGAGTGTATTTTTACATCATACGTGACCTAAACCTCGTGAACACCCTTTCCCCCTCCCCCCCCCCCACTTTTCGTTTTCCTGCTCTCTCTTTTTATACGTGACCTAAACCTGTTGAAAACCCTTCCCCCCCCACACTTTTATATTTTTCCTGCTCTCTTTTGCTTAAACGCCCGCACCTAATATCGAAACCCGCCAGAGTAATAAACACTTACACGCACTGTATATCACCTCATTATCTTTCTAGAGCAATCCATGCCGCTGATGCAATTTCCCCACCATCCGCACCGTCGCCCAGATCTAGCATCACGCGCATACCAGACCCTTACTTTTGTTCGACCTAAAGCTCTTTCGCCACCCCCACCCCGCCACCTCCCCCCCCCCTACCTCCCACCCCCCACCATCCCACCCCCACCCCCTCGAACACTCCGCCCCATACTCACTGGTTGTACAATTTACAGGATATACATGATAAACTGGTGCCTTCTTTCCAAAACCGTCACATATATCCTCTTTCAGGATGACCTAGTTTCTTCGCACATATTGATCTTCCCCGCCCGTCCCGCCCACTCCCGCCCCCCATGATAAGCTGGTGCTTTCTTTCCGAAACCGTCAGATGAACCCCTTCTAACGATTTATAGTTTGCACGCAAGAAATGAGCTGCCCAAACCGTCCCCCCCCCCCTCCCCCGCCCCATCCCCGCTCCCTTTTGGTCAAAAATAGGCCCTCACGTCCGTAAAAACTCCGCCCTCCCCTCACCGGTTATTCGACTTACAGGATTCAATTGATAAACTTATACTTTTCCTTCCATAGCTGTCAGATTTTATTCCCCTCAGAAACGGGTTTTATAGGTTCCGCGCACAGACAGACTAGCATCACCCTGTTGACCCTGACAGCTACACTGTAGTTGCAGGCGGAGTCCCCGACCTATATCCTTAATGAGGACACACAACCCGCAATACGCGCAATCGGAGTATCACACACAGCTTGCAAATAAGAGTTTCGAAAAAATATTCGATCTCACAGCTGGAATGTAGTTTTATTTTTATGAAATTGTGAAAATATAACTATATTCCAGCTGTAAGATGGAAGATTGTGTCGATACTCACCCTTTGCAGGCTGTGTGTGATACTCCGATCTCGCTTTTCACTGGGTGTGTGTCCTCATGAAGGATATAGGTCGGCGACTCTCCTTGGGACTACAGTGCAATATATATCGTATGTATGCCTTTCTGTCGTAGTTTGTAACCTCAGAGCTAGTCCCTCCGAGGCAACGGCACGGACACTACTTGTGCTGATCTAGACGGGTAGAAATTTACAAATATCTACATCCGTTCAAAGTGAAGATCACACACGATAGACCACCGTGGCGACCGGAAGCCCGGAATAAGAAACCGCAAATACGCAATCTAATTACACCACAATCATTATTACATCTAGAAAATTGGACAACGTGGACTATTTAAAAGTATTTACGGAACCATGTCAACCATGTCAGGATGCAGGTTACCTATAACCTCGGTCATGGGCAGAGAACGTTGCTGTACCACGTTCTCCACGCTCTGCTGCGCAAAACGCTCAATTTTATAATGGCCTTACTTTCGTCTTGCACAACAAGGTGTGTGTCGATCTCCGAAACAAAATCTCGGGGTGGTTCATGTTGGCTCCCAACAACACAGTCCAGTTCCTTTCAGGTCAAGAAACTGTGTGTGGCGGTTGTCAGGGCACTGGCTGGGGTTGGCCATGCGGTTACTACGTGGATTTTCCACCGAAAATTGAAATCGTGCCTAAAGAGACTTCTCCGGGACTATAGAGATCAGTGGGGCGATTTAAACGTCCCTATTACGACGCCCTCACTGTACGATATATTTCCAAATGTATAAATTATCTGCTACATACAGCTGTGAGATCGATGATATCGTCTAAACTCATCATTGCCAGATGTTGTTGCGTGTGATCCTCCGATCACGCGTGTTCCTGGGTTCGTGTCCTCAATGTGGATAGAGGGCGGCGACTTGCCTTAGGACTAGATTGTATCAGGGGCCGCAGGGTGATGTTAGTCCATCTGTGAACGGAAACAGTAAAACCCGTTTTCATGTGGAACAAATGACGACGGCTGTGAAATGCATCAGTTATGATATATTATACATGTATGTATAGTCTATGGTGTGGTAATACTACTTTGCATGCATAAGTTTCTGTATTCGCCGGGGTTGGTACACCAGGCGACTTCATGTGGAACAAATGACGACGGCTGTGAAATGCATCAGTTATGAGATATATTACATGTATGTATAGTCTATGGTGTGGTAATACTACTTTGCATGCATAAGTTTCTGTATTCGCCGGGGTTGGTACACCAGGCGAGTTATGATGGCCACTCTGCAATGGAGAGGCAAATAAACCCTTCAGAGTCAGCCGGCTGGATACATGACACTCAACCGACGCAGAGTTTCTGACAGCAATGGTTCTCCAATGCACTGGGTATTGATTATCATTGGTCGTCACACTATATGACGTGTGGGTGTTAGGGTAGTTGCTGATTCAGCTGAGGCATTAATACGCTGTACCAAACTGGTAAAAGGCTAGTGGTTGCCTACCCGAAATAAATATCTACTTTTATCGCTCCCCCCATGGGCTACGATCGGTCCGAAGTTCACGGGTGGGCGTGATTCATCCGGGGCTTTCCCATTTCTGGGGATAGCGGAGAGAGCATCGCCGGACGTGTCATATCCACGCGGTTCGATCTACTGGGATACTGGTTTACTCCAGTTCGACATACAGTAGTAGGATAAATTTTGAAAGCTTACCATTGATCGAAGGCGGAATTTAAATCCGTGACATAAAACTGATTGTTGCGACGACCACGGTTTGGGAAGGCGTGTCAAGCATTCACGGCATTAGTGCCTTTAAACGTCTATAAAATACTGTATAGTTGCCCAATCAAACTAAGCCTGATAACATGAAAATAAAGAGATAACAGAAGGAGAAACAAACACGTTTATTGTGTCACATGGTGCGATGACACAGGCACACCAACCCGATAGCCCAACTCCAGTGTGGTTTTCGGCTGTGGCGGACATCGGCGCGATATTGTCAAACAATGAGGTCAAACGAACTGGAGACGCTCTACTCTGGACAGCATTCCACAAACTAGGTTTGGCAAGACGCTACCGCATAATACCGGGGCAGAATCTATCAATGTAAATGTGGTATACAACGGGTTCCATCTTAAATTTGAATATGTGAGAAACCCATACAACCTCTTGAACAGGCTTCGGCTGATCGTAGAATAGTCCAGCATACTTGAGCCAGTCGCGCCGGTTGTCTAATGGTTAACTTCGAACACGGGTAACATCGAATGACTCAGGGAATTAAATCTCGGTTCGCAGAGTAATACCTTCCACACACACGCGATGACGAGAGCGATTTATAGCGTGGCTAGACGCAATTGGAGGCGACTCGACAATGAAAATAGCTGCAATATTTTTCTCGAGAACAAAATCTAGCGCGTACATCGTACTGGGGGGGCGGGGGGGTAACCACTTTGTGCACGGCCATAGTGGTATACACAACAGCCACTCGCATCCTTAATGGGCCACGGTGAGTTTTCATCAACCAGGCAGACTTTACTCGCGCACCAAGCGGCAAACGCGTTAGGTGTTCGGGGGACCGCAGGAAGGGCGAACTGCATTTTGACGGACTTCGGCACCTTGTTCCTATTTTTTGGCTTGTAGATGACAGAGACCAATGAGGTACCTCGTTTTCTGGTGTGGCCACTCCAGCGAAAGCAGTAGATTATATCTTATTATTGCCTCGTGGGTGTCTTACCATATTCACATGTTCACACATAATGATGCCGTCATTGCCCTTGCGCGGAGTTAGTGTTCTCCACCCTGCACGATACTATCTAACTCCATAACCATCACGGAGAGACCACAAAAAAAACAACGGATCCCTGGTTGTTTAGCTCATCACGCAGAGTTTGGCATGTATTACAGCGCCGTTGCCATCCAACTATAAAACATTATGTAAGCTTGTTGGTGCCAACCGGGGCAACAATAATACATAAATGGGGGGGGGGGCTGTCGTAGTGGAGGCGTGGGTTGAGAGTCCGCTGACTGACCCAGGATTTGACTTGCGCCTAGAAAAGGAGAACGAAAACGAGAAAGTGCGGTATTGTTGATCTTCTCACGAAGTCGTTTTATGTTTGGCTACACGGCCAACCTCAAAAGGTAAACGAACGCCTGTCCACAACTGGTGGGCAGCAACGCAACTATCTCCAAAGCGATGCAGCAAGTGTCGACTATGGTGTGTCTGATATTGCGACGGAGCTTAAAATAAATACTGTACATTTTGCCGTGCTTTGAAATAGGATTGTAAATCACGGTTATCGCTGACAGGATGACGGCCTCTACTCTTGTTAGTATGGGCTCCTCCAGGAATTTTAGCTTCAGATTGAGACACTAATAGTGCCTCAAAGTTCTTCGACCTCAATATTTTCGCTAACTGGGTGTGTTAAAGTAGCCTTTTGTTTCATAACGGGTTAGGGACAAGGGCAGGGTAGAGTCAGAGTTGTTGGACGGGATTAGGGTTGGTACTGAACGCAACGAAGTTGTTAGGGCGATATCTGTAGCTTTTTGTTCGAGAAATACCTCTCTACCAAACGGAGAATGTCATTGGGACACTACGATAGGAGAAGCACCGCACGTAATATTTCCCACTCAACTGAATAATCTTTGCACCTCGCCCAGGAACAGAAACTGGAAGCACACGGATGGTTCAAGGTACACGATCGAACTCTTCTTCTACCGAATTAGCTACCCGAATGCTGAATGCTTGGTGCATCACTGATTACTATTGAAACCCAAAGAGGTGGATGCCCAGTTTGCAATAAGGGTTCGGTCTGGGGCTGGTACGAAGTACGTGGTTTCATTTACCACAGCCGCACCCAATGTCCAACAATACGGGAATAAGGACTCTGAAATCCACAACCAATGCCAACGCCAACAAAGCCCAACAATGGAACCAAGTCAATTTCGAGTCACTACCAGCATTAAATATCTTACTCTATATGCGAGGAATTTCGAAACTCGAAGTGACTCGCTTGGTGACTTTTCACCGGCGTACTGCATATTGATGTTGGAACTGGCTTACCTCCACAAGCTGTCGGGGAACGTTGCAGGGAATACTGCATAGAAATTTTTACTGTAAAACGGACTTTCGGCCAGTGCGACAATCCTTACCTTGTTCTTGCCCGCAGCATGGGCGTTGTTCTGTATGGATTGAGAGACGATTAGCCCCTCATCGGCCACCACGTTTTCGCCTATCTAGATTCGAATTCAATTCTTAACTTCCTTGTGTTTCATTTGGTCTCCATACTCGTCTCCTCTTTCCTATTTCGTTCGTGTGTTTCCTTATTTTGTTTCAACCTCTTGGCTGCAAGCGCAATCTCCCAAACCTTCTGATGTTCTGTTCTCCATCACAAGTAATCTTAACAGACGCTTTGGTGCCCCCTCCGCAGCTCGTATCACAGGAAACGAACCCCGAAACGCATTGTTTTGTAAGGTTGTGAGCCTCACCCTACGCAATACTGCAGCCTATACGTCAAGTACCACAGGAGAAGCTAAGAAACTATACTGCTTTCACGCTCTACGCACGAAGCAGATTCGAAATATAGATGCGAGCGCTTTCACGAGTGAAATACGTAATGAGTGTAATTTAACGCTATCATACTCGAAATTCGATATAATTAACGTATGTTCAAGATACCATGTAGGGAAAAATATGTAGGCACTATCCTCTTGTACTGTTGACATGAAAAAGAGCAACCCAAACGAGCTGTAACGTCCATCAAAGTCTTAGCAAATCAGATATTCGGTCTAACGACGCGGGCAACACCTCCATCCCAAACGAGGCATCATCTTCAATTTCTGCTGCGACTTTTCCACAGAAAAAGCACGTGTCTGACGCGGATGAATATCCACTTAACGTTTACGAACCGCACTCAAGCTTTGGCATAAAGAACGACGCCCAACTAGAAATCTACACTATGACAATACCATGCGTGACGGATATATTCTCTTAGCTAAAACGTGTTCCAACAACAACGTGTGCACAAAAGCAATGATCAACGCAAGCTTCAGAAAGCCTGGTTATCTTGCAAAAAAGTATTTTCACGTATAAACCGAAAATGAACTCTTGGTGCAACTTTTGCCGTTGAAACCAATATGAAAATAGTTGGTGCATGGGTTGTCGCGAGCTATAACACGGCAATAGCCGGTACCTTTGTCTCGGTCTACAACCCGGTCCACTACAACCTAAACCGCAGTGATCTTGCCAGTACCACCATTGACAACATGTCACATACTTCGATGGGCACATAATTCCCGCGTTACGCACGGTCTACGTCTATTTCTCGTACGATAATGGCGACGAGTACAGCCCCCTGACAAGGAATGAGCGTCTTATCGTCGCAGCGCCGCTAACCAAAGAAAACTTGGGTGACAACAATAACTTATTCATTTATTATCAGACACTTATCGTACAAAAGCGTTATGTGCCTGGATAAGTTAGCGCAATGTCATCACCCGCCGCTTTCATCCGGCCCATCCTATTGACACTCAGCACGAGAAAAAAAATTAGGGAATTTCAAAAGGTTATTCCAAGCTCAGGCCAAAATTCGTTGTCTAAGGCCATCTTGCATGCCGCGAGCTTCTCTACACCAGCATCAGACGCTCATCATGCAGATGGCCAAGGATGTTTGCATTCGAATCCGGACCAGCTCGGTTGATGATTTTCAAGATAATGAGTACGACCAGCGTGCCCAGCCTTGTTGAAAGCTCATTGTTTTTTTTTCAAACAAGGGAGTTCCTTTCTGATTGTAAATATTTATCCGGGGACGCAAAATACTGATTTGACAGAATAGACGGCTTCGGAATCTACACCAAAGCAACAGTATCATCTATCGTAAGCCGGAAAACTGCCCTCGGCGAATAGTCTTAAGGCACGACTACCACGAGGATACATGATAACAGCAAACCTCATCAGGTCTATGCCGCTACGATGTCATCATCGCAAACTTCTGAAACATAGTTCGCTGGCAGACTTGGAAAGGGGACAACAGCGGCAAGCCGGTTTAAAACGCCCACTTCGATCAGACTCATCAACGACCAACAGAGATCTTCGACTACGCAACAACAACCGAAAGGCAAATATCGTCAGCACCAGCAGCAGAAGCACCAACAACCACAACGCAGCAAATTTACGACGGAGGAAATATTGCTTAGCAACACTACTTTGGCTGTTTCCTTTCCTTCTTTTTGTCCGTAAGCAGTGTGGTTCTTAACATATATTTCAGTTTAGTTATTTTGTACCGGTAAGAATACAATTGCGCTACTGTACTACAACACAGATGTATGGTACGTTTGATCTTCTATCGCAAAACAAGCTCATAAAACACTCACACGGTATGCATTTTGCTGTACTTGCGTCAGTATGTTTTTTAATTCATGTTCTCAATCCGAAATCTGATCGCGTAATGATACCGAGCACGCATCATCGAAATTTAAACGTGATGTACACGTTGCGCACTGGACTCAACTTGTTCAACATTGTTGGTGGTTTCTTCAATGCCTTCGAATTATCCTTGTTTCTAGCACATTTGACATATATACATGCTCACCACAAACTTAATGTGGTATCTACATTCACATTTCACTTTGCCGCACCACGGCTACGGTAGCGCGGGGTTACCCCTTTTTCCACCATCGGGCCTGCGCCATTTGCACGAGTGACTGTCTACAATACGAAAAAAAGATTTTTTGCGTTTCTTTCACGCAGCGTAGCTTACCAGTCCATTGCGGATTCACATCGCGAGATTACAGAAAAATCAAGTATATTCGTTGCACAAACGATAGTGATGTCACTCGCGAGAGTGACCTGGAAACACTGCGAGCCTAGCCCCAAACAATTACCTGCCTACCGCAGCCTTGGTCGACGTAGAATATGTGATGAACCCACCAGATATATTCATATTTTTTAGAGGCCATATGTTTTCAAGTATTCCAATTGAGATGGCGCTGTAACCGTATAATAGCTCCTTTGTTACGGTATACCATTGGTCTTGCTATTCTAGTACAGTGATTACATCCGTATTACCGCTGTTAGTACACTGGTCTGAATATGTGGTATCATATATGTTTATTGTTTTAGTACCGCCTTCCTTTAGTTACTGACCTTTCGTCAATGGGACGTAGTGGAAAATGGGCTGTGCATTTCACTGTTGATGATATGGAGTCAATTCGTAGCTATTACCCTGTGTACACAACATGTTATCTTTGTAGACGCGGGCGTTTTAAATATTCGAGAAAACTCTGTTTGAATTTTTCTTGCCCGTCCATTGATCATTGAAGTTGACCTAGCTTACCTCGACCGGCGGTGGGGAGTGTTGCAGGAAAATGTTGCAAGGAGCTATGGAACGAACTGTCGCCAGTACGACAACCCGTAGAGAATACGTCTCCGTAGCATGGGACCGGTTCCATGTTGATTAGGTGGAGGTCGGACTCACCCCAATCATTCCATATTTTCTCCTCATAAATGTCTCCGATAGTTTACCTTCGATACCATTATTCTTGCCTTCATATTTCCTATATCTTCCCTCTTTTGGTTCTACATTTGAGCTGCAAGCACCAATTTAATATCTTATTCGCCATCACAGGTGGTCTTGACCGTCACTTCGGCGCCGCTTGTGCAACTCGTATCACATAGAAAGAGCTTCGACTCGCATCATTATATATGGGAACTAAGTTTCCAATGTGTTGAAGGATAAACAATTATATTCCGACTGCTTATGCACAGGCCAGTTCCAGCCCCTCAAAGGCATGCCTGTATAAGGTATCGTGCAAGATGTCCAAACCCTGACCGATTTTTATCGATACATTACGAGCCCGGTCTTATCGTGGAAAGTTTAATGCCACTATTCGCCAGCCGCCGGACTGAATCGGATAGGCATCACGTTAGAGTAAGAAACGCATGCAGCAAATGCATTTCTGTGTCTGGTTTAGTAGTCGTCAACCTGCTCAGACGGGTTCCGGATGGCTTCCCTTGTGTGCTGGTTCATCGTTCCGGTGTCCCCCGTTGCAGCAAGTAGTACCAGGAACATATTCCGGCCTGAATAAGGATTACCCCGAAAACGGAGGACGAAATAATGTCCGGCGAGGAGAGAGGTAAGCGTCCTTATCGATGTCCATGTATCCACTGCAGCGTCCATTGCTCTCGCAGCTCTGATGATGTTGATTTGTTGTTGTTAAGTAAGTTGTCGTTCCGCGTATACTTGAAACGTTTCGTCATTTATGCTGCACCCACGTAGCGGTTTTCCTCCGTTCGATGTTTCGTGATTTTCCCTGGACACGAGCGAAGTGCATTACGTTCCAGTATTTAATTGTGAGATAGTCGCGTTTCGAGGCGAAGCTAGCGTTTGGGTCCGAAAACGATTGACTCGGGATATAATATATTCGTTTCTTCTTTTACGAGGTCAACGCTGTAGGGGTACTCGCTCTTAGGGCCAGGCTTTTCAGCGATTCAGAGGCGTGAACCGCGAAATAGAGAGAAGTATTGAGGTCGTTCTGTTTCGCCATTTAAACTACCCTCCAACTGTAACGGTTTCTCCACGTCAAGCAAACAATTTCTAACACAACTTTTTTATTGAGGCTCATCCAACCCTTTGCGGCAATGGAATCTTCTCAAAAGCAGGGCCAATGGGTGTCAGGTTAGGCCTCTACCGTAGCCTTTATCATCTAGCAACCAGAACACAATTGTTTGCATGTTCTTCCCGTGCAGTCGACGTCGAGATCAATGGGGCGACCAGCAAGGGAATCGAATCTGGTTGGATGGGTCGTCATCTTTCCGGTTCTATCTACATGTGGGCGTGCGGCGAAAAGGCGGAAGATGAGGTCCACGGCCCCGTTTTATCAGATAGGCTGATCGCTTGGGGTATATTATTTGTAAGTAGGTCGAGGTGACATGTTTTAGATCGTGGACTGTACGTTTACTATTGAGAGAAGGAAGGACTCCTAACACATAAACTACAAGTATGATTGTCATGGGCTCGCATCCCTCATCGCATGTAGCGGAGGATCTTGCCGAGGAAGAAAGCCACGCGGCAGAATTCAGCAGATGACAGAAGAACGCGCACTATCTCGCTCAACAGTACCACCAACCCAACCTGATACAAAGTAATCAAATCGTCGAGGTAGATGTGATATATGTGGTCGGGAAATGGACCTTGCTAATTTCTCCGTAGGTGCCCCCTAGTTTGTTTTGGAGACCTTATTGCTTCGCACATAACCGCTCGGGAACAAGCTATCGACACTACTAACTAACAACCAACCAGAACCGGGTTAAATTCGTCCGATAGTTTCCAATAAGTCTTCCTCACTAGGGTCTAATGCAAGGACCTGACCCTCAATCGTGTAGCTGTTCGCAAGGGGCAATCGTGATATAGACGTCTTTTCGGGTGCGCAAAACAATATTATTTCAGACGACATTTTTTGTTTGCGGATAAAATGTGTCTAACGCGACGCGTGCTCACCGCCAATCTCATGCTGTGTTCAGCTGCAGGGATTCGCCTACACAATGCTCATCGTGTTAGCTGGACCTACGTCGAAATCCGATACCGGTAGTTCTATTGACGACAGCGAGCAGTCCGGCTACCTGTTGCCATCAGTTATTGGAGCCATGTACCTGCTGGTCGCGTCTACAACCCATGATCTTCATGCTGGCTACTCGCTGTTGGTGGATGGGAATAGTGCTTGTCATCAAGCGTTCGGCCTTGCCCTTCTGGTCGTGTACGGGATTATGGTCGCCGCAGCCATGACGGTACTCGTCTCTACCTCTGCTGACAGCGTCTCCGTTGTTCTGAACGCAGTAACGGTCCTCTTCATTTCTGATCTGGTGCGTACCACGCGAGGCAGTCTTGTGTACCGTTCTCTTGATCACACGTGTTCACATCAATACATACTGCCTTTTCGTCTCCGAATCGCTTGCGATATACCTGGTACAGAGCTTATGCACCACGATTTCGCCAGGTCAACACAGTTGTTGGCGGGGAGTGTTGAGGAGTAGGAACAACGATGACAGCATACGTTTTGAAATGTTCCAACGGTGACGACGATGCCCAATTGGTCCTAGCAAGCGTTAATTCCTCATAACGCACTCTCCAACGTTCCCCAGCATGCCCGAAAATATCAGAATTGTGCGTACTTTCGTATCGTCTCACTCTGAAAAATCAAGAAGGGGTAACCTGAGGCCATATAGTTTGATGGTTTCACATTTGATCTAGTACGCTATTGCGCACCTTGCTGAACGACAACCTATACACACATGCCTGTACATGTCGTCGTCATCTGACATAGCCCTCGTGTGGATGAATAAAAGTCCATGAAGGGGACGGTGTGTCATGCCTTCCCGTTAGCTCGCAAACAGGATTTGTCGGCATGTATGTACAACGAAACGCATATATATCCGTACCAGATATTCTTGAGTAAATAGGTAAGGCAGGCAACTCTCAAACCATATCATACTGAAAATCAAACCAACTGTTGAAAATGTGGCCATATCGCATTCATAGATCGGTTGTCTGGGGTTGATGGCGCCGTGAAAACTCTCTCGCTTGGAATTACCCGCTGCCTACCGTCTAGTGGCTGCTGCTCCCCTGGTGTGCAGCGTTGCGCCGTGCTCATAGTCTAAATCGTTTAGAACGGAAATACTGTGGTGTTTCGAAGTGTTCATTAAAGCGTTATGTCTTATGTGTATAACAAACTTCTGTCTCTCCACTATTTGTGACATGTGTACTCGCACGAGGTTTGACGCTCAACATCGATATTAATGTTCCACCCTCTGTTTTCCTCGTTGTCATGTTGCGATTCTCGTACTCGGAACATTAGTAGATGTTGTTGTTACTGCTCCACTGCGGAGCAACGGTGAATCGTCAATCACAGATGACGCTGCAATTCTGCCTTGTGCTGCGCCTCTGCCCTGCTGCTGAGCTGATACCATAGCATTACGACTCGGACTGTTGATTACCCTCAGCACGTACCGATGACATTATTCCTCGTACTTGTAGATGATCGATAGCGATGCACGTGACAATGTGTTTACTGCAATGTAACGCGTATGTCTCTTAAAAATATGTCCCCGGCCTCATTGGGGCAGAGGAGACGGTTCTTGTCCCCGGATGTATTGATATTTTTAGCAAGAACTGTGTTCTAAATTTATCACCTGATAAGGCAACGGGCCCTCACTGGTGAAAGATATTTGCCCTCACATGACATCACAATGACCCTCCGCTTCTGGTCCTCGGTATTCTATACAGTGTGCCGACGTCGCCGACCAAGAAAAATCACAATTATCACGCTACAACGCTCACAATTAAATGAATACTTTGACACGTCAGAGGGATATTGTTGGGTCGAAACGACTCTATCCTCCCAGATGTTGCTCCACGAGCCGCCGTAGATACCCTCACCATTAGCATGTGTGGCGCAAAATCCTGTTTGTCTACATTTTGACCGGCAAGAACATAAATTTGTAGTTTGGGTGTTTTACGCAGAGGTTGCTACTCGCTCGCACCTAAACCGTGTCCGAGTTTCGTGCAGATGGCATTGCTGACCGTTTTTCTCCACTTCGCAGGCACACTCTTTTGAAATATTCTCCGTGCGCTTGTTCTGTTTATCCAACGTTAAGGTACGATGGCCTACCGCGTACCCGATACCGAATAGATAGCTGCACTGCGACTATTGACCCGTATATTGCCGGTTTGCTATGATATATGCCGTGTTTGTTACGTTGAGCAATTTACGTCGTTGGTGGGAGAACACACGTGCCAGCCGTTTGTTCTCCGTGTGGGATAAGTTACAACGAGGGGCTGCATTTACATGTTGATACATGCCGTCTGAATGAGGAAACCCATAGAAAAATTAACGGCTGAACCCATGACAACAAGCCCCATGCCAATTGTTGATGCACTGTCGAAACCCTCGTTGCAACCAGGACGAAAAAGCGTTAAAATTCCTGTCAGCGGTTCCCCAAAAATGGCGGCTGTTTTGGGCGATAGAGTCCGTCGGGATGGGATTTGCCCTGGCGCTGATTGCGATCTTCTACATTGCGGACGGTTCTAAGTTATTGGAAGGAAGCAACGGAATACTCATGACGTTCCCCACTTGGTTTGTTTGTGGCATCAATCCAACCGCCGTGACGCTGTCGTCTGCAGTACTGAGTTCGCGTTTGCAGAAGATTTGCGAGTGGTGCAGTGAATCACGTATAAGCGTTGATGAGCCAACAGAAAGGGGGATATTTTCACGGGCTGTTTTGGCGCCATTAGCATGCTTTAGGAGGTATATAGACGTTTTTAAGGAAGAGCCATTTTTCTATGTCACGTTGGGTATGTGGGTTGCTCAGAGTGTGTCCAGTTGGATATATTTAAAAGTGTTGGGTAGGTTTCCCGTTGCCGTCACGTTTTCTGCCGTGAAATCTGTAAGCGAACAGCATAAAGTTCATTTAACCGATAATGTAGTGGTCTTGATATATTCAAACGCGGTTCTTGTCACCGGGCTTGCACTCAAGGCGTTTCGGGTACTTGGACCGAAACAGGAAAGCGCTATCCCATTTTCGGAACGGTCGGTTTCGGCCGGAATTTACCTGCCGAAAGCGGAATGCGGGGGGAGCTTTGCAGAATCTCGCGTGCCTTCTCTGCTCGTGGGGTGGGGTATCGGGTATTGGGTCACGTCATTGTTGTACGTACTGGGATGTTCTTGGCATGGAGGTGGGTGTGGATGGACCCCCCCATTTGCCGTAACGCTTATCGCGTACGTTATCATACCGTGTATGGGGTTAGCCGGAGTTTTCATGGTGGCCGATGAAAACGTTTTTGGAAGGAGGTTTCGAGCATTGGTCAAGCCCGCCGTGGATACTTTACAAAACAGACGTGGTGTAGAATTCTGGGTCATGGCATCAGTTCTTCGCGACATCGTTGTCTTGTGGATAGTTTTTTGTGATTCGTTGAGATCGCCACTCGACTACTACTTATAATCAGCGTGAAGCTTTAGTTCCTTTCGTTTTGCGGTATCGTATCGACGTAAGCGGGGGTTCTCTTTGGCATCGCAATGGCCCGACGCCAACATTGCAACAGCTTGGTGAAATATTCGGGAGTGTCGGGTGGCTGGAAAGTTGGTTCAACACGTTACCATTTCAAGTTGCAGTGGAAACCAGGGAAGTTGGTGCCTGTATTTGGGAATGATCCTTCCGTACAATAGCGCACAGTTGATGGATCAAAGGCAATAATCGCTAGCGGAGTGAGTCGACGATGAGCATTTTGTTTATCTAGCTACATTGTTGAAATTTCCAAAATCCACCAGTAGGAGATGACGGCGGTATTGTCGTAGTGCGTATTGCATACACGATCATACGGAGGGGCGTGTTTCGTGTTTTTTGGACGGGCCCAATGCCACTTGCAAGCTCGAAAAGTTACGTAGTGCGTTGGAGAACCCATATATGTGGACATGTTGATCGTCTGCTAAGGGCCACAACAGGATTGAATAGGCGGTATACAAGAACCATTAAAGCCCGTTTTAGAGCGAGGCATGGGGCTTCTCGCGTTGGTGACCTATGCCAAGCAGAGGAAAATGAACGACGCTCGTGCCGTGGGTCGGGGTCAAACCGGAACAGTCAACACAAAACGTCGTTACGGGCGGGGGTCATTTATGGGATCTACGTTTTGCGGTGGCGCGGGGTCACTCGCGCGGTTTATCCCCTCCCAATATTTGGCGGTCTCACGCTTTCTGTGCTGTATGGTCGATTGTTTGCCATATAAAGCCACCGTTCGACGCGTGGCTTCGCGGCAACAGGCGAACCGCTCAACAAGTGTGTGCTCATGGCTGGGGTGCAGAATCGCTCCGACGAACGGCTCAAACCCAGTAGTGAAGTAAGAGGAATACTGCTACCGGTCAATGTCAGCAATGCATCATGGTGGGAAACAGTTGTTACTTGCGATACACGGAACGACGACCGTACGGACGTCTCATTGCGATTTCTGGGAAGACGAGCAATGGTACTTGCTTCTCGGCGCTTCATGCTAAGTGTATCGAAACCGAAATCATGGCATCGTAGACAAAGAGGTAGGAAAGGGAAGGCGAGGGGACACCTTGACTGTAGCTGGCCATGTAAAATATGAAACCGTTTCAGCTGTAAATTTTGGTGGGGTGGCCAGCTCGAACTAAACACTGAGTGTCGAGGTCAGAAGTCTCCTGCAGCAGGCGTCGTGGTGATCCCACGGTGCAGGATGGAAATACCCGAACCCCCCGAAGCTTCCCTGCGGCTAAGGGTGAGGATTCTAGCAGCCCAGGGAATCGCAACGTAACGTTTGCTGCACATGCGTATGTAATGCCACTGCAGCATAGCCCCACAGAGAGGAAGGGAAAAAATAACGACAAGAACCTCAGGCTCTCTGCTGATTCGACGCAATTAATTGTTGTTGTACCCTAGGGATCAGTGGCAACCGCTACACCAGTTACTCCCGGCGTGCAATATACTCGGTGTTGTAAGTTCCTGTTGAAAGTTGTCGAAGTGTGCAATGTTTCAAGACCTGCGGCGGACATGTGATATTTACCTTACAGGGACTAACACAATTCAATAGACGCGATCACGTATGTCTTGTCGATACGTACTCCGGTGCATCCACGTTCTAACTTACCTCGTCAAGTTAGACCTGTCCCCAGTTGAATATATGTGCATGACGCGTGCCACGATAGAGGCGGCATTTTTTTCCATTTCTTTGTGCAACGACAGGTACTGTACAGTAAGAAGGGTATAGACACGCGATACGTTTACGTGTGATTGCTCCTCGATTTGGAGCCGTCCCCAGCCGCAAACGGTTTGTTCTACGACGAGCTACCCGTGTTGTGCAACGCGTCCTATACCGTTTCATGGCAAAGAGCGAATCACTCTTGTTGTTTGTTGTTGTTGTTGTTGTGTGACTCTTTGCTACAGCAAACCCGTACTAGCTCGGTTGGCCATCTTTTGATCACCACGACAATCAACTACTACTTCATTGAGGGTGTACCTTCGCGGGACCTGCCACTCGAGGCAGTTCGGACTTTCTATCGGCCTATTGGGATAACGGCTACGAAGGAAGACTGATGTGAAGCGTGGCTTCAGACTGAATATGTTGGGCACGGGCACGTGTTGGCGGATACGACTACACGAAACATCTGCTTCTCGGTTCGACTACTTGTACATCAATTTGCTTGCGAGTTGTGCGATGAAAGTACCATCAATTGCTCGTATTATTAACCAGATGGGTACGCATGACTACCTTTGAAGTGTGCGATCATATGCGGGCTGCAACGAGGCTCCGTCTTTCGTGCATGGGCGAACCACGACGTGTGCAGATGTGAAAGTGTGCAGGAAAAAAAATTGCGCGCAATTTTCTTTTCGCATCACTCTGTTAGTTCAAGTGCATTTTGATATCGAAGCCCACATTCATCATGATAATTAGACGGCAATGGGTCATTGCCATTTTATAGCCACCTCGGGTACTGATCCAACGTCTTTCCTCGGCAGGCGTACCGAAAGGTAAGCTTTTGGGGCAAAACAGCCAAGTTCGGAGCTGACCGCACAGGCAACTTCTTGTTGCTTTGGAGGTGATATAAATTTGACATCCGGACGCATGTTACCTCGGGGGGACACTTGAACTTTTTTATCCCCCACTCTCGAAGAGCCCCACAAACCCTGCCTCGATCCACATGAAGGTCAAACACGCCTCCAACATTCGCACAACGTAAGAGGCCGAAAAACACTGTCAAGATAAAAAAAACGTGTTTTCCCGAAGATCTTAGGTTGCTCATTGGATTAGAAGCGACGTATAGAATCATTATGCCCCAAACATGCAACTCCTTTCATGCCAAGCGTCTCTGAATCACAAGACCGGGAGGATTATGAAACGGGTGTGAAACCGTGTTGCTGGTACTGGGCACTTCTCGATCAACCTCTATTTGTAGACCGGTCAACAAGCCAAATTGGGAGTAACAATGGTCGCAGCAATCGGGTCTAAGCCAACAGATTAAGGATACCAAAAGTACACCACACTCAATTGATGCAACATTGCCACCACTGTGCGAAGGACACAGACGCCAACGGCCCTGTATCCCGTCAATAACTTACGGTTGGCGTAGCGCAGCGCAAGCTTCGACGGCGGTATTGTTTCGCCCAACGAGCTATTAAAGAACTTCAGTAATAATGGGACGAACCTAAGAAACAAAGAAAAAGGGGAATCTAACCCCAAAGAGCCAAGGTACGCTAGGGGAATCCCTCGCGGGAGATTTCGCGCAATTCCTTGCGGTCACGTGCGCGAGTAACCCGCGTCTGTTTGCGATCTGGAAGAGTTTTCGATGCTTTAATTGGCGATATACACCCATGCGCAATGGAATGGTAAGCTACGCTGCGCGAAAAATAGACGCAAAAAGCTTTTTCGTCCGCGAAGTAAGGAGTCACTCGCCCGACTGGCTCAAACCCGGACGTGAAAACTGCGGTACCCCCGTACTGTAGCCTGGTCTAAAACGGGGAAGAGTCCACCGTTTAAACCATCCATACATGTGAAGCTCAAAGTGTCACCCGAACCAACACTTCGCAGGCGTTCCATCCCGGAAACCGACCGACACGTCAATATGCTGGTCTTAAACCAAACACTGTCGGGACAAGGTATCAAATTTACGTGTTGCTACTCACATGAGGAACTCTACCCCGGCAAACCCAATTGCGCCCGAAAACGTGCACCCCTACAATGAAATGAATATTGACCAAAACAAAAGCGTAAGAAATTTGTCGCAAGCCGAAGCACGGCCTGTCCCATAGGCGATAGGGTCATTGCGTCAAGCCGTAGAGCATTGCGAGGTTTACGTGTGGATGAGATGAAAGCACTCCCAAAAACAGCGTCCGTTCGATTAGTGGGTTTTCGAAAGATCGAACGCCAACAACCTACACAGCAAGCCGAAACAGCCCCTACTGGTAATGCGAGCATTGTGTTATCCTGTAGTTAGATTGTGCATATATATATATATATATATATGGGAACCTCTTTCAGGGCGCGTAATTGCATGATTGTCAAAGGCAAAGACAACAACGAGAGCAATCTAAAATGCCCCCGTACCGCGAGGCCCTTCCCTCCTACAAATAGGACATACAACCACAGACTCCAACTCCCAGTCGGCGATGCATTCGGCGTGGAACGAATGGCCGCACCGCAGAAGAGCTCCCTCGCCCGATTCAACTCCCCTGCTGCATTGCGTGCACTTGTCGTATGTGTAGTCGATCGTAACAGAAGGGCTGGAAAATTGAGCCTCCCTCAACTCGCGTTGCACCTCCCTTACTTGAAGGAATAGACGCTCCCACTCTACCCCATCGCCCTCATCGAACCGGTGGTACTCGTTGCCGACCTCTTTCCATGGACCGGCGACAGCGTTCTCCTCCCCTGCTTTACGTCCCTCGAATCTCCACATGCAGTTGTTGAATGCACAAGTGGTCGGTACCACGTCTTGGCGGCACTGGGAGCAGGGTTTGGTTGCTCCATGCGCCAAATCGTAGTCTTGGAAACCGTTGTTCAGGATGCCCATCTTGCCGAAAGCGGGGCAGCGACTGTTTGTGCACCGTCCTTCGAGGCACAGCCCGTATCTGGCTTCCCTGTAGGCGGGGGCGGTGTCTGAAAACTGAGAAATCCTTAAGCTACCAGAGTCGGCTACATCGGCGAAACTCACGGGCCCGGAACCACCACCCCTCAACCGGAGCACGAGGTGCACGGTTGATCCGTCTCCGATATTGTAGTCCGAAAGCGTGCGGTTGTTTTCTAGGCTTCGACCGTCCCAGATCAGCCTTTGGAGATCCGTCGGGAAGCCTTCACAGTCTTGAATGCGGGCCTTGACAGTTCGGATGGTGTCGAAGGGTTTGACGTGTAGAGTGAAGGTCTGCCCTGTCAAGGTCTTGATGGAGATGGTCTGATGACGGCGCACGACAAACATTAAAGTATTAAGCGAGTCAACCAGGCGGACGTTAGAACAGCTCGAACACGCAAGATCGTCCACCGTCGCCTCTACTATTTACCAATTGCCTAGGTACGCAATTAGCGCCGTTTCATGGCGAACGCATTTCATCACAATCAGAAACTATAGCGTTGGGTTTGCGTATATAAAGCGCGGCGTGGGGGTACTTGTCTGAGAAATCATTGACACAAAACGTCAGAAAAATATGCATACTACTGTTGTAACGTTGATAGAAAAAAAACTCCCTTTCCGTGTTGAGGCGTTTTCCCCCCGCGATTCGTACTGGTGCACGCTTACCTCAAAGACCGGCGTTGTCAATAGGTAATAATGGCTACGCTACGGCAAGGAAGTCGCGCACTTTTGCACTTATACATGGTTTGCGCCGGTCAGTATCGGGCAAACCCGTTTCTATAGCAGGCGCAGGAAATCAACCGGTTCCACTGCGGTCCTATTAGGTTGGAACAGTACTCATCGCAAAGCAGAATAACATGAGAATTCTGGTAACCACTTAGGTCAGTCTTTCTGGGTCGTTGACACCAGTGGCTTCAAGGGCAAGCACCCCCACCGTTGATCAACATTCACAGAACGTAGCGCCACGGGGGAGAAGCCGAAACAAGCAATCGGTGGCTGCTCTGTTGACGAGCCCACGTATCCTATACCATGGGTAAAGCGCATCGTGTCAGAACAAGTGTATATGATGGACGGACTTCGTCGGCCGAGGCCTTAGACAAAGCCGCTGTACCTCTGCATTATCGAAGTTTAAACAGCTACAATTTTTAGGCCATGATTTAGTTTGTCGGGGTGGGCGTCGTATCTTTTTTCCGTCCTGTTTCGGAGGTGCGTGGAGTCCGTCATTTGGAGAGCCTCCGGAAAAGGTTTCGCATATATACTGTGCCACTCACACGTGTATTTTGTGCTGCTCAACAAATCATTGAGACAACTGACAACCTCGTACCTGTCACTCCCCGAACCGGACTCGCAACAAACTGCAAAATTTCAGATGTGTGGAGACAGAAAGCGTACCGTCTGCGCACGCCACGTGTCGGTCTCTCAAGTACCGTTCGTACGGTATTCGTGTTACCAATCCGTGTACACGCAAGAAAACATTCCCACACTTTGTAAAACACTACCGTGGAGAAATGACAGCACGTCCGGCCCCGGTATATCTATCCGGAGGATACTTGGGGCACATATGCGAGCGTCTGAAGAGTACAGAGTGCGATGGTCGATATAATCAGTGCAGGTGACTTGAGTTATGTGATAGTCACAAAAATCTTGACCTGCGTGATTCGCTCTTTTTTTTGTTTTGACCCAGGTTACGGTAGGGGGGTCCCTTTTCGGGCCTTTTTTTTTCAGTGGCTAGGGGTCACTCGCGCGAGTAACCCCTTTCTTCCTATGCAATCTTACGTTTTCTTTATGTTTTACATTGATGAAATCAATCCGCAATGCAAAGATGATCTAAGCTGCCATAAACCAAGTGCCAATACCATCTTCATCCGTAGGGTACAGAGCTACTCGTGCGAGTGGCTCAAACACACCAGTGAAAATGGGGGTACCCCCCCTACCGTAGCCTTGGTCTTTTGTGCAAAAAAATTGCAGTAGAGGTATGTGCGTGACAGGTGTGTCGATATTAGGTCTGGGCAATATCAACAATGCTGTGATTGTGTGATACGCACGGGGTTTAGTCTGCCGGACCGGTACCACGATCTGATGTGTCAAAAACGAACAAACGTCTTTGGCGTAGACGCTGGCGACGAGACGAGTCGTACCAAAATACGACAAACATTCGCCGCGGCATTGCCATACGACAGCGAGGACAGCGTTCTACACTGCAGCGGGTGCTGTTTGCCTATACCACGGAGCGGTAGCATCATTCGTGCAGCAACGTCCGGCCTTGTGACACTTTCTGACCTCGGGAGGAGTAGCTATGCCAATGCCGTTGATAGTGTATCGAAATAGCACCGGATCCCCCGAGATCCCATAAAATTCCCGCTCATGAGATAGATTTCCCAATACCAGGTCTTGACCGCCGTGCAAAATCTGTTAGGTAACCATGCAGCGCAAGGGCAGTTTGATGGAGTTGGACAGCGGAACAGAAAGGATACAGCGTAAGAGCCATCCCACGGTAGGGTTGGAGCAGAAAGTCCCTGAGCTCCTCACATGAGGAACCCAATATCTCACCCGAAAAATGAATTGGAAGGCATTCGTTCGCGCAACCCGACCAAGCTTCTATGCCTTAGTCCAAAAATATAGTGTACTCGTAAAACTACTTCATTGACCATCAGTTCCTCACGTGAGGAACTCAATCGCCCAGGGACTTTCTCGCGCAGAAAGTGCAGCCCCTACCGTGGGACGACTCGTAAAATGGTTATATATATGAGCAACGTGTTCAGCAACATAGCAGATTCTGTTACGTAATGCCGAAGGCTTTTAGCAGGAAGGGTCATTTGTCAGCAACTCCAACTACACCGCCATCAACACGTCATTTAGAGTGATGGCCGCGTGCAAACGAAACCAGCGTCGACTCCGTTCGATGACAGCATCTTGACCCTTGTTGTGTAGACAAGGCATCTGTACCACCCATTTGAGAACTAGATATAGCCACGAAAAGCGTGAAACTACAGCAGCAGTCGTGTGGCTAGTCTAGGAATAGAGCCCAGCGGTAAATATTGTGTAGCTATGGCTCAGGCTTGTCGTGCGTCTCCGTTCGTCGCAGAGCAGACCCACGTTCTGCCTCTGCAGCCCCGCCGCCGCTTTGTGTGACCGGTTATTTCGTCATCACGAATATTTTTTTACGTTTTGCCTCTCAAGTCCCCAAAGAAGAACAATATTCAGACCTAGCAGCTGACCTGGAGTATCTTGATATCTCCTTCCACCCCACGTTGATGTTTTAGGCCTTCGACTAACTTGCGCTTTATGACACTGTATCCATCGCCCTTTGACATCTTGAGCATTAATGTACCATCGGCAGGTGATCGCAGGCTGTGTGCCGCGAGTATCATCTGCACACGTCGGGGCATGAGGTTTGATTATCAAATTTGGCAACATGATCCAATACGACTCTTATCTAGCCCAGCCAGGCTAGGCTGACTATATATCCATTAATACCACGTAGGGTGCTTGCCGCCTGATTTTTTATTTTTATTTATTCGACATCGACCGGTCGATCGACGAACCTCACATTGCCAGAACGTACAGACAGACTGGTATTTTTTTGTTATTCCTTTCACTCTAAAACTAACAATACACTCCAGCTGTAAGATCAAAGATTTTGTCAAAACAAATATTCGCAAGCTGTGTATGATACTCCGATCGCGCGTACTACTGGGTGTGTCCTCATGAAGGATATAGGTAGGCGATTCCCCTTGGAATTACAGGGTACCTTGTACTAGAGTCAACATGGTGATGTAAGTTAGTCTGTGCGCGGAAACTATATAACCAGTTTTTGAGAGGGACAACATCTGACAGCTGTGAAACGAAATGCATCAGTTTATCAAGTTTGTTCTATAAGTGGTATAACCGGTAAAGGGAAGGCGGAGGTTTTAAGGGCGTGGGGTCCTGGGTTTGACAACGAGGGAGCGTGGCGGGGGGGCGGGGGAGGCGGGGAGGACCGGGCAATTTAATCTGTGCGTGGGAACTTTCATCCTTTAAGGGGACATATATGACGGTTGTAGTATAGAATGCATCACCTTATCATGTATATCCTGTACGTCGTGCAACCAGTGACGTGAGGGCGGAGTGTTCGAAGGGGTGATGTGGGCGGGGGGGGGAGGGTAGGGGCGGGGATTTCCAACATTTTTATGTCACATGGATGTAGATGTTTGCTATACGCGTGGTGCTAAGTCTAGGCGATGGTGCGGGTGGTGGGGAAGGTGGGGGCGTAGGGGGGGGGGGGGTGGATGACTAGATAGATAATAAGGTGATATCAACTGTGTGGCAGTGTTTATCACCCTGACACATTTTGTTTAAGGTGGATTTATATATATACGTACCGGCGACGTGTACCAGGTATGTTATAAATCTTGTTCTGTGGCAAAAGTGAAGACGGGGTTTTCGTGGTAGTTAAATTGCTGTCGCTCCAGTTTCTCGTCTCCTCCGTGTATTGCTATTGCTGCTGTACCCACATGGTTTGGGGTCAGTGTGGGATGAAAACTCTTACAAGATTCAAGTTACTAGGTAGCTTCATTAGTGGAATCCCGTCCTTAACGCTCTAGGACACGCGATGTGACAGAGGGACCCCTCCACGCATCAAGGCTACTACGAGCAAGTTTCCACTAAAACCGTAGATAATACAAAAGAGTTTTTGAAAAAGAAAAAGTGAAAATATGAAATGGTCGGGGGTAGCGTTGCTCAGGGTTTGTCGAAGTTTAGAGGCCTAAAAGACGTTGGCGGCTTAACCACTACCTGAGCAATCTGCCTTCTCAGGGAGGGGGTTTCAAACACAGCTCCTCGTCCTGAGCGACAAACTGTATTCTGATATGGTCGGAGAACAGAGCACACACGGTATTAGGCTGCCTTGACCACTACAAAAACGAACACTGACTCGCCGCCAATGCGGGGCATGGCAAAAGCCGCCATCTCCTCGAACTAGGAGGCATTTCTTGACGCTGTGGGGACGAAATTTGTAGCAGTGTTCCACAATCAATCTCAGCAGTCAGATATTTTTTGCACTTGTACGAGTAGGAGAGAAACAGATATGACAAGCATCCTCTCAAGCTGTGTCACAGCGAGAAAGGTTGCCAGGGTGGACGCCCCCTCGTTGCCAAAGCGTAGAGTATCAGAGCCTGTCAGCTCCTCCAACCAGTCGTCGCTTCGTGATAATGCTGTGGCGGCGAAAGCAGCACAACAGGTTTAATATAGGCAGGCTACAGGATGAAAGGAGAGGAAATGTGGATGCTGTTGTTCTGTTGTTCCCAATGCAACGCAAAAACCTACGTAAGCAACTCAACCTCGAGCTGGGTGACAGCAAGGAGTACGGCGACGACACCTGGCCATTGTGACATTGGGCTAGAGAGGCGGAGGGGGCATGTCAAGGCGAAATGTGGTGGAGCGCTGTGTGTGGTCAACCAGCAGGAAGCTCAAAGTTCGTGGCATATCAAGCGCAGGTCTTACGTTTTGAGCTCTTTGTAGACTGCTGTAGAGCACGGGCAAGAGCCCCTGAGCATGTTTCTGATATTTTTGTTGTTCAAAATATTTTCAAAAGCAAAAAGCCCCGACCACCATGAGCAACCGCATCTATGTGATGAGCATTTTCGTTATGGTTTTCTATTTTTTCCCCAGACAACTCTCTAAGTTGTAAAACCTTGAAACGTGACCGTTTATTACCCAGTAGTATTTGCTTTCTACCTGAGAAGGCGCTACTACAATATGAGGTCAATCCTGCTGAACCTATGATGCCGGCCTTGCGACGACAAGAGGCCAGGACTTGGTTTTAAAGACACTTGGTAAAGGGTTAGTCCTACACTTGTACGCAGCCACTCCATTAAAACTAAATCGACTTTCATTATTCCCGCACTTTTTGCGCTAAATGTCTGGCGGGCCTCCCCGTAAACGAGAAAGCAGCTGTGCATACTTTTATGTAATTAGGATCATTCTTTTTTTTTTTATTCGGTTAGGAGTTTTTTCCTTCTCGGCCTCAGTATGGGATCTCGGAACTGGAATAACTCGGTCAAAAAGCTTCGTTCGAGCGCCATCTTCAGGGGGCGGCTCAAACGCCCGTCGCCTTGCCGAATCCATTCCGCACCTGGCCGAGATCGGCTACGTGGCTGGGATCGGCTACGTGGGCGGAGCGAAACAAGCGAGAAGTGCGAACATTTTATATTTTGGGTGGTATACGCCCGAGCTATTCTTGGATCTTGGCATGTGCAGAGCTTCAACGAAAAAAACATAGGGGTTGGCATCATATATCCAAATTGGCTTATTATTTTCTCCCCACCACACTTTTATCATGGTTAGACCTCCAAGCGTTTGGGCTACTGCCGTGCGACTGCTGTGTCGTTGCTTTTCGATATCGGATTTCACGGTTAAAAACCTATGTTCGAACGTTCATTGTCTACGAGGGGGGCCGTTCCCTACCCAACGACACCATTACCCCCAGTGTCCGTGCTGATTCTTCATCCTAGAGAAATACACTCTAGCCTTATTATATGGACACAGCAGTACCCGACAAAGTAAACCAAACGATCGCAATTAATCAAAGTATAAAGCAAATGTAAAGCTAGCTAGCGTACCGGGTACGAGAACACGACAAAACAGGCCAGACCTTGAAAGTAGAAAATAAACACAACACGAACGTAGTCGCTTTTAAAATCGCAACACGAAAAACAGTATTTTGATAGTCTTTTTCATCGCCGCTCCAAAGAGTCGTTCCGTATATATAGGTCCACGAGCCACGATCCATCTTTGAGGACCGCATAATAAATATCCCACACAATTTCCAGGTATATTTATCCCCACCAACGAAACGCGGATATGCCCTTGTAAAGGTTGGTGTGATTCTCGAGGTAGTAGCTTTTCGAACGCTTTGTTGTGTGGTTGCTAGAATTGCGCTGGCTACTGGCTGATGTTGCTGGTTAATAACTCGTATGCGCCAGCAATTAATTGATGACAGTATAATAAAATGTTAGGGATCTTCTTGAAATGTCATCTCGTGTTCGCCAGGAACTCACCGATGATACAGAGTAAGAGGGATCTTCTTGACCATATTTCCCGTGCGCCACCACAGCAATCAACGATATAGCAGTATCATAAAAAATAAGGATCTTCCGCACAAATCCGTCGTGGTACCTATCACTAGACCTACTTACTACTTAAGCCTCGCGAGGCTAAGGGTTAAGTAGTTCTAACTAGAAGAGCGACGCCGTTCGATATTCTTAACGTGTTTTTGGGCATAAGTGGCTCTCATGTCTGAAAAACTTGAAAGAGTGGTGTCTTTCAGTACGCCTAGCTAGGAAGAATAACCGAGGAGAAATCAAACTACTTGAGAATAGACTAGGATATTTCTGCACGAATCTAGACGTAGATGGCAAGGAGAGGATGTATCTCATGAGTCAGCATGGGTGAGTAGAAGCTTGGAGAAAGCCCCTCACATGCCCCCGATGCTGCGAGCTTAGTCAAACGGCCGAAACAAACAAAAAAAAAGGTGTGCTTCATTTTAGGATTTTTTCCACGGTTGGTTACTATGCTTGTTGGTCGTGCCCGTCTTTGTTCCACATATTATTATGTCGTTATTCTTTAAAAACAATTTTCTTGCTTGATATTAACTGTGCCTATAACCGGAGGGGGCTGAGTCCTGCCTACAAATGGCTCTACTTCGTCCACTTACGTTGCGTTTGGTGCTGTTGTTGCTGTTCAAGTGTTTCTCGTCCTCATTTTGAACGTGCTTGCTCGGAACGTCAACCTGATATACGCTCAAAATCGCTTCTTTGTTCGAGCTATCACGCAAATAACTCATTGAACTGCGCTTGCAGGGCAAATGTTTGCCGTATGCGAGAAGTTTGCGCGAGAAAACGCGAGTTGGCATAAATAGTTGTGTTCTTATTATGTCAAAGCCTACCAGCCAATCACGGGAAATAAACCGATTGAGTCGAGGTTGACTAGCCGTGGGGGGAGATTATCGACCCGGGAGATCATCGTTACAGTTCCCGCGTTGTTCGAGCTGAAGAGATTCGAAGGACTTCTGAACAGGGGATGGGTCCCTATCTCCCCCGTGTGCGGCGGAACTACCGCCCATTGGTTGGTGAGCCTCTATCATCTTCCTAGTAGGGTGGGGGGCCGAAGTGGAGCTCGAACCAACCAGCGATTCTGACCGATCGAACTGCGGTTTCCACACCGTGAGGGGCGATGTCGACCCGAAAGAACTCGTTTTTCTTCCCCCGTTTGTCTAACGTTTAGAAATATCACCACTGGACCTGGGATGGGACTCTATCGTCCCCGGTTGGATCTGGCCCTATAATATACGAACCCCATCTAATTAGACATCGGCCGGTCGGTGGCACAGGGGATTTCTACACTGTGCGCGGAGGTATCAATCCTGGGGATAGATCTGTGTTCGTTCAGGTGTTATCGGAGTTGGATATATTATGTGAATGAATTATGATTCTGGGAATGAACCCTATCGTCCCCAGATGACCGTTACTTTATGTACGATCTCCGGCCAGTGAGCGACCAGCAATTAGACAAACAGGCCATACCAGGTAATATATGTGATATATTTTCGTCCAAAACTCGACCGAGCCTGATATTCTTAACATCCATCTTCTTAGCTGCGTCCTATCGCGTATTACTAACTTTCCATCGACCCGACGAAAATGGTCTACAGCAACAAGTAGCAGCATTACTATAATAGCTTCCCAGGAATTGAATGGCAAAATAAGCGACACCGTGTTTCACGCCTAATATACCGTCAACAAGTCCTTCCACGATCCACTATTCACTATTCACACAAAGAGACAAAGTCGGTCTGCGAGCCTCGGATCTAGATGTGATCGTATCATGCACGAAGTAGCAGAAGCTGCCGCAGTGCACGCTTGTCAGTTGCTACTTAGAGGACATTCAGAAAACATTTGGATATCCCTCTGCTGGCCCTAAATTGCTTGGTTGAGCCGAAACGTCAAGAAACGAACTCGAAACGTCCCTTCGTACCTAGAGTGGAGCGTCAGCCTGCGCGGGCTCAGATTTAAATAGAAAATTTAGGGACGTCAGCCGTGAGTTCGACAATTTTCGGGTCAATACCCCTCTTTGCAACCTGCGTTGTTGGTGCTCGAAGTATACTATGTGGGTAAAAAAAATATCCATAGGAGGGGTCCTGTTATATTGAAACCCCATGATAAACCAGTGCATCCTTTCCAAAGCCGTCACATTTATCCCCTTGAAAGAATGTATAGTTTCCACGGACAGATTGAGCTGCCCCACCCGCCCCATCCCCCCCCCTTTCCCCCCTCCTCTAAACCCACTCCCTTTTGATCAAAACCACGCGCCCACAGCCTTCAAAACTCCGCCCTCCCCTCACCGGTTATTCGACTTACAGGATTCACTTGATAAACTGATGCATTTCCTTCCACAGCTGTCAGATTTTGTCCCCCTCAGAAACGTTTTTTTCAGTTTCCGCGCACAGACTGACTAACATCACCCTGTTGACCCTGGTAGCTACACTGTAGTCGTAAGGGGACTCGCCGACCTATATCCCTAATGAGGACACACAACCCGTAATATGCGCGATCGGAGTGTCACACACAGCTTGCAAAGATGAATTTCGACAAAATATTCGATCTCACAGCTGGAGTGTATTTGAGTTTTTATAATATATACATTCGATGTCACAGCTATGTATGGTGTATAATTATATTTTATGTCACCTAAACCGGTTGAAAACTCTTCCTCCCCCCCCCCCTTCCCCGATCCCCGACCCCCCCCCCCTCTTTTTTTGTTTTTTCTTTTCCCGCTCCCTTTTTTCTCAAACGCCCCACCTAACATCGAAATCTGCCTGAATATCATACACTTCCAAGCACTCGATATCACCTCATCATCTTTCTAGAGCCAACCATGCCGCTGCTGCAATCCCCCCCCCCGCTTAAACGCCACCTCCTTCCCCACCACCCGCACCATCTCGTAGACCTAGCACCAGGCGTATAGCAAACCCTTGCATCTATGAGACCTGAAGATGCTTAAAAAACCCTTTCGCCCCCCCCCACCTCCACCTCCTCGAACGCTCCGCCCTCTCCTCACTGGTTGTACGTCTTACAGGATATACATGATAAACTGGTGCATTCTTTCCAAAACCGTCAGATTTTTCGCCTTGAAGGATTTAGAGTTTCAACGTGCAGATGGAGCTGCCCCCCCCCCTCCCCCCTTCCGCTCCCTCTTGATCGAACCCAGGCCCCCACGTCCTTCAAAACGCCGCCCTCCCCACACCGGTTATTCGACTTACAGGATTCACTTGATAAACGGATACATTTCCCTCCACAGCTGTCAGATTTTGTCCCCCTCAGAAACGGGCTTTATAGCTTCCGCCCACAGACTGACTAACATCACCCTGTTGACCCTGATAGCTACAGTATAGTTGCAAGGAGAGTCGCCGACCTATATCCCTAATGAGAACACGCAGCCCATAATACGCGCGATCGGGGTATCTCACATAGCTTGCAAAGTTGAATTTCGACGAAATCTTCGATCTCACAGCTGGATTATCTTAATTTTTATAAGATACATATTTCTTGTCTCCACCATATAGGTTGGTGCTGGAATTCTAAAAATAAAACTCAAGGAGGTCAGCCGTGTTCGACGAAATTAGGGTCAATACCCATCTTTGCGAGCTGCGTTGTTGGTACTTGTAATATACGATGTGGGTGACATTTTTTATGGGAGGGGTTCTATTCACAATTTTGTTTTCAAAAATACGTATACTTTTTTTGTTTTTCCTCTACTATAATGGTTGGTGTTGGTATTTTTTTTTTGGTAAGAAATTTTGAGGTAGATCTAACAACATATTATGAAAATAAAAATACACTCCAGCTGTGAGATCAAATACTTTGCCGAAACTTATCTTTGCAATCTGTGTGTGATACGCCGATCGCGCGTAAATTACAGGTTGTGTCCTCATTAAGGATTTAGGTCGGCGACTCCCCTGGCAACTACAGTGTAGCTATCAGGGTCAACAGGGTGATTTTAGTCAGTCTGTGCGCGGAAACTATGAAACCCGTTTCTGAGGGGGACAAAACCTGACAGTTGTGGAAGGAAATGCATGAGTGTATCAAGTGAATCCTGTAAGTCGAATAAAAACCGGCGAGGGGAGGGCGGAGTTTTCATGGGCGTGGAGGCCTGATTTTGGTCAAAAGGGGGGCGGGAGGCGGGGAGGGGGGAAGGAACAGGGGAGGGACAGGTGGGGCAGGTGAATTTTTGCGTGGAAACAATATATCTTTCTTGTGGGGGAGGGGGGGGGGGGGGGGGCTTTAGGTCGCATAGATGTAGGGGTTTGCTATACGCGTGGTGCTAGGTCTAGGCGATGGTGCGTGTGGTGGGGAAGGAGGGGAAGGTGTTGGGGGCGGGGGGGGGGGGGGGTTGGAAATGCAGCAGCGGCATGGACGGCTCTAAACATGCTAAACATCATGTCTTTTTTTATATTTTTTACTTTAGTTTCTACCATAATGCTTTGTCATATGTATGGTAGGTGGTTTATTTTGTTTTTTCTTCGCTTTAGTAGCGGAAGGAGTACGAACACAGAAAATGATTACTAGTTATTTTTTATGTTTATATGGCATTCGAGAATACATGCGTCGGCTACTTCCCCCCCGAGCAAAAAAAAACAAAATTGATACGCTGTCACTGCTGTTACACAACTCGTAATACGCGCGATCGGAGTATCACACACAGCTTGCAAAGATGAGTTTCGACGAAATCTTCGATCTCACAGCTGGAGGAGTGTATTTTCATTTTTCATAATATTTTCTGAAAATATTTTCAGGACGTCAGCCGTGAGTTCGACGAATTTCCAGTCAATATTCATTTTTTCAAGCTGCTTGTTGGCACAACACTTGTAACATATGATGTGGGTATTAATTTTTTGTTTAATTTTTTATGTCCGATCTAGATATAGACCATGTGATGAAACTCTGAATCAGATTCACGCAAAAAACGGAAAAAGGAGGAAACGACAGAATAAGTAAATAGTCCACCGCTGTGTTACTCTATAACGATCTCTCGGCATTACTCTACGGTCTACACGCGTAGACAACGTGTTGTGCGGTGTAATGGCTTGTACTCTCTATCAATTATTTTAAAAATGGAAATACACTCGAGCTGTGAGATCGAATATATTGTCGAAACTCATCTTTGCAAGCTGTGTGCGATACTTCGATCGCGCGTATTACGGGCTGTGTGTCCTCATTAACGGTAGGTATAGGTCGGCGACTCGCCTTGCAACTACAGTGTAGCTATCGGGGTCAATAGGATGATGTTGGGAAGCCTGTGCGCGGAAACTTTACAACCCGTTCCCGAGAGGAAGGAAATCTGACAGCCGTGGAAGGAAATGCATCAGTTTATCAAGTGAATACTGTAAGTCGAATAACCGGTGCGGGGAGGGCGGAGTCTTTAAGGACGTGGGGGCCTGATTTTGTTCAAAAGGGGGGCAGGAGGGGGGAAAGGGGGGGGAGGGACAGGTGGGGCAGGTCAATTTGTGCGTGGAAACTATTAATACTTCCTATGGGGAAGGGGGGGGGGATGTGGCAGGGGGGGGGAGGGCTTTAGGTCCCATATATGCAGGGGTTTGCTACATGCGTGGTGCTAGGTCTATACGATGGTGCGGGTGGTCGGGAAGGAGGGGGCTTTGGGGGCCAGGCGGGGGGGGGGGGTTGCAGCAGCGGAATGGACGGCTCTAAAACGATAATGAGGCGATATCCAGGGCGTGGAAGTGTTTATTACTCTGGCGGATATCGATATTGGGTGGGGCTTTTTAGAAAGAGAGAGCGAGGGGGGAAAAAAAAATGGGGGGAGGGGGAGGGGGGCGGGGAAGGGTTTTCAAGAGCTTTACTTGACATGTAATTTTCAATAAGAATGTATAGTTTCCACGCACAGATTGAGCTTCCCCGCCCGGCCCGCCCCCGCCCCTCCCCCCATGATGAGCTGGTGCATTTTTTTTTTTCGTCACAAAACCGTCACATTTATCGCTTAAAGGATTTAGAGCTTCCACGAACAAGTTACCCGCCCCCCCCCCCCCGCCCCCCCCCACCCCCTCCCGCCCCCCCCCTTCCAACCCCGCTCCCTTTTAATCAAAACCAGGCCCCCACGTCCCTTAAAGGTCCGCCCTCCCTTCACCGGTTATTCGACTTCCATGGTTTACTTGATAAACGGATGCATTTCCTTCCACAGCTGGCAGATTTTGTCCCCCTCAGAAACGGTTTTTATAGTTTCCGCGCACAGACTGACTAACATCACCCTGTTGACCCTGATAGCTACACTGTTGTTGTAAGGGGAGTCGCCGACTTATATCCTCAATGAGGACAAACAACCCGCAATACGCGCGATCGGAGTATCACACACAGCTTGCAAAGATGAAAATATTCGATCTCACAGCTGGAGTGTATTTTAATTTTTTTTTCAAATAATACTTATATGCACTCCAGCTATGAGATCAAGGATTTGGTCGATACTGATTTTCGCAACATTGTGTATGATCCTCCGGTCGCGCGTATTAATCATATATGTAGGGGTTTATCGAATATTGAACCATCGGACAAGTCGAAGTGCTGCCCTCCCCTACCCGGAGCGCCGGCACCCACAGGCGCGAGCCCTTACGTTAAAATTTTAGAATTTTCAATTCACTCCACTGGTGGAGCAGCGGTGAGATCGAATATTTCGTCGAAACTCATATTTTCACGCCGTGTGTGGTAGTCCGATCGCGCGTATTACTGCGTGTGTGTCCTCATTGAGGATGTTGGTCGGCGACTCCCGTTGGAACTGCAGTGTAGCTTGTACAAGCGTTCGTGCGCGGAAAACTACAAAACCCGTTAGTGAGGGGGAAGAAATCTGATCGTGTGGAAGGAAATGCATCAGCGTATTATTATCAAGTGTATCTTGTAAGTCGTATAGCGGGTGAGAGGAGGGCGGAGATTTTTACGGCGTGGGGGGCGCTGATTGAACAAGAGGGTGCGGAGGGGGGAGGGGGGTGGGCGGGGGCAACCCAACCTGTGCGCTGAAACTTGAAATCCTTTAAAGGGGGTGCACTTTATCAGGTATATCCTGCAAGTCGTATGTGTCAGCATGTTGTCCTTAATGAGGACACACCACCCGTAATACGCGCGATCGGAGTATCACACACAGCTTGCAAATATGAGTTTCGACTAAATCTTCGATCTCACAGCTGGAGTGTATTTTTTTTTTTTCAATTGCGTCTTTGCGATAAAGAAATTCAATCTAAAAGTTCAAGCAAATAATCCCGTCGAGAGAAATTTGCAGGAAGGATTTGCTAAAAATGGTATGGAAATTTCAATTGGAGTGAACGATTTAGAGTGACATTCCATCAGTAACGACCAGATCATACGACTGGCCTACCAACACCGGGCACACCGGCACAACAATCAGAGGGCACGAGCGCGCAACCCACGCGGCAGCACACAGCACTGATCGCTGTGAGCTGTGCTTGGCAGCGGTAGATACAACCCAACATTGATGCGGAGGCACCAAAGAGTAGCTGGGGAAGCATGGCGCGTGCGCGCAACCTCAGGGGTGGGTGCTAGTGAGCCAGCGCTCCCGCGCTCTATACTATGTAACGTCCGTCTCTGCTGCTGATGCTGCGTGATATCGTTTTCGGTGCTGATTTTGTCAACCACCGTCGCTATCCCACAACGCTATCGCCGAAGCCTCCACCGCAACCCCCACCCACGCCGCACGGCCGTCATCGCCGCTGCTGCTGCTGCTGCTGCTGCTGTGTTGCGGCAACTGTTGTTCTGCGGCTGCTGTTGTTGTCTCCTGCGCTTGTTTGTTAAAAAAATATGTCAAAACTGGCTGTTCTGTTGTTGTGATGACGATCGTGGTGATCGAGCCAGGCCGAGCTGCTGTGCCGCAACTGGCCATCGCCACCGCCACCTCCGCCTCCGCCCCCGCCCCTGTCGCTGCTGCTGCTGATGCGGCTGCGCCTGCGGTGCTTCTACTGCTGCTGCTGCTGTTGCTGCTGCTGCTGTTGCTGCTGCTGCCGCTGCTGTTGCTGCTGTGCTGCTGTTTGTCTGATGATGGTGTTGTGCTGGGCCTGCCCTCGTCGGTGGGTCGAGGTGCTACCGCACCATGTCTAATTTCAAAATTTGATGTTGCCACCCCGCTCCCCGCCTGTAATAATATGGAGGCCATTTGCGACTTTTCTGCGATTCGTTCACCGCAAACGCAACCAAGAGCATGCCGGAGTGAACCTGGCTTTTTCTAGACTAGGCTAAAGTCTAGTCTAGATATATAGTCTATGGTCTAGACTAGTACTACAGAAATTGAAAATACACCCCAGCTGTGAGATCGAATATATCGTCGAAACTCGTCTTTGCAAGCTGTGTGTGATAATCCGATCGCGCGTATTACGGGGTGTATAGACTAGACTATATGTCATCGCTCAGCAGGGCTCAAAATTTATGATTCCACGCATGTGTTTTTACTCTCCGCCTAAATTACCGCAGCAGCACGAAGTTCGTTTCAATTTTATATCCTTCCTATTTCCTGCCATCTGTGTTCGAGTGTAGTGGAACATTTCCACCCGTCGGTACATCTAAAACTACTAATTATTTATAGCACCGGGGCCGGTTCCTTTTTTCTTTCATCACAGAGACAGGCTTCGTGGTCACAGACTACAAGACCGAGATACCGCACTTGTAGTATAACCGCTATCCCAAGGTCGTTTGACCATTCATGTCGCCATAAACAATGCAGACGCCATGTAAACGGCGGATAAATTAAGGAAGAACGCCAGAAAACTTTGCAAGTAAGACGTAGTATTATATCTGGCTTCTTCACCAGTACTGCAATACCCATCGTGTACCAGCACGCTTTCGCAGGCCAATTTAGTCCAATCCTTTTTGTCGTTCAGGTTGGTTGCTGCTCAGGTCTCGAGGCCTAGGGTGTGTGTGATCATCATGGCGATCCTCGACTCCGTGCCCGTATCGTCCGCATGGGAATAACACACAAACAACAATATGCAACAGAGGCACAACAAAACAACAGCAATTTTTTCACCTGAATGTCCGGAGGAGAAGAAGAAGCGCGCCCGTGCAACCTTTTCGGCAGGCCGGTTACCGCACGACGCACTTGACAACTAGAAGTATAGTGCCTCGACCTCCACCGCAAGCAATGCACGCAATGCAGACAACGCTTCAGCACCAAGAGGAGTTCCACTATATGATTTCGGTGGTGGTTGCGACGAGTTAAAACCAAAATGCTACCAAGGGAGCCGGTATATTTTGCTCCAGCTTTGTCCCATTCTCGGGAACGTTGTGCATCTGGGTCTCATGAATCTCAAATATTGATACATATATATAGTGTATTTTAATTTTTAAAATATATATTATAGTATATACGGAGTAATATATTATATACAGATAGTCTATATACTAGTCTATATCTATAGACTATAATAGTCTAGTCTATAGACTAATATAATAAAAAATGAAAATACACTCCAGCTGTGAGGTCGAATATTTTGTCGCAACTCATCTTTGCAAGCTGTGTGTGATACTCCGATCTCGCGTATAATGTACATTAATGTATAGCCCGTATATTATAGAACATGTTTTGTCGCCCTTCTCGGGAACGTTACAAGTATGCGTCTGGGAACCGATTTTTTTTTTATATATATTAAATATTGTGATGTGATATCTATTTTAACACCTACAAGTATCTGTTCTGTTGCGACAAACCGCGATCGAACTGAACAATGTATGCAACTATTAATAGCAACTTACGTAGGTAACGGGGGTTTCGGATAAAAACTCGCTTTATCGGCTGAACTATAGTATAGAAATAACAATACACCCTGGCAATCCGACCCTGGTTGCAGTTGTGAGATCAAAGATTTCGTCGAACCTCGTCTTTGCAAGCTGTGTGTGATACGGTGGATACTTCCATCGTCCTGTGTGTCCTCATTAAGAATTAATACTTTCAGCGACCTCACTTGGAACTACAATGTAGGTTGTACCAGGGTCAGCAGGATAAATGTTAATCCATCTGTGCGCGGAAATTATAAAGAACGGTTTCTGAGGGGGACCAAATATGACAGCTGTGGACGGAAAGGCATCAGTTTATCAAATATATCCTGTAAGTCGTACAACCGGCGGGGGGAGGGCGGGCCAGTTAAAGGCGTGGGGCTACGTGGGAGCCGGTGGCGTTGGGGGCGAGGTTTTCTAAAAAGGTAGTGGGGGGCGGCGGGGGGGGGGGGGGGGGGGGGGGGGACTCAATCTGTGCGCGGTAACTATATACCCTTCAATGGGACTGCTGAAAAATATATATATATATCGGTTATAATGCAAAGAATAATTTGACTCTTGCGCCGCATGCTTCACTGCAACACACATCGTGAAGAAGATGGCATATAGAAGTATCTATGAACTAGTCCCGGTTGTTGATCAAAGGGGAAGAAATTGAGTGGGCGAGCAGGCGTCCGCATTGGAAGCCTACTTGCTCCGCTCCATGTACCACAAGGTACTCTTCCAAAGGCTCGAAAGTCCATAATACTAATACAAGAAAATTCCTAGGGCTGTTCTCAGCAGTCCACAAGAACTCAGAGGGATATTCCACGTGTCATTCCCATACTACAATATCCCGAAATATCCCGCCGTATAACCCGACGCAGCTAGTGTATGATTTTCTACTATTGTTTGTTGGGCCAATCTACAGATCAGCACCGCAAGCTGCGTGGAGCGTATTGTTTTTTTGGAACAGGGGAGAAGGGGAACTGATTGGAATAGAGTGTCAACGAGAGCAAGTGCGAAGAAGCGGGCTGAGTGAGCTAGGCGATGAGGCGGCCACGGAAAACAACAGCAGGACAATGGCACGCGGAGACCCACGACCCGCACGCACACCATCATCATAAGAGCAACGACCGTCTTTTTTGTCAGGGTTTTTCTTACGAGGCTGTAGTACAACATGCTGCTTATAACGTCACTGGTTTTTGAAGACTTTGTAGAGGAGTTGTATACCCTTCATGGGGAACGACCCCCCGCAAATTTCAATTTACAGGCACGGGCGTCGTAGCTGCGCTGCAACCCGTCAAATAACTCCGGAAGGCGAGGCGATCATTGGAATTTGTATGGTGGCTTTTGGTTCGATTGCTCTTGTTTCACTGCATGCTCGGTGGTCGTCATTCTGACAGCACTCCAGACAGCAGGCGCGTTCGGCTGTGCTCACGATTACCGTGCGGTTCGTACGGTGCAGACAGCCCAACCGCTGTAGTCTGTAGCCGCGAGTTGGTTAGTTGTGGGAACGGGGGAACTCTATGCTGTAGTTGAGTGGATACTCGCGGCCAGATGTGAGTTTAGTTTGCACATTGGATCGTTTCACTTGTGCGCCTTTTGCGTATCGTGCGTTTTTGTCTGGAAAGCGTAGCATTTTCCGAACGAATTTTGATTTTTTTTTTTCCGATCTTTCCCGGGCTGCAGCACCTTTGAATTTGGGCCTTCGGGTGACCACGGACTCTAGATGTTTTTACAAGAGCTAATGTGAGAAAACAACAACAACAACAACAACAACAACAACAACAACAACAACATCAACATCATCAACAACAACAACAACAACAACAACAACAACAACAACAACAACAACAACAACAACAACAACAACATCGAACAGACAAATTTGACGGTTGTCGGAGGAATGCATCAGTTCATCATGTATATCCTGTAAATCGTGCAACCGGTGAGGGAGGGGGAGTGTTCCAAGGAGGGGGGGGGGGGGGGGGGGGGGGGGCATTTTGACCTCTATACGCCTCTATATCGTAGGTCGCGTAAATGTGTACTAGGTACCTGGTAGGTAGTTAATATACGCATGGTGCAAGGTCTACGCGATGGCGCTGGTGGTGGCGAAGGAGCGGGCGTAGAGGGGGAAATGAAGCTACGTACGGCATGTATTATAAAAATTAAATTACACTCCAGCTGTGAGATCGAATATTTTGTCGAAACTCATCTTTGCAAGCTGTGTGTGATACTCCGATCGCGCGTATTACGGGTTGTGTGTCCTCATTAAGGATATAGGTCGGCGACTCCCCTTGCAACTACAGTGTAGCTACCAGGGTCAACAGGGTGATGTTAGGCAGTCTGTGCGCGGAAAACACTATGAAACCTGTTTCTGAGGGGGACAAAATCTGACAGCTGTGGAAGGAAATGCATCAGTTTATCAAGTGAATCCTGTAAGTCGAATATCCGGTGAGGGGAGGGCGGAGATTTTAAGGACGTGGGGGCCTGATTTTGATCAAAAGGGGGGCGGGAGGGGGGGAAAGGGGGGAAGGGCACGGGTGGGGCAGGTCAATTTGTGCGTGGAAACCATAAATAGGGGGAATGTGGCGGGGGGGGGGGGCGGGGGCGGGTGGGAAGGGCTTTAGGTCGCATAGATGTAGGGGTTGGCTATACGCGGGGTGCTAGGTCTATGCGATGGTGCGGGTGTTCGGTGAAGGAGGGGGCGTTGGGGACGGGGGTGGGTGGGAATTGCAGCAGCGGCATGGACGGCTCTGAAACGATAACGAGGCGATATCCAGGGCGTGGGAGTATTTATTACTCTGGCGGATTTCGATAGTACGTGTGGCGTTTATGCAGGAGGAAACGATGGGAACAAAACAATAAAAAAGGCGGGGGAGGGGGGGGGGGGGGGAGGGTTTTCGAGAGGTTTAGGTCACATAATATTAAAATCAAGGATTTGGTCGGCCTATATAGCGACAAAGGTAAGGAGGTTATGTAACCTGGCTAGTTGTGCTTATTACTACCAGGTTCAGCAGATTTGATTTTCGGTGGGGCGGCGGCAGGGGGCGGGGGGTGTACTCAGTTTGTGCATGGCCATAGTTCTATAACCATAGATCCTAGATTCGCTACTGTGCGGTGACGGAGCACGTCCGGTTTTCACCAACCAGGTAGACACCGCTTGCATCAAGCGCCAAGCTCCGTGACGTATTCAGCGAGGCGCATGAAGAGTGAGCTGCATCCTTCCAAGTAGAGCCGTTCGTACAGCGGAGTTCGTCGCCTTATGCCTACTTTCGTTCCTATGGATGACAGCGCCGATGAGCTATAATTTGGTTGTCATCTAGTGTGGCCACGCCTGAGATAGCAATGGGTATTATTACGTAACTGCCTCGTGGGTACCTTACCATTTTCCCACTATGCGATGCGATCACTCCCCTTGTGCGGACTTAGGGTTTATTCACCTCGCACCATAGGATCACACTCGAAAACCATTCTGCTGACCGTTAAAGAAAGAAGGAAAAAAAATTAAAAGGCACGTTGGTTGTCTAGCTCACGCAGTTGGGGGGGGAGGGGGGGGGGGGGGTATTTGTGTGCGTGTGTGTCAGGGGGGGGGGGGGGGGGGGAGAATGTGCGTGGTTTTGGTGGTGACGGTGGCGGGGAACGGAGGTGGATAATAATTGTAAAAAAAAAACTCTACCAGCTGCGTGTTACACGCAAATGCCCTAAATTCCAGACATAAACTACGAAGAGGAAGGGAGGCAAATGTTATTACGTGATGTTGGCTTTTCTTTGATGCTATCTAGGTAAAACTGGTGTGGTCTGGTCATGGCATGGGAAAATAGGAGTACTACGACAGCAGGTACTTATGTACTTATGGTATGTTATATATGTCCTTGAAAATACATGTACCCTGATACATATTAGTTTAAGATCGTCTATTAATAGATGACTATAGGTATAATTCACCAGGTGACAGGCCACCAATTGCAAGGCAGATATAGATATTGCAAATACAGCAAGCAAGGTGATGTGGCCATGCAATGCCACCGCTATTGAACTCGAGAAGGAGAAGTGCAAATCAATACACGGGTCAAGATGTGTTCAAGTGACGCTTGATGTTACGGCGCTCAATTTCGTTTGTTCGTTGCGCATATTATGTAGAGGTATATATGTTACTTCGTTTGGCAAAGGTTGGGGGGCGATCATGCAGACGGTACGCAAGAAATGCCGTGCACACTCTTAATAGGTTAGGAGTGGGTTCTACACATACACAGTATCTGCCGGTAAATTCTTTTCAAATTGTAGAGTAACGGATGTGTAGCTTCTACGCACAGATTTGTGAGGTGCCCCGCCCGTCCCGCCACCCGCCCCCCCCATGATAAACTGGTGCATTGTTTCCGAAAAAAAAACGTCAGATTTATCCCCTTGAAGGATCTATAGTTTCCACGCTCAAATTGAGCTGCCCCATCCGCCCCCCCCCCCCTCCCCCACCCCCACCCCCGCTCTTTTTTGATCACAACCAGGCCTCAACGTCCTTAAAAACTCCGCCCTCCCCTCACCGGTTATTCGACTTACAGGATTCACTTGATAAACTAATACATTTGCTTCCACAGCTATCAGTTTTTGTCCCCCTCAGAAACGGGTTTTAAAGTTTACGCGCACGGATTGACTAAGATCACCACTGTTGACCCTGATAGGTACACTGTAGTTGCAAGGGTGGTCGCCGACCTATATCCCCAATGAGGACACACAACTCGTAATGCGCGCGATCGGAGTATCAAACACAGCTTGCAAAGATGAGTTTTGACACAATATTCGATCTCACAGCTGGATTTTTTTTTTTTATATATTAATATACAAGAGTATACGTCATGTATTTTCCATGTATCGTCGAAGAAGCTGTGGTCCTGTAGATATCGCGTCCACGTCTGATGGTCGTGTTAGTGGTGCTCACGAAAACATGCCTTAGTAGCATGTAGTGGATTCTCGCTGAGTGAAGTTCCTTTCATCTATAGCTCACACCAGGGAGCATACATACGTCAACGCAACCGCTTTCTTGAAAAATTAAAATGAATAATCCTCACACGCCTTACGCAGAAGAGACGTGGCCCGGAGATTGCTTGTGATAGTATACTAACGGTCAGGATCAGTTTATCGATCAGCGCACTTCGTTTTTTTCTGCCGCTCCTCACTCCACCTTAGACACTACGGCCATGCGTTGGACCATGTTGCTTGTACCCAAAACCAATTCGAAGGAGGTGGTGTGGTGGGCTAATGCTGAAATGAGTGCGCTGCTTTGATTGCCCTGTCTCTTGGTCTACTTGATCTTGCGTTCTCGACAAACCTGTTTCTTTTCGCAACGAGCAGTTTGATGCCTTTCAGGTTCGTACATAGAGATATATGTAGACTGCGTGGTGTTTTGACGCGGAGGGGGCTCAGGTTGTAGAGCACAGGGGGCAAACTTTTTGTAGGGTGGGACAGAATTTTTGGGAGTTTAAATAGCCGTCGGAGGCGGTAAAAAATGGGTAAAAAGGGGGGGGACGAAAAAAAAGAACGAAGAAAGAGAGAGGAGCACGAGGCTAGAGCAAAGCACAGCTAAGCGAGCCTTGCTTACGCGATTGGCGACGGCCGTGATGGAGAAACGAGATGCACGAGGTCAGGCCTCGAATGTAATTGGAATGCATACATCCTGCGGGATGTTTGGGTGCTTGGCGGGCGCTCATGACCAAGAGAAGCTGCGGTACTTGGATGCTTTTTTTCGGAGGGCGCCTACTTTTAAACCAAGATAATAAGGAGAAGGTACGTACCAGGTACCATGTACGGGTACCAACTGTGATTTAGAGGGGGCGTAGGCAGGCAGGTACATGCCCTCCATCCGCGGAGAAGGAAACGTATATAGCAACAAAGGTCCAACAAGGCTGTCTCCACTTTTCCTGAAGCCGTCATAGCATCGAACCTGCTTCTTTGGCTTCCTCTGTTGGGACGAAGCCAGTATGAAATTCGCAAGGCCTAGGGTAAGAGGGTGTTGTTTTAAATTTCAGTACTACAGTGTAGTGTGGTTGAACTGGACTACTTGTCGTAGTTGCAAACGCAAGGCTGTTCGCGGTACGAAGCAAACGCGAACGCGTGCTATCATATGTAGGACCGACCCGTGGTGGCGTGGTGTGGTTGTTCTATTTGCAGGAGCGTGCGGTGCGGTGCGGTGCGGTGCGGTGCCGTGCGATGATGCAGCTACGGTGCGGTTCGGTGGTACCGCGCTGCACCTCGTTGCAACTGGAAGCTGCCGCACGCCCGCACCGTAAGAGCGACGCGCACCCTTATTAAAAACGCTGACAAATAAAAGCAAGCGTACAGCAAATATAATTTGAAGTCAGATGCGTGCACAGCAGATACCCGCCATCCTTGCATCGTACAAGTACAACAGTACGTACGTACTTTGGCGTGCCTTCCGACTTGTGAGCTGGCTTTGCTTGTGCTGCCGGCTAAGTCTCCAGCCACCCCCCCGCCCAACTTAACGCTCCTGCCAGATGATGGACCGGGACGCTGCGGAGGCACACCCGAAATTCCAGGCGTTGGGTACGAGTGCAGGCGTCGTGAAAGGAATCGAAATGGCCTCGAGTCAAGATGACCTCCCGATCCTGCCCGAGTAACGAACACACTCCGTTGTAAGCGTGGCGTAAGAAGGTGGGCTACATTGGTGCACATCACAGCAGACGGCAGCAAGCTGTTATAAACAAACTCCTTGCGAAACTACTCTGACGTCATGTCGGAGGGTCATGTCGGAGGTACCCAATTCGTAATGTCGTTCATGTGGCCGACCTTTTTCTTCTAACCTGCTGTTGCAGCTGCTGCTGCTGCTGTTGCTGCTGTTTGGTGTTTATGTGCAGTTTGAGTACAGCGCATACGCTAGTGCTCGCGTACCGCTCCGGTTGCTTGCTTCTGTTAATTTTGTGTTCCGCTTGATAGGAGTCTCACCGACGGTGACCCCAACACTGTAACAGGAACGTGCGGTGATAATAGTTTTTACTTGGTATAATCATCACCGGGGACGGCGTGGTTCTGTGGAGTAGTGTTGAGGGGACCCCCGGCGACAAGAGGAAAGCTGCGCGAGGCCTGAATTTCAAGGGAATGCGCCAAAATCCACGGGCAACTTTCACGGGGTTGATATCGAGGAGATCTGGAACCAATATTATATGGGCGCTTGAGGCGCGACATCAGTTGGTCTCGCGGACGCGGACGCGTTAGGTCCACTTCGATGGGCCACTCATAGGGGAAAACTTTGCACCTCCTCCGTCTTGGTAGCCTCGTGCTCTTGCTTAGTGCGGTTGCAGTTGATTTATTTTCGTCAGTGTCGATTGCACCTCATTCAACCTGCTCTTTTCTCCTGTTGCTTCGTTGCGTGCTCCGTCTTTCCCTTCTCGTTGCTGCTGTGTTTTGTTGTTTACTGCTGCTGCTGCTTCCTTCCATGCGTACTGCTGTACCTTATTTTCTTTTTTTCGTAGGGCGAGGACCTTGAAGATGGAGAACCCGCTACTAGCGTTGTGACGATTACTGGCTAGCGTGTCTAGTCTGATCCCTGTGCGCGTTTGCACTATTTTTAAATAGTGGACGGAGAGGTGTTGATTGTGCATCTTGCGTACCATTTAGTTGCAGAACGACACACCCCTGCGTGGTTTTGGTGCTGCTCCATTTCGAACCCTTTGGTTTACCTCCCCCTTGCAGATCGTCGTACACCCTCTCGGCTGGGAGTTGGATGGTGGATGGTGCCTGATGGCTCTTCTCAGAAACTTCGAGAGTCAGTCCTTTGAATTTTGTATTTGGGCACAGTACACGTTAAGAAGTACGCATGACTGCGAATACCGATGTCAGATATATTATAAAAAATGAAAATACACTCCAGCTGTGAGATGGAAGAACTTGTCGAAACTCATCTTTGCAAGCTGTGTGTGATACTCCGATCGCGCGTATTACGGGTTGTGTGTCCTCATTAAGGATATAGGTCGGCGACTCCCCTTACAACTACAGTGTAGCTGTCAGGGTCGACAGGGTGATGTCAGTCAGTCTGTGCGCGGAAACTATAAAACCCGTTTCTGAGTGGTACAAAATCTGACAGCTGTGGAAGGAAATGTATCCGTTTGTCAAGTGAATCCTGTAAGTCGAATAACCGGTGAGGGGAGGGCGGGGTTTTGAAGGACGCGGGGGGCTGGTTTTGATCAAAAGCGAGCCGGGTTGGATGGGGGGGGAAAGGGGGGGGGGGGGGGGACTGGGGGGGAGCGGACGGGCGGGCAATTTGTGCGTGGAAGCTATAAATCCTTCAAGGGGATAAATCTGACGGTTTTGGAAAACAACAAATGAAAAATGCACCAGTTTATCATAGGGTTTATCATAGGGGGGGGGGGTGGGGCAGCAATCTGTGCGTGGAAACTGTACATTATTTCAAGGGGGTAAATGTGACGGTTTGGGAAATAATGCATCATTTTATCATGTATATCCTGGGGTAAGTCGTACAATCAGTGAGTAGAGAGAGGGCGGAGTGTTCGAGGGGGTGGGGGTGGGATGGGGTGGGGGGCTGTGGGGAGGTGGGGGGCGGGGGCGGGGGCGGGGCGGGGGGTGGGGGGGGGGGGGGGGGGAGAAGCAACGGAATGGATGGCTCTAAAAAGATAATGAGGTGATATCCAGTGCGTGAAGGGTTTATTATATATAAGTTGCTGTTGAATCACACCCAGAACGAGGGCGGTTCATTGACGGCAACCTCTAGGCGTACATTTGGCTCGTGTGCTCGCCTGACGAAAGAGACCGCATCATTCGTTCGCGTGCCTGCATTATTTAAAATTTCCCATTTATGTCCCCCTTTACCTGCTCTCCCCTTCTATCTTTACTAGCCCCCCCCCCTACTCGGCTGCTCGTGTGAAAAAAATAGACGCAATCAGTCACATCGCAGGTCATCAGGAGACCAAAAAAAGTGGGCGGCCAAAAAAACAAAAAAAAACACAAGAAAGTGCAAGCGATTAGTAGTATCATACATTTTATGCTTTGTTGTACCGTGCATTGCCGTGTATTATGCCTGGTATATCACCGTACATTATGCCTGGTGTTAAAGCAATAAAATGAGAGCCTCGGCGTAAGAAAGAGCAAACACATTCCGTAAATATTTAACCTCGTAATAATAGAAAAAATACTTGGGCCAAAACAAAACAAATCTGCACATATTATACCAGGACAGGTACAAAAAAAAGACGAAAAAAAAGACAAATTTGCATACTATATCTGGTATAAAAAACGAAAGAAACAGCGGCAAAAAAAAAAGGAACGAGGGTCGCCGGGGCTCGAACCAGTGATGTTGGTGCTTACTGGGCCCAAGTTGAGGTGGTGATCCCACAGTTTGGGGATGCAGCAGGACGCGAGCTGTCGAAGGGACTTACACCTTGCGCTTTGCCGTGATCCGTGAACCTGTATGTCCCTCGAGGGACTCCAGTGCTTCTCGAGCCGTCAGGGTGCTTTGTACCCTCTGGGCAACCCCCGGCTCCTCACAGAACCGAGCGTGAGCCCCAAACATAGAGGGAAAAGACTGGGATATACTGAAAACAAGTTTAATTCTTTGTCGTTCTTTGTCGATTCTTTGTCGTGAATGCGCAATCTGATTGGTCATTCTTTGTCGGAGTCTGTCCCACCCTCAAAACTTTTCGCCAGCACAGGGTGTAGTCTATGGGTTTCATATTTGCATCGGATTTCGTATGATGACGTAATATGGTTTCAGTGCATGAACCATTCTCATGATTTGCTATACGCACGGAATAACCATCCTCGACAATGGTTGTAACGATATTATATAAAATGAAAATACACTCCAGCTGTGAGATCGAAGATTTCGTCGAAATTCATCTTTGCAAGCTGTGTGTGATACTCCGATCGCGCGTATTACGAGTTTTGTGTCCTCATTAAATTAAGGATATAGGTCGGCGACTCCCCTTACAACTACAGCGTAGCTATTAGGGTCAACAGGGTGATTTTGGTCGGTCTGTGCGCGGAAACTATAAAACCCGTTTCTGAGGGGGACAAAATCTGACAGCCATGGAGGGAAATGTATCCTTTCATCAAGTGAATCTTGTAAGTCGAATAACCGGTGCGGGGGGGGGGCGGAGTTTTGAAGGACACGGGGGCCTGGTTTTGATCAAAAGCGAGCGGGGTTGGGGGGGGGGGGCGGACGGCCGGGCAGCTTGTGCATGTAATTATAATACACTTGTAATACCGTTACTACTACTGCTGTTTATAGTTTGACTTTATATGTGTAGACTATAAATATATTCTAACACGGTGTGGGTTGAATTTTAATACTACTGAGCGAGACTGGTGTTGAAGCCTTTAACCTTAGGTACTTGAGCGGGGTTAAGTACGCTCGTCGTGAGGGTATACAAGGTCGCAGTGTTATACCATACTTTTCATGTGTGTTAGCATGTGGCATGGTTCTGTATAATTGGCTAGAGGGGGGGGGTGGGGGGACCGTGCTCAACCTTAATCGTTTTTAACAACTGGTTCTGAACGCCTTAAAATTAGAAGGGCTATCAAGGGTGCACGGATAAAAATTTCTTCGACACCTATGTCCTATTTTCTTATTTTGACCCTCCCAGACAGGGGGGGAGGGTACCAGGCACCCATCCCCCCCTGTCGACGCCATACAAACTTCTATATAAACCTTCCTACACTAATTATCATATAAAAGACACCGTGTGCTGCAGCATGAGCTGCTGCGTATCGTAGATACAACAGAGAGCGATAGAGAGGAGCAAGAGAGGAGGCTCGTAGTTCATGAGTACGAGTGCTAGCTCCAGGGGAGACCGGCCAGAGCCATTGGCGGATCCCTTCGACAACAAGGCATGGCTGGAGGGTGTTTGTCCGAAGAAGTTCGACGGCTCCGCGTACGTTTGCGCGTGCGGGTACAACTTCGGCGACGGTTCAAGCGTGGACGCGGAGAAGGCACGACAGCACGAGGCTTCAGAAAGGCACAGAGAGTGAGTGACGAGGACTGCAAGTGAGCTTCTAACCTAAGCTTGTCCAAGGCTTGTGTGTTTTGTCCCGTACACCTGACTCGCCGGAAAAATCCGTCTTTTAACGAGGACACGCGAACATGAACAGCATCCTTACAGCAGCAGGTCGGCAGGTACTGCTGTACCAGTTAGGTGGTAGTGTTTGGGAGAGAGGAGTGCCTGGTACAGCCATTGGGAGACGACGCAGAACACTCGACGATGTCACGTCGTCAGACAGTCTGGAGAGGCAGCAGAAGTGGCAAGGTAGCAACAGCAGCGAGTTTCGGGGGATACTTGGTGGATCCCAATACTAACCTTACAGTAGATCGATCGCGTACATGCTGCGCGAGAAAATTCTATTTTTTTTCCCTGGCGCAAAGACTGCCTTATCATTTTGTACGAGTGTCCTGACCTTGTCTTGACTACAAAGGAGTATTCGTACTAGTACAGGCAGTTTCGTACATCGACGTTGGATGCGGTCTGTCGCCCTTTCGGGCGGTGCTGCTGGCTTGTCGTGTCCACTGATGTGGCTACGGAGGTGGAAATATGACAGGCTCCACCGGCCCCTTCTCTGACCCGACCCGTGTCCCCCGCTCTCCAACAACGACCTTCCCATGAATACGAGTGCAGATCAGCGTTGCCAGTGGCAAAGATCGCGAAGAAGATCGGCGGCAAATGGGTCTGCACGAAGTGTTCCCAAGTTCTCGGATCCGATGCACGCATGTGGAGCGAGCAACATGTGACATCGCACTTAGACTCGAAATACCACAAGTGAGGACAGTTTTTGAGGTGTTAGGATTTTGATCCAGTGTGCGTTCAGAGCGCTCGTAGCTCATCACCACAGCAGTCGGCCAAGCTAGCATTTTGCGCAGCTTCCAAGTAGTGCCCTCCTAATGCTAAAGGAGTAGTTGTGCGTGTACGTGGCATCCGCGAAACAAATGATGTTGCTCCACAAGTGCTGCATGACGACGTTTACCTTGAATCTCTCATCATAAACTAAGCTACCAAGGAATGTCCGTTGTTTACGTTGGCAGGAACGCCGTGGATGCCGCGAAACAGCGCTTGCTCGTTTCCTTTTTCAAGCCCGTGGCAGTTGCGAGTTCAACGAGGGATGCGGACAGCAGTAGCCATGTAGACCAAGACGATGAAGTTGAGGTGCTTCAGGCGGGCGGTGCAGATGGTTACGAGGTTGGTAGTGATGCTGGGGAGCGTATGGATGAAGAGTCGGGCGGGCTTGAAGGGATTTTGGGCGAGTGGGGCGAGGATGACGACATGCATTCTGGCGCTGAAGATAGGCGAGGCTCCACCAACACACCAAGTGTTGAAACTCCCCACTACTGTGTAGGGACAGCTCCGGAAGTCCGGGAGCCTGTTCTTCAACACTACCCTCTGACTGTGCATGGCATCGGCAGCCAGGCAACGGCAGTGGCTTGGGAAGTGCGGGTGCGCAAAAATCGCATAGCCCTCCACGCGTTGGCGACCACGTCCCGCGGCATCTTCAGTCCAGGTTGTACCGTGACGGTGGAACAGCCGGGACAAACATGCCGCCCGTGTACGGAAATCAAGTACGGCAAGGCGTACAGAGGTGAGACTCAGTTCGAGTCTTCAAACTAGGTTAGTGATGGCCATTGAATTCGAGTCGGCACGCGACGTGGTTCATGCTGGGCGTATTAAACGCCGCTCCATCACACGTGTTCGCTCACACACTAGCTGCTGCTTCTTTGCTCTACCGCTGTGCCGTCTGTATTCAGCTTTGGTTCAGAGATCGGCGCTGGAAGCAGAAGACGACAGGCTGAACAGGCTGGCTATCGACTTCTTGACTCCGTACCAGAAAAGAAACCGCTCCGAAAGGTGGAAGGGGAGATTTGAAGTGCAGAAGCTTTATACCCTGAACCAGGTCAGGAAATGCGCCACCTCTCATCGTCGGGTAGCACTCGCCAAGAGCATTTTTATTTACTTAGCGGACCACGATGTAGGTGGCGTGAGAAGACTGATGGGCCAGGCCCGGAGAGACGGGTTGTCGATGAACGCCATTCTGCACAGACTAGAGCAGGCAGTGGGTGGTACCTACAAGGCGAAGGGCTACAGTGAGGACGAATTTGACCTGGCGATTCTCGCGATGCGGCTCGGAGGACAAGCCATGCTGCACGTTTTACACCAAGCAGCAGGTTTTCCGGGAGCAACGGCGGTGTACGCGAAGATCGCCGCACGTTCGGTGAGTGGAACTAGCTAGATCGCTCTGGCGCGGAGTAGAACTCATCGTTTGGTCGCATCAGAAGTCATGGCGTCTCTCAATTGTTTCTCACCTGTTCCTCAAGTGTTTGTTGCTATTGGTACTACACCTAATGCAAGTTCTCTGGTCCTTCCGGCAACGATGTCGTTCCGGCTGTTTCAGATGAAGTTCGTGGTCTGTGCATCGCTCGAGCGAGAGTGCCTGATCGCAGCCATCACTGCGAATCTACAGCGCTTTGCGGGGCTGTACGAGGGCGAGAAGAGAGTGATCATTCTTCAGATCGACGAGATCGCGACCGACCAACGTGCACGCTATAATGGTCCGACGGACGAGGTAGGTGGTAGGAAGTTTTGTGTGCTGTCGTCGCATGCACTTTCGATCGTGCTGGCTACGTTGAACATGTTGTGTTTCTGGTGATCAAGGTTTACGCCGCGAGTAAGGATTGCAAGGGTTTCCGATCAAGTTATTCCTTCAGGAGAACCATCCATCCAACGTGCGGACTGTGTTCTTTTCGCTTTTGTTGCCCCCCAGATTTTGGGTTTGTGCGTACAGCATACTTCCATCGAGAACACGAAGTTCGGCGGCCTCTCCAACCTCGAAAACTTGTCGAAGAACCTCGGCGAGGGACATTCGTACATCGGCAGCGAGCACACTGTCATCGCCGCTATGGCTCTTGGGCGTCGTCCGCTCCACGCCATACCAGTGGCGGCCTTTGCCAGCTGTAAGGCACCTAATCCTCAACAGCAGATGCGGGTTCTGAAGACGGTAAGCAAGATTTGTGCTGCACCGTTCTGGTGCGGGTCTAGGCCCCGTTTCCCTTTCAACGGCATTCCAACTCCAACAACGGAAGTGCATCTTCAACAAATAACATGAACAACGGCCGAGTGTGTAAAACCCATTTGCTAGCTCTTACTCCTAGGCAATCTAAGGTTGATGTTGAACTTTTTGGAACCTCGCTGCACCTGTGGGCCGTACCTTTGCATCATTGACGACCAGTCGCTATGTTTTTATATCTCCTTCGTCAACACCAGATACTGGAGGTGTGGGAGGACCGGTTCGCGGGCACCATTGGACCGATCGTGCTGTTGGCTTCGGACGGGGATGGGGTTCGGCGGCCGATGCTCTTCGACTTCACTTCTGCTGTGAAGTCCACGAAATTGGCCCCTTTGAAGCTCATCGACTCGAACACTAGCATCTGCGGCGTGGTGCAGAGCTTTGACATGAAGCACAGCGACAAACGAAGTCGAACGAGAGATCTTTCGCAGAAAGGTGTCACGATTTCGGGGGAGGGGCTTCCGCTAAATCGCGACAGCTACCCAGAGCTCTTTCGGTGGTACGACGGCAAGCCGGAAGAGACTTACAGCAGCTTGTTCAACGTGGACGACAAGTACGTTTTTAGAAGGATTGTTGCTGTACATTTGGTGGTTTCATCAGCATCTTCGCGTACGTGTTCTTTCATGCGCCGCGTGTGGTTGGCTGTGCTGGATGCCCTCCGTATGAACGACAACGAACTAGCCCGTCACAAGTACGACCTTAGGCACAACGACATTTTAAAACTCTGTAGTTTGTTACCTTCCCGTGTGGTTGTCTTTGTTTCATGGTGCAGGCAGAATGTTGGGCTCGCTGTGAGGCTGATGGCGAAGCAGGTTAAAGTTGCGAACGCTGATCAGGACAGGGTAAACGAGTTGGCCACGAAGCCGGGGCTGGCAGCATTGCACCGCGACCTAAAGGTGAGATGTTGATCCCTCGCAGACACAGAGCCTCGTCTTAGCACTCCTCCATGTGTAATATTCTACACGAGAGGCTGATGGATGCGTCAGGCGAATAATTATAGGATGACATACATAGCTCATTTCACGCAGGCCGAGCACCACCGGGGCTTGTCGCCGTCTTCACCTTTCAGGGCGTGAACGATTGCGACGGTCCTGGAGTAAAAACCTTGCACAAAACCTTGCTCAGATCTCCCCGTCTTGTTATTTTGTGTCGCCGATTTATCCTCCGGACAAAGGTGAAAGCGGCAATCGCAGAAGACCTTCTCGCTGTTTTGTGCGACCCTGCCAAGACAGTGGGACAACTTCTGGAAGGGCTTTCGCGCGTGTCGCATTTGCTGCTCATCATTTTCCGTGCTTGACGAACTGCCTTCATGACGGGCCAGCTCTACCACGACCTGCAGGCTACCATCCGAGGCATCTACTTCTGCGCGCTCAAAGTTCAGCAGCACAGCCCGGCAATGGATCTGTACCTCTGGCAGATCGGTACGGATGCGCTTGAGAATAGCTTTGCGGTGGTACGAGCCCTGACACACGCCAGCAACGTCGACGGGAAGGAACTTGGTGACCGCCTTGGTGCTGCTGACGCGCTCGAGGAGATCTACGCGAAACACCCGAACTGGGCAAAGAAGTCTCGTCGCTTGAACGACTCCATCGACCACATGAACGTGAAGACTTGGTCGGAAGCTGGACCAGCCGGAGGCTGCGACGTGCGGGGTCTGGACGTGGTTGAATGCTGGAATGATGGGCGGCGAGCCGCGCTTAGAGTTCTTCAGGCACACGACGACTTCGCCGACGTGACTCAAGACACCTTCGACCACCTCGAGGCAAAGCGCGTCACGATGTTCCTCCCTTTCGGGTAGGTGCGCTAGTCGGATAAGTGCTGTTCGTTTCACATTTTCCCTGATTTGTCATGAGCCGTTTGGAGCACTACTGTATGTTAAGCGTGTGTCTGCGTCAAGATTGACTCTGGTCGATGTGTGTGAATGTGTACTTGGAATTACCTTGAAATGACAAAGAGAAAAAAAAAATCACGTCTCTGCCCCGCCCTTCACCACACGTGTCCTTGCAGGCCCGACTCGGACATGCCAGGGATGCGCTCGGGCGGTGACACCGGAGGTGGTGACGAGGAAGATCTTGACCGGGGGGCGTCTTCGAGTGTTGAGACCCAGTCGCTTTCTGCGGAAGGTCAGGATGCTGGTGACGGGGAGAGTGACGACGCTGAGATTCGAGAAGCGTTGGAGACGGAGTCTGTAGGGGAAAATTCAGGGCCGCCTCGCCACTCCAAGTTTGTGCAAATCGGCGCCAAAAAGGTGCGTTCAAACCTGTTGTAAGCCTTACCAAACGAACGCTCGACCTTTATTTCCTTTTAATATTTTCCAGAGCAAGAAGCACAATATGCGTGTCGGAAACGACACTTATTGAAATGGCGCACGTGCGTGGCGTGTGCCTGCCTCTGTAGCAACACGAGTTTCACGTTTGCGAGATCCTGGGAAATCAGAAGGACGCGACCCTAAAATGGGGCTTCTTTTTGTATAAATGACTTGTTGTCTTACGTTTATCTTGATTTTTGGGTTTCGTGGCAGGTGTTCAAGGCCTCAGCTGTGAAATAATTCACGGGATCTCATGCAGGGACGGCTTCCCGCGACCGCCTCGCACGTGTGCGGGGCTTCACGACCCGTACCGGCGTAGACATGGACCGCGGCAGCAAAAGCTTAGACGACGTTGGCAAAACGTTGCAGATAGGCTCTCCCTTTGCAACGATTTTCAGACTCCGTGCAGACCGTCAGCAGCCCGTGAAGTACTGCGTCGGGGTTCTAGTCGTGTCGGAGTCACCGGTAGCAGGAGACGAAGGAGCAGGACAGACGGTGAAGGGGAAGCTCATGAAGCTGGTTGCGACGGGCACTGGTTCGACGTTCGAGTGGGCAAATCGAAAAGTTCACACGACCACCTCGTACAGTTGTTCTGTTGCTCTGGTCATCGAGCTGGACCCGACGATGGACATGGACAAGATGACGTACGTGTTTAGCATGGACGAGATGACCACAACACTCAATGTGCTGCAAGAAATCGTGGAGAACGTCCAGGGCTGGGCGGCCGTTCCTGATGAACGCAAGCCTCCACGCGGCCACCAGGACCCGCTTCCTCTGCATGACGACCTGACTTGCACGTCTCGCGAGGCGCTTGGGGCAGGCGAAGTTCTGGCGGCATCTGTTGACGGGAAGGTCGAGTGTCCACTTTGCTTCTGGAGACGGATCCGAAAAAGCTTCTGCAGCACATGGCGGGACACATCCTCGAGAACGAGGTGAGGTTCGTCTGCCGTGAAAGCGAAAGGTTTTTGCAGTCGTGCCCATGGTCTTGACGGAAAAACTCCTAGGGTTACTCCCGCGAAAATTGGCCACTGCCGTTACACCCACGCTGAATATCTTATCCGTCCGACGGTTTAGAAACTGTATGACTGTTTTTTTTTTTTTCAACCTGTGCATCTCGTCAAAAGACGTTGACTTGGTCCGTTGACGGTGCTAATCCCGTAGGACCTTCAAAAGCGCGACACGTGCGGCTTCTGTGGTGGAGATGGCTGCAAGACGTGGGTGGTCGTGCCGACTAAGGGCAAGGCTGCATCTCAGATTCATTCCAACTGCCCGCTAGCACCGAAGACGGATTCGCGAAAGACCGTCGTTGCGATCGGCCTGAAAGCGGCAGCAAAAAGTACGGCAGCCACCCCATGTACCAACGTACCCCTTCGGTGTTTGTTTTGCACCCCTAATCGTTGGCTGTGGAAGTACTGCATGTCTCAACACGTGCGGGAGCAACACGCAGCTTCACTAGCCATGGGGCAAGCAGATCCCGACACGGTGAGATTGAAGGCCAGCTTTGATGTGGGCGAGACAGAGAGGTCGAAGGTGGTAAACATGTTGAGAAAGGGCAAGAGAAGCAAGAGTCTCAGAGCCTCAGTCGTAATGGCTAAACGGGGGAAGGGCAAGCAGCGTGCACCATCGCCACAGAACGGCGGAGTCTTAGACGAACAGGAGATTGTCGACTCTGAGGAGGAGGAGGAGGAGGAGGAGGAGGAGGAGGAAGAAGAGGAGGAGGAGGAGGACGAGGACGAGGACGAGGAGGACGAGGACGAGGACGAGGACGAGGAGGAGGACGAGGAGGACGACGACGAGGACGAGGACGAGGACGAGGACGAGGAGGAGGAGGACGAGGAGGAGAAGGAGGAGGACGAGGAGGAGAAGGAGGAGGACGAGGAGGAGGAGGAGGGTCTACTGCAGCCGAGCGCAAGCTCGAGGGGGCGCACGCGTATCAAGAAGAGACACTTCGCTCTCATTTGATCCCATGAGAGTCATGCAGCGGTACACTTGTAGGGTGTCGCATTGACTGGGTGCCAACAAGATATCGCCCGTGATGAAGGGGGTATGCGTTAGAAGGCAAACATATTTTGTTCGTTGCTGTTATACTCTTTCACCCAGGGGCTCCAAAATGTTGTTGGTACGGCCGAGGTACGGCAAGCAACGTGCTGCCGTGTTTTGCAGTGCATCCGCTGCCGCGGGGATGATAGATGGGAGTTGTCCCTATCGACAAGCACCATAAATCGTGTCGACGGCAACAACTTCGATGTGTCTGCTTCAGGCGAGCTCCTTCACTCAAGCTTTACCTCTTCTTACACAAGTCTCAGCGTGCAACAATACTTCGTTCATTATGGCAAGCATCTATCTACTGATTGACTGTTTTGTTTCCTTTGGTGTGAACCCTCACTTTGTGGTACATCCCCAGTGCTTCACGCGCAATGCACCATGTTGTGATGTTGACTCTTCGTTCACATTGTGTGGCCTAAATATAGCGGGGAGCCTTGATGGAGCACTTGTTAACCAATTCTACGAAGCATGCAGACGTCTGAAACTAGGACAGAAAACGAGATCAACTACTACGAGTACAGCAAGAGTACAGGTCAATCGGGTTGTCGCATAAAAAAGAATGGAATAAAAAAAAAAAAAAATCGCCCCTCCGGGGGGGGGGGGGGGGGGTACCAAGTGTGCTGGATTGGGATCTTCGTGCACCCTTGGGGCGATATCAGCTTTTTGTAGCATTCAAGTTTTATGACATAAGAAACCACTCTTCATGTGTCAGCATGTCATCCTTGACGTACTCGAACAAGTTTTAAATGGGGCATGAAAAAGCATTCCCGGGTGGGTCAAAATCGGCTGTGAGCCGGCGTGTTCAGACACTCGTACTACTGGCGTAAGTTGCCGTCAACCACCCATTTTTCGCGGGTCAATTACGCTACTGCGTCGTGGCGTCTCTGAGCGCTTGCCATATTATAAAAATTAAAATGCACTCCAGCTGTGAGATCGAAGATTTCGTCGAAACTCATCTTTGCAAGCTGTGTGTGATACTCCGATCGCGCGTATTACCGGTTGTTGTGTGTCCTCATTAAGGTTATAGGTCGGCGATTCCCCTTACAACTACAGTGTAGCTATCGGGGTCAACAGGGTGATGTTAGTCAGTCTGAGCGCGGAAACTATAAAACCCGTTTCTGAGGGTGACACAATCTGACTAATAATACTATATTGTAAATGATGTAGGTAGGAAACCCTGAAAGTTTGTGGATATTTTTTGGGTGTTTATGGACTTTTCTTGATGATAGCTGTACCCAGTACAACACCCGTCAAATGTTCAAATGACGAGTTGACCAGAGGACCACCAAATATCTCACCCACACCTACTTGAAGGAGCCGGTCGAGGAGAAGAAGGGAGGGTTCTACAACCCGGCAAGAACAAAGATTTTAGTAAGCTCAGCGTTATCCTCTAGATTCGCGCAGAAATCATCTCACAACGCTAAAATTGTTTGTGCTTTTCTTCTACCTTATTTCTGGGAGTGAGTGTGTCGCCGCTATATTATTAATATTATTATTATGTTGCCCTAACCAACCAAGCGACAACCTTGGGACGAATGCAGAAGACAGTGTGGTTGGACAACGACTCTACTACTACTCGAACAACGACGAAAATCGTTACCATACCGTTGCCAGAAGATATATCGTCAGAGCCACGGATGCAGATATGCAACCTATCCCCGCTACACCCCCCCTGTCTTCATACGACGATATTCAGGATACATGACATCACTAACAGGTGCATTCCACAGACAGCCGTCAGATATATTTCCCCTCCAAAACTGCTTTTATTTTTTCCGATCACACATGGATTAGCATCATGATTTTAATCATGGTAGAAACACGCATCGATTAACATCACCCTGTCGACCCTGGCACAAGCTATACTACTGTAGTTTGAAGGGGAGTCACCGACCTTATCAATAATGAAGACACACACCCGGATATATATGTTGACCGAACGGTGACGTAAAACGTTCGAGATATTGCCAATGGTGCACCGTGAAAATATACTCATGAAAACCAGTGTAAACGTACGAAGGATTTATTCCACAGCTTGCGAAGATGAGTATATATTGGCGTTGTTGCCGCGCCGGGTTCGTTCGCTTCCCGTCGTGATGGCCTACGCGAAATCCGTTAGTTATTTTGCATATTTTTCTGTTCCAAAATGTCACGTCGCCGAAAAAAATTTAATAAGTCTATTAAATTATATAAGAAATGAAAATACACTCCATCTGTGAGATCGAAGATTTTTGTCGAAACTCATCTTTGCAAGCTGTGTGTGATACTCCGATCGCGCGTGTTACGGGTTGTTTGTCCTCAGTAAAGACATAGGTCGGTGACTGCCTTGGCAACTACAGTGTACCTATCAGGGTCAACAGGGTGATGTTAGTCAGTCTGTGCGCGGAAACTATAAAACCCGTCTCTGAGAGGGGCAAAATCTGACAGAATCTAGATGTGGAAGCAAATGCATCCGTTTATCAAGTGAATCCTGTAAGTCGAATATCCGGTGAGGGGAGGGCGGAGTTGTTAAGGACGTAAAGGCCTGGTTTAAATCAAAAAGGAGCGCGGTTGGGGGGGGGGGGGGGGGCGGGGGGGGGGCAGACGGGCGGGCAATTTGTGCGTGGTAGCTATAAAAATCCTTCAAGGGAATAAATCTGACGGTTTTAGAAAATAAATAAATAAATAAATAAATGCACCAGTTTATCGTCGGGGGGGGGGGCGGTTGGGGCGTGGGTGGGGCACTTTAAAGCATAAATATAACTGATTGCGGTACTTTAGCAGGTAGACCGTCGTTGTTTGCTTCGGGTAGTCGCGGGTTCGAGGCTCGGCGTCAACGGCTTGCGTTCTAAATTTTATAACATACCATTGTATATCTCTTTCGACATTATCTTCGATCTCACAGCTGATTGCATTTTTATTTGTGTAATATATTCTCTCTACTGTTTATTTTCGAGTCGCAACGATTATTATTACGATCCATGTCCCACCGCTTTGTTTATGCATCATTCCACTTCGGAGGGTTCGACACATTATCATCTACTACCACTATATTTTATAAATGTAATCTAACAACGGCAGACATTGTGACTTGGGCAAATGCATACCGATATATATGGACAATATACATAGATAAAAGCAAGTATTGTATATAAAATCCTACGCAAGATGAGAAAGGCATTCCTGCGCTCTCCCCTCGCATCTCCAAACGCACAGACTTACTCCGTAGACAATTTCGTCTCGCTAGACGTGGTGCGAGGCAGCTATGTGCAGCACCAGCCGTATGCAGTCTCGCATTGGTGGCCTGTCTATATGACCAAATATATAGCATTGGCTCTTGTACTATCCTGCACCGTCCTGTACATGAATTGAATCTCAGAAACGTACCAGTTGTTATAACAGGTATGCTTTTGAGGGGGGGTAAGGTTTACGCAACAACCACACCGCTGTGTGTTTGTTGCGCAGGCTAAAACCCTTGTGTTTGCATGGGGGGCATGCATGGGGTTACGATAAAAGAGTTTGTTGCCTACAACGGTTACTCGGGAAAAACCCAACAAATATAGTGGCCAAACTAACCGATAATATTTTAACGCCACTGAATGATCACTTGTCAAACACGGAAAAGTGTCCCAGTGGGTCAGCACCAATGATGCTCGAACTTCTGTAGTACGATCAAAATATATTTCCAGTGGTTTACATATTCAAGTATAATGCCAGTGTAACAGATATACAACCACATATCGTTCGAGTGAATGGCAATATCATCGCATTTCGTTCTTTGTGCAATAGTATGCATAACACACCCCGAGCGGCATCGGGCACCAGGATTCGCAGCCCAAGCGCGTCGCCGATTTTTCCGTGTTTCTCCTCCGGCTGTGCAGCAACAGAAGTTGTGAGGCGCTGATAAAAACCAACGTCTCTCGCGTGCGTGTCGGCTCCCCCCTAGTTCACATACCCGAAACCAATAAGCATACGCACTGACTGTGTAACATACAGGAGCTTTCTGGTAAAGCTTGCAGAAAACAGGTAACCCCAGTCGAACAGTTCTTACCGTATGGCCTATTGTTACTATTGATAGTAGTTGGGGGTTTCCCCTGCATGGTCGAGCTCTACTCCGTCGCTTCGCACACTCCGCACCCCACGTATTTCCAGGCCTTCATGACAAATGTTCTAAGAGAGCATTATAGACACCTTGTGCACCGCACCCATCGCTATGGCCCTCTGTCTTACCACATTTAGGCCTTTGTTCAACGCTGAAGCTCCGTCTGCGTGCCACCCAAGACCCCTCCGCGCCCCCTCCGCCCCCCCCCCTCCCCGACACTGAACCTAACCCACCGCGTACAAAATTAACGGTACCAAACACCACCGCCCATCTTGCTTACTGTTAACCCCTATGTCACACCTAGGACTTGAAGTAACACATAAACGTCGCCTTACGAACCCTTTACCCCGTAGAGCTGAGACAGAGTCACCACATTCGATACAAACACTGCATCACACAACAACATCCCGGAGAAGGCCTCACCTACACCTATCCCAAACGATACTAACCTGCCGCCAAGCCTTTCCCTTGAAGGGCATTTCCTCTTCTCGCTGTGTGCACGTTGGAAACCCGCTCCCTTCTCCCCGCTCCGCTATGACACCAAACGAAACACAAGTAATCCTCCCATCATCCCCTGATAACGTCCTGCCCCCCCCTCTCGCCCCCCACCCCTCTCTCGTTGAGTAATTTGACCCTGTGTTCTGCACGTTGACAACAGAGAGAAAGACCCCCCCTCCTCCCCGCCCCCCCCCTCCCGCGATCCCTCGCTCACCAGGTATTCCCACCCAGTATTCTTCTTCTCAACCAAGAGCAAAATACTAACACTACTGCAGAACACACAGTCTGTGGACACCCACAAATACCAAACAGCCACCACTTGTAGGGTCGATGAAACACGCGAACCCACGTCAGACACACTCTTAATTGCGTGGCGTAACAACCCATACCCGTACATCACTGCACATCTGCGAATCAAAAACAGAAACAACCACAAATACCTAAACCACGGCGAACATTTTGGAGGCTAAACATTGAGAGGTCACATTTTCAATACATCCAACTCCAACCAATAGTTCGCATTATTCAGTACACGCCCTAAGATGGTGCGTGCCGACGTGTATAGCCCGCAAAAAGAAGGCCTAATATAACGCGCCAAGCCAACATGGCACGTATGAACAGCCAGCCATTCAAAATTCGAAAGGCAACCGACCAATTAAATTTTCTCTTTTTAGGGGCCCATAATCCGTCCCCACCCACCCCCCCGCTTCCACCTCCCACCTATGTTGCCGGTTAACCCCTCCTCTCATGCACCTACAAGCCGTGGTTGCCCGGTTATCCAATGTGTGCCTTCATTGATTATCCAATTACTCGCGGATTCTTCTCGTCTCTATCTCATGCGTGAAGCACATTTTTTCGGAACGATCCAGCAGCGTCGCTTGCTTACGGTGATTGCTTTGATGGATGACATGTGCTTCCTGTTAAGGCTTTTATATTCCCCCGTAAGACCTTCTCGCCACAAACTAAACCACGTCTCTTGCTACATGTCATGCTTAGTCTACTCCTGAACACTCCCTGAACACCGATTGCTACCTTTATTTACTGTCTACGACATTCTTTGCAGACTTAACGTAACTTTATGTCAGGGTTGGCGTTACGCTATTCTTCGCAGCTTCAAGCGATGTATTATAAATAGTGGAAGTGGGTTGTCTCCCTTTCGCTTCAGCCGTCGTTTCTCCCGAATAATGCAGCTCTGATCTTTACCGAATATGTTTATTGTCGTGTTTGATCAAGACCCTACCCACACGCCCAATTCCCGTGCATGTCCGCCCTATCCTAAATGTGGACCTCTTGTTTCGATAATCTCCGGATAACTTGGACGATCCCTCAAATCGTCTGGAGGAGTGAGTACGGGCGTAACTGAGAGTTTTCCGGCTAGCGCACCACGGAAGACAAGGCAGAAGACATACACAACCTAGATACGTAGACTAAATTGTCATGTACATTCCGTCTCCGACGACGGTTCAAACAAAAAGATGCATACGCGCTTAAAACTGTTTGGTGGGGACATGACCTATTGCCGCATGGTGTTGTGGTTAATGTTGTTGTTGTTGTTGCTGTTCTTCTCACACTAACTCGCATAATCAAGTCCGTGGTCACAGCACAGACTTCAGCCATGTACCCGGGCTTGGGCTACACTAGTGGGTTTTGTCGTCTGCCTTTAGTCCTTATCGGTCATTGCCTGAAGTATGCGATTTTCCGGGAGACTTAACAAGTGGCATTTGCGTCCAAAAAAACTCAAGTTTCACTAAAAGCAAAAAAATCGAAAAGCTGTGAACATATTGTTGTGTGGTCTCCCACCGAAACTGAGCGCAGAATCGACAGACGGCGATGGAGCGCGGCATGGGTATTTCCTGCTGTACGTATCGGTTCAGTTGGGAAACAGCTGTAAATGTCGCACGTATATCAGGCTTTCCCTACGTGTTCCCCCCGGCCACTCTGCGTTTGGGGTTAACTAAAACTTGCAATAGAGGGTCAGCATAGCTGGCAATATATTTATTAAGATATCCCGCAGAGTCATGGTCTATTGGCCACAAGAATACTCTCTTAAACGGAATAATCTGAGCAGAGAAGACAGCCCGTAGAATCTAGCTAGTTTATACCACAAGAGCGTCCTCGGTAAAGGAACGTTCCTCCTCTGGACAAGATAGATAGCTGTAAGCGCCCTCAGCGCTCATAGGAATATGGAGCATCTCTAGGACAATGTTCCTGTACGTTCCATACGGAACAAAGGTCCAGAAGAGAGCACAGCAGCAACGCCGGGGGGAAGCGAACTCTGTGAGCCTTCTCACCCAACCCCCATGGTCTCACTCCTCTTTTCCTGACTCCTCGGGCTTCTCATAGCTCAACGCCAAAAATATGAAACCTACAACTAAGAAGAACCGGTGCTGTCTCCACGCCAAGCTGATACCGCTGCGTCCCTTCCCTCACACTTACCCGGCACCACGACTTGTCTCAAAATGCACACGTCTCGTGGTCCGTAGCCTACGGACTCCGATATCTCTGAATTCTTTTTGTACCCCAAACGCAGAGCGGTGAGGGAGAGCAACATATAGGAGATATGATAACTTCGATATTCGCGCACGCCAATTACAGCCGTCCTAAATGAACTATTATGTATAGCGGAAGGTGATACGCACGGACAAAAGGGGTGCCGACAACCCTCCATTTGAAAAACAAGTAAAACTTGGTACCGGATAGGGTTGATACCAAGAAACAGACTGGTCGGAGGAGCCTTCCCAAATGAGTGTTCGACACAGACAGCAAAGACAGGTTATTTTATTGTAAAAATTAAAATACACTCCAGCTGTGAGATCGAATATTTTGACGAAACTCATCTTTGCAAGCTGTGTGTGATGCTCCGATCGCGCGTATTACGAGTTGTGTGTCCTCATTAAGGATATAGGTCGGCGACTCCCTTTGCAACTACAGTGTAGCTATCAGGGTTAACAGGGTGATGTTAGGCAGTCTGTGCGCGGAAACTATGAAACCCGTTTCTGAGGGGGACAGAATCTTACAGCTGTGGAAGGAAATGCATCAGTTTATCAAGTGAATCCTGTAAGTCGAATACCCGGTGAGGGGAGGGCGGAGTTTCAAAGGACGTGGGGGCCTGACGTTGATCAAAAGGGGGGCGGGAGGGGGAGAGGGGGGGGGGGGGGGGGACGGGTGGGGCAGGTCAATTTGTGCGTGGAAATTATAAATATTTCTTGTGGGGGAGGGAGGGGGAATGTAGTGGGGGAGGCTGGGGGCGGGGGGGGAAGGGCTTTAGGTCGCATAGATGTAGTGGTTTGCTATACGCGTGGTGCTAGGTCTAGGCGATGGTGCGGGTGGTGGGGAAGGAGGGGGCGTTGGGGGCGGGGGTGGGTGGGAATTGCAGCAGCGGCATGGACGGCTCTGAAACGATAACGAGGCGATATCCAGGGCGTGGAAGTGTTTACTACTCAGACGGATTTCGATAGTAGGTGGGGCGTTTAAACAAGAGGAAGCGAGGGAAAAAAGAAGAGAGGCAGGGGTGGGGGGGGGGCGGCGGGTTTTCAAGAGGTTTAGGTCACATATAATATTAAAATATAGGATTTGGGCGACACTGATATTCGCAACATTGTGTGTGATCCTCCGATCGCGCGTATTAATCATATATGTAGGGGGATGCTATACGCGCGGTGCTGGGTCTAGGCGATTGTGCGGGGTGTGGGGAAGAAGGGGTTGTTGGAGGGGGGAAGGGGGGATGAATGAAAGCTACGTCATGGATGACTAGAAAGACAATGACGTGATATCAATTGCTTAGAAGTGTTTATTACCCTGGCCGATTTTGATTGTATGTGGGGCGTTTGAACGAACTGGGCGGAGAGCAAAGGGGGGGGGGGGGGGGCGGAGTTGAGTTGGAGCTACGGTATGGATGGCTAGATGGATAATGAGATGATATCAGCTGGCTGGTAGTGTTTACTACTCTGGCAGATTTTGATTTCAGGTGGTGCGTTTAAACAAGAGGGATCGGGGGGGGCAGGGGGGCGGGGGGGCGAGCATTTCAATATGTGCGAGGAAACTATAAACCCTCTAAGGGCGACGAATCTGACGGTTGCAGCAAGAAGACACCCATTTATATCACCCGCCTGGTAATGTTTATTGTAGTAGAAGGTTTGATGTTACATGTAGTATGCAACCCAATTCTGAGGTGTAGTAAACAACGTGTTAAAAGCTTAATAATTTGTTATTGTACATGGAACGAAACATAGAATTTCTCAATCGATAGGTACAATCATGTAAATACCACTATTTTCTGACATCGCTAATTATAAGAAAGAGATGCATACTGCCAAATACAACTGGCGAGGTGATGTGGTCATGCAATGTCACCGCCATTGAGAACGACAGGGAGATATGCGAATCGTTATCGTTTCGAAAGGAACGCTTAGTTTACACGCGCTCAATACAGTTACTTCGTTAGTCATACTTCGCTTGGCATAGGTTGGGAGACGATCATGCAGACGGTATGTACGGAATCCCTTACCTAATAAGTTGGTAATGCGGTTAACCGCAATTTTAGCAAATCTGTCTGTATCTCATTTTCACACTATTATTGTCTCAAATATACGATTTTACGCCTACGGCTTTTGCCGTGCCGATGTGGGGCTCTGAGGTTGCCAAATCCAAGACATAGATACATCATATTTTGTGTTACAGGGTCGTGTCTCTCTGCTTGCGTCGGGCATGGAACCTGTCTGGTGAACGGTAAGCGTCGACAGAATTTTGAACTATTGGGTACGTAAGACCTCCTGGTAACATCGCTTGTCCTTTGAATGTCTTTACTGTCAACCCGGCTTCGGAATATCGGGTACGTTCGCTCTTGTGACCCCTGGTTCTGGGCCTTCTGGTGTGTTGCGGCAAAGTTATAGTGGCGTCCTGTCTGCCTCCCGTACATTGCAGCCATTGCCTCTTTTAAGTACTTTACGGAGACCTAAACGTTGCACTCCCGACCAGCAACACTTCAAGGTACTCGATAACTCCTGCTTGAAAACCTGAGAGAGCATAACATTTCTGGGTCGACGCATCCTGGAATTGACTGCAGGACCGATCGATGGCGACCAAGCTGGGCACGGAATGTCCGACACTACGGACTTCGATACGTCTGAGTTTTTCATGAACCCCAGATGCAGTTTGGCCGGGGGGAATCAAGAGGGTAATCTTTATGTACTCGACGGAGACGAGCTCAGTCCAGCCTCCGTCAACTCACCGGAGGAACACGCCACACCTTCATCCAAGCTAAAGACTTCGGGTGCGAACTTTGCATATTTTCAGACTAAATACTCCTTCTGAACAATCTAATAGTCACCAAATGTCCTCTAACGGCTAGTATGAGCCCACTTACCGCCCCACCATTTTCGGACCGCCAGTAATCTTACGAACAACTATCATTTCGCACTAAATACTGATACTTCGTAAAACAAACGCGTTTTATAACCGTACAACTGTTTCCGGAGCACGGGCAAGATCTACGATGGCCTGCCGGCATACAACCAGACGGCGCCCAACCCTCTCCGTCCCGATTCTCGTTTTTCAGGAGACACGCCTTGCCGCCGGATGTGATTGTGTGAACTTCGGCAAGTTGTACAATCTTTCTGCCCATTAATCCTTCCGTTTGAGCTTACAGTCTCATGCGTCAGCTCGACCTGGTACTAGGAAACGATAACAGTGCAGGCACAGTTTCGGATGGTGGTTTATGTTGGAATCTCCATAAACAACGTAAACTGCGGCCTACCAGCCACAAGTTTACGTTCCCTGGTCTGGGCGGGTATCGACGTATGGAGCGTTTACTACGTGTTTTCATCTCGCAGCTTTAGTCCATGGTACCTACGGCCGTTCATACGTAGCTAATGCAGATGCCAGAGTAGCTGCACCACACATTAACGTCCCTTGGGTTCAGGACTCGTCGACAAGTAGCCGTGGTCCCTCGAATGTGGTAGTTTGCCCGATACGTACGGGCTTTTATACTCAAAATCAATACCAGTCAAAAGACAAATGCATGGAGTAGTGCTATTGTTACCCTCTCACGCTTGCTACGAAAGAGGTGCAACACAGTTTCCCTAAGGTTCCTCCATTTGGGAGCTCAAAAACCTCTCCCAAAAGCTGATCTGGAGAAACACCAAACTTCAGCCGGATGAATAGGTCATACGGCCTAGGTACACAACAAGGATCATGCGAAGAAAATGCCCTATTATATTTTTTTTTCCGACGATAGTATTAGGGAGTTAAGGAGCCCCGTCATTCAGGAAACGTGTTTCCGCCAAAAAAAAAGGTATACCTCTATCGTATCATGCGTCCTCTGACCACGGTTTTCCCAGCCGAACGGTTGCTGTCTGAGATCCGCAAGAGCACAGCAAGGCTGACAGTGAGGTGTCACCGAACAGGATGCACTATGCACACGGAGTGAGCTGCTGTTTTCAGTATACCCGACCCAACAACAACTTCAAGGAAAAACAGACGTTGATTGCAAGACGGGGAGGGCATGCCATTGGTTAGAGACAAATATTAAATTCGATAGCCGGATGCGTCACTATTTCGAGTAGATTTCGTCGTACGGTGCGTTCCGCGGTGTGTATACACTATCCTCGCTCCTTGATATCTTGGAGGTGGCGTGTAGGCCGCAAGCAGCAACATCACACAACTCAACCCTCCGAGTTGTAGGTCCTGCTAACCACTCTGCGATTCTGACCGTGTTGTCGAGCTTCGTTTGCACGGAAAAAAAAAGCGCTGCCGAGAGAGCTCTATCTCACACAAACACTTCTCAATATTTCAATCATTTCACCCGAATTTTATACAAAATATATGCGCAAGACCGGGGGCATACGGTTGCGTGTGTTCTCTACCCTACGATGGGCTGGTAGCTATTACGCAAAAGAATCTGTTCAGTAGTGCAAAGCAGGAAACCCGTTTTACGCTGCAAAACTTGTGACTACGACTGATGTACAGGCACTGGCGCTGCCCGCGGGGTGCTGCGACGGTTTCACTACATGACTGTTGTCAAGGATGTTGTTAATGTGTCCTTGTAATATAGCCTTCCGCGGCTGGCTATTTGCCTGGAGATTCTGACTATACGCGGGATGCCTATCGTGTGCTGATCCAGGGAGCGAAATTGACACCACTACATGAACACATGGCTGCTAACGTTGACAACACCCCACAACGTGCGTGCAGCGACAGCTGGCGGAGCGGGCAAATTCTAGCGAATCTGCCACGCTCGCTCCCCACGATATCTCTCTGGGGTTAATGTCACTGCAAGCCCACAGTGTGACCCAACATGGTGCTTTTCATGTTGGATCGTCCAACCCCAACCGACCGATAATACAAAGCAACCACTTTCAAAATTTCACCACTTTAAAACGTGGTCGTCGATGAGCTGCCAAAATCGTCGTACCTTTACTCGGTGGTCGACCTATGCGAGCACGACGACGCCCACCTGTATTCCTCCTCGGCCTCGGCCATCGACCCCTGTGAATACCGCGGCGTCTTCTTAACGACAGCATGTCAAGGACACTCGCTATGGGCACCAAAACGAAGGTTTACCGCCTTTTGTTAAGAGTGTGGCGTACGAGAGGTTGTCGCCATGGACGCGTGGAATTCCCCCGATCGCCAACGCTCCCACAGGAATATGCTCGTGTCGGGTAACCCGGGCGGTTTGAAGGCGATCGACACTGATCCTACGCTGTCAGGCATTCTAGCTACTCCGTCCACTCGGCAGTCAATTGGTGCGGCAAGCGGCGCTTTCCCCTCGACCAGTGGTGACGTGTACTTGCTCAAGGTGCCTAGCAGAAATGGGAAAAGAAAAAGGCAACAGTCTGTTGTCGCCGAAGAGCGCGTTCAGACGCACCAGATGTTGGCCGGAATTTGCTAGACCTGCACCTTGCGGGGGGGCTTGTTGACCAGTGTGCTAACTCCGTCGATTCCTCCTACCACCTACGCTACCCGAGAGCAGGATAGCAATGGAGGTAGGATTCATTGTCGGAGTTAGCACTCTGGTCAATCCCCCCCGCATGCCGCAGATGTAGCAAATTCCGGCCATCACCTGATGTCTGAATGGGCTCGCCGCCCATTACAGACTGTCTCCCCTTCCTTTTCCTTTTTCTGCTAGGCGCGTTGGGCAAATACACGTTAGGGGGAAGAACCGCTTACCGCACCGACTGACTGCCTAGTGAACGGGGTAACTACACTGCCGGACTGCGTAGGGTGGGTTTTGATCGCCTTAAACCCAGCCGGGCCGTACCGACAAGAATTTCCATTCCCGTGGGAGCGTTGGTGACTGCAGCGGTTCCACGCATCCATGGAGACAACTTCTCGTGTGTGGGGCGCACGGCCGTGCAGGAATACGGGCGACGCCGTATACAATGTGGTGCAGCATGGCACAGGGGCATTGACTTGCGCAGCAGGAGCAAAGAAAGCAAGGGGTCAGCGCCTGCTACTTCATCCTTTCGAATCACCTACGGGGAAGCACCGTCGTGCTGCCGGCCGTCAAACCCATACGGGCCGCTCGCGCCCGTGCGTCCATGTGTACGCTACTGCTCTGCGATCTAGGCATGGGTCTGTAGCTCGTATCGTATGAGAACCAAAGGCACCCCGGTCTGGCGGACTTGTTTTATACTCTGCACAGAACCACGGAACATTGTTTGTGAACGCTAGGTTCCGAACACAGTGTTGTCGTGACGTGGTTTATATTTCCCGATCGCTAATTGAACTCTTTGGTCAACAGTTAGATTTCTGTTGAACCAAACTTGACACTCTCCCCCCTCCAAGTCTAACGTCAAAAAAACATTTGTTTTTTACGGGCCTAACAGCGTTCGTCAGAGGGATTGTTGTCTGTGGTTTCACCGATGGCAGGCCTTTCCGTGCTTCGATCGACATATATTTTCTCTATCAGTAGTGATGAAGCCGTCAACGCGACAATAGCAGCTTCCCTTGTGTACACACATGCTGGTTACTGACACATTCATGCTAGCATTGGTTTTGTGCCTACGTTTAGTCCCAGCGACCCAGGAAGAAAGCGGTACCAGAGCTCACAAGAGTCCGTGGTTTGAAGTTGTCCTGCGATCGTCCGTACCTGTGGCAATTGATATCCGATACGGTATTTTGCGGGACAATTGGTATAGCAGCCCGTAATTTCACGTCACCGAAAAAAATACCTGCTTGTGCTTTGTGTCCCATTACTCAAGGGAGGAGTCAATGAGCTGGTTACTTGTCTTTCACCGCAGGTTGACCGCGATTCCGCATCCCCGGGTTATCGTGTTGTATGTTAGGCTATACAGACTTCTCCACTATGGACGCTGCTCTAAACCGGGCGTCCGACTCTAACTCAACTTCCATGTCCTCCGCGGACCACTTGACGTCGTGATTCGGAGTAAACTCGTTCGGGTTGGAGTCTGTATTTTCGGATGCGGACTGACATTTTTCGGCTGCGCTATCCGCCGGTCCCGCGGTTTTTTTCGGAAGGCGAGGACCCAGAGTTATGCAGTGCTTGTCGAGCGACAGGTTTACCTTGTCGAGGGTTTTTGACGTTTTGGTGGACGCAAAACGAGACTTTGCGACGAGAAGGAATCTTGAGAAGCTATGGCTGCTAGGGACCAGGCGTTCACAGAAACAACACAAATGGTGTAGGGGGCATGTCTTAGGTTAGCCATAGGAGATGAACCATCCTCAAAGTCAGGGAACGTTTTTAGAATGCTACGCTACGAGGAGTGTCTTGTAGACTAGTGAATTGGTTATTCTTCCCCAGCGCTGATTTTTTTTTATTCCTAGTTTTTTGTTTCATATTAAGAGCATTGGAACTTTCCAACCGAAAATATGGTTTACGTTAAAAACACCGTTTCCCTAGCTCAATAACGTTGTCGGGTGGGTTGTTGTTCTCGGTTTGATCAGCGTCAGAGCCTCGCTGTGCTTCATTCGTATATATCAGTAGCACTTGATCAGCGTCAGGGCCTCGCTGTGCTTCATTCGTATATATCGGTAGCACTTGAGCCGTTCACGTGAAAGTAGCAGCTCCATTTGCGAAAAGCAATACTACCAACTGATTTCCGATACATTATTGCGGGATAGTTGGCCCTTTAGCCCTTCACTACACGCCCCCGAAAATAGGAGCGGGCGTGGGTTGTCTCCCATTACGTAAGGGAGGTTCCAATCTGTTGTCGACTCGTCCTTCACGCCATTCCATCATCCTAGTCCATGACAGTCACGGCTTTTGAATTCACCTTTCCCTCAACAGGTTTGAATCCGTCTATCAAAACGTCAAGTTTCCTCAACGATGTACCTGTTACTCGAGAAACACTGGAATGCGCGGGGTCCTCTCCAGCCGAGGTCGACAGGAGAATCCGCCAACCCATCGAGCGCCTGATCGACGGAGAGCGGAGGTGAGAATAATGGGGTAAGTGACGACATATTTATGTTTTTCAGTAGGGTATCACACATCTGCATCCATGTCAGTTGCCCAATCCTCGAAACGTGGAGCAATATGGCTTGATACCAGAACAAAAGGTCAGAGGCGCGTATGGAGCTGCCACTTTGAAGTCTCGTTGGCCCTCATGTTTCAACCGTAAGCCCGACGGAGAGCTGGGGGAAAGAAAAATAGTGACAGTGGCATATTTATGTTTTGCAGTAGGATATCAACGATCTGCATTCATCTACTTGTCTAATCCCGGATCAAAGTGCAGCAATATGACATGATGCCCAGAACAGAAGGTCGGAGGCCCAAATGGAGCTGCCACTTTGAAGTCCCGCTGGCTTTCATATTTCAAAACGTAAGCCTAGTGGGGAACCCGAAAGGGCACAACGCCCGAGAATTACAACCTTTCGTGTGTGCGGCGCTTCTATCACTGAAGAGATGCTTCAACCAATCCACCGCTTGTCATTTACCAAACGGAGGTACGAACTTTCATTTTTATCCCACATGGCAGTCAGCATCCTTGGTTTTCTTCGTTATATAGTCATCGACATATACTGCTTCATTTCAAACACCGGTGCATAAATCCAGCAATTGCATCCACATCACCCTCTTTCCGACCCGGAAGGTTTGCCACTGGGGTTCAGCGATAACGCGTCCGTGCGCGAGTCGGTAACGTCGAGGAATTCGATTTTTTCAAGTGCGTTCTATGATTTAGCAGGCCGTGCTCTCGAGTTCGGCAGACGAGGACCAAGAGTTGTGCCATGGAGTAGTCCTCTACTCCGCCCCAAAGGTGTAGGTGATGTCTATCGAAAATAGGATACAAGTGGTATTAATGAATGCAGCTTACCAACCTCGGATATGTGCTGCTACATGACATGATGTTCTCAAAGCAAATGGTTAGAGGCGCGCGAGAGACATTTACTTTGAAGTCCCGTTGATCCTCATGTACCGAAAGGTAAGCTTTGTGTCCGACGCCCCGTAGAATAAAAACATGAATGCAATGAATAGTTTTCCATGACTTAAAATAGCTACAAAGTGTGGTAAAAAAAACTGCCTTGCCAGTACGCACGGAATGACAGGACGGAACAAATTGCAAGCGATATGCAAAAAATGTACTAACGTTAGTTACTCCATCATAATCTACTGACCCGCGGATTAACCAGATCACCGGAAGCGGTCTGGCTTTCCACTGATAATTATCAATAGAGCGAGAAAATTCCAAAGATGTGCGTTCTCCCGCGTTGGTACCCTTGGTGCTGGTAAGACAAATCTAAGTTAAGAATACAGTCGGGCCAGGCTATGTAACGGTTCTGGTTCTAAGAGGAGGAAAAGTAGTTACTGTACAGAGCAAAGCAGTACCTGAGGCACGGATGCAGGTTTCGGACCGGTGGTTCAAGAGGAAGAAGCAGCAGTCGGGAGGACATACGGCACGAGCGCAAGTTAGAACAGCACGTCCTGACATCGACCGCAGTGTGGAGGATTGCGATCACCAACACGGCACAAGTCTACGGTGAGTCTCCGCTAATACACGGAGAAGGAAATAAGGAGAGGAAAGAGTGTTTGAGAAAGAAGCTGAGAATAAAGAGTCATGACCTCAGTTCATGGTGAGCACATTCATTACTCATATGGTGATCGTGAAGGCCTCCAGCAAGAGGTCGCGAGGCCGCGACATGGCCCACAAGGGACCTTTGTTAAACTGGACGTTTCGCACGAGATGGAGTCGGGGAGAACCCGAGAAAATGAGTCAAGGCATGTAATTAGATTCGGCCACCGTTTGAACTCAAACTGCGCCAACTATACCTTCGTTCCCTGACTAGCATTCCCCGGGTATCGTTGAAGACGTCTTCAAGTCAAACTAGATGGGTGAGCGGTGAATGGGGTGGCGTAGAAAGGGTGTCAGTGGTTGTACTTGGAGGGTCTTTTGTGCCTCGGTGGGAGACTGTTTACTTATGAATATGCATTTTTGTTACGTTCATCTTTCGCTGCGACTTTCGAACGGAGGTCGTCTGCACCTAAATGTGGTTTAGGGAAGTGGAATTGGTGCTTGATATAGTTTTCGAGAGTGATATATTTGTTGTTATTCTTTCATTTTGGTATGTGTGGTTTACGGATATAGGCGCAATTTTACAAGGGGCACACCGCGCGGAAGATATGAAGTTTTGCACGCGTCGGCTGGGTGGCAACAGACGGTAGTTTGGCGGAGACGTAGCTGTGACTGGCGTACGTTCGGTTGTTTATTGGGGTCATGTGGGTGTGTTGTAGCGAACGCGGAGATTCCAATTGACGGGGGCAAAGCGTTTCGTTTTTTCTCTTTGGCATAGACGCATTGAAGGGTGGGAAATGATAATGGGGGGGGGGTGTCGGGTGGTGTTGGTCTGTCATGTTACGTCCTACACATTCATTGTAACGTGGGGAGGCGTGCTATGATAGAGGTAGCACATTTTTCCTGAAATTTGTTCTCGATGACCGGGATCCACAACCCATAAAGGTCGAAATCGTTTCTGGTTTACTTCATGATTCTCGTTGAGTACCTGGGTCATGGAATTTTTCACCCGGTGGCAGTTATATTTCTCTCCGAATCAGTTTTTGGGAGAAATCGCAAACTCCCAAAATGAGGAAACTCGGAAAAATATGGAGGCACCTATGTCGTAGCACGCTTCTGGGAGAGGGACGAGGGGGACTGTTGGATGGCCTACGGTTCAGGAGAGAGCAAAATGGTTGAGACGTGGTACGAGAGAGGGTGGGGGGGAGGGGCGTGGCTACGAAGGCGGCTACTGTCCGCGAGGAAGAAGTGCCGAATTTTAGAGCGACACGTATCGGTTGCTTCGATGAGGGCCACGCAGGTGAGGGCAGGTAACGGCAGCGGAAAATCCATAGTTCGCTGAACGGGGCCTTCACATGCCAACGGAGAAGCGTACTACGATGGAGGTGGCACTTTTCGTCTGAAATGGTTTCTGAATGTGGCTCCTTAACCCGAAATCGTTGGAAAGTCGGTCATTTTTTCCCGTGACTCTTGTCGTGTACCGAGGCCATGGGATTATTTATCCAGTGTCAGCAGCATTATTTTTCTCCATATCAGTTTTTGGGGTAGGTCTTAAGGTCCCAAATTGAGGATAACTCACAAAAAAAGTGATACACCTCCATCGTAGAACGCGTCCGGAGATTGTTGGAGATGAGGACACGATACTATGCATGGACACATAGTCGTATGACCATATGGGGGTATGACCCTCGCATCCCTACAATGCCACGACAGAGCATGGCGGGTGGGCATGGACCAGGCTGATTTTTCTTCCACCAAGCGCAAAGCGTCATGATGAGGTGTTCCGCGAGTCACGTGAATAGGTGATCTACATCATACCAAGAACTCTTTGTGAAGCTGACTTGCAACTGGATGACAGCTTCAACGAACCAATCCAATTTCCGGTATGATTACATCCACATAGAGTGCTATGTATAACTGACTCGTGGGTGCCATACCGTAAACACCACCATCTTGGTACGCCATACGACTACTACGACCCAACTGCAAATATATCCATATCCACCCGGAACCCAGCATCTACCTTGACCGCCGCTTGCGCTCGACCGCCAAAAATGAAAAAATGAATCAAAAGCTCCCTGGTTGTCTAGCTTGTATATAAACAGTGAGCGTCATGTTTTACAGTGTCGTTGCCAACCGACAACACAACCTATGTAAGCCGTCTTCGTTTTGAGCTTTTTCGGAAAGAATACATTGCTACCACCAGCATTACACGCTGAACAGGTTGCCGTAAAAGTGATTCCCCGGGGGGGGGGTCGGGGGAAATACATCTTGTGGTAGCAGGATTCCCATGTCACGGCAGCGTGCCGTACACGAAGAGAGAGAATGTTATTTAGAAAGAGGTGACGCGTTTGAAAAATGGGTCCCAAGCATGTGGCGGGCGTATGGTCACGCTTGAGAGGGAGAAAGGAATATGTAGCAAAGGGTTCACGCACTGGCGGAGATGGAGGGGTGGGGGGGGTCCCATTTGGTGCTGGCCTTAGTCATGTGACTATTGACCACGAATTCCCGTTCGAGACGGTGCTCCTAATGTGGATACCTCCATAAGTTGGGCGATTATTACAATTATTCCATAGTACGGTCGTTGATATCGTAGTTTCAATATACACCACCTACACATCGTTGGCGCGAAGAACAAGACTACTCCATTTTATGACTCTGGGTCCTCGCCTGCCGAACACGAGCGCAGGGACGGCTGATCATCGCGCGCAGGAGAAAAAAAGGAATTCCTCGGCATCACAGATTCGAGAACTCGTCCGTGCCCGAGTCGGTAATGTTGAGGAGTTCCTCTTAGTTCTGCTGCGCTCTATGACATAGCCGGCCTTGCGCTCGAGTTCGGCAGGCGAGGATCAAGACTTATCCTCCGGAGTAGCCTCCTGCTCCGCCCCACCCGTGAAAGTGGCGTTCTTTTGAAGTACTACATCAATGATATGAAATATTGCAGGTGACCACCAATACCGGATACGTGCTGCTACAAGCCATGATGCCCAGAAACAATCGTTAGAGGTGAGTGTGAGAGTTTTGCTTCCTCACATATTAAAATGAAAGCTTGGTGCCCGACGCACCCTAAAAGAAAAATCTGTTTTCACGGTGCTCCCCATGCCTTAGGAGAGCTTGAAATCAGTCCGCTACTTGTCATTCAACAAACCGTCTTACCACCATTCACTTTTTTACTCACGTAGGGGGTTATCATCTCTAATCATGGATGGAACATGGTCGGCCACATGTACAGCGTTATTTGGGACACCGCTGTGTAAATCGCGCGATTGCATCAACCTCACCCTGTTTGTCCATGCGGTATCGTTTAGACCTGATTCTCAGCGGCCACTCCTCTCGCAGCTAGAATTATTCAGCACTGGTGCTTGTCGAGTAACAGGTACTGTTGCCAGGGAACATGAACGTTTGGTGTACACACGTGAAACCCCGTCACCGAAGCCTATCTTCAGAACAAATTACTACAATGGACGAGACTTGTACTACTTCAACCCCGCCCTGATCGTACAAGGCGCACAGCTTAATTTATTTTTATATACGACGTTCGTTTTTACGGCCGTCTAATCCGGATGTATGCGGCTACGTGGTATGGTGACGAGAAGAAGAAGAAAAAACGATATGTACTAAAATAAAATACACTCCAGCTGTGAGATCGAAGCTTTTGTCGAAACTCATGTACCTGTAAGCTGTGTATGATACTCCGACTTCGAATATTACTCGGTGTGAGTCCTCATTACCGATGTAGGTCGGCGACTATACCAATGTTAGCTATTCCATATCAATCTATTTTCCCTATTCTCCTTTCGCATTTCCGGTTTCTTTTCGATCGATGTCCACCTTGAGCACCGCCAACAACGCTTCGCTATCGTTGTCAACGTGAAGCCGAGGCTGGCTACTGCCCACGCCAAGCTTATCACCGATGTGCTTGGCCTTCTCAATCACGCCTTGAGAGACCATAGCCAAATCACACAATCGGCGACGCCGCAATAACTCCCGAGGTCAATCAAGTTGTGGCACATCCTCCCAGCTCTACGACACTCGCAGGATTGCCAAATTAAGCGGCGTGAGAGGTTTGCCTGTGCCGAACGCGGTGACCTCGCCCGTTTTGCTTCCTGGTTAATGGAGTATACCCGTCGAACATCGACGAGGAAGATTGGCCAAGCCCCCGAAGAGACGAACGTTGATATGTCAACGAGGGCATGATCAGCATGCCGCCATCGAGGGGAGATGACTGTGGCAGAACGCAGCCTCCTCGCGGAACCGCCCGCGTCGGGGAACGAGGAAACGTGGGAGCGCGTAAAAGCGAAGCTTCCGGAAACGAACCAGGCCTGCGTCTCCGAAGCTGCAGCGACAGCGGTGGCAGCAAGTTCCTCCGACCAGGAGGAAGGAAGTGTTCCCAACTGGCGCCCGAATGTAGAGTTCGACTTACAGCTTGCCCTCGAGCTCAACAATTCTCGCAAAGCCTAATCAGGCGCGGGAAGAGACGGTCTGGGCTTCTCGCACTGGCAATCAATAATCAGTAAAGGGTTTGGGCGCGAAAAATTCGGAGCTGGCCTTGAAACTTCCTGGAGAAGAAATTCCGAGGATCCAAACGCCTTCCCGCCTGAATTGCGGCAGCTGTTCTTGAAAATCCAACCTCACTGCTCTGGGTGAAAACTGCCGCCCCGTGTGTTTGGCGATGACGTGGAAGCGGCTTATTGCGGCCGGAACCATGCGGCAGTTGCAACCACGGCTGGAAGAGGCCAACCGCGCGAAGCAAGATAGTTTGGAGTCGGAGTACGAGGTGGGGGTGGAACAGGTAGCGCTACGCGCAAGAGTGCATTCCGAGGCAGCAAATCTGGCAGATCATGACCGACTGCTCCAACCCATTCAACACAGTAAAGCGGACTGCTATGCTAGAGGAAGTAGCCAATTGCGTGCAGACGCTTACACCGTTCGTCGCAAAATTTTTCGACGAGATGTCTGCGCCCGTGTTATGTCGCATGAAATCGGGAGAAAGGCGGAAGATCGACTACTCCAGCGGGGTGCAACAATGGAATGCCATGGGGCCGGCGTTGTTCTTTGTATGCCGCTTCTGGCGGTGCTGAAGCGGACACGGGCGGAGTTCGAGCCAAGAGGTGTTGAGGCATTCGCCTACCTAGACTATATTATCATCGGAATGACGGAAATCACCCCCGATACTGTGGAAGTGGTACCATTTTTCCAGCGTGAGCTGTCCAACATCGGAACTGCGATCAACCGGAGCAAAGCGGTTGCCCTGCTCCCAAAGGGGCAAGTACCTACACGAGAATAAATCGTTCTTCTTGAAAGCATTGGCGTCAGCATCGCCGTACGTGGTGGGGTGAAGTTGGTGGCGATGCCCGTCGTCACAGATGGATACGTGAGGGAGAGCGTAATGGAGATAGTCCGAAACGGGAGAGCGGAGCAACTCGCGCGGATGTTGCCGCGCATGCCGGACAAGCAATCAGCCGACCTGATTGCAACCGGCTCTATGGTGCGATGGACCTCCTACTATGAACGCGTGATGATCCCAGAACTATCGCTGGCTGCATGCAAAAAAGGTGATGGCAACGCTTTGTGGATGCTGGAGAAAATGCTCGATTTCCCGGGGGCAACAGAAGAGTCGTAGTTCTTCGTGGACGGGTGCCCGACAACTATGTTGACCCTGCAACCCCATCAACAGACGCAGGAGAGCCTGTCCACGAGGGACGGAGGGTTCGGGTTGTCGTCGGCTAAAGCCCGGAGGATGTCAGCATTCGTTGTGGGCTTGGTACGACGGTGCCCAAAGGTGCTTGCTGATCTGTTCATCGCAGTAAGGAATAAAATCCGGAGGGAGCTGCCCGATTCTGATCTCGCGCGGCGCATCTGGAACGGCGTCAGGGACCTGCGCGATGTGCATATGGTTTCAGAGCAGGCCATGGCGAACATCGTGCCGAAGATCTGGCGCGACAGAGCCTTTAGAGAAGGAGAGCAAGATGCCTCAAGGCAACCAGTTGCAGACGTGTTGCCTGCACACAACGCCAAAACTAGCAGTTTCAGCATATCGCAGCTTAGACCGGGGGAACTGGTAAACCGAGTACGCTACGAGAGGTACGTCTCTTCGCTGGACAGGCTCCCCGAGATGAGGCCCCAGCGAGACACATGCGACTCTCAAGGCGAGAAGAAGACGCGAGACTTGGCCAAGGCCCGGTAACGGAGCCAATCGGGATCAGGGGCTACCCCTTTTTAAGGGCGAGGCCTGTAGACTCAGCTAGAACCATCTCTGCATCCGAGTTCGTGACTGCGGGGAAGAGATTCCTGGGGGATAAAGGAATTCCTGGCGGCGTGGTTCGCATGCTGCAGTGAAGCGGAGGTTAATACGCGGCATGCACGGTTGTGTCACCGATCAGACGCGCAAGTAAACCAGCACCAACCCTTTGAGCACGCGCATTCCCGCACCCTTAAGAGCATGTCCATCCGACACCAGGTGGAAAGCGGAGCCCGGTTCCACGAAGGCAGGGATTTGCGAATTTTATTCGTGATTGAGGCAGGTGGACTACGAGATGCTACCGAATCGGAGTATCGCGCGACAGGTCGATACTACCCAACGTCATGTATGCGCACCAACAATCGGCGGTCCACATGCGGGCAGGAAGCGCTGACCGAAACGGATCAGCGGCTTTCACTTCCGAGGCGCGCAAGCGCAACTACTACGCTCGTCCGGACAGGTGTCCTTCGACGAGCGCAGCTACAAACTCACCACCCTCGAAGTGGAAAGCTTTTTTCGCCTCCGTAAAGAAGGCATCGACCTGGTCGATCAGGTGGCCGCAAACATCGTTGTAAGGACGAACGAATCGCCCCTAGCGCGGATAGACGTGTGCAAAGAGCGCTTAGGTGTTATTATGTGTAGCATACGGTAGTATTTTCGAGGCACGAGAAATGCGTGTTGTGCACGTACGAAAGAAGTTTGCCCGTGTCCATCAGATCAACGCGGGTAAATTATACGTAACAATTGGATAGCCTTGAGACATACCTTGCCCAGTTCGTAGTTGCTGACCTGCGAGCGAAGCACGTAGTGAAGCAGAGTCAGCGTTACAGGTTCTGCTCAAGGTGTAATGTTGACTAGTTTGAAATACAACAGTAGTCTGAATCCATTGGGATAGGGCTAGGCAGGGTCGGTTCTTCTATTATTATAGTTTGAATGATGATTAAGCAAGGGCTTTCACCAGCGAAACATTCGTAATTTCCACGTCGGCCACTCAATTCACAACATATAGACTATAGGTGATGTTTATTATTCTTTGTTGTAGGTGATGGGTGACGTGTACAGCAGACAGGTATCATGTTGTTGTTGTTTTCACATTAACTCGCATAATCGAGTCCGTGGTCACAGGACAGGCTCCAGTCACTCTGGAGCTGAGGAATACCCCAGGGAAAAACACAAACAACCCAAGGTGGTACACGCATACATATCACAGCTGGCGCAATTCATTCCTCCACCAGAAACATATAAAAGCGAAATCGGGAGTCGGTCTACGATGTGCCAGGTCCATACCGGTGCATACGTCTCGTTACTCACGCTTGGAGAAACCGACTATACCGCTTGTCACCCAACAAAGACAACCACGTATACGCACGAAAGACTTAAAACAATTGGAGAAAAGAAACCAAGAAAAGAAAAAAGGTAAAAGATAGGAAAGAAAAGAGAAGAAAAGAGAAAGACAAGAAAAGCAAGAAAAGACAAGACAAGAAGAGGAAGCAAGGAAAAGAAAAAGAAGAGAAAAAGAAGGAAAAAAGAAAGAAAGAGAAATGTCACACTATTATAGCAGACCCTAGGAACTGGCTAAAGACGGCATTGGGCTTATCGAGAGTGCCAAGCGCATCATCAATGGCCCTGGGGAGAGAACGCAACATGGCGAAAAAGTCAGGGCGGTCTATTGCTATCTTGCGACGGCCATTGGAAGGCCCACAAGTTTCAAGACCATGATGGCCAAACCCAGACCTCAGTCTCTTGGGCATGACGACCCCCCTTGCCCTCTCCCCCCCCCCCCCCCCCCCCCCCCCTCGCCCCCCTCTCCCCTCCCCCCCCTCCCCCCCGTCTTTCCTCTCCCCCCGGCCGCTTAGAGATGACAACGGTGGATGGCGCTGCCGTAACCTTTGCGCGTCGCTCTGCAGCTTTGCGTCTCTCCGTTTCATGCCAATTCCGCAAGAAGAACAACTCGGCCCCCTCCTCTACTCGTCGAAACCATCTGCCAGCCTTCTGAGCAGCTTTTCGCCATCCTTCGAATTTCATTCCAAAGACCGACATATCCTCCCTCAGGTGATCCGTCCAGTCTTTCTCCTGCCCCTATGAGTAGCCGTTGCCCCCAACAAACTCCCCAAACATCACCCTCTGTGGCAGACGCTCTTCCCCCATACGTGCTACGAATCCCGCAAGCATACTAATAATATTAATAGTTACTGAGTACAGTACCGGGTCCTGTTTAGTGCGGGTACGTGCACAGAGCGTTCACCGGCACTAAACCGTGCACCCGGTACTATTGCGAATAGTGCCTAAACGGCACTATTGAGGGCTGGGCAATCCCTCATTAGTGCTGGTACTGGCACTAATGAGGTTGTTGCGTTCGATTTAGGGTGTAGCGCCCACGCTCGCGGGGTCAACAGAGAACGAAATGTATCGATACTGCTGCTGTTGAGTGAAGTTCCAGCGTGGGCGTGGGCAGACTTTCTTTCCTGCGACACGTGTGGTTCTAACCGGTGGAGCCCACAAGAGTTTGTTGTAAGATAAGATGACATTAGTTGCATCTCGGGGTACAGCTTCACCGAGACTAGTTGACGGCGAAAGTAAGAACATGCACCTGACTAAGCTGTGACGGCACAAACTGCTTGTCTTGTAAAGCACGCGATCGTACAAAGCTTAACCCCACTCCTCGTTGCCCACTTCGATGTTGCAGAATGTAAAAGAAGAAAAACAATTACTCCAAAAAACGCACCAAAGACAACAATGACATCCACTACCCACTACACAGCTGAAGCCCCCGCCCTCACGACGTCGGGACAAATTCTCTCCTGCCTGCCTGGCGCACCCCCTTAAAAGTTGCAAGAAAAAAAAAAGACATGCACGACAGGCAGCGCACCGCAAAAAATCAAACAACCATTATTACCACAGCTGTATGTACCCCCCGCCCTTACTCCGTAGCAACAAACCCTCTCATATCTGCCTGACGCACCCGCTTAGCGGAATGCGCTGCAATCATCGCCATCTTCGCTTTCGCTAGGTAGAGCGCCGCGTCTAGGGTGCCACTCTCCTCGGCTGCCGCTTCCAGGACGCCGAAGTGAGACGACAGTTCACCATAAGCCGGTGGGGCACGGCGCGCGAGCCCCATGTTCTCATCGCCACTATCCTCCTGCTCGTCCTCCTCCTCGCGGCCTGTAGACACGCGAGTCCCAGCCAAGCTGTGCCGTCATTTTAGATTGTGGCCCCCCAGCGCTGTCTGCCGCCGGCGCTTTGCGCTTGCCGACCTTGGCGACGCACGCGCTGCAGATGCGGTGATTTTCGTTGTCATCATCAACCACGCTGCCGCAAATGCCGTGCAGCCGCCCGCCACATCCTTCCTTTCTTTGCAGCTGTGGCCATGAGGGTCTAGCGGCTTAGTGTCTGGTTGAGCGCACAGTTCACCTTCCGCAGGTGGCATGGTGCGCCCCTGCGTAAAGCTGTACGGGTCTGCAACAGCACGTATACCCTATTTCTCTTTGAGGAGTCTGTCTTCTGCCTGGTTGTAGTGTGTGTATTCGCGCGAGAGGGGTAACCGGCTCTATTGGGGGTGACAGGGGCACCGAACCGGCACTATATCGGGCAATCTCTCAATAGTGCCGGTCTGGCACTATCCACAGGTCCGCCTGTGTCCAGAGATTTTACCGGCACTATACCGGGTATCTAGCACTATTTAACCGGCACTAAACAGGGTCCAGTACTCGCATAGGGGGTGGATAAATGTGATCTTTGGTAAAAGAGTATCCAATATCAAATAATCCCAGTTCTGAGAGGATGGAAGAAGAGGTGTTATTTCTCACAAGGACGGTTTCATGTTTTTATTTTTGGCGTTGGGAAGAAGCATTTTTCGCTCAAATTAGTTCCAGAATAATTTATTTTCAAGGTAGTATTTACATAGTGCTGCTGTCTGTGATGTTAATGCTACCTTCAGAGGATTTCTCCACCTCCGCTGCTTGCTAAAACGGCACTCACTAGGAAGGTATTATTTATTTGGTCTCCTCTTCACCAAAATTTGCGTGTTTTTAATATCATGGCGTTCCTCACGGAGGAAGGGCGGTGGAAACTGGCGGCTCTCCCTCGTCCCGTCCCCCCTCCCCTCCCCCCTCCCCCGTTCCCTATCCTGGTTATTGTACGCGGCTGACCTAACATCTACTCCCGACAGATAGCATCAACGATCAGAAGCACACCCCTCTCCCTCTCAGAACTAGTGCTACCTTCAGAGAATGTCTCTACATCAGCACCTCTGCTGATTGCTGACTGTATGCACCTGTTTATTTCGTCTTCTCTTCACTAAAACATCATGGCATTCTCCACGGGGGGAGGGTGGTGGTTTAAACTGGCGGCTCTCCCTCGTCCCGTTTCCCCTGCCTCTCCCCCTCCCCCGTTCCCTATCCCGGCTATTGTACGCGACTGACCTGCCCTCTACTCCCGACAGATAACCTCAACAACCGGAAGCCCCCCCCTTCCCCCCTCCGAAGAATCAAAACACGAAGACAAAAAGCAATTCGTCCCCCCTTCCATCCTTTTTTTCCTTCTCTCTCTACCCCCCCCCTCCCCCCCCCCGCTCGTTAGCCCTCCTGGTCGTGAAGTAATCTGGTGGGTGGGTGGAAGATAGCGATTGATTGATGTCCCCCCGTGCGGCCTCTCTACCCCAGCCTTATGCTCACGCCGTCGGTCTTCACTATACTGCTACTACAATTATAGTTTTAATCTTCAACAACCGGAAATATCAGCCGCCGTAGATACTCCATGCGCGACAAAGTATGAGAACCTGCCATGAAAAAAAACGCGCGTGAATTCCCATGGAAACGGTATCATACCAGGCACGGTACGGAGTATCTACTTACACTTGTGATAGAGGTAGTATCCAACTCCAAACGCATAGGACCAGACCTATTTTAAGCCTCGAGGTTAGGTGATAATAAGCAGGTCCAAGCGGAAGAGCGAGGCCATTCGATATTCTTAACGAGTCTTTGGGCATAAGTGGCTCCCATGTCTAAAACTCAAAATAGTGATCTCTTCCAGTAGACTACGCCTAGGAAGAATAACCGAGGTATGATCAAACTACTCAAAAAAAGAGTAGGATACTCCTGCACTAATCCAGACACAGATGGATGGTCAGCATGATAAAAGCGGGTAAAAACTTCGCGAAAGCCCCTCCGTGCCCGTGCTGTGCGAACTTGAACAAATGGCCAAAACAAATACCAGGGTACAAAGATGAGTGTTGACCTGAAATTCGTCGAACTCACGGCTGACGTCCTTGAAAATTATTTATAAAATACCGGTACTTGTACTGCTGTACCTGGTAAAAAAAAATGAGTGCTTCGTACTCCAGACTCGCTAAATATGTAGGATACCTCGCGGGCGTCTGCCGCCTTCGTTGTGCCTCAGTCTGGCAGTCCGTACAGCAGCACAGCAGGACTGGCCCTCAACCCGGCTCAATTTCCCACCCTCGAAAGGTAGGCATTCGCGCGAGAGGCAACAGGGTCGTGAACTGCAGCAGCTCCGGCCATGAGCTACGTCGGGCACAAACCAAACAAAAAAATGTCATCAAAAAATTACAGCCTCAGGACTAGAGTGCAGGGAGCGCAAGCTCGCGACGAAAGATGTCAGAGCCCCGGCTCCCTCACCGCAGGGCACGCCGGGAAAGGAGGCATCTCGTGGGCGTTTTTCACGTGCTAAGTGTGCTGTAGTTGGGTCGGCCTTGGGGGTGCTGGTTGTCTGTGTGTTGTGCTGTGTTGTTGTTTTTTTGTGGTGTGTTGTGTGCTGTGTGTGCGCGATCCTCGCAAATACACGAGGGCTCCTTTTCAAGTAAATTAAATAGTTCGCAGAGGCATGCCGCTCCACGAGAGCGGGATGCCCCGGACCACCGCCAACGTTGCTGGTGATGTACACGTACGTTGATTAATTCGGGTTGGGGATACACCCGAGCGCGGGATGTCTCGGACCACCGTCGACGTTGCTGGTGGTGTTGTACACGTAGGTTGGTCAACTCGGGTTGGGGATACGCCAAGCCGCTTCCTGGGTTGAGCGTTGCAATTGTTGCGTGGGTGTTGTGCTTTGCTGCTGCATCAGAGTGTCTGTGTTGGCGTTGCCTCGAGCTTTTTTCATCTGAAATGCTGTTGTTTCCTGGAAAATAGTCGGATATTTGCTTCCAATATGCACTTGGGCCAAAAGAAAAGTAGACTAATCTACCAGGTACATATTTTGGGAAAATCCACATCTCACGCTGGTCGTTGGTCTAAAATATTGGCCTTTTTTTTTCACATTTGTTTAGACAAGTCTAGTCTATAGGGCTTAATTTGGTTCAGATACAAGTATCTAGGCCTATCGTCAGGCTTAAACAAGACCATTATCGAGGCACGACAAATGCATGTTTAGCACGTACGGAAGAAGTTTGCGCGTATCAATCAGATCAACGCGAGAAACTTATACGTAACAATTGGACAGCGACACACCTTGCCCAGCTCGTAGTTGCTGACCTTCGAGCGAAGCACGTAGTCAAGCAGAGTCAGCGTTACAGGTTCTGCTCAAGGTGTAATATAGACTAGTTTGAAGTACAGCAGTAGTCTGAATCCATTGGCATAAGGCTGGGCAGCGTCGGTTCTTCTAGTTTGAATGATGATCAAGCAGGGGGATTTCGCGAGCGAAGCATTCGTAGTTTCCTCGTTGGCCACTCAAATTCACAACATAAAAAGTGGTATTTGTGATTCTTTTTGTAGGTGATGGGTGACATGTACAGCACACAGGTATCATACCAGGTACAAGCCGTAGAGTGTAGGGCGTGGTTAATGTGATATTTGGTAAAAGAGTATCCAATGTCAACAAATCCCAGTTCTGATGAGGGAGGATGGTTTTTATGTTTATTTTTGGCGTCGGAGATCCCTGTTTTAAGGAGAGCAATTATCGCTTAAATTATTTGCAGAATAGTAGTTATTTTTCGAGGTACTGCTGTAGTGCTGCTGTGCGATTAGTCTAATAATGTTAATGCTACCTTCAGAGGAGGATTTATTTCTCTTCCTCTGCTGCTTGCTAACTTATTTATATAACAGCAGCAGTAGTTTGTTGTTGCTCTTTATTTTCTCAAAGTATTAGACTTTAAGGGCCCGAATTAACGAGCAACTTGCCAAATCGATTTTTATTTTTTTTTAATTTCGAAAAAAACACGAAAAATTCAACTTTGGTTCTTATCAAGGAACGGCGCAGTGCGTTCTAGGAAAAAAAAAAAAAAAAAAGCAAAAGGGTCAACGAACACCCGTCGGCAACGACCGAGGCGAGCGATGGCTCGCGTCCTCCCCGGAGCGCCGCTGCTAGCCGCACATTCTTTTGGCCGTCAGCGGCTTGGAGGCTATAGCTCTAGGTGTCTCTTGGATGGGCTGGCGCCACCCCGCCGCCCGACACGGGCAGCAGCAACGGGGATATAGCGGTCAAACTTCTGAGCGAAGTCATCATGACATTGTGGTAGTTGGTCGTGTAACGTTTGAGGTGCAGGGCGACGAAAAACTGGGTTTGCGGCGGTCTCGGTTGTTTTCGAAGCGTCGCAGGTGGTCTACACTGTGCTAAGGACCTTCGGAGGCCGCGCTACGGCTGCTCCGGTGGTCCTACCTCTCACAATGGTGGCTTCTCGCCTCTCAATCAGCCGACGGCATGGCATCAATTCGCGTGGCCGGCTTCGGTTACACAGAACAAGCCACGTCTAGGTGGACAAACTCCCAAAATTCAATTTCGATTTTTGACTAGATTCGACAGAGAAAGTCTTTTTTCACTTCTTTGTTGAATTTGATTTTTCGTAATAATTCTGAGAATGCCTGCTTGGTGATTCATTTTCTGACCAATCAGATGCAAATAGAATAAAATTCCATAAAAAAAAAATCGAAATTCGATTTGGCAAGTTCCTCGTTACAGGTACTGCTGTAATAAGCACCAGCCAGGCGGCGAGAAAGTCGTACGTCCTGCGGTGGTAAATGCTGAGGATGTCCCTTCCCCTGCTGGCACTCAGCTTCTCGCTACGATGCGTTTCGCATTCGCTTGATGTGTACCTTCTCCTTGTGGTGGTGATGCCGCTGCGGTTCCTTTCTCTCTGTGCCCTGCCGCTCATCGCGTTTTTTTTCAATTATATGCGGGTAGCAGTTGCTGCGATTTATATCACCTCCAGAAGTGGCAGGGCAGTTTGTTCATGGTCACTAGAAACGGGGTCTATATTCACCCAATTCAATAGACCCCTAGCTTTGGCCACATCATCGTTCTTCACATATGACAGCTTTCGTCGTCCAAAGCAGCAGCAAGCAATTTATCCAATTAATTGCATATACAGCAGTATAAAGTACGTAAAAGGTCAGCCGGGAGAGCTCAGGTCTATACGTTGGATCAGGTGGCGGTGAAACCAGGCCTGGGTAATAGCGGCCGGCCAGGCAGGATTAGAACAGTTGGCGGAACTCCAATATGCTACCAACTGAAAGCGGGCGGCCGATTTCACGCGCATCGCGAAAATTAGTATCGACCTGGCTTGTCTAGCTCGAAATGATGCAGTCACAGCTTACTCCAATATTTTATGGACCACTTTGGGATACTACCTCGTACCAAGTATCACATCCATTAGACTTAAGACTTCTGATTTTTGGAAGTGATTTTGTGTAGAATTCGTGGGTCTTGTATTATTTGCCGTTTGCCCTTGGTTTGCCATCTTTTTTTATAAATCTGGGCAAGTTTGCCATCTTTTTTTATAAATCTGGGCGTACATTGTCGCCGGCGACGTTAGATCACCACCTCCTCTGCTGCTGTCTCTGCTGCTGTGGTGCTGCTGTGGTGCTGCTGTGGTGCTGCTGTAGTGGTTTCGATGGTGGTTCTGCTTTTGTCGCTCTTGTGTGTTAGGACGAAGCTCTGTCTCGCGCACAGCAAGCTGTCGTATGTGTGTTTGGGATCGTTTGTTGTGGGTGATGGGTGACGTGTACAGCAGATAGGAATCATACCAGGTACAGACTTGGCATGGGTGACATGTGATACCTTGTACGAGGTATAGTATCCAAAAATCAAGTATACTGTATCCCAGTTCTAAAAGGTCGGAGGAGCTGGTATTTCTGGGCTCATCAATTTTGAAAAATCTTTAACATGGACAATGTTGCCGGAAATGGAATAAATTCCACGAATTGGGCCGAAAAAAACAAATTGTTTGTTTTATATGCTCTGTGAACGTATATTTGGAGAAGACCTTTTGTGCTGAACATAGTTATGCCGAGTTCGACGCCGACATACCGCCCATTTAACGACGAGGGCGCCATCCGCCTGCCCACGTCGTCCGGCTGCACGGAAGCACCCACCGCCAGCTCCCAGCCCCGCTCTCCGCGGTCAGGTCGGTTCAATTGACTGGTTTTGATTCTGGCAGTCTTTCGCTTCGAGCAACAGAGGGTAAACGGGGTTTGGTTTGCGCTCCAGAAGAGCTGCCTTGGTCTAGTTATTTATTAGTAGTTGTCGTCTGAACTGCGGGCTGATCTCTCATCGAGTGAGGCTTGATCCAGCCCTGGATTACGTGTGGTGGCCTCTGCACCGTATCGAAGTATTCCGCGGCTGTCGTTGTACTGAGTGTTTGGCGCTTGTGTTTGCTGTACCGCAGTAGTACACCGTACATGGTTGGTGCGGGCTCCCGCACCTCTTCCTCGCTGTCCGCCAAAGAGAAGGCCGAGCGCGACCAGGAGAGGAGCAGATACGTACAGCGAAAACTGCACCTCTCGAAAATAAAGATTGGGAAAGGTGAGCTATTATTTAGCTTCATTTTCTCCCCATTCGCCGTAGTAGGATAAAAAAAAAAAAAATCGGTTGCTTAGCTGCTGTCGTTGTGGTTGTTCCCTGTGGCTATACGTCGTAGTCTAGGTATGTTGATCATGTGTGCCTCGTGGAATAAATCAGTTTCGATACTGTTCACGGCCGCTCGAAGTACGAGCGTGAGTTCCTCGTCTCGCTGTCTTTTCAGACTTCGGCCCAGGCGATGACTCAACAGGGCTACGAGTATACCTGGTATTATTGAAGAACTGAAGAGTGCTGATGACGCGGCGTGTTTTTTTTTTTTTTTTTTTTCCGCTTTTGTTGAGGGGTGCGGTGCCCACTAATTTCTCAGCATATCGGCTCCAGCAGTTGCACTCCTGTGACAATATATTTGCCTATCCTATGCATAGTACCCGTTTCCCGGTAGCTGCAGGTATCTCGTTCCAGGACTACAACCACAGAGAAACATGTCACCTCTTGCCGGTAGAACCCTGTGCCTTGTAGTGTTTAATGTAGCACAGCATATACACGTTGCTGCACAGATTTGCAAAGCCGTTGTGTTGCTGCTGCTGTATTGGTACGCAGTGCTGGGTACAGCATACTTGCCCATTGGCAAAGTGGTGGATGCTGCCTGCACACCACATTCCATGACACCTAACCACTGCTGCCAGAGCGAAAAGACAGCCAGGTTGAGATTTACAGAATAAACAGCTACTTGGCAGCCGTGATACTTTAGTGGGCGAGGAACGCACCGTCGTCAAAAGAGAAGTCCAGTCTCTGCCAGTATTCCCATTATTGGGTACGAGTCCTGTACTGTATTGCACTCCACTACTGTGCACAGCAGTACTTTACCAATAACCCCACTTAACTGCGTCCAAGGATGTGTTCAGGTGGTTCAGGCTACGATTGGTTTTGGTAAAGGGCAAAGGTCAGGCACATAAAACCATTTTGCCAGAGCGGGGGGCATGTCAGGATAAAACAAAATACCGCTTGCTAAGGAAATTGCGAAGGAACACCCACAATGCCGCCCTCCAAGTTTTAGTACGCCGCTATCTTCCTGTCATCGACTATGAATGTTTCTTTGTGCAGCAGTAATGTATTAAACGCGGACATTGTACCAGGCCTACTTTACGCCCAGACACCCCTTGATGTACAACTGGATCACTTTGAATGAAAACCATTTCTCCGCAAAAATATTGTGCGCAAACCAGACTGTTAATTGGTGTCGCAAAGCGGTGCGCGCGTCAGGCAAACGGGAGCATGCAAGACCCGCAAGTGCACGCGCCCCTTTGCTATAGTTGGTGGGTACGAACCGAAGGGGGTCCCTAGCAAGAGCTCTGTAGCTCTAAACGCCACCATATGATAGACTTATCTGGTCCTTTCTCCCCGAGAACGCAAGAAGGGGATCACACGGACCAAGTTCCACTACATAGCACAATCGGCGCATGCATCATATTGGCGATCAAGGCTTTTTATTTCAGTCCGTCGTATAATAATTTTTAGGTTGATTCGCCGAAGGACTGTAACCGTTTCCAACCGATTAAACCACGATCCAGGAGGCATGTCCATTAGATGGCTATTTTAACTCTGAACGTCCACCGCGTGCCATGTTCCTTTATTTCCTTCATCGTGTATGCCTAGCAGGTGGTGTGCGTATACTGTGCTTCGACCGATAACCATCTTCCGTGGGGATCCTCATCTCCAGGAATCGACCTCATCACCTACCTGGCCGCCTGCCAAATAGCTCACTCCACGACGAAGACATGTGGTAAGAGATATTATGCCCACTGGGCATCGCGACAAGGCCATATCGAACTCGAGTCGTTTCGCGCGGACAACATGGTGGTACCGAAGCTGACGGCGTTATAGTTGCTATCTTACGTGATAGACGGCGCATGACAACACGCCCTAAGGGACGAGGTCCAGAGACGATGGTTCAGTAGTCCAGGAGTAGACGCACAACCCGAAAACAGTTTAAAAAAAAAACGTGTAGTTTTTTGCATAATAGACACAAATTCCTGAGAACCAGTGTTAGGAATGGAGCCAGGGTTACGATGTCGGCTACGATTGAGGTTGGCGTCTGACAGCGGTGCATGGTAACTGTTTTGCGCTCCAATACGTCGGAGAGCACGCGCAACCGCCACTGACGGTTTATTTCGCGTATGTCGCCGTTGGGATAGTTTTAACAGCTTCTCTGTTGGCAAAAAAACTCGTTTGCGCTGAAAACCGTTAATAAACGTGTTTTTTTTCTGGGGGGGGGGGGACTTGTGCGTGCCGCTCTCCTACATTACCGGTACCACTTTGCAGTTTGTTGCTTCGGCATCATTGGAGTTACTTGTGGAAGTTTGTTAAGACCCATCGCTTCGGTGCCAAATTCATTCCTTGACGTGCACTTTTCTCTAGCGGTCCAGACAGTGGCACACGGCCCATCTTACCGTAGTAGTATTTTTTCAAAATTTGCCAAGAGCGAGCTGCACCTGCCTATTTCGCTAGTTGAAATCGAAAGCTGACGTTCGGGGTGCCGTTTGCCTAACAGGGGTGACGACAGGCAGGTCACTTTACCGGTCTTGGACCCCCAAACGTGCAGGACAGATAACAAAAACGCAATTCTACCTGACACGCTCCGCTGAGCTTCTACGGTACGGGTGTTTATGTATATACAAGGGCTCCGCTCCGCGGGCGGCCGACGCCGCCCGCTACGCTCGCGCAAGGCAAGGAAAAATGCAACTAAAAACATATGTAAAGGGGGCAGAAAAAAGAGGCCCGCGATTTGGTGCGAACAGCGATTTGATAATGCCAAGAGCTGCTTGTGCAGAGCAAATTGCCACGTTGTGCTCAGCTGTGCTGTGTGTGCTTTTGTTACCGGTGTTACGTTCTGATCGGCAGTACGGTGGTAATTTGCGTGGGGCGAAAAAACAGGGGGCCGTGAAAGATCAAATAAATACATACGTATGTCATGTAGAAAAAGAAGAAAAAGGAAAAGTAGTACTCCGTACACAACACGCATTATACCCGGTACTGCTCTATGTTCGAAAGAAAGCACACAGCGCAGCGACACAGCACCGCAGCGAAGGGCACGGCACCGCACCGCACGGCTCCGCACGGCTCCGCACGGCGCTACGGTGCGCTGCTGGGCCATATATAGCCGGACTGATCTGAGCTGGGCGTGCATGTGATCCAACAGCGTAGTATCTGATCGTATGTACAAACCTGGTGTTGTAGTAGTACCGGTATGTACGAACTCGTATTGGCGTTTCGTATTTCGAACGAAGCTGGAAAGCAAAGAAAAGCTGGAGAGGTTCCGCAAGTAATAAAGGCCTCCGCTTCGCGGGCGGCTGACGCCGCCCGCTACGCTCGCGCAAGGCAAGGAAAAATGCAACTAAAAACATATATTAAGGGGGCAGAAAGAAGGGGCCCATGATTTGGTGCGAACAGCGATTTGATAATGGCAAGAGCTGCTTGTGCAGAGCAAATTGCCCTGTTGTGCTCAGCTGTGCTGTGTGCTTTTGTTACCGGTTTTACGTTATGATCGGCAGTATGGGGGTAAATTGCGTGGTGGGGGAAAAAACAGGGGGCCGTGAAAGATCAAATACACGCAGAAAGAGAAAAAAGAGGAAAAGTAGTACTCCGTACACAACATCACGCATTATACCCGGTACTGCTCTATGTTCGAAATAAAGCACACAGCGCAGCGACACAGCACCGCAGCGAAGGGCACGGCACCGCACCGCACGGCTCCACACGGCGCTACGCTGCGCTGCTGGGCTATATATAGCCGGACTGATCTGAGCTGGGCGTGCATGTGATCCAACAGCGTGGTATCTGATGGTATGTACAAACCTGAGTAGTAGTACCGGTATGTACTAATGGCGTTTCGTATTTCGAACGAAGCTGGAAAGCAAAGAAAAGATGGAAAGGTTCCGCAAGTAATATGGAAGTTGGAGCTCTGAGAGGCCGGGGATGGGCAATCCCTGAGAAAGACAAAATTAAGTAAGTCTATGGAAGTTGGAGCTCTGAGAGGCCAGGGATGGGCAATCCCTGAGAAAGACAAAATTAAGTAAGTCTATTTTTTCGTTTTCTACGCGTCACGAGAAGGCGTAAACGAGTTATCCCACGGTGGCGGCGGCACGTTGTGGGCAAAACCCTTGTTACCAGCTGAACTCCTCAAGTGCGCAACTATAGTTTAGTGTGATCCTTTTTGCGAGTACCTTGTTGAAAGAACTAGCAGGGAGAAAATGTTGGTCGCGCTGCGGGCACGAATGCCTTCTAAGTCATGCCTCGTGTACGATGTTAAGCTCAGGTTAGCAATTCGGAAACTTGTGCTTCAGCCCTAGCACGGGGTGGCTCAAAGTACAGGCCAATCCTGCTGTAAAGGGTCACGGTCTTGTTTTTCTGGTGGAATTCTTGACTGAGCAGAACTATAAGCTTCAAATCTGTTTTTTAAGGGAGTGACAAGCTCCCCCCGATGAACGATACGACGACCCTAGCCTGTAACTCACGAATGGAGCAAAACATGTTACAAAGAAACGAGCTTTGAGACGAGTTCTTGTGAAGAAGCCAAATCATTCCGAAATAGTTTTTGACCAAGGCTACCGAAGGGGTGATCCCACGTTTTCACTACTGGATTTGGGTCACTCGTACGAGTGACTCTCTACCCCACGGATATGTTTAATACTTCAGGCTTTTTTTCTTTCGAGGAGAGTAGCTGACTCTTTCACAACGGATTCACATCGCCAATTGTAACGGCACGAAATCTGAAGACCGGAAAAGGACAGAGGGGTTACGCGCACGAGTGTCCCAGACATCCTGCAAAAGTTGGTCCCACACGTGACAGCCTTGGGGTTTAGCTAAGCAGTGCTACTTTTGTTGTAACACGAGACCCCGTTAATCTTGACCTTGGCACTAACGTTGCCCCGCACAAGCGAAATTTACCACACTTCGCGCGGTTTTGATAATCTGAAGTATATAATATAGAGTCTATGCTGAATACCTCAAATATCGTAACATGTTTTGTTTCTTAGCTGGTAGGCTCAGGGGCTTTACGACGAGGTGAACTCTACTACTCCAAGAGCAAATAACCCACTTGGTTTTTTTCATACATGACCACATCGCATCCACCCAATGTAATGGATAATAATCTCCTCATGGTTGCTTGTCAGGAAACCTGCGGACGTGGTGCCGGAGCACAAGAGGCGCGCGGTTGCAGTCTGGGGATCGCTTCTTCTGGCTTTCGTAGGATGTGAGATATATCATGTTTCGTGGTTGGTACTCACCCTCCACACTGCTCGATGCCAACAAAATGTTGGGAGCGGTGACGCCTAAGGGATATGGGCATGCCTCTTTAGATTTAGTAGCATGGCCGCTGTGACAGGGAACGCGGTACAACACAATGCTCCCGTTCTTTGAATTGTAACGAGAGTGGCGCACCTAGTCTTGACAAATAACCCAGTTCAAGAAGTATTTTCATTACATGTTGCTAAACGTAATTTGAATATATTGCGCGCAAACTCTGTCTCATCTGTGCTCTCTGTGAATCTGTAGAGAGTGGGCGGCGTTTCTAGAAACTACAAGGTTTGAGCTATGCCACCCATTCATGCCTCTGCACGTCGAAAAGCTAATTCGTATTTTTCGACGATCTGAGGGTCGTATTCCTGTCCTCGCTCGGCATAGCTAACCGTTGTGCTACCCGCAATGACATGCTGCAGTAGGAAGCGCATCTAGTTTTTATCTAGATTCTCACGCGCGGAGCTCCACATCTCACCCAAAGCTCGACTTTGACTAATAGTGATGACTAACCATCGCTCGAACGTACCGTCCATGGGCTGGGTGTACATCAGATATATATACTGCCCCACCCGCCCCAACCCCGCCCCAACCCCCCCCCCCCCCCCCCCCTCCCCATGATAAACTGGTGCATTTTTTTTTCTTCTTAAAACCGTCATATTTATCCCCTTGAAGGATTTATAGCTTCCAGCACAAATTGCCCGCCCGTCCGCTTCCCCCCCCACCCTCCAACCCCGCTCACTTTTGATCAAAACCATGCCCCCATGTCCTTCAAAACTCCGCCCTCCCCTCACCGGTTATTAGACTTACAGGATTCGCTTGATAAACTGATGCGTTCCCTTCCACAGTTGTCAGATTTTGTCCCCCTCAGAAACGGGTTTTATAGTTTCCGCGCACAGACTGACTAACATCACCCTGATGACCCTGATAGCTACACTGTAGTTGTATGGGGAGTCGCCGACCTATATCCTTAATGAGGACACACAACCCATAATACGCGCGATCGGAGTATCACACACCTTGCAAAGATGAGTTTCGACAAATCTTCGATCTCACAGCTGGAGTGTATTTTCATTTGTTATAATATATATACAGAAACACGAATACGATTTCGAACACATTGGGTAGGTCTTCATTTGAGAACCTCGTCAATCAGAACCGATTTGCCTATAACGGCTACGCTTCCCTCAGCAGGCACCGAGTTCGAACCATTGGTATCGGCTTCACGTACACGTAGCTTGCCATAAACGTTTTCGGGTTTGTTTCCCACGCCTTTTTTGATGGCGGTATCGCTTTTACGGCAGAAGAAATCGGATCGACTGGTCATCTTGACTGAGGAACTACCCGTCAGTTTTTACCGTTTGCAGTATCATGCGCTAACTAAGCAGCCACCCCTTGGGTAGTGGCACAGCGGACGTTTCTGGGTTCCTATCGTTAGGAGCTCAATACTCCACTCGAAACAAGACTTCTAGCGCGTTCGTTCGCGTTATCCGGCCGACACGTACGTATGCCGTAGTCCTAAAACAAAGGTGCCCGCAAAAAAACAAATGTATCAGACTACCCCGTAATGTTTTGCAACCGAGGAGCTCAACAGGCCAAAAACGTCTGTCCCTACCACGGGCTGGCTGGGCCTGGGCCATGGTACTCGATGGGACGAGAACCTGGTGATGACTGTCCCGGTATTTTGCTTGCTCTCTGTGGTTTTCATTCGACGGTTCCATGAACACCAGCCAGATTGAGGAGACTATACCAGTGAATGGTCGTGTTGAACGCTACCGTAGATTCACCCTCTTGGGCCGAAATCCTCTGGGGGACTCAGGGTGTGCAGGTGGCTACGGGAGGCGCTTCATGCACACCTACCAGGGAAACTCCATGTATGCAAATGTATATATGCCCCTAGCAAACTTTGTGCGCCGGGTAACACCAGCACCCGTGTACATTCGATTAGGTAAAAAATGCGCAATCCTCCGCCTGCAGACTTACCTGTCCAGTTGTGTGTTGGTATTGTGGTGACATTATACGTACGTGTGATTGTGAATTTGTTATCCGGCGTTCGGGACGATTTCGCAGTCTTTCTTCAACCATGGGCTATAATTCACCGAACCGAGGTCCTGCAAAAACGCCATTCATTACAATTCCCGTTATCTTATGTGTCTCCCAGACTTGTTGCCTCCGTGCAGACACTGCATGGCCAAGTAATATTATAGTCCAACGATATACTGTGCGAACATCTCTCTCTTTACCGCCGTGTACTGTCGCCATGGTTTGTTTCTTTCACGCAGACAACTGCATTCACGAGGGAAAACTAATTCTTTAAAAACCGATTCTGTCAAAAACTTTACCAAATGATCGCCATCAAGTACTACTTTGCTCTCGTCCTTGCTTCTTTTCTTCCCTGCAGACAACACATGGCAGATAGAAAAAAACAGGGAAAATGGTTACTCTGAAAGCAGTGCGATAACCATCGCCACCAACCATCATTTGGCTGTCGTCGTTGTTCCTTGCTTCATTTCAGACACTGTATGGCAGGTTTGTAAACTCCGTGATGAGTACGACAATCCGGGAACCACACTGGAGATCGCGGTGAGTGCAGCCCTTTACGTTTTTGCTGATATGCATATGCGAGTCGGGAAGTTGATAAAGCATACTGTCAGGGGGCGGGGGCGGGGATTGGGATATCATACACGTCATTTCCCCCCCCCGCCCCCCCGGAAGAAAAAAAGCTTGTTTGATTCGTATGACAGTCGTTCCGAAGAGGCATACCCTCACTTCAAGCGAACAACGTAGTAATATCACACCACATCACATCCCTCGTACGTACGACATATTATATTGTTTCAACGCTAATTAGGAATACTGGTGGTGCCCTCGTGGTACGGCATGGTACCATGTACCACAGGTGCGAGTTTGATACCGGGTACCAGGTACCAAATAGGACATAGGGTTTCAAGGCATTTCCACAGATACAGCGGACAGTTGTCCGCGCATCGCGCAATTAAGTCTGCTGATCCCACGGCTCTGCGGAGGCTTTTGCACTACCTAGGGGCGTGGTCACTGCTGATTTGTACTGCTGAACGAAGTCACCACGCAGCTGTGACCAATAGGCCGCCTGCCAGTAGCATTGTAGTCCTGTAAGGAAGGCCTTGAATCTAGCAGGGAGGGGGGGGGGGGGGGGGGGGGCATTCTACCGTCCCCTGGGGTGGCTTTCAACGGTCCCCTGTGTTCGGCTTTTAGGATCCTTTGTGTGTTTGGTTCTACATGCCCTGTAGGATGTAGTGTGTGTTCGGTTATATATATGGATTTAGTGTGTTATAGTATATATAGGATTTAGTGTGTGTTCGGTTTTGTATAGGATTTAGTGTGTGTTTCGGTTTTATGTAAGATCGAATGTACACGTTCGGTTTAACATATGGCGTTGTGGGGAGGGAACAGTGTGAGGTCTCCCCCCTCCCCTAAGGAATGCTGGCTCCAAGTTGAAAACTCTGACGTGACGTGTCGGATATTTTTTTTCGCCCCCCCCTGGAACACGTACAGTGTACTCCAATAATGCAACAGAACCTCAGTTATTCCATAACATCAAGGAATTTGTTTATAATGCTGTTTGCGAGCTTCGCGTGAACTCCTGCGTCGATATTTTAGTTCCAATTCACGTCGTGAAGGTGACGTTTGCCTTGGCACCAGGGCGAAGCGTTTGTTTCATGCGCGGAGGCATGCTGCGGTAGCGAGACGCAGGTAGTCCTTCCCGTGATTCCCACAAGAGAGAAAAACATAATATCACCGTGGGACTGACTAGTAGTAATAGACGAGAAGCGAATATTTGAAAACCGGACGATCCATCCGATGGCCTGGGAATAACGAAGAGTTGTGTAAGCCACAACTAGTATTTGCGTGGCTCTTAAGTTGAGGAAGCGTGTGAACCAACCTAAAAGACCGGTTTGGTGGAAAGTGCTACCCTCGTTGTGTATCCTTCTTTTTGCGAATCGGGATTTGGCGGGTACACGGCACCGTTACAAGAAGAGTAGATTAGGTGAGAAATCAAACCGTTTCGTTATTATTGGGTGGATTCTGAACCATTTCGACGTCAAAGTAAGGTACCTGCCCTGTTTATTAATTCGTGTCATTATTGATGTGAAAACCCCCCCACCCCGCTCTGTAAGTTTCACGTGCCTAGCATATACTGTACAGCATTTTTGTCTTTCGGCTTTCGGTTAAGATTCTTGTCGTCTTCTTGTCTGCCGAGCTGTAGGTCGCGTATACAGGACTAGTGATACGCGTTTCTATCGTTGGATACATGATTATGTGCAGGGACGGGTTGCGCGACGAGCCTCTGGAGATGGACTCATTCGTTGACCCTGCAACAAACAGGTCTTCCAGGGTGTACGCCCCCGGGTTACGATGGAGGCAAAAGCGCCCAGATTGCGTTGCAACCTTTTTAAAAATCGCTTTTTGGTGTTGGAATTGCCGCAACCAGTAACGGTACACCCCAAAAATGCATTCCCTCTCTGCCGTGATAACTCTTGTCAACCCAGGACGAGCCGTATGCGTTCCCACAAATAAAAGTGTGCTTCGCGGAAGGGATAGGATGCGACTATAGGCTAGACCCGAACGAATGTATTAAATCGGCATCAACCTGGGTGGACCATCCGTGCTACAGCAAGGACGGCGCCGAGGTTACACAGGAGGTGAGCGCGGGATTTACCTAGATTCACTCCTAAGACCACGTCTGGGTCGGGTGCAAGGGGTTGTTCTGATGGCAAAATTCATATTGGTTCAGGACATGGACACCTTTCACATGCGAAGGGGACAGCCGAGGAGATACACGATGGTCCCAATTAAGACGAAGGCGTACTCATAGTGCCCTGCATTCCAAGCTCGCCCAGGGAATGACTTATCCAGCCTCAGCTCTTGCAATCACGTCGTGGTAAGGCGGTAATATATACAGAGGCACCGGTACGGGGGGGCGGCACCCGCACCCTCACCCCGCCATTGAGACTGTTCACGTGAGCGTATCCATACCTCATCGCTAACTGGGCGACCGATGTGTAGCTGTTGGCGAAACGTTTTTGGATGTAGGTAGTGGCCGTGCGTGCCAGGCGCCCCACCCGCAGCATGTCGTCCTCTTATGCGTACGAGTCATTCGTAGTGGCTGTGGATATCACGAACCCCAACGACACCGCAGACAAATCTTGCCTAGAAGCCGGGCAGCCGGGCACGCGAGCCTAAACGGGACTTCCCTCACGTTGGCGAGGTCCTGCGAATGCTCGTGGGGCGCATATGTACTTGATATGTTTTAACTACAGGACCAGATCTGTGTTAGAACATGTGGTCTCAATATGGAAAGAGACGAGTCTAAGCCGCCTTCTTGTTCCTCGATAGATGTAATACTCTCCACAGTGACACAGGAGCCAATCCGACGCCCGCCAAACACATATATTCGACTGTGCCCACGGCTTGTCCTGGAGCTGGAAAGTAGATGTGTGAGAAAAAACAAGTATGTATATATACGTATGTTCGCATACTCAAGGTGGTAACCCATAACAGCAAGGTGTATAGTGCGGCTGATTTGCCCCCCCCCCCCGTCAGACGGACCTCTCTAATCTACGTTTGGAGATGCAACTAGAGTGAGCGCAAAGACACACTCTGCTCTGGTGGGAGGCTAGCTTTCGAATCGTACGCACCAAACATCGAGAACATATCATTAAAAAAAAATCCAGAAAATCAAAAAGCAGCGGTCCACCGGACGTGATGTTTGTGCGAGGGCGTGGGTCGGCATTCGGCCGTGGTTAGGGGAGGTAGTCTCGGAGACGTTTGCTGTTGGCATTGGATGGAAGATCACCGAAAAAAAAGCACGGACGGCAAAGGGGGTTAACACTACGTAGAGCGTGGATGAAACAAAACCATACTGTTCAATAACTGGGCTCGTGCCACGGTAGAAATGTACTAATCCCTTTCTGGGGCTCATATCCCCATCCGCCAGAGGATAAAAATAGCATGAGAAATATCTCATCTCTGTGCCCCACCCAATATCAATTTTGAGAAAAACGAAACAGCAACCCGATGAAGAATCTCGCCGTTCTAAGATAGTTTTTCTGGAGAAGGTAGCAAAACACGAACGACCTTACGAATTATTATTAGTTAAAGCGACCCCGTCGTCAACAACATATTCCCCCCCAAAGCTACCTCTATCGTTAGCAGGGGCGGCGACTTAGTCATATAGTACGTTTTAGTAGGAGTGGGGCATTCGTTTTGAGCGTAGTCAGCCATCCTCGTATGACCATGGGCCCTCGCATTGCTACATTACCAAGTCGTAGCACGTAAATTAGCCTCGTCAGTAGTACACGGTTAAGTCGAAAAATGCTGCCTCTGTATTGTATTGCCGCCCACTTGACATGAAGAGCACAATAATACCGTCCTGTCCGCCCGAACGATTTCCGAGCGCGTCCAACGGCCGTCTGTTGTTACATTGCGGTGATGTACGCGTGCCGGCCTTTCCTTAAGCAGCAGGACGACTGCCTGTCTATCGATCTGACGAGCTTAAATCCGGCGAGTGTCGAACTTGGTTGCAACGAGTACTTCAACACATCTGCGATTGTGGAGGTGAGGACATATTGTATTGATTCGCAGTTTTATTAGGAGTAGCAGCGTCTGGCCGAATATTTCAGTCTGACGAGAGTCTTATAATAGGGATGACGCGTCCGCGCTTGGATATAGTGCGCGTTATAGAAGTACTTTTGTTGTGTACCCAGGCCATATGGTGGTTCAATGTGATTCTCGTAATCCCAACCCAACGATATTGATTGGCGTACTTTAGTACACCCCCACTTGGGCTGTAATTACTGCGTTTGGTAGTCAAGCTATTTATAGTGGCTCTGTCCCTGACTCGTAAATATACTTGTTGGAACTACCTTTTTGGGGTGTAGTATAAAAGCCAAGTGCATCGGGGTACTAGCAGTTCACATCGCGACACCAACGGGCACCAAAGCGTTTAAGCCGGCACATCTACCGAATAGCCGCTCGCACAAGGTGTAAACGTGACCCCCTCACCATGGCCTTGGTCTGAAATTTTTTATAGCTCCGAGAAGAGACTTTTGGCGAGGTCCAGATATTTTTCTCGCTGTGAGCGTCACGGAATACGAAGCGCATGCCCACGGTGGCCACTGAATATGTATAGACTATGCCCGAGCTCTAGCCGTTCGCCGCCCCTCGTAGGTAGAGCACAAACACTGTACAGTACAAGACACCGACCATGAGTCGGTGTATTAAGAAACCTAGTCTGATAAGTTGCAGGAGTGTAACAAGCCCTTGCCCCGGTAGACCTAGTGTAGGTAATGCAGCGTAAACCTCGCCCTCGACCTGGTACCAATTACGAAGCCACGCCTGGGTCTATACTTCTTCTTCTCGTGAGGTGTTCATTCGGGTGGCCTACATGCATTCGGAGAGTACATCCGCTTCCGTTTGAACAACTATCGCCAGTTCTTTAGAAGCTAGGGTGCTCAGTCGGCGAATATTAGGTGACGGAATATGTGTCCATAGGTATAAAGTAATGATCGATGTCAGATCATCTCGTTCCTTGGTGTTGTAGAATACAGACAAAGGTAGATATCACACATGTTTACATCAAATACCTTGGGAAAATGTAGGGACCGCAGACGCTAGTCTGTTGTGAGAGAAAAAATGTTCAGCAGACCAAATTTTAGGTGTAGTAATGACTGTTGTAAGACTCACCAAAGTCGGAGCTTCCCCGGCTGCCGAGCCAGGAATTTTCTTTCGAACGACAAGCGCAATCAGGTGTATGAATCGCACGTCGCGACGTCGTAGCGACAGCTCGAAAACCAAGCCGCTTTGTGAGCTTCCTAACCCATGGGGTCGTTCATCAATATATGAGTTTTCCCACGTGTTTGCCGGATGTTGGTTGCGGGTTGAGGTGTACATACATTCCTGCGAAGACCCGGATATACCTCAGCCACGTTCCACAGCAATGATGATGCTTATCAAATTCGAGGGTAGTTTTTTTTTCTGAAAAAGTAGACTCAATTACAGTAGGGGTCCCGGTTTAGCGGTCCCTAGTGCCAAAGGGCGAAATAATCGCTAAACCGGGACCGCCCGGTAAACCGGTTTAGCGGTTAATAACCGCTATTCTGGGTCCCAATTTAGCGGTTTTTACAACCGCTAAACCGGGTAAAAGCCCATATACTGGGAATGAAAGTAGCGTTGCCATTGCGATCAAAACTAGATAGCGTCATATGTGGCTGCTGAATATAGCAGTACAGCATGATTGCCGCGGGACCAGTAGTACGAATACAGCAGCGGTAGTGCGGGATAGACATTAAAACTTAGGTGAAACGTATCAAGCATCGCGAAGAGAACCACCACCTGTGTGTACCCGCATCCGGGTAACATACTGTACGTGCACATAACACCTGCTGGAACCCCCCTTCTACTGCTGTACGCTCCTGCTCGTCTTGCTACAAACCGCAGCGTGTGCCCCGGAGTTTGGACTTGAAACACTCTAAGGAAACACAAAACAAAAAAAGTGTGGTGTACTCGTACTTCACACTTCGTACTCTACAGGAACCTCGGAGAGTACTGCTGTACACTCGACTACGTCTTAGAAAACATGGCGCGGATATCCGTCTGCCTTGCTGGCCTAGAGGCATGCGCTGCGAGAAAGGACATCTTCGCCTTGCGAAGATAGCACCCTGCCTCTGATATACCACACGACTCTGCGTACCGCTCTAGCTGCCCAAAAAGCGACGAGATTTCCGAGTACGGCGGTGGCGCCATCAAGGAAACTTCTTCCGGACTCTCGAACCCCTCGTCTAGCTCGTCTTCAGAAGGACCTTTGTCCTTGCCGCAGGTGTCGTTCACCACGTTAAGAATCGAGTCCTTCGCATCTTGCATCAGAGCTTCGGCGATCTCTTCCTGCTCCTCCAACTCTGCCCACTCCCGAACCGCTTCGATGGCTGCCGGGTGGGCAGGCTTGCCAGGGGTGATGTCGAGATGGGTCAGTATCTCGCACATCTCCTTGTCTTGCACGCCGCCCCCCTCTATCGCCAGTCGGACGCCGACACTAAGTGCATCGGTTGCACCCGGTGTCATGTGCGGAAACTTGCAGAATTCTAACGCCGCGCACGGCATGGTTCTGAACGGGTAGCTGCGAACCGCAGTGGGTAGGCCGTTTGTATACTGCTGTGAAAGTGTGTGTGAGTGCCGGCGAGGTTTGCAGCAGAAAGTGACCCGTCGTTCCCCGGGGTATGTACACAACCGCTATTCCAGCCGAAATGACCCCAAACAACCGCTAAACCGGTAACAATCCGATTTAGCGGTTGTACAACCGCTAAAGCGGGGTACCGCGGTGTCAGCAGAATTTTGAACCGCTAAATCGGGTCCAACCGCTAAACAGGGAACCGCTAAACCGGGACCCCTACTGTATACGGGATTAAGCACAGACCTTGCAGCGACGCATTAGTGCGTAAGCAGACCTTGCACCGACGCATTAGTGCGTTTGCGATTCCCAAATTCTGTTGGGCTCGCAAATAAATGAGGAAAATGTGCATTGAAACTGGTAAACGTCATAATAACGCAGAGCCAGCAAGACCGATAAATATATTGGTTAAAGAAATGGTATTTAATTGTACGAAAACGCTCTTGGGGCCAACGTGTTTGGCTGTGATTTCGGTGGGTCGGTTAATCTTCTCTGTGGATGTTGACGTTGGCCGGCTCCACTCTACTGTTGTTGTACGTTGTCCTACCCAACGTCTACCCAAATTTATAGTAGTAGGCACTTCACAGACCCGCAATTTCGAGCCCGGAATCAAACGCGTACCGTCATGGGAGGCGCCGCGATTTAAACTGCTTTCATGGAAACCGTGAAAAGTTGCTAGAGCTATTGAGCACAATAGGGTTTCATTTGTTCTTCTCCGTAAATATATGAATATGTATTGTTTAGTATTATTAGGATTCGCCTGGGGTCTGTTTTCCGTCAAAGAGAAGTTATCGACTGTCTGTTAAACGTACACTAAGTCATGGGGATGAGGAGCAAATGTCGGAGCAACACCTCACCATCAACCGCAGCAGCACAGTAAATCGTATCTTATCCGTCCCGACTAACGACACCTGCGTTTTGTCCCCGTACGGCCTCTCTTCGAAGCAGGTATTCATTATATGAATATGTATTGTTTAGTATTATTAGGATTCGCCTGGGGTCTGTTTTCCGTCAAAGAGAAGTTATCGACTGTCTGTTAAACGTACACTAAGTCATGGGGATGAGGAGCAAATGTCGGAGCAACACCTCACCATCAACCGCAGCAGCACAGTAAATCGTATCTTATCCGTCCCGACTAACGACACCTGCGTTTTGTCCCCGTACGGCCTCTCTTCGAAGCAGGTATTCTGGTCTTCCAGTTTCGATCCTTCCTCCGAGGCATTTTACACGTGAGTGGATCAAAGCTAGCGCGCCACCTTCACGGCGTCTTAGATCGGCGAATCAGAGGGACGCGTGCGAGTGGCGAGCTGTGTGCTCGTCGGGTTCGCGATGTGCGCCGCCGCCTTGATAATGTGTGTTGAGCTTCGGCAGTCGATAAATGTATGTGACACACGCTACGGTAAAGATCAGTATTGTATTTGGGAAGTTTCTCCCGCGTGGAGCATGTACCTCACACAAAAACTGACTTTGAAAACATGAAAAGGTCCACCGATGAGCAATACCATAAGCACGGTTTTCAACAAAGCTGGATGTGAAACGGATCAAAACTCCGACGAGGTTCTGTTACGAAGCCTCGCCATTCGAGAACCGTTCCAGACAAAAATTGAAGTCTCCATCGCAGCAATCAACATACTTCCGGTCTTGAGACGGGCACTGAGTATATTACGCGAGCTGCGTAAACGTTGGCAGCACAATTGAGCCCCCCCCCACCACTTTCAGTGTTTTTCGTCAGTAGAGTAATTTACGCGACGGAGCGCAATGCCAGATGGTATGTTAAGGGTAAGCTGTACCTGTTGTACTCTGACCGTGGCGGACTGTTTGCTCTAGGAGTTCGAAACCAACAGCTTGGGAACAAAACCAATCTTGTGCACCCTACTGTGCTAACGACTGACGCGCAACGCCTTCTTGTGACCGACATCCACCTTGCACCCTAGGACAACCTGTTACGATTCGGGTGTACGGTTGGGCTTACTTGCGTCTAATCGGCGGTGATACGGTGATGTGCAAGACATGATAATCTATGACGAGTGTAGAACAATCGTGGTGTTACTATTTCTAACTAAAAGTGTTCTTCAGCTAAGTACCCCTAGTATCTCGCAACATCATTACGGTTTTTTGCTGAATACCCGAGCAACGAGATTGGTCACGGCGGTGCACTACTTGCTGTGTCGTCAAGGTCAGATTCATGCTGAGGTACGGAGCTCCTCGAGGGAGAGCCCTCTGAAACGTCACCATGCTTCACTGCCAAGGCCCGCGTCTAAACCAAGAAGCTGCCGAAAGTATTGCACATTAACATGCACAGTACCGTAACCAGAATATGGTGACATTCCTCACCGCTGGGAGTACTCATCTGGTAGCACGTACATACAAGGTGGATCAAGCGCGGGTTCGGGGCGGGGTATACCGCTGTAAACGCGACCCGATGGTCATAAAACCTGCGTATAGACGCCTCAAGTGAAGCCCCTGCGGTATTCTCGGAAGATTCCTAGTCCCGTGTAGCCTCTGTATTTTTCGTCAAAACTCCGCTCACCTATACATTCGTTGAAGATTGGACGACGTGGAAATCGGTGTACAGAGTCGTGTGGCGGTAGAGGGTCTCTGTTTAGAGCCGAGCCGAGTACGACTGACGGGAGTCAACAGCCCGAGAGCTACCCAATAGAGTCCGATCCGACTTGAATTTTCATATGTGATTAGGGACAAACTTGTCTTTTGCCTGCTTAGAAGCGCACTACGACAGACGTGCCCTAGAGTTCCTCAGTGCCTCTTCACTTGACGAGCTCTATGCCCCTCACGCAAACCGGATTTTGAGATGAAAACGAAATTATAACGACAGCAATCCCTTGGCGTCAGTATGCAATGAGTGGAGCTTTGTTGAATAGGGCATGACGAGACCGTCAACGATTTTCAGACGATCTCAAATTAAGAAGCTCCGTCTGAATCAGATATATATATATATATATATGCCTTTTGCAAATATTTGAACATGTTTATCGTAGCATCTATTCTTCGCTTGTAGGGCGTTTTCAAGGTTTGCTATGAGGTGGGGTGAGAGCTCCACGACCGAAGAAATAATAGCTACGTACGGTGCTACCGAGCTATGCGCCGTAAGGAGGCTTTGTGCTCGGTCGTTCGTTTTAATTGGTCGCTGAATACCTGTCGTAGGATGCGGTGGACAAGCCGCTCTGTTACTCCATTACCTTGGTCCGTGTGCACTTGCCGTAGCATGCGTCCACCATAGCGTGCTGCGAAATAGGTGGCCCGTTCAGGCGCGGTTTGGACGAAATGTCTGCCGAAAAACGGGATCCAAAGGCCAAAATGCGAGGAACAATCCACCAACACCCTAAGAAACACGTATCTTTCACTTCTCGTTGTATGCTTAGGCCAGGAGATTATTTATCGGGTTGAACTTTCATACGAAGTATTTCCCAAGGGGGATGATTACGTCAGATACGGACTTTCTCAATCGACCCCCCTCCAGTGAAATAGGTGCACTCCCATGGTTGCTTGCCTATAACCCCACATGCAATCCATTTTTTCTCCTCGGTTTTTGAACAGGGAGGCCGTCGGGCTCTTTCTGGGCAGCGGAGATGACCCGGAGTACGCGATGGTTCCGTACGCCCGGTACACTATATCGTCCAGTTCTTCAACAACAGAGATGACGCTCCTCGACACGGAGGTGGTAAGAGACCACGGAATTCGTACTACAGCATCTGTAGCACTTAATGATCGGGCAAGATGAGCCTTGCTGATGAGGCTCTTAAGTATTGAGCATACGCGAGATCGCGGGAAACCCCAGTGAATCCTGGAACTATTTCCGCCGTAGTTTCTCCCGCAGGTCATTACGTCGTTTGTCCCGAGCGCTTTTATTATCGGTAACCAACTGTAGCACTGCTCGAATGACGCCGTGGAGAAACGTTGGCGCACCCGCGGTGTATTAGTCGTCAAGACGATGTGCTATTGCGCCAAGGAGTTGGGCTTCAGTAGATGGATACGCAATCCGACAAACGAAGCACTTCTGGGTTTAGACGTTTGTGATGGATGGGTTTCCTCGGCCCAAGCACTGAACGGAACCGCTGGAATATACTTCTTGTAGAGAGTTGATTGCATACACCTCGTAGACCATCTGAGATTGTTCGTCGGGTTTCGTCTTCCATCCTTCTAAACAGTAACTGACTTGTAGGGCTAGTAACTTAAGGTGCCTCGTCTATGTTTCGTGCTTTCCCGTCGAATCGTCAATCAGCAACTCACTCCGATCTGTTCAACGGCTTGGGTTGTTGGAGTTGATGACGCCTTCAACCTAACCTGAGTTGTGTCCCGTGCTGTGGCCTTTTGCGCGTGCATGCTGTGTCGTTGCCAAATCGAACTCAGACTTTCGGCAAGACTACCAGGGACACTATTTCAGGAGACTCCACCACAAGCTACCCCATCTTGACCATTTCGACGAGCGAAATCAAATACCCACCGAGGGTAAGTTCACAGTGTGCGGAATTGAATGCCAGTATCCAAGTCACCACCGCAGGATCTCCGACCACGACGCAAACATGACAACGTCCCATAGCGATTGGTTCCTTCTTTTCAGTAATTGCTGGCAACCGCAAACGCCGCTGGCCAGCAACGTTTTGGTCCACCTCCAGTGAATGAGCATCATGTACTGCAGCTGAAGCCTCAGGTTTCAAGACGCGATGCATCGTATCGACTGTACGTTCAAAGTTCTAGGTACGCATGCTGCGGTGTATCATCGTGTTCCCCTTCAGAAGTCGGCAAGGGACAACAACACGTGGCCTTGGGTTGAAGCAACTGAAACGATTCGTCGGTCCGGCTTGGGTAGTACGCCTGGAGCGAGTCTGAACGAAAGATGCTATATATATAATAGCATGGTACTCGATAGCGATGCACCCCTTTGGTTCTGAGGTTGTCCACGTCAGTAGTTCTAGCACTCACCCAAACCCTGACGTCCAAAAATCGAAGCAAACGAACCCATTGACAAGTCATGCTCTCGCACGCATCACGCAGACTGCGGTAGAAGTTCACCATTTTGATTGTCAGTCTCCTCACACGAAAAACACTAGATTATACCTAAAACCAAAAAATTCGTTTAGGCATCAGTAAAGGCTCCATCGGATGACCAACAATGTTTCCGCACAAGAATGCAGCGGAACGTATTGAAAAACAAGGTATTTCCAAATATTAAAAAAACAAAACACCTCGTCGTTCAAACCCACCCGGACCAAAAAGAGCCACCGATCAAGACTTTCGGCAGTACACTCATTGATTTCCAACTCTGGTGGGTAGCACCTCTCAAACCTCGCACCGTCATTATTTTGTTGTTCATGTTCTATAAACTCCCGCATCGTATGACGCGTCTAGGTCGGTCGGCATCTCGACCAGGTTCAGTATTTGCGGTATACCAGGTATCATGTATCTCGAGGAGGACTAATGCGATGGCCGCATTTCAAACGATTTACTCGCACGTTGTCCATCCTCCGTCAGAGGGCGGCCTGTTATATATGTGGGGGATTATGCTGCTCTCTCGCGCTGCGCCATGCAGTATCTTATCGTACCCAATACTGGTCGTAAATTCGACATCTCACTAAATGAGCTATAAGGTACAGACCCAATCGCGAAGTGTTTTACAATGGTATCGTACCGATATTGTGTTGTACCCTGATGTGTAGGTCAGCATTATCGTGTTGTGTTGATATTGATATGTCCTTGAAACATAAGATATCGGAGAACATAATTCACAATACGATACCGGCACTGAGCGGACAGTTCATGCTCTAAACCAGGGCAATAAAAGGCCTACAAGTACAAAGTGTACGTGTGAATAAGCCCAGTGCGTGTATCCTTAAATATCCCCCCCCTTGTTTTTGAGTGGCTTTGTTAAAGCCGCAAAGACGAGAGTTACATATTAAATGAAACTCGCCATCCACCCGCAGAGCTGAGCCCTTGTAGATATTGCTATCGTACCGTTCATGGGACTGACAGATTCATTGAAATTGCAATGCCAAGTACCAGAAATACAAGGTGCGAGATGAATGAACGAGGGTACGCTGCTTGCTGCTGCTCTTGGTATTGGGTACTTTGCTCTACCGCAATTATGCGAGGGGCATCTATTTAACAGCGCGCGTACAGTGTGAAGCGTGCTGTCGGTCGCAAGCTTCGCGGTTGCTGAGAACTGGCAAAAAATAGCATGCTCGATGTAGCATTTGTTGAGAGATTGCAAGGGTGCAACGTCTTTGTCAAGACGTAGCAGGGGGTACCGTAATTTTGGGACGGAATGGCACGCCGTCTCCCCTCCACACAGCGACGATGATATCGTAGAACATACCGAGTGTGTTCAATTGTCCTTCGTCGGCCAAAACCTTCAAGAGCTCGGCCGGGCCACCATTGGGCTCTACCGCCTTTCGGTTCGCCAACGCACGGATCGCCTCCTTTGCTTCGTACCTAGACGGGATATCGTCCAGTGGGCTGCACGGGGGGCACTGCTTGAGCTCGTCCACAATGCTCGGGCCAAGGGTCGGCGACTTGATGTTAAGCAGTTTGCAAAACCACCTCACTAACCACTCGCGGATGAGGGCATTGAACCACTACTCGTGACCGAAGGATCACACATGTTGTCAATACGCGTAACAAATCAGACAACTGGTCGACCACGCAGCTGAAGCATTTGAAAATTATTCAAAAGCGACGAAGCTTCAAAACTGGTCCACACTACAAAACCTGCACCTTATCGCAGTTATCAGCTCCCTTGCTTCAATCGATTATGTTCTGACCAATTTTAACCTAACGAAATCATACGTCCCGCTAATTTTCCGTAAATCTTAAATCGTTATCCTTTACTAAGTTCAAGATATTTCACTTCGAAACCAATAATTGACACATCAGTTATTTTCGGGCTAGGTAGAAAAAGGTACCAACCAGGTGTCAGTCTAATTGATGTTTTATTACAATCGAGACCGAGTTTCTTTTTGCGACGCCTCCAAATCACAATATATCTCTTTCGAGACCACGAACCTTGAAACCCCCGCCGTCACACGGCTGTTCAAAGCACAGCGGATGGTGATTGTCAAGCTATATATGATGAAAATATTGAGTCGAGCGTTCCGATTCTGCCAAGAAGCCCACTGCGACGGAAGCAACAGGACGGCCACACGCGGCCGCTCATTTACATTCACGGAGCGCAGACCCAAACGGAAAGTAAATCGAGTCAACGGCGGGGCGACGTTAGGTGCTTTGCGGCTGTGGTTGTGACGGTGTCGGCGGCGTTGGTCGTGGCGGTGGTGTCTTTGGTGTCGAAATTGTTGTTGCCAACCTGAAAGGCAAGCCGTGCTTAGTATCCCCATGCGGGTAATGTCACCAAGAAAGCAGAACAACAGTTGCCCACCCACATTCACCCAGCCGCTGCTACCGCTGCTGGCTGCGCCTCGCTTCTTACTTTTTTTTGGTTAGTTCACGTCAGAAACGCAAGCCCTCTCAGCAACAATGCCATCACAAGGAAAAATCACTTAAGGTCTGCGGCGGACTAACCGTTATATAATAAAAATATAACTACGCTCCAGCTGTGAGATCGAAGATTTTGTCGAAACCCATCTATGCAAGCTGTGTGTGATACTCCAATCGCGCGTGTTACGGGTTGTGTGTCCTCATTGAGGATATAGGTCGGCGACCCCTCTTGCAACTACACTGTAGCTATAAGGGTCAACAGGGTGATGATAGTCAGTCTGTGCGCGGAAACTATAAAACCCGTTTTTGAGGGGGACAAAATCTGACAGCTGTGGAAGGAAATGCATCAATTTATCAAGTTAATAATGTACTTCGAATAACCGGTGAGGGGAGGGCGGAGTTTCTAAGGACGTGGGGGGCTGGATTTTATCAAGAGGCAGCGCGGGGGGGGGGGGGGAGGGGGGGGCGGGACGAGCGGGGCAGCTCAATCTCTGCGTGGAAACTATGAATCCTTTTAAGGGGATACATCTGACGGTTTTGGAGAGAATGCACCAGTTTATCATGTATATTCAGTAAGTCGTACACTCAGTGAGGAGAGGGTGGAGCGTTCGCAGGGGTGGCGGTGGGAGGGGACGGCCGGGGGGTGAAAGGGTTTTTTAAACACTATGTTTAGGTCGCATAGATGTAGGGGTTTTGCTATACGCGTGGTGCTAGGTCTAGGCGATGGTGCGGGTGGTGGGGAAGGAGGGGGCGTTGGGGGGGTGGGGGTTGAATTACAGCAGCGACATGGATGGCTCCAGAAATATAATTAGGTGATATCAAGTGCGGGGAAGTGTGTATTACTCTGGCAGACTATGATGGCGTTTGAGCAAGAGGAAGCGGGAAAGAACCAAAAAGAAGGGGGGGGGGGGGGGGAGGGAGGAGGGTTTGCAAGAGATATAGGTGACATTCAGTATAAAAATACACTCCAGCTGTGGGATAAGAGTAGGTCGAAACTCATCTTTGCAAGCTTGTGGGTGATACTCCGATCGCGCGTACTACGCATATATGTAGGGGCTTGCTATACACGTGGTGCTAGGTCTAGGCGATCGTGCGGCTGGTGGGGAAGGGGGGGGCGTTGAGGGAGGGGGGTGGAGGGAGGTGAATGAAAGCTACGTCATGGATGGCTAGAAAGATAATGACGTTATATCAATTGCGTAGAAGTGTTTATTATATTACTCTGGTCGATTTGGATTGTAGGTGGGACGTTTGGACAAAAGGGCGGTAAAAAGAAAAAAAGAAAAAAAGAGGGGGGGGGCGTAAATAAATTGGATCTACGGCATGGATGGCTAGAAAGAAAGTGAGATGATATCAGCTGGCTGGTAGTGTTTACTACTCTGACAGACTTTGATTTTAGGTGGGGCGTTTGAACAAGATGGATTGCGGGGTGGGGGGGCGGCGGTCGGGACACTTCAATATGTGCGCGGAAACAATAAATCCCTAAAGGGGAGAAATCTGACGGTTGTAGCAAGAAGACACGCCTTTATATCACCCGCCTGGTATTGTTTATTATTCTAGAGGAATTGATGTTAGATGTGGTATGCAACACATTCTTTAGGTGTGGTAAACAACGTGTTATTTGTTATTGTACATGGATGGCAAGATAGAATATTGCAATCGATAGGCACAATGTTGTTACCATTATTTCCTGACATCGCTAATCAAATGAAAGAGATACCTACTGCGAAATACAACAGGCGAGGTGATGAGGTCATGCAATGTCACCACCATTGAGCACGAGAGGGGGAAATGCGAATCGTCAGTGTTTTTAAAGGAATGCTTGGTGTACCCGCGCTCTTGAAAGAGTAAAACAAACCTGATCCATGCCTATGGCTCTTTGTCCCTCCCCGCTCTTACAGAATTACAGCAGCTCCACGGGTTATTTTGACGATGACTATACTTCCGACAGCACCTACACGACCGACGACAGCAGCAACTACACGACCGACGACGGCCGCAGCTGGAAAGCTCACGGCTCATTATACCTCACCCTGACCCAGGGCACCTACTCGGTCACGGATATCAAAGAGATCAACCCGCTTGATATTGGAAATCTCCTTGGAAACATCGGCGGCTTCTGGGGTGAGTTAATCGCTCGACGAAAGCCTTCCCCGGCCAGGACCGCCTGGCTTAGACACGTAGGGGGCTTGTGAATAATTGTTGTCGTTCCCCCCGTCTGGATAGTAAGTAACCCGTTTCCTGGTGGCCAACGCCCTGGAACTATCTGGCGGAAACGTTTGTGCGTCTCCAGATCGTATTCTTTGGTGCGTTACGGGAAAGCCAGGGACGTGGCAGACGCGAGGTTCGCATAAATGGACAAATTCGAAATATGTTTCGCTTGTGTGTAGGTGGAAATATTGCAGCTTTTTTGTGGCGTTGTTGGCATTGGTTAAGGGTGCTTTGAAAGCGTTACTCTCCAACTTTCAACTTCGAATGCGCGGGATTACCCATAACGTGCTCGGCGCTCATGAAGACAGAAGCGGTGCACCTACGTTTCCTCGGGCTCCGAGGTGCAGACCGAGCTCAATCGTTCCCCAGCACGTAAACAGTTGCAAAACCTGAATCGGCAGTCGGACGAACAATCCTAAGACCTAGATTTGCAGCTAACAATGTAGCAAATATGAGTTAGGATTCGGACGATATTGGATACGGCAAAATGCCGTAAAATCATACCTATGTTTTGCCGACTGCGTATCATGTGTATCAGTTCGTGCAACGATAGGGCTTCAGGTTCAATTTTTATACATTCAGCACTGCCGGGGCCCTCCGACTGAACTACTGACCAAGATTAGTCGATATTGTTTGGTTATCTTACGATTCCGTTGATGCATATCTTGTGCGTGTGGAAACTTGTCGTGTAAATCGTACATTATATCTCTCAGTGAAGGTGTAAGTGAGGTAAAACAGCTGTCGAGTTAGGATCCATTATTTTTGTGCTGTGCTCGATATCGTAGCATTCTCCACCCGTATCACGCTCTTCCAACCACGCGTTCCTAATCGAATACCGCTGTCTTGTCTTTATCCAGAACTGATGCTAGTTGCCTGGGGAGTATGCTTCATTGCCACCAGGACTGAAGGTTCCACGCACAAAGGTCGCGACTTCACCCAGCTGGGGAAAGTCATCACCAGCAGAAAAAGAAAACTGTCCAGAAGTAGGAGGTCAAGCACCCCCACCGACGGCTCCGACTTGGACAGTTCGTGCGAGGAACGACCATACTGGAGCACCGCGGAGACAAATCGTGAAAATGAACCTTGTCGCGACATTTCAGCAGTACCACCGGTGAGAGAAAACGCGACTGTTGTGCTCGCTTTTGACGGTTTCAGAATTCGTCGAAAAGGGGTATATGTTTGGTCAAGTGGGTGGAAAACGTGGTCAAGAGGGGGTAGTAAATAACTTTAGTAGATGTTACGGTGACGTATCCCCCAATTTGTTTGTCAATAACAAAGTTCATTTCTCCTCCTCCGTCACCGCACCGTCAGCGCCACTACGGGTCCGGAACAGTACAACGGTGGGCTTGCTTAGCATGGGCTACTGGTGCCCCCTCAGCATGTCAAATTTGATTTTTATCCGCGTGGGGCAACCGCGAGAACAACCATTGGGCTTGTGTTCACTATGCCCACAAAATACCGCTAACGCGGGTGGTATACCCCTCTTGGACCATTTCCATGTTTTTACTCCCTCTCCACCCTGGCACGTGTTCTGTTTTGTATCACGAATTCATCTTAGCATTCCCTTTGCGCAACAATTCGATTGCTGTTGTCGGCTCGCACTCTCGCACGTTCCACGACAGACGAAATTGACCCGTCCATTCTCTGGTGCGAATGCCGACGGAGATATCCGAGCCAAATCGTTCTGCCGGCTGACGCGATACCGCAAGTGTGGGTTGCAATATTGATTTTATCGTTATTGTGGAAATGCGTTTGTTTGAGGCTTACCTTACAATTCCGGCATATGTTGGCTTCTCCTTCTGAAAGATTATATGATACAACTGCCGGAGAATGGACGGCACGATTGTCCACACCATCGAAAACCCACGTATACGTACCTTCAACTTGCTCTGCAAAAATATTTTTGTTGATGCACGTGTCAGGGTTTGCAAGTAGGCCATGTTGTTATCAGTGCGAACCGAGCGCAATTGGGTCTTAGCGCAGAAAATATTAGGGACAAATGATGCCACTCTTAGCCGGAACAGCGCATCATGCAGGTCCACAAGACCATATATCACATATTAGACTGCCACGAAACTGCCTTCCCCACGCCCGTCATTTGCAATCCTCCACCGTCGTCCTGGCACCAACACCGATACGATCAGGCCCGCCCATGCAAGCTCAAAACGCTAGATGCTACCATCGAATTTCTAACCAACAATGTTTAGTGAACCGTTCACCGTCCCCATTCTTGTAAGCCGATCTGGTCACACGTACGCGTGCGACAACGCTCTCGCTCACGTGGGTTAGAACCTCTCCAGCAACGAGCTCCTCCATCCTTTTTACGTTTGATCCCTGGGCGAGGAGTGTATCAACCTCGCTGCTCTACAGGATTGGAAGCAAAAAAAAAAAAAAATCGCCAATGTTACGGCAGAGGTGGCGCCGTTTTGTTTTACGAATCCTCGCTTGAGTAGGTTTAACTGGTATGCAGCGAAACTTGTGCACAACAACATACTATTAGTTGAAAAATCCGACGGATCTGGGTTAACGAGCTCCGCCACTCAGAACCATTCTCACAAAAAAAAAAAAGATATACCTCTATCGTAGCACGTGCGTCTTATACAAACACAGACAAACTGTTTTGCTTGAAGCGTTCGTCCTGCCCATGCTCTGCTAGCTTCCTGTCTTTCATGTGTGACATATCACCTGCCCGTGCAGGTCGGATCCCATTCGTCAGCAATGGACATCTCTGCCTCTTTTAGGTCGATTTGGTATGTGTAGGCCCTACCGATTCTGCTGCGTTTCGACGCCAGAAAAGGCGCCAAATGCATAAAACATCCGATTTGGCCCGCCCTATGCCTTCTTTCCCTGGCTGTCTTCCAGTCGCAAGTATGACATACCGCCCGCCCGTCCTGTCCACCAATACTGGGAACAACATTATCACTGATACTACAGTACATAGGTGTAGTCGCACAGGTCTTCATTCCCACGCTCGGCAATGGGTGTTTCCCCCGTATGGGTGCCAGTTGACCATCCGCGCAGGCCAGAGCTCGTTAATTACCAATCACCGTCTCGCCCTCTCTAACGCTCATTGTTTGTGTGTTATAGGTGTACCGAATATGCGTATTTATGCAAATCGCGCAACACACGAATATATCAAGGCTACGGTAGGCGGGTATCCACAATTTTCATTGCCGGATCAAAGTAAAAAAAGGGTATACCTCTGATCAACGCTACGGTAGGGAGGGTACACCCAACTTTCACTACCGGGTCCAAGCCAAAAAAGGGTACACCTCTAATCAAGGCTACGGTAAGGGGGTACCCACCAATTTTCACAACCGTATCAAAGCCGAAAAAGGGTATACCTCTGATCAAGGCTACGGTAGGGGGGTATCCCCAATTTTCACCACCGGGTCAAAGCCGAAAAAAAGGTATACCTCTCATCAAGGCTACGGTAGGGGGTACCCACAATTTTTCACTAAAGGATGAAATCCAAAAAAGGGTATACCTCTGGTCAAGGCTGCGGTAGGGGGGTATCCACAACTTTCACCACCGGGGTCAAAGCCAAAAAAGGGTATACCTCATACAAACCACCAACAATTGCATCTCGCTCCCTGTTCGATTGCATGCTCGATTTACGTCCGGTCACCCACACATATGCGAATACCCCTTCTGTGCCGGGCGCAGGCTGCGAATCCAAACCTGACGTCTCGGCCTCCTTGAAGGGAAGACCCTACCTTCGGTGCGTACCGAACACTCTGCCTTACAAGGGCAAAAACAAAGTGTCGAACCAACCATAACCGTGTGTCCCCCGCCCTTCGTCTTCCATCGCCCACGTTCATCGCGCGCCCCTACGCAATCACGCCTGCCCGTCCAGATGAGAGGCCGTTTATCACCAAGCGACAGGTCGGCATCCTTCCCCAAGGCCCCAGTCATTCCATATCTCCCGCGGCGGTCGTCGCGACCACCCATTTGCCCAGTATAGCTAAGCGAGAGCATTTTGTTGGTGTGTCACCGGGGTTGCAGTATCTTAGCCCTCGATAAGAGGTCGCGCTGGTGGGTTTTGTAACGGCCGGAAAGCGTGTCCCTCCGGGGGGAGCGGGTTCCGAGGATGGTGAGTATGGCGAAACCTACCTCAACCTCGTCTGGACTCGTCCAGTCTCGGCATTTCAATTTTCGGACGGGACACTGACATTAAGAACCGCTACCCCGGAAGTAGACCTAGTTTTTTTGCACCGTTGCACAACATGAAATCAGAAACGGTATCCCAAGTACAATTTACGGCGGCATGGGGCACGTAGCGACGCTCGGTGAGCACAGTCCCGAAAGGCAGGTATTAGAAAGATCGCCAATTCCCCCCCCCCTCCTTGTCTGCGGTTAGTGCGCAACGATCGGGGTGGTATCTTTATTTCAAAATATATCTGAGGGTTTCAAGCGAGGAGCCAGACGATATCGTTTCGATTCAATTTGAGTTTTTCCGAACACTTCGTTCCATTAGGTTGCGCTTGCCGGCTTGTCCTGCAGGCAACGTCTTGGGTCATTTTGTAGAGCTAATCAAGGGCGCAGCATCCTAGACGATCTGCCCCCCCCCCCCCCCCCCCCCCCCCCCCTGCAGGCGCAGGCGGCAATTTTGGTTCCGTTTTGTAGACTTCTTCTGACGGGGAAAGTGGACCCATACGCCTAGCCAGATTATCTGAACGACGAAGCCGTCCCCTGCATCCAAGACATAACGTCGCTTGTAAGCACGGTTATTCACGACGAAAGCAAAAAAAGTATCTGCGATTCGTACACAGTTTCAGGAACAACGCGAAAGGACGGATGGTAAAAACAGCTCTTTTGGCGTGGACGCGTGCTAGGATAGAGGCAGAGCGTGTTGTCTGAAACATTCCATGAATAGCGGGGACTTCTTTGCCCCGAGATCTACGGAATTTCCCTCTTAGTTTGCAATTTGCGTCGTGTACTTAGTTCATGGGGTGGGCATTGGTTTTGAACTGGTTCTGGTCTCCAAACCACGTAATGAGTTGTCTGCTAGGTGTAGAACCGCTGATGTGATGAGCCGCATAGACCAAGCGGGCATCGTCATTGTAGCATTTGTCCGTCGTGACTCAAATTCGGTTGACCACGATTTGGTAGGTATCACGTACTCAAGATCAACATGCCAGCAGTGGCATACGGTCGTTCGTGTAAGTTAGCCACTCTACTTCGTGATTTAGACCTACGCACCGCCAGCGAATCGTCGGCTAGTCTGCGCCAACAAACGCATAAACGGCCCGTTTCGAATTTCGAACGGTGCCGCTTTCGCGGTTCGTAGCGTCTTCGACGAGGAAGGCTACAGTCGAGGGAGGTACCTTTTTTGTTTGTTTTTTTCACCTTTTTTTGAAACGGCTCGGGGTCATTCGCGGTGGGTGACTCCCCCGTGCCTTGGGGTGTTGGGCGTTTGTGCTGTTCTACATTTTCGATTCGAATCCCCAAGTGAATCATGTACCTACGCTGCGTCGAACAAGTCACCTTAAACGCGGTTGTGTCAGCGAGGGTACAGAAGTCACTCGTGCAAGTATGTTATGACATGATGTGACATGGTTTGACATGATACGGTATGATAGTACGATAGCTCAGACCCGGTATCGAACACAGGGGTACCCCTTGCCGTAGCGTTGATCCTTCTGTCTTAGAGAGCACTTCGCCTGGGACACCCCCTCCATCTGCAGTTGGCCGGGTGTTATGTAGTCGCCGCCGTCGAGCGCAAGACGGTACAGATCAATAGTTGTCACCTATAGTAGGGTGAGGGGATGGTCTAAACACGGGTAAGCTTGGTTCCCGCGTTATGGCGAAGGCATCCGGGAGAATATGTAAATAAGTGTATTATTAGCTTCGTCCCAGCCAGGGCAAAAGGAAGACGATGGAAGAGAAGCAGCCACGCGGGCGCGTGCTCTCATCGCATATTTTTTCTGACCCCCAGATTTCTAACCAATAAACATCCTAACCCTCTCATATGGCACTCCCCAACTACCAGTACTTATCCCCGTTGACCATTTTCGCATATATATATATCTGACTTTGTACGAGTATATTCTTACATCCCTCCTACTCTTATTATCATGATGGTCCACATCCTTTCTAGGGGTTCCACTCCGCAAAACAAAATTAGTCCTCGGCTAACACAACGGTAAATACCTAATTCAATTCTTGAAAAAAAATCCAACACATGACAAAACTAATAATTTTACAACCAAAAATCAACCACATATCCTATACTCCAACACACAAATAAACAAAACTGATCACCCAAAGATTCCACAGACCCCATGTATCCACAAATCAGTCATGATTTCTCGTGAGCCTTCACGGTATATATATAAAAAAACTGATCACATCAGACTATTAATATACCACCAAAAACCAAAAATTCTTACGGACATCTGGTGTGCATACATTCTTCCAGACAATTTCCCATTCCTTTACAACAGTACTACCTTAGGAATACATCCAGCCAAGAGTCTCCAACTATCAAAGACGTATAGTGAAATACCCAGCGTGCACCAATAACCAAACTCCAAAACCCAAATATGGTGGTTGTAGAGTAAATCGAGATCGTATAACGCCTTCCATGTCCGACAGGAATAATGCCTGCGATGTAATTGGAAACCTTTTTTTCCAAAACTATAAAAGTATGCCCACCATAAATTTCTCGGAAAATTCTTGGCGGAAATTTCCGTCAACACCCTCGCATAACTGCTGTGACAGCAGAAATAAATGCGCCTTCTTCGTAGATCGGGGTGTTGTGTCCTAAAAACTGGGGGACAGACGGCATTCGTCTTGTGTGTGAGCAGTCCTCGAGATGCATTTTTGAGTAGTGCCACCGTGTGCGCACGCACGTGCGAGCACCCTCACAGAACTTCACCCGTGCTGCTGTCCGGCAGCCTTTCACACGTGGTTGCCATCTGCCGCTAGGACGCGGTTGCGCACGATTGTAACGGAAAACGCGAGACGCATACATGATGAGTAAAACAAGGGCGGGCGTGGGGCGACACATACAACCAAAGACAAGAGCACGGATGTCTATGGCGACAAACGCGAAGAGGACACAGCAGCTGCAGCTGTAGTAGTAGTAGCCCACCACAGCACAGCCGAGAGAAGGCCCTCCCGGCCTAGCTATGGTGGCGCAGCCGCATCTACCTCGTGTCCGTGCCCTACAGGGCTGGGTGGTGATTGATGTAGAGCGTTTGGAGCGGGAGGTGATATCGTTGTGTGGGGCGGGTGGGGTGTGTGAGGCAATCAATGAAACCTGGCTTGCTGCTTTCAGGATTAAGGATCAACTTCAACCAAAGAGCACCCTCGCAGGATTTATAACCCCCTGTGTTGCGGTTTGGGATGGTTCAGGTTTAATTTACCGAAGTCCCTCCTAAACCAAGTAGATACAACCTATAAATCGTACATGCAAAATTGTCCCCTCGCGAACGCATCATCAATATCCATCGAAAGTCCTCCCTCCGATCCTTAAGCAAAAGCTTAACTCTAAACCCGAAACCCACAACGTAAAATCTTCACAAATTCATCGCAAAGCTGAGGTGGAATTCAAAAGCGTCCCGAGCGATTGGTTTGGTCAAGAAATATGAATACTGAAACGAGGATCGTACGCGAATGTCCGATACACGTTTCCTCCCTGCTACTTCCCTGAGGAAGTGGTGTCGCACGTCCATGTGCTTCGAGTTGCAATTAATGGGGTTCTGCGCGAGCTGCACAGCACCTTCGTTGTCCTCGAATACCGGTACGCACGGCATGCCAGCGTCAGGCAACATGAAACGCTAAACCTCCCTCAGAAAGAGAACCTCCTTCATATCGTCTGCAATAACCACGTACTCTTCCTCGGTCGCTGAAAGCGTGACGCATTTGACGCAAGCTACGATAAAGGTGCACCACCCTTTTCCTGGGGTTGCTCAGTTTGGGAGCTTGAGGCCTCTCCCATAAACCGACTTGGAGAAGAACAAAACTTTTGCTTCCGTAAGATGAAACATCCCATCCATGGCCTAGATACAACGACGAGAACCAGGCGAAAACCAGTGGTGTGTGTTTCCGACGACTTTGGGTTTGAGGAGCCCCGCCGTTCAGAGAACGTTTCGGACGAAAAGTGGCACCTCTATCGTGTAGCAAGCATCATTTCTGTGTCCTGGAGAACCAAGACACACAAGCACCCCCGCACATCACCAATCCTCCCGACGCTAACGTCCTATCAGGTGTTTTACTGGCGTAGCCAGCGTCAGCAAACACCGGCATGCTCAAACCTGTCACTGTACCCCTCTAAAGCGTAACCCCTAATGAACTCGTCCTCCACACATATATACCCCACAATACCAAGTGTTGAACTCCAGTGAACAGGCACAGGCGCTACGCAGTACCTAGCCACTGCTCTTACTGCGTTGGAGATGTCAGGACGAGTCTGGGTAGATATCCACATCAGTGAACCGACCAATTCACGGAGAGGTCAGTCCCCTTATGCTTCATCCTTGTCTAAAATCCCAAATTTCGTGCCAACAGGCATTGAAACAATCCTACCATACCCTACGCGGTACTCGTTCGCGAATTGTTCAGCGAACGTTGGCTGAGAAATAGTCAACACCCCCTTCGCCTAATCCCTATTCTAGAAGCATCCCGAGTACCGAGGTAGCTCTTCAAGGTTCTTGACCGGATAACATCTGGTTTAAGTCCCTCCCTAACAGATCATACCTCTCCTTCGCTCGTACCGCGAATATGTCATCTACATGTGAAATTAAAGGTGGGGGACACAGAGTGCCCCCTGCAGGTCTGCCAATTGAGCAGGTCCTCGGAGAGTGCTCACTTTCGTTCCTTCGTAGAGATGTTTTTTTTTTCGTTTCCACCAGAGCCCGGGATAGCTTCTGAGATCGGAGGCGCGTGCCTCCGATCTAATTCCTAACTTCCCCGAATATAAACCGCCAACCTTATCATGCGAAACCCATCCAAATGATCTTAAATTCGGATACCTACAGGCCTTTCGAGGCCGTATCTTAACACTAGCCCACCCTGATGAGTCGCATATGCAGAAATATGGGAGATTCGGGGAAACTCCGGTTCTACGAACTAGACCATGAGTCGAAGATGCGGCTCCTCAAACCGCACTCCCACACCTCTAACCGTCTGGCTATGGAGCCAGGAACACGCGAAGAAAGGCAGTAGAAAGAAAAGCAGACCCTACAGCAAGGGAATAGTCACCCATCAAAAACCTGCCGCATGTCGCCGGTGTGGCGGGGGGGGCAGAAAAGGCTCTAGAACCTGCCGCATGCCGCCGGTGTGGCGGGGGGGGCAGGAAAGGCTCTGCGGTAAACCAACCACAGAAAAAGTACTTTGGCGAGTCGAGCCCTCGTCGATATGGAGGGGAACACAGGCGCTAACACAATGGAGAAGTCATGCGGAAAACCTCCCGCGGGCCATCGGCAAGGCGGGGGGTTAGACGAGGAAACGACGAATACCCGGGATGGAATTTGTCAAGACCTACAGCCCCGCTAGGGGAGGAAGTGTTAGACGAAAAAAAAACAAAGCAGAACAAATACAACACACAAAACATAAAAGAAGACACACAGACCCGTGCACTGGTCGCCCCCCGGCTCTGGGCTGAGGAGGGCGTCGGCAGGGCGAAATTGAACAATGACAAAAAGGCGACAGCCCTGCGCCTCAGATAGCGGCGTTTTACCCGAACCCTGACCCGGCACTGAGCAGGGGGTTCGGCAGGACAGAAAAAAAAAAAAAAAAAATGGAAAGAACCGCCCTAAAACTCGATGAAGACCCTCAGAACACTACGAACGACCCAAAGACAAAGACGCAAAACTCATACCTAAAAAAAAATGAAGAACTATCGAGAAGCGGTGGTGGCTTGGAAGTCAACTGGCCACGGCCGCGCGTCGAGATTCGTCTACGTTACGTTGGATTCCCCGAGGAAACGCACTGGCGATGTGAACTTGCGAGCACCGAGAGCCTCGTACGGCTCCCGTCGAAGTCGTGTAGCGCGCCGGGGGAAGAGGGAGTTTAATCGGTCCCGGGTCGTCCAGAAAGCGGACCAGGTATACCTTGTCCTCGGTAGTGCTCGCGCTGATTTTTCCTAGCCACCATAAACCATCGTCTCCCTTGTACCAAAAGTGGGCTCCCTTAGGAAGTACTGTGTCGTGGTAGCGACGGAGCCAATCGGTGCGGGAAAGACAGGCGTAGCCCGTCGCTAGGAAACGTTCCCCGTTGTTGCGGGAGAGCTCACGCTGTGCCGCCCCGATCCGCATTCGGCGGTAAAGGCGGTTGGTTTGGCGGTGCTGGTCCGGGGTTCCGGCCCAATAACGCAAGATGTGGGAGCGGGAGAGGTGAAGGTCCATTTCCCGCTCCCAAGACGGTTCGGGGAGTCCCGCCCAATGCGTCTTGTATAGCACCGCAATGACGCCACCTCGCCCCCGTACCGACTGATGACCAGTGATCTGCTCCACCTCCAGCCGTTGGAGGGGAGTCGAAAAGTCGTCTTGAGTGACGTGGTACGGCGGGGACTACTTGGAAAATTTGTTGAGCACATACTGTGTCAGCCCCGCCGGTAGGTATTTGGGCATGTCCCCGCTGTCGTGGGGGTTGGCACAGGGTTTGCAGCGCTCGAATGCCACACGCCGCCGAGCGTCCGAACCAGGCAAGTCGGAAGGGAGATCCAAATAAAGGAGGTTGCTCCCGAGCGGCGAGCCGTCCGGGGTCTCGGCGGCGGAGCAGGGACCGACGGCCATGACCTTGTATGAGCCCGTCCAGTCAAGCGCGAGTTTGGCCTTTAGTACCTTGGCGTCGGTATTCGCCTTCATACCCTGGCGGATGGTAGAGGCAGAATTGTATACCCATGCCCAACCACCCACAGTGAAGTTAGGTGCTGGACGCAGCGCGTCGGCGAGGGCGGAGTTTCTGCGGTTAACACGGGAAACGGTGAGGGCGTGGTGTGCGCGGACAATGTCGTTCGCGCGCTTTTGCCGGTCGGTGGCCAAATCGCAATAGGCCAGGTGGTCACGGGCCAGACTCTGGTGTCCCACGACACCTTTGCGGTCGAAAATCGTCAGGGGGAGCCGTGGGAGTCTGCCCATGTGGACCCCGTTGGGCGCCAGACCCGTCGCCGCGCTGACAGAGTTGTTGTAAGCGAATTCCACATGGGGCAGATGCAAGTCCCAGTCGTCTTGTCGCTCGTTGACGACCATAGCCAGCATTTGTGCCATGGTGTGATTTACCCGCTCAACGCCCCCGTTACAGTTGGGATGGTAGGAGCTTGTAGCAAGCTTGTGTACACCTAACAGCTGATATACAGCTTGTGAAAGCTTGGAGCAGAACTGCAGTCCGTTGTCCGAGAGTATGGTGCGCGGGCACCCCCACAAGGGGATGTATTGGTTCACCAGGATATTGGCTGTACCTTCCGCGGTGAACTCAGCGGCAGTGACGGGGAACATGTCGGCCCGACGACTGAAGCGATCGGTGAACAGCAGGATGTAGGTGTTGCCTCGTGGTGTGACCGGAAGGGGGCCGAAGTAGTCAACACTGACGGCGATACCTGGACCTTCTGGCAGAGGCATTGTGATGATGGGCCAGCGGACAGTCAGCCGTGGGGTTTTCGCGCTTGGCAATTCAAGCGGTGGCGAAGCCACCACCGGGTACACACACTCATGCCAATCCACCAATATAAACGCTCCAGCATGCGCAACGTGCGCGTGGTGCCAAGGTGGCAGGAGGCCGTCGAGTGGCAAGCATGCATGATCCAAGGGCGCATGAGCAGGGGAACGTAGATGCGAACTGACTCGTTGTTTAGCAAGCAAGCAGCTCGCCCCACAGAGTTCGGTTTGTCAGAGCTTGTTGGCGGGAGTGTCGGTTTACGGACGAGTAGGACAAAGTCGTCGTCGGTTGTATGTAGTCGACCCTTATCCGCCAGTTCCTGGATGTCTGAGAGAGGGGGACGCTTGGGCGAGGGGTAGCATGCCAAGAAGTCCGGTGGCAGGGCCGACGGCTGGCCGATAGAGATGTAACGTATCGTGGCGTGGCACGTCAGCTCTGCGTGTTGTTCGCGCTTCCAATCGGCATGTGAATAACGCGCGACGGAATACGCGAATCGCAACTCAGCAGCGTCGCCGAGGGCATCCGACTTTGTAAGTGTAGCCGGCGTTTCACCAGGAGGAGGCGTAAGCCGTAGGAGCGGAGTTCCCATAGGCTCTGCGTGGTCGTGGTCGGACGGAAGTGGTACCGTGCGGGCCGGCGGGTCGGCAAGAGTAGAGGTCGTGGCGACTGGCGGAGCCGGCCGCGGCTGTGGGGCTCGCGGCGGAGTTGTAACTCGTCTGGGCGATGACTGGGGAACCCCGTCGGGCCCGAAGCCATAGTCGACAGCAGGGGGTGCCTTACCAGCTGCTGTTGCTGAACGCCGGCGCGTCCAAGTGGAGATGCGGTCCGAAAAGGGCGTCATCGTCTTGGGCACCGGAGATCCAGGCGAGGTTGGGACGGACGCGGTCGGGCCCATGGGCTCGACGGGGTTTGTCCCTTGTACCGAGCTCCGGGAAGGAGTCGGTTGGGCAACTGATGTCGTGGCAGCCGGGGCTTCGGCGGAGTCCTCGTTGGTCACGGTGGGTACAGCAAAAACCGAAGCGAAATTGTTTTCGGCTGTACGCGAGCCCCCGCCTCGGCCGGGCGAGCTATCGACGGTGGCGGTGGATGCAGAAACACGAGCGACGAATCTCCTGGAAGGAGTAGGAAGGTCGTCAAGCCTCATACGTGGCCCCTGTGTGCGAAAATCGCAAAAGTCGGCAAGAGTGAGAGGAAGCCCACCCAAGGCATTACTTTCTGTGCGGGGCATTTGCCCACCCAAGCCGACACCCAGTATCGGAGAAGAAGGCGTGTACAGCCCGCAAGCCCGTATGAGGTATATACCACCATCCTCAACAGGGGTAAGGCTCGTCGAACCATTGCGGTCGTGTTCCGTGGCAGGCCCCGGCAAGCGAGACAGGAAGTCAGCGTTGCCGTTTGCGCTTCCTTTCCGGTATTCGAGGGTGTAATCGAATGCGGTGAGGAACTCGAGCCATCTCTGGACTCGGCCGTTGTGATTCCCCACTTTTCCTATGTTTTCCAGAGCCTTGTGGTCTGAGAATATTCGGAACTTGGTGCCCCAAAGGTAGCCGCGGAGGCGCTTGAGAGCCCAGACGATGCTGCCAGCCTCTCAATCGAGAGGGGTCCAATGCCTTTCCGAGTCGAGCGTAGCTCGACTGATGTATGCGATGGGTTTTTATGGAGCCGTCCGTCTGCTCCTGTTCGAGAGCGGCTCCGAACCCGTCGATGCAGCCATCGCAGTACACGTGGAACGGGCGAGTGCCGTCGGCGACGGCGTCCCAATCAGGGAAAACGAGGACCGGCGGGGTCGTGAGCTCCGCCAAGATTTCTCTCACCAACTTCTCCATAGCAGGCGTGAAGGCAAACTTTACCCCCTTCCGAAGGAGAGCGTTAATAGGACGAAGTCTCTTCGATAAGTCGGGCAAATATTTGCGGTAATAGTTGATACCACCCATGAGTGCGCGCACTTGCTTAACGTCAGTGGGCATCGGCATATTGGTCAATGCCGACACTTTTTCCGAATTTGGGCGTAGGCCTGCTGGAGAAATAGAGTGGCCTAGAAAGTTCGCATCGGTAGCGCCCAAACGCGCCTTCGAGGGGGAAAGCTTGAGATTGTGCTTTCGAAGGCGTTCGAAGAGAGGGCGAATCGTCCGAACATGCGTTAACGGGTCGGAGTTGAACACGATGACATCGTCGAGGTAAGCTGTCACCTGTGTCAAGCCCTTGATCACCTCATTGATAACCTTGACGAACCACCCAGGCGAGGCGCTGCTGCCCTGGGGCATAACGAGCCACTCATAAAGGCCCGTGGGTGTGCAGAACGCTGTAAGGGGAACTGTGTCCTTGTGTGCCATTATCTGGTGGAACGAGAAAACCAAGTCGAACAGGGAAAACACCCGACCTGAGCCCAAGGAGTCCAGGACCTGGTCCACGCGCGGAATCGGCAGCTGGCTGAGCTTGCTAATGTGGTTGAGCTTCTTGTAGTTCACCGTGATCCTCACACCGCCAGATTTTTTCGGGATGACCACCAGCGGGCTCGAGTACGGTGAGGTCGAGTGCTGAATCAGCCCAGCCGCGAGGTACTGGTCAAGGGTCGCGTCCACTTCTCTGGCCAGTATAGGGTTTATGCGATGGGGCCGTGAAGTGACCGGAGCGCTGCCCCCCGAAACCGAGATTTCAAAGGGCATTAGGGAGCATGACCCAAAATCCATCTTCGAGGTGGAGAACACGTCAGAAACGTCGCAGAGCACATCCCCCAGTTGCTCAATGGTCGGGGGGTCCCAACCAGGGTCGTGCAAGTCGAACGCAATCTCCTGCAGGTGCGGTGGGAGTCGGGCCCAGACGCGCAGAAATGCAGAACGTTGGACCGGGTTCAAACGTTCCATAAGCGTCGGCGAGGGCGACGGTACGGCGGGAACTATCCCCTCCGCGCCGGTCGGGCTCGCGACCGCAGAGACCTGGCTGTCCGAAGTCTGGCCAGGGTGGGGACCCGCAGCCTTGATAGGGTGTTGCAAGGCACCCAGCGGGATGCGCAAAAGTGGGGCGTCGGCGACCCCGATAAGGTCGCCTGGCTCGAGGTCCGCGACACCTATGACGGGAAGCACCCGTCGTCCTGAAGCAACAAAGTGTTTCTGTTCACTGTAGCAATCCCTATATTTCCTTTCTCCATCCATCAAAAAGCACACGCGTCAGGCTTGCATTGCATAAATCCCAAAGTGAGCAAACACCTACTAAGGTGTGCATGCCACTGTCTTGATGCCTGATATTATGCCGTACAGACGCTTATTCAGCCGGACAATTTCCCCAGACAATCTCCCGCAACCCTGGGGCAATCGCATGTGAACGTCCTGCTCCAGACGAGATTGCACGAACTTCTGCTCAACGTCAAAATGGCACGAGTTCAGTTCGCACGCCAAAGCAGCTAAGGACCGAACAATCGAACCGAAACAGGGGGCGCAAACAAGTCTCCAAAACTCACCTTCATTTTATCCTGTTCCCCCCGAGCTACAGATCTTGACTCCGACGTAGTGGGCCTTCCAAACTAATGTTCCTTCCAGTTGAAGACCCACTTGGCGCCGATGTAGTTGTCAACAGGTTGCCATAACGGCTCGAATGTCCCCGCATCGAGAAGTCCACGGTACGCATGCCTGTGGGAATATTGCTTGTCGTGGGCGAATTCCGACCGCATGGCCTCGTTGTATTTCTTCGGGACCTTCAGATCACTCCCAACAATGCGGCAGATCTGGGGGCTCATGAGGCGGTCGCTGGTCGTGTAGGGAGGCGTTGATGTCGTTGTGGGTTGCGAGTAGCCCCGGCAATGCACTTGATTTCCCCCCGCGTCCCCCTCCCATGCTGGCGTTCCTTGCGGTCGATGTGAGGTGGAATCTCCTCGCAGTCCCCTATACCCGGCGGCAACTTATCGCGGCGTCAGGCGTCGACGATCTCACCCGTATTCAACATCGATCCCAGCGCCGTGGCGTCCATCCTCGACATTAGACGAACCCGGCGGGCCGAAGACTGGTACACCGGCGAGGGAGATGACTCTTCCGGCGTGGGGGTGGCCTGGGCCGTCTTGGACCTGGTCCGGCTGGATACCAGCGCATGAGGCACCGGCGGCGTCGTCGACGGCGGGGATGGTGGTGACGACGGCATCGACGAGAGCGGATGCTCGGGCGTGGTTAATAACCGCACCGTCATAGATCGAGTCCGGCCAGATATCCGAACAGGCAGGGCGATGGCGGCGGTTCCGGGCGATGGCGGCGGTTCCGGGCGCGGAGATGGTGACGACGACAGCGGCAGAGACGGAGGCAGGGACGGCAGCGGTAGTGAAGGCGGCGTAGAAGGCAGGGGCGGTAGAGGCGGCAGCGACGGCGAAGATGGTGGCGGCGGCGGCGGCACGAACAATGGTGCTGGTTCGTATGTGATGGTGAATGTCGGTGCGGGGGCGGATATGGGCACTGAATCCGCCACTGCACCATCCCCCGGCGGCCGGCACCGGCTGAAACGGAACACGTGGATCCATCCAAACTAAATGGCGTGTGTAGCAAACGCCGCCCGTCGAGACCTCGATGACCTTAACGGCAGATGAGGGTAGTTGTAGCCGTTGTTGACAAAAGTAAAGGTCTTACCGATTGTACAGGGCATTTGATGTCACGTGCCACGCGTATCATGCCAGGCTAGAAAAATAGGACCATATGTAGCTCCGGTGTTCGCGACAAGAACACCTATGACGGCGACCACCACCCGATGTTCGCCTTTGTGGCGGAGCGACTGAAGCAAGCAGCAGCCCAGAATACAGCCTCCGGCCATAGCCGGTTGCCGTTGGCACCGACGTTGGGAAGGCTGGCGACGTCGACGCCACGAGAAAGGCCCTTGACCTCGCGGCGAGCCGCATGGCTCTCTTTTAGCCCGCGCCATATCGCACTCTGTCCCACTGCGTTCTGTTGCGGCTTGCGCGGAACCCGTGTACGCTCGGCAGATCTCAACGGAGTCGTAATGGTCCACGTAGCTGTTTCTGATGATTTCGCCACCGTTGTCTGAGCGGAACCACTTCGGCGACCCCATGTCGTTCATGTCGGCGACGAACTTCTTCACGAACGTCGTTGTCTCACACTTGCTTTTCGTGCTTTACGGCCGCATCCACCTCAAAGCGATGTCCACAAACATCATCAATTAAAGAGACCCACCCATGGATGCCCCCTGGGGGCCGGCTAGGTCGATGTGGACGGTCTCCATTGGCCTTTCCGCGCGCGAAGTTGTCCCCCGCGGCACTCAAGCGCGTACACCCTTGGCCTCCAAGCACCTTCACATGGCTGAAGTGTCCCCGTCAAGGTAACGCCCTGCTGCTTTGCCGCTTCCCTCAGCAAACGCTCGTTTAGGTGTCACGAAGAAAACTGGGACGTGTTGGCATCGATTTTTTTTTCACGCTTCCCAACGGAAAAGGGGCGTTACCTCGGGGCAAGGACGGCTGCAGTATTGGGGCCTACGATGTCCGTGTCATACACTTGCTGGCCAGGGACAACAAGGGGCCGAATCACTACCACCCCTTGCTCTACATCGGAGGGATACCCAGAAGTCGGTCCTGTTGGGAACTGCGTCGATGACGCTACACTTACTTTACCCGAAGCAGTGGGTGGGAAACGGACATTCGAGGGTACTACCCCTTCTACACGACGGGGGGAACGGGGATGGGAAACAGTCACCTGGGGTGGGGGGGAAAGTCCACTACCAGAAATTACGGGAACAGCAGTAAAAGCTGTCTTGGGGTTTGAAGTAGGATCGATACGTGCAGCATACAGGTACGAGCCAATCTCGCTACGGGGAAACGTCAGTTGCTTGTTCAAGAGGTGCACGCCATCCTTGTCGAGCGTAGTGGTCTGTCTCGCCTGTGCGTCATGAGCTGGGAATTTGTTCGACCCTATTCCGTGTGTCAAAATTACACAGGCCAAATTAACCTTGACGTCAGTTGCCGCGTGCATGTTTGGGTTGATACTACGTACGCCACGTAGCCTCATCTCCTTTCCGCTTCCAATGAGGACTGTCTCCTCACCAGGGGGGATCTCTACCCAGCCATACACGTTGTTGCTCGGATCAGTTGTGACGTGGTTCGTTGCACGGCTATCAGACACCCAAAGCTCGATACCTGGCGGACCTGTACGTCGGCTCTCCGCGCCACCCACCCCAAGCTGACCAGCTAGGACCATCCCAGTAATTACTACACTCCCAAACATTGAATCTGAATCGCCTTGAGCCACCGAGCGAGCCGTCAGTAGATGCAAAGCGCCATGGAGAGATGAAGATGCTCCGGCTTCAGGGATGAAGGCAGTGACGGGAGCATGGCTGGGCTTCTGTTGCTGCTGTTGAAGTTCGGGGGTCGGCGGCGGTGGCGGCTGTTGCTGTTCATACCCGATGATGGCAACCGGAGGTTGGAGCGTCGGCACCATCACCGGCAGCGGTGACGGATTCGACTATTGGTGGTCCAGTGGCTGCGGCGTGCAAGCGTTGTCCTGATCCTGCGACGTGTGATACGACAAATCGTAGTACGGGTTGGTTTGGAAGCAGTAATGGTCGTGTTAATCGTATCCGGTTTCAGTGGCCTCGTCGTTGGTGGGGTCTAATCCGTGCGCAAGGAAAGCATGTTCGTAGCCAGCGCCAGCCGCGGTCGAAACGGCAATATTCGCTTGGATGTACGAGTGCTGCCATGGATGCGAGCGGTTGAGCGTGAACTGAGAGGCAAAACGGCCACCAGGGACGGTATCGGCCGGGCGCGATGGCGCGGTTCCGAGGGGCAGCGGATATCCTTGGTGGACTCGCCACGGGCAATACTGGTGCACGTGCCCCAGCTCGTTGAAGGTTTGACATCGATTGCGAGGATCAGCGCCGTGTGAAGGTGGCTGGTTACAGACCGGGCGAGGAAAGGTCGGCGGGCACCGAAAGTAATCATAGTCGCCAGAAGAGGGGGGGCACGAAGGCAAACCGTTTCCCATCCCTTGACTTGCTGCCGCACGACCGCCCCCGTACCTGACTCCTCCTCCCCTGCCACCGTAACCTCTTCCTCCGGCGTTCCATTGCTGCGGTCTTCCACCCCAACCATGACCACCACCATGGCTGCCAAACTGCTGCCGTTGCTTCTGTAGTTGTTGACTTTCTGTGGTCGTTGCTGCTGCTGCGGCTGCTGTTGTCGTCACTGTCGTTGTTGTTGCTGCTGCTGCGGCGGCGGCTACGGCTGCTGCTGTTGTTGCTGCTGTTGTTGCTGCATTTGATGCTGCGGCTGTCCGCCCTCAATTATCGTTCCTCCTGCTCCCAGCCGCGTCCGCCCCTACCATCGTTCCCGCCTTATCGAGCACCATCGATTCCCTGGCGCGAGCCGGGCATAAACAGACCATGCCCTGCCCAGTCCCTCAACTCCCGCCCCCTCGCCATTTCCATCTCTTACTGAGCGCAAAGCATCACATTCTCAAGGTCTTTGGAACCCGAATCTGCAGTCGTGAGCAAAATGCTTTTTTGCACTCCAAAGATGTGGGAAAGGTTGCGGACAAAATGTCGGTCAGCTGCCTGATATCAAAACATCACTCCATGTGTGCTACGTTTACTCCTGAATAGGCTTCCCCTTGCAAAGTGTTCGTTGGGAGGTTCCCCATCCTTCATTCTCATGTTGTACCAAGATTGGGCTAGTCTGGACGTTTCGGCTTCGACCTAAGGGGTATAGTCTAGTGTTTCTTGAAGATTTTCCATCCTTCGCTTGGGCTGCAAGCGGCCCAAATCTGGCGACAAACATGGTTCCAACCACGGTTTGCCTTGCCTACTTTCTTCTTCCCAAACTCCTTCATCAAGGCTTCCTGGTCAGCTCCTGCCAGCGCTACCCTTATGTGTTTTTCCGTTCCTACCACAATCTGAACGCCCTCCTGCCTATGAAATGCTGTCATATGTGCCTGGAATGCCAACACCCTTTGCTCTCTATCTTCTCCTGGCCTGAAAAACCCATCGAAAACAGCAGGCTTATCGCTCTACTGAACAACTCCAATCGTGTCTGTTTGGAAGACTGTTACCTGGTGCGTCAGTTCCCGTTCCAGAGGTATGGACGTCCCAGAAAGCAAGTGTGTCACTTGTTGCACGGGGTCGGTGGTGGGGTGGGCGTCGCTCCTAGGTCCTTATTCTTGGGCGAGTGCCCTTTCCTCTCTTCCACCTCCCTTGCACGTGTGGAATCTGCTTCGCGTTCGGCATCCCTCAAAGCAGCCCGTTGCGTCGCGAGCGTTTGTTTTACTTCGATTTGTTGCTGTTCCCTAAGGCTGGTGAGATATTCCATGGTCACCAGGTTTTCCGGTGCAATCTCAAACACGAGCCACGGTAGCGTGAGGGGATGATATAAACACTGGTTACCTCGGTCCCGCGGTATGACGATGGAATCCACGAGAAGTCGTAGAGACTTGTAGTAGAACCGTCCCAGCAGGGCAAAAGGATTAAGATAAAAGAGAAGCAGCCACGCGGGCGCGTGATCTCATCGCATAGTTTCCGGATCCCCAGAGCGAAAAATGATAAACATCCAAATCCTCTCATATCGAACTCCCCAACTATCCGTACTGTACTCCGTTCACCACCTAAGCATATATCTACCTAACTGTTGCACGAGTGTATTCTTACATACGGGATAAAATTTTCCACGCGATCTTGATCGCCGTTGTTTGCTCAAAGTTCCTTCGCCGTGGTGATATTTCCCGCCTAAACATTGTACGACCAAACTCCATACGAGTGGATACCGTGGGTGGTGTGTTGTACACTGTAGGTGCTAGCACTTAGTTTTGTTGGTACAAGGCTAACACATTGAATGAAGTTCAGGTCGGGCAATGTTGCGGTAGAAGGTTTATACATATTTTCCCACATTGATATGACTGACACCGGTATAAAACTGAGGTTTTATTT